>OX638132.1:18305462-18947411 GCA_951804985.1 Dryomyza anilis
TTTACTATGAATCCTACTCATCGCGAACAATGCCAAGGAATTTATTTGGAAAAAATTTTTTTATTCGCACACTTTTTATGCGGTATTTTTACGTTTTAACTACAATATAATCTCAGAGAAATTATTCAGATGCAGATTTTTATGAAACACACGCGGGCACACACATTAAGCCGAACATTGCCATGGGCGAACAAAAATATGGTTAGTAAAATATATACAAAACAACGAATTAAAAGTTTATGCGAAAATCGTTTAAAAGTATTCACAAAACTATGGAAATACTTTGTGATATTCGAGAAATGAATTTAAAAAGGATATATACAGAAATTTAGAATGATTAGACGCAGAATTTCAATATTTCTTTAGAAAACTAATATGCTTCTTTTACGATTATATTTAAAATATTAACTGCTTAATAAAATATTTAACCTGTAGATCAACAAATTTTAAAAATAAAGTATATAGTGGCTTTGTAAGTTCAACCCCTAAAAATGCTCTATTTGATGATAAAATTGATGTGGTGAATTTTCAGCGAAATCCGAATATGGGCATTTCCTGGAGTTCCGGAAGGGACATTCGTACGCTTAAAACTTTAATATCTCGAAGGCAAATTAATGAATTTACTTGATTTTTTTTTGTGCATCCCTAGTAGAAATTTTGGTTGGGCCATGGTCATGAAGTGATCATGTCATTATGTGAGATGATCGGGATATGACGAGGACCACAATGTCCTTGTAACGCAGTGTCCTGATCATGTATTGACCTCAGGCCATGATCATGTACTGATCGGGCAATTCCCCATTTTAATATTTACCCGACAATTGCCTTGTCTGAGGCCGAGCATAATAGGGTTTCTCTCATTAATCTCGACCATTGCCTGATACTAATTTCGTTATGAGGAACAAATAATGTAGCTATGATAGGGAACATTGACTGTTTAGATAATGTAAACCCTGCTATGGTAAGCATGATAAGGGCATGCAAAGGCAATGATCATATTTTCTTACCCAATCTTAAATATCTGGGGCTTACCCAATGAAAACCCGATCATTTCCCGATGGCGCATCGTGCAAATTTCTACTAGGGATGTAGTATAGGACTAAACACCTGAAAAAAATTATAGAATTCTATACGTTAGGTCAAAAGATATAAATAAAATAATGGGCGTTCCGAACGGAACAAAAACGGAAGTATATATCGAGGTTCATATGGATATTCCAAAAAGTCAGCAAATTTTGCGTATAAATTATTTTTTAGAAATATTTGAAAAAATAGTTGAAATAACGTGCTTTCTTTGTGTATTTACACTTTGTTCCTAAAGTTTATAGTTTTTTCATAATAAATCACAGAAAACTTCCGGACGGGACAAAAAATTCCGTTTTAAAATTATCAGTACGACTTTTATTCTAAAAATACTTTTTACATACAATATATTTTTTTGAATTATCTCTGAACATAGCTGCGACAATTTACTTTATTTTTGTCTATATACACTTTGTTCCTATAGCTTACTGTTATTTCATAATAAATCGCAGAATAAGATTTTTAATTTTTTTTTTTTACTTTTTGAATTTTTTTTTATATTTTAGGTACTCAAAGTTCCGGACGGGACAGACTTCAATTAGCTGTCAAAAAATTTTTAGAATCACTGGGAAAATGATGTTTACATTTTTGGAAATGCCGAGGAAATTCTGCTTTAAAAACAGTGGATTCAACTCTTAAAAAAAAACTTTTCAGTTTACTATAATAAGAAATGTATCCTTTTATTTCCGGACGGGACATCGAAAACCTTTATACAAAAATCAAAATTTGTTCGTTATTTTAAATTGTATCATTATTGTATCATTTCATTGTAACGTAATTTTATGAGTATATTTTTATACGTTACTGTTGACGGAACAGAAATTTCTTTTCAGATATTTAAGATTGCAAATCCATCGTTTTTTCAAAGATTTGAGCATTTTGAATTATTCGGTCGTGTTAGAAGTTTTTCTGGAAATGCCCATATGGGAAACGAACCCGCCGCACAGTGTTGCACTAATGACTAAAATTGATAAAAAAAGTTATAACCTGCTAAAAATGTGAGAAATTATTAAAATTTTGTACACATTTTTATCTTATTAAGCTTAGAATATCGAATAATTTTTACATTTAGCTTTAATGGTTTCCGAAATATGACGGCTAAAGAAGTGAATAAATAGCTAAAGAATCACAATGTTGGGTTAACTTAATCGCGTTTATCTTAGAAAGTGGTATATATACAATATCAACTGAGGTATCATTTGAAAGGTATTTCTCATCATTAATTTTCATCTCCCAATAATGAGACTGTCTCGACTGTCAGTTTTTAACATCTTTCGATGATGAGAAAAATTTTAGATACAAAATTATTTTCATCATCAGTGATGAGTACTTATAAGATGAGAATTAATTTCGGTCAATGAGCGATATATTTATTTTCATTAATGCTGATAATAAAAACATCGCTAATGATGGAATATTAATTTAATTTTTTGCATATTTTAATTTTTACTTTGGACTTTGAAAAATTTTCTTCAGGTGATCAATGAAAAAAAAAAACAAGTTGGGAAGGTTAGATCACATGGGAAATTTTAAAGTAGGTGTAATTATGATAGTTAGGATTATCAAAATTATAGTCGGTCTAAGCCGACTATAACTACCCTACACATATGTGTGGTTACCATTCAAAGTGGTATATAGGTCACTAGGGTATTCGAATCCTGAAAATAGCTACAAACTTTCCATCACTGAAGAAATTTCTTTCATTTGATACCCATATTTACAAATGGGTAGGTGTACCGAATTTCGATTTTTTTTTTTTTTGGGAACCACAAGTCATTTCGTGGGAAAACATTTTTTCATTTATTTGAGCATAATCTCAATATATATTTGACCAAAAAAGTTTACCTAAGCACGTATACAGTAAAATTGTTTCGTAGATGTAAATTTTATTAGAGGTATTTGAACATAAGTGGTCGGTTCTTAGGTCACAATAGACCGATTATGCCAATTTTCTTGTTCATACAGCTTAGATATATAAGTAATCGAAATCATTGTAATCATTTCATTACTCTAGCTCTTCAACTTTTTCTGTAATCGTGATTTCAACAGACAGAAGGACAGACGGACATCGCTAAATCGACTCAGGAGGTCATGCTGATCAAGAATATATATACTTTTCCATACCGGAGATGCTTTTTTTCAGGGTGTTACAAACGGCGTACCAAACTGAATATACCCTTTTACTCTTAGTGTAGGGTATAACGAGTTGGGAAATTTAGGTGGCATGGGTAAGTTCGGTCACATCGGGCGGACTTTTATAGTCGGTCGGGCCCGATTATGGAATACCCTACACCTTTGGCGGACCACACCTATATTTAATATTTAACTGACGCCATTTTCGAAATCAGAGTTAGAAATACATTCATGAATTATTGCAAGTTTTACTGTCGAAAAAAATATTTTATTATTCAATACAAAAAATTTGTAAAAATTTAAAAAATTTAATTTTTAAAATATGATGCTATCAGAATATCATCTTAAATTTCGGCATGAACATTCATATTAAATCAAACAAATTACACGATTTTTTTCAGAATTTTTAAAATGGTCCATTTTAAAGACATCAATTTTGAAGTGCTAGGATAATGACGACGGGCCACATGTTCAAGTTTAGAAGTAACAACTTAATGTCTCTAAAAGCTTGTTCTATCGGCTTTAAAACGAGTCATCACTGGAGTTTCTAGCATATCTACTTTAAGAGATATTGAAATATGAACAACCTTACAAAAGTGATTTTGGCCCATTTTTTGCAACTTTAAAGCACTGTCTCTGTGAAAGTAGAGGCCGAAAAAAATAAAAAAAAATTGGTCAATGCATATCTCAATAAGCTTTATCAGCTGCCCAAATTTCATTGAAATCGAAGACGGTGTGTACCAACCGCTAGTCTATTTGGTGTGGAATGGCCCATATTTCGAAATATTTTTATCATTTAAAAGATTATCAATGATTTATGTAAAAAAAAAATTAAACAAAGTCCATGTTGCTAAAGAAGAAGAAAAATTATTACGGAAAAATTATTTTCCAAACTAAAAAAAAAAAAAAAATTAGAAAACAATAACATTTTCAATTTCAACCAGTGGACATATTTAAAAACGGTTTTCAGTGTATTAGTTATGTGTAAATTGTTAATAAAACTGTTATATTTTTTGGTTTCATGATTAAATATATAATCTAAGTATAAATCTGTGTAGTAAAGTCTTCGGAAATTAAAAAAGAATTTGCTGTTTTTTTTCTATATCATAAAAATTAAACATGATTTATTTCTTAAGTTATCAGATTTCTCTGTATGTCTGCATGTTCCGAATAGGCGTCAAAACGGCTGAACCGAATTGAATAAAATTTTGACACAATATATATGTCGGCTCTGGGCAGAGTATAGGCTATATTTCGGTGAGATTGGTGGACTGGGCGTGGCACCTCCCATATAACCCAAGAATTAAAAACACATTATACCAGCAATTAGGATAGCAAAGTTGTGGAAATTTTGGTCAGCGTTATATATAACCATTCTAAACTGTCTCGCGTAATGTGGGCGGGAGTGGGCAACTAGGCGTGGCACCCCCCATAGAAGGTACATTTTCCTGATGGTGTATGTCAACAGTTATAATAGTGATATTAAGATATATCACACCAGGGTATCAACCACCCCAAATTTTATAAACTCACCACACCGAAATTCACCACAACGACACTAAAACTCACCACACCAAAACTTACCACATCAAAACTCATCACACTAAAATTCACCACACTAATATTCACCACACTAAAAATCACTACACCAAAATTCACCACACTAAAATTCACCACACTAAAAATTCTACTGGGAAAAACTCTACGGGTAAGAATTCTACGGGAAATAATTCTACCGGGAAGAATTCTACGGAAAAGCGTTCTACGGGGAATAATTTTACGGGGAAGATATTAATAATATAAATATTCTTTATATTAATAAAATCACTCGATATCCTTGCATTCACAAAATCTTGGCACGAGTCGTGCACGGGTCCAGCTAGTTCATTATATAATAATATAAAAATAGTTTGGCGCTACATTCCTATAAAAACTTAGGCCGAGCTCTCTCACTATTTTGAGCTGTGCGTGTTATATTTGTACTCAAAGTAGTGCGACCTACAATTTAATGCCGTATCCGATCGGCGGGTGAGAGCTTTTCATAGGCAATGTTTTACCCTCGTAGGTTTGCCATTTACTGCCGAGAGGTAGCGCGTTATAGAAAAATGCATGGGCCGATAGCATAAAGCCTAACACGTTGAGACGGGAATTATTTAAAAAAAAGGTGATGAGACAACGTGGAATTATTGATGCAGACTACAAATATTCCTAAATATTGTAGTCTCTTTTTTTTAACGTTTATATTTTAAATATTAACTGCATAGCATCACAATTTATTTTGTGTTTCGGTATTGAACTTTTAAGAGTAAATATAGTGACTAAGGTAATTGTAGCACTTTACCAGTCGAAACTATTGTTGTACCATTTAAAAAGTTGTTAAGTATTTCAAATTTTTTTTTTTTCGTATTTTATGCCATATTTGTTTTTGTCTTTGTCGTTACCTACTAATTTGAAATCATTTAAAAACCACATAAATTCTCAAGCACAGAATGTGGCGAAAACAAAAATTAGATTAATGGCATGGCAGGCAGGCAGGCACAAGGCAAGGATAGATCCACCATCGCATGGCGGCATCCACGTGGCAGGACGAGCGATAACTGATTTCGTAATGGGAAACTGACTACGCGGCCACTCAACATCAACAGTTCAAGCGCAATAATTGGAAAAGTTTTCATTTCATGACGCGTTTTGCGTTTTGTGTTCTGCCACAACGCATCAACATCCCATAGGCCAACCCTTCTCATTCCTACGATGCCCTAGTCGGCTCACACTACTCGCCGCACTGCAATTGTGACTCATTGCTCACGGCAATAATTCAAGTTTTAATTGCGATCCAGCGTTGCCAGCACACTTGGTGCTGCTATGTT
The DNA here is from genome assembly GCA_951804985.1 of Dryomyza anilis. Lineage (NCBI taxonomy): Eukaryota > Metazoa > Arthropoda > Insecta > Diptera > Dryomyzidae > Dryomyza > Dryomyza anilis. Next base: position 18,311,546 of record OX638132.1, read on the forward strand.
GCGGTTCAGGTTCGCGGCTTCATTCGACAGATAAATGCGAAAAGTTTCATTCAAAGTAGATTAATGCTATTTTTTTGAACACACACAGTCATGTGTGAGTATGCAGCTGGTCAAAAAGTACTGAAATAGCAACAGTAATTAAATGTTTATCTCACTGCAGTTTGTAGAAACCCCCGTCAACATTAGTAACGAAATGATAATCATATGAGTGGGTATTAGGTTTTATGTTACGTGATTTGCATCGGTTATATAAATCATAATTTTGCAATTCAAATGTTTATGATAAGCATAGAGCTCTATTATAATCACTATACAAAATCGACTCTATACAAAGTCGGTGGCTCGTCTGGTCTGTGCGTTGGACTACAAGCGAAAAGACGCTGGTACGTTCGAGCCGAAAGATCCACGGTTCGATCCCCAGCGACTGCCAACATCTTTTTCATAGAAAACATTTTACTATCTGTACGGAAGTCAATGGCAAACCTACGAGAGTAAGAATTGTCTATGGAAAGCTCTCATCCCGCCGTTCGGATTCGTTATTAAACTGTAGATCCCACTTCTTTCAGAACAAATATAACACTCTCAGCTCGTCCTAAGTTCTTACAGGACTGTAGCGCCAAACTATATTATTATTATTACAGATACTCGCTTAGCATTTTGAAAAATCTATTTTAAAGCAAAATTTGTTATGAGTAACATTATAACTTTCCCAACATAGTACAATAAAACTCATTTTCCGCTTGGATTTTCTTAAAATTTGGAATATATCCTACAGACCCAGGAGAAGGTCACTACATAGTTTTCGTTAACCACGCCCACTTTTACGTCCATTTTTATTTTTGGTTTATAATTCAGATTCATAGCAAAACCACTGAATGTATTTTTCTGAGAATTTGCATTACTATGCTATAGAGTCCATGGAGTATCCTAAACCATATATAAACTACATAGGGCAAAGGGGAGTGGCACCTCCTATAGAACCCAAAAATTCAGTACACTAAATCTCAGCCTTAAAGATATCGATTTCAACTAAACTTTAAAATTAAATGTTACTCATTTTACTTAATCTCACCACACATAAACTCACCACACATAAACTCACCACACCTAAACTCACCATATAAAATTCATCACACTAAAACTCACCACACCTAACCTCACTGCACTAAAACTTCTACTGGATAAACACTACGGGGATGAATTGTACAGGGAAGAAATCTACCGGGAAGAATGTTATGGACACGAGTCGAGCACGGATCCAGCTAGTTTAAAAATAATTTTCCAAACATTTTTCTTGCAAATGATAAAAATTCAAAAAAATATTTTAAAATAATGATTAATGCCTTTACACCACTATTTTATCTTATACCAATACAAAATTTCCCTTTTGGTTTTTCTTTTGTGGTCAGAAATATCCTACAAAACAACACACGATTTTGGCAAAGTATACTTGAGGTAAAACTACAATCGAAAATGTAAATAAACGCAAATGTCAAAAATTACACATTCGCCCCTTTGGCATGATAGTGACGATACATTCTTTATCAGCATGAGCTCTGAGTCGATTTAGTTATGACCGCCTAACCGTTCGTCCGTATGTATGTCTGTCCATCTATCATTATGCCTTTATGGCCGTCTGTCTTTCCGTCAGTTGAAATCACTACTACTGATAAAAGAGTTTGATTAATGAAACTCCTAATTTAGATTACTTATATGAACCAAAACGCAAAAAACGAAACCACGGAAAAAAAAAAATTTCTAAATTCGCATGTTTTTTATTACTTGTAGTTTGTACACATCCCAAAGTAACAATCGACATAAATATCAACGCGAAATTCTTTCTTTGCATCGTGAATTTAGCATAGTTTATTGGTTGCCTCCTGAAAAATAAAAAATTAACAAAAATATAACGCTCAAGAAAAAGGTGTGTTGTATTAAATTAATAGAGTAAAAAAACTGAAAATAATTAAATGAAATAATTGAAGAAAAATAATCTTATCAGCATTTAAAACAAAAAAGAATTTGACCGCATTTTTTTTTAAAGTAACGTAGCAAACATTAATTCCAAAAAGTCTTTTACCATAAAATCTAGCACGTCAATATAAGTGAAAGACCTAATTTTCTTCGAGTAATTTTAGTCTTTTTTCTAAAGATAATAAAAAATTAGCAATGTAATTATTAATGTTTGTGTACAGAGCCAAAAAGGTTTTGTAACGTAGCAAACATTTATTTAAATATTATATTATTTAAATATTATAACAATTTTGATTTGCGAACCTTAAACATACGTTTGATGTTTAGAAAAACCTGAGCAAGGCTCAGAGAAACAACAATAACATCGAGAAATTGAAAAGATTGAAGAAATTTGATGATTTCAAGAAAAAAAGACCATCTGCCTAGAAGAAGCGGTGAAAAAAAAATAAGTAGGGATAGTGCGAAAGGTATCCGTGATATTGCGTCGCTCCATCAAATTAGAGTGATTGATGGAGGAATCGTCACTATTAAGACATAAAACCAATGCTACGCTTTATAATTTGTACCGCATTCCATTTTGTTTTAAATTATACCCTACAACTATGAGGTACAAGGTATAATAAGTTTGTGCAGATATTGTAACGCACCTTAGGAGGCGTGGACGGTATGGAAAAGTATATACATTCTTTATCAGCATCAGGACCCAAGTCCGTTTACTCATGTTCGTCTGTCTGTCCGTTAACTTGAGAAATACTGGTCAGAATGTGAAAAAATGATTCTGAGTACGGAAATGAGCTGAGAAACCAATAACTCGACAAGTATTCAAGATATATTTATAAAATTGAAAAATTATTCTTATAATTCATATAAAAATATATGTTAGAAAAATGGGCGTGATACGCCCACATTTTGTAATATATGTGCGAACGTTCATCATAATTATTAATTTTAAAAGTTAGGTATACAAATAAATACGCCACATTACTATATCCACCAAGGTGTAGGCTATTCAATAGTCGGGTTCGACCGACTTTAAGTCCTGCCCATGTGACTTAACTTTCTCCACTTGTTTAAAAAAAATATATTAAATGCAATTTAAGTGCATTCCAATTTTTTCGAACTTTTTGAGAGTCCAATCGTAAGACCACTGACTTTTGTTAAAATAAACTATTAAATCGATTTGTTATGTTTAATTTTACTTTTTGTGCTAAGGTAGATCGGATGGGAAGCGTACTAGATATTTCGTGTAACGTAGCAAACACAACATTTTTGCTAATATGGAACTAAAATAAAAAAAAATTCGACATAATTAAAATATAATATGTTACTTGTATTCTAGGGCTTAGAAATTATGCACTTCATGTTGAAAATAGTCCACCAGAAGAGCAGACTTTTAAGACAATGTCGGGCCACTTTAAAACCTACTTCCAAAATGATGAAACGTAGCAAACAATTTTAAACTTTCATAACTCCTAAATAACAAGACATACAAAAAATGTTATACAATAGAAAATCTTAACACAGAAGTGCACATTTAGATAATAATAATAATAGTTTGGCGCTACAGTTCTGTATAGAACTTCGGCCGAGCTCTCTCACCATTTTGAGCTGTGCGTGTTATATTTGTACTCAAAGTGGTGGGACCTACAGTTTATTGCCGAATCCGAACGGCGGGTGAGAGCTTTTTCATAGGCAATGGTTTTACTCTCGTAGGTTTGCCATTTACTGACGAGAGGTAGCGCGGTATAGAAAAATGTTTCTATGAAAAGATGTTGTTAGCCCCAGTCCAGGCTTGAACCGGGGACCTTTCAGCTCGCAGTCCAACGCACTAACCACTGAGCTACCGCGGCTACAATTTATACATTTATAAAAAATATTAAAAGTATTTGATTTCATATGTTTTCGGTGCAATATATGTTGAAAAATGCGTATAAATGTCAAGTGATAGTCTGCGTTTTGGGCCATATACTATTCGTGCGTAGGTATATAAGTAATTGGCATGATCGATTCATTGTGACCTGTGATCCGGCCACTTATATTAAAATCCCTCATATAAATTTACATCAACAGATCAATTTTACTTTATTCGGACAAAAGTAAAATTTTTTGGTCAAATATGTATTGACTTTATGCTCAAATATGTGAAAGTAATGTTTCCCGCTTGTGGTTAAAAAAAAAATCGAAATTCGGTACACCTACCTATTTGTACATATTAAACGATTTCAAGATTGTAGTTATTTTCAAATTATTATACTTTGGTGATCTATGTACCACTTTAAATGGTAACCACACACATTACCACATATGTCTAGGGTATTTATAGTCGCCTTAGACCGACTATAACTTTCATAATTCTAAGTAACTTAATCACGCCAACTATCACAATCCAAAGCTTATCTTAGTTACCATTTTGATAAAATGAACTGCAAAGTTGAATTCATATTTTAGTTACTCATTTTCAGTTTTTATAACATTTTATTTTGAATAGTTTCTTCTTTTAGAACAATGCTACGAGTGTACTAGAATATTAATAAACCCAAAAAAAAATGCAAAGACAATAAATAAAGATTGATTATTTAATGTCACGTTTGTGAGCGCAAAACACTACTACTTTTCATTACTTCTGCATTAGAAGTAAGAAATGTTTGAAATTTAAAATTTTTTAAGTATGCCAAATTAAAACGAGTTGGGAAAGTTAGGTCACATGGGTAAGTTCGGTCACATGGGGCGGATTTTTATAGTCGGTCGGGTCCGACTATGGAATACCCTACACCTTTGGTGGGGATATTAACCCTCAGAATATCATTCATATACCAGATTTACGTCTTATATCCCCATAAATTAAAAAATTATATAAAGTATAAAAACAAAAAAAAAAAATTTTTTTAATGTAATTGGGCGGACCACGCCTATATTTAAAATTTTGAAAGGCAAATATTTCATAGATTTGATTTTAATAATTTACGGATCAAATTTCCACTATGAAAACCCGGGAAATAATGAAAAAAAAATGTGGGCGGATCACGCCCATTTTTGGGCCACATATTTTTAGGTGAATTCTAACAATACGTTTTAAATTTTATAACTATACATTGAATACTTTTCGAGTTATTAGTCCCGAAATAGTTATATAAAATTGACTTGTATGGGAGGTGGGCGTGTCCGTTGACGGATTTGGCTCATTTTCAAACTCAGTTCCTACTTTTGGCTAAAATATATTTAGAAGAAATTTCATCGCATTCTGAGCAGTATTTCTCAAGTTTTTCTGTTTTCGGACATCAAGACGGACATACAGACAGACAGACAGACAGACAGACAGACAGACAGACAGACGGACGGACAGACGAACATGGTTAAACGGACTCGGGTAGTGATGCTGATCAAGAATATATATACTTTTCCATACCGGACACGCCTCCTAAGGGGCGTTACAATATATGCACAATGTTAATATACCCTGTACCTCATAGGTGTAGGGTATAAAAAAACTGAATCATGTCAAGCAGAGGTAATTATTTTCTATAAAATTATATACTTTGTCTCGACATGTCACACGGTGTTTTTGAACAAAATTATATAACTTCAAAACTAATTGGTAGAATTCATTGATTCTTTTTAAAGAAATTAGAACATTTCAAGGTACAGTTATGCAGTATAGTATAAGATTTATACTATTGTTTCTCAATAAATGTCTAAAAAAATTAATATTGAAGAATTTTTGAGAAATGTTGACATCTAATTTCTCAAAATACGAATCCGATATCGGAATATTTTTTATTTTTTACTACATTGTTAGTGATTAGAAATAAGTTAGTATGCATGGAGGATATCGCTTTTGGTCCTTGGGAGAAATTTACAAAAAAATACACAAATGAGTGAAATTAGAATAAAAATGGAAGATTTTGCTTTCTATTTCTGAAAATCCAAAGCCGATATCGGAATGTATTTTTTTTGTTTTTCACCATATTGATAGTGATTAGAAATAAGTTAGTATGAATAAAGGATATCGCTTGCAGTCGGTGGAATAAATTTACAAATCAAATGCACAAATATGTGAAATTTGAATAAAATTGAAGTATTTGCCATGTTGTGTCTCAAAATCCGAAATGTGAAAATGTGACTGAACCCTAGTATTTCAAAATCTGAGTTCAGTTATCTTAAGTTTTCTTAAAAGCTCTCAGTGCATTACAAATCACATTTAATCACCAGCACATCCTTCATCGGGATTTACATTTTATTCTTTGTGAAATTGTTCGATTGCCAGGTAGCGTTAATATTCATCAGTTCAGTCGTCGCCATCAAAAAGAATCTCAACCGTAATATAATCAACATCAATCAGTATTATAGCCATCATTATAGATTTTGCTCACGCCACACGAATATTGACCATTCGAAGCGTGTCAGAGTTGCCACCTTGTCAATGCTGTCAAAGTTACTGGTTGCTCATATTTCGTCGTTGTGACAGCTGCAGGGAATCTGGTGTGTTAATATTTTCAACAACAACTAAGATCAACATTATACATGGCACATCAATTAAAATTATTAAAAAATGTATATTGCACAAAAAAAAAATACAATCGTATTAATAATAAGAGGGAATTATTTATTTTTATAGTTGGTACCATTAAAATCAGTTCATGCTAAAGATTATTCTTTAAAATGTTATGGAATACAATTGAAAAATTCTGTATTTTAATTTATTTTTGAGTTTGTATGTATATATTGTAATTAAAATGTTATAAATTTTATAATTTAGATTACTTATATAACTACGCTGTATGTGCGATTCGCGAGATCGGTCCAATTGGCTTAGACCGACTATAATTTGGATAATCCTAACTATCATAATAACACCTACTATAAAATGTGCCTACTTTAAAATTTCCCATGTTTTCTAACCTTCCCAACTGGTTTTATTTATTAGATAAATTCATACATTTTTGTATATAAAGGATTTTTCAAGAAGAGCGCAACAAAAGATTTGTTCAAGGGTTTTTCAACAGGGACGCTACAAAAGTAGAGCGACAGGGACAGCAAACGACGCAATATTTCTGGCCGCTCTTTTGACATTTCTCTTCAGTAAGGTTTGCCATTTCATGATGGAAAGACATACGAGCCAACAACGAGTCGAAATCATTAAAATTTACTACCGAAATTCGAAATACTACTGTCTCAAATATATCTACGCGTCCAAAGATAATTCTACATTATAGTTAATATTTTCTTAAAAGTGTTTCATATTTGCCAACAGAAAAATAAAATAAAGCTATATTGACTTAAATTTTAAGCAAAAATCTTAAAAACTTTGCCGCACAAATACTGCATCCACCCAAAACTTGTATCAACAGTAGGAATCACTCAGACGTCTTCTTCAAACCAAGATAATACCAAGTGAATGAAACATACACAAAAAGCTCAAAGACAAAAAGACACATACATTATATATGTAGTCAAACCAATGCAATCTTAATTTTGACTTGCGATTTTACAAACAGCAGACTTTTAGACAAACAAAAACTCATTATTGACATGCAGCATGTAATCGAAGAAGTTGTTCCTCCATTCGAAAACTTTATGTAGCTTGAGTGGCACGTGAAACGCCTAGCATATCATTTGCCAACCATCATAATGTTTAATCCTTTCATTGTCTTCGCGCTACGCCGTATTCGGCACTATCTGTGATATGTATTGTTATAAATTTAATTTCTATATGTGATTTTCTGTCGTCAGAACTTATGATAATTACACTCCGAATTTTTTTCAGAAAAATAGTAGTATTTTTTTGTTCATTAAATTAAGGTAATATTTTTTAAAACATTAAAGACATTTTCCTTAAAAAAGATAACTATAAAAAAAAAAGTTATATTTATTATCGATTTTTATAATATGAACTAATCCCGGGATCACATAATTTTCATCTGTTAGTCACGAATATACGGGATAAAACTTGTTTTCCTAATATTGCAAATTTTTGCAAGGTATTCAGTGCCGAATTCTGTAAAGACGGGTTATGAAGAATATTAAAAATAAAAATTATGAGAAAATGAAAAGTGATCGTAATAGGTTCCCATGGAAGAAATTTTTTTCTTCTCATTCACAACTTTTTAAACAGCAGTGTTCGGAGTAGATCTACTCCATTTCATTTGCATTTCTTAAATCTACCAATTTCTCATAATTTTCTAGTTCCTTTTACTGAAATCTATTTCATTTTGCAAAAATTGCTTAAATTTTTAATTTTATGAGAACAATTTCTTGCGCCCCAAATACATTGACAATATTATAATTTTTCCAAGGATTGAAACCTAAACGTATAACGGTTTCGCTTTTGGTTTCGGTGTTTTCTGCGTTTCGGTTATGGTTTCGGTTTTAAGTTTTTATAACGAAACGGTTTCGGTATACCGGTTCTGTTCTGTTTTGATTTCGGTTTTTGTATAAAATTTCTTTTTTTCCATATTTTTCTAAAAATTTAACATTGTTTATATGGTGCTAAGTTATATTCAAATTGTGATATTGGGATAAAGATATTGGGGCAATGTTTATCGATATTTTAGTAAAAATATTGTGTTATATGAATTATTTAATTGATTTCGCTAAGAAAAAATGTCTGTTCAAAATTTCGTGACCACAAACCAATGAGAAGCAATATTTTGACTTCACCTGAGATATGATCTGAATTTGCAAAAGAGATCCGCGAATCGAACCGTAAACAAGAGCAACAAGAATACATCGGTAAATATTTTTAAACTTCATAAGAAGAATATTGTATGATTTCCATCCATAAAAGCAAAAGAAATTTAATTTCAACAATTCATTGAACTTCAATATTTGAAAACGGCATGAAAGGTTCGAACTTGTCGAATACCATTGTTTTTATACCCTACACTAAGAGTGAAAGGGTATATTCAGTTTGGTACGCCGTTTGTAACACCCAGAAGAAAGCATCTCCGGTATGGAAAAGTATATATATTCTTGATCAGCATGACCTCCTGAGTCGATTTAGCGATGTCCGTCTGTCCGTCTGTCTGTCTGTCCGTCTGTCTGTCCGTCCGTCTGTCTGTCTGTCTGTCTGTCTGTCTGTCTGTTGAAATCCCTAAGACTTTTAAAATTAAAGAGCTAGATAAATGAAACTTATAACTTGGATTACTAATATACCTACGCTGTATGTGGCTTAGACCGACTATAATTTTGATAATCCTAACTATCATAATTACACCTACTTTAAAATTTCCCATGTGATCTAACCTTCCCAACTGGTTTTATTTTTATTTATCCTATATATATTCGAAATTGAGCTGTTTTGAACAACAAGTAACAATGGAAAGCGTGCAAAATATTTATGAACTTGAACATTAATGAAGATGTGTGTTTTAATTATTTTTTTTTCCAGGCTAAATAATATAAGCATCTTAAAAATAAGGTCTGTGAAGCACTTTTGAAGCGGTAAAAAGCTTCAAAAGTGCTTCAAAAGTGCTTCAAAAGTCGCTTCAAAAAGATAAAATAGACAAAACAATGTTGTTTCACTTCTGTTCGCTATGCTAGATCGTACATCGATTGTGCATATGCACTGTGCATTATATTATTTTTGTTTTACTTTTATACATAGTTTTTTTGTTAATTGTAAAATCATGAAGTTTTCTTAAGTTAAGTTATATGTGCATTATTTCATTTAACTTATAAAACCACAAACAAAAAATTAATATATGAACATTTTCACAGTGTACCTCATTTAGCTGATATATTGCTTTTTGTGTGTGTGTGTTTTTTTTTCACAAATCCGCTGATTCTTTTGAAAGTGCAACAACAACAAAAAGGCGAATAAAGCAGCATCCAAGCTAATGATAGAATTTTTGACGGGAAATTTTTTGTACCACAAAGAAAACTCGTTGTTGTTGCCAACTAGATAGCTGTACTAGATACATACATGTAGTGGTGCCATGCGACTGTCTGTTGTCAAGCGTCTGTTTGTTGCCATGCGATGATACAGGATAGCAAGAAAGAGTTGTCGTTGAGAAAGTGTGTGTATACGCATCGTAATTCGTTATTGTTGTTTCTCTTCTTTCTCTTGTTTCTAGTGTTCGCTTTATAGCTTTTGAGATTGTGTTCTGAAAGATAAATGTTACCCTGCAAGGTATTATTTGTGTTCTCTTGACATACGGTACGTGTAGCATACGGATTTTTTTTAATCCGTATAATAATTAATTTTTGTTGAAGAAATTGAAAATATGGAAAATAAGTAACTTAAATACAATTAGTGTTCAAAAGATATTTGTCTTCGACCTTTTATTTAAAATTTAAAAACGAAAATTTTGCAAGATTCTTGCAAGCAAGAGCATTGTTTCGGGAATATTGTTTCTCAAAAAACCACAGGTGAATTTTTGTACAACAAACATTTTTATTTTGGAACTCCAAATTTTATTAAATGACATCTTAATAAATCTTCAATATAAAATAAAATATGTTTTTCTTTTTCTTTTTATACTTTTTTAAAAACCGTTTTAAACCGGTATAAAACCGAAACCGTTTATTAAGGTTTTGGATATCGGTTTATTTCTGATTTTCATATAACGATTTCGATTACGGTTTCGGTTTTAAAAATGGAACGGTTTTAAACGGATATCGGTTTCGGTTACGGTTTCAATCCTTGAATTTTTCTATTAACTATGATCAATTATCTGTAAAATAAATGTAACATTTTTGTCATGGTCTTTAAATTGTTGAAGTTATAATTAAATGTACGTTTGTATCAACTTTAATAAATATGTACAATTTTGAAAACACCATGTATTTCATTGAATATTCCAGATACACCCCAACTCTAGAAGAGACCACCCTGTATACATCAGCATTATAGAAAATCCATAAAATCAGGAATGAATAATAATTTTAATATTAACATATCCTTTATTTTACTTGAATCTAATACACTAATGCATATTTCTACTCACTTTCCATAAAATTTACTCGTATATTTAATGTTCTACTCCTTTTACATCAAATCTACTCCATTTTGCAATATTTTTAATTCTACTCCCCAAATTTTTAAAATCTACTCCTTGTGCGAACACTGCTTTAAGTAATACATTTAAGAAGTAGTTTTCGCGAAGTTTTGTTTGAAAGCTGTTTGAATTTTTCGACATACTTCTCAGTTCTCAAGTAGTTCTTGAATGTTATCCTTATATAATGCTTACTCGGCATGCATAAATTGGTAAAATGTTTTATAAATTGGGAAGCATGTGGTAAAGTGGGAGAAGTTTGGATTTTCTCAAAAAAAAAAAAAGAATACAATTGAATAATTTTTAAATTCTTTTGAAGAGTTTAACCTATAGACTGATTCATGATCTAACTTTTTGCTATAAAATAATACTATTTATATGCCTTTTAATTGATTTTTGTGCTATTTTTTTTTAAAACAACTAAATTTCGGATTTGTTGAAAAATGTTGGGGTAAAGTGGGAAACTTCAAAATGTTTACTAAAATGCTATTTTAGTCTTTTTTTTCATGTTTTGTTATTTTCATAAGAAAGTGAAATATAGTAAAATATAAAATAATTAAATTCATAAACATCTCAGTAGTTATATTATGAAAATACGAAAAAAATTGTTACATTTAGTGGCAATGCACACAGGTGCTGATCGTCAAGTTTGCAAATTTCAAGTATACAGGCGATTTGCAGATATGGCATATTCTTCGGAATTTCATTCAAGCTAATTGTACAAAATTCTTCTTTTTGCTGCTGAAGTTGAAGAATCATTACTGATGTATTCTTAATGCTCTTGTTAAAGGTGCGCTTCACGGCTTTCTTGTGCAATTCAAATCTTACCTCACGAGTCAATCAATACCTGCTTTTCATATGTTTCTGGCCAATATTATAGTTTTTTTTAGCTAAAACAATTCAATAATTCATATAACACAATATTTTCACTAAACTTACTAAACATTGCTTAAATTACATTTCACACTTTGCACAAGAAAGTGTTTCCTTCTTTACCCCAATATCGCAATTTGAACCTAACTAAGCCCAATTTAAGTATTGTCAAATTATTTTCAAAACCCTTTTGCATTTCAAAAGATATACAAAATCGCATCATTTTAAACATTCTTTTGTAATTAAAAATGACAAAAATTCACACATTTTATTATCAAACAATAACTCTAAAAAAAACTTTCAAAAAACTTATTTTCCACTTGTTCTCGAAATGCAATAAAAGAGTATTAAATTGATTAAAACCAAGGATGAAAAAGTTGATGCCGTATAAAGAAGCATTTGACAATTGTTTGTATTTTACTAAGTACAAAAACATAGCCAAAAATTGCAATTTCCCACATTACCCTATGACCCACTTTATACTATGTTCCACTATTTATTTATAAATGGGCCATTCCACACCAAATCGACCAAAAAAAGTCAAATTTGAGATTTTACCTTTTCGATCTTAATGAACTTTTGGCAACTGATACCGAGACATGCACTAAACAATTCCAGAGATACAGTGGCTCAAAGTTGGAAAAAAAGTGCCAAAAATCACTTTTGTACTGTTGTTCATATTTAAATATCACTTGAACTAGAAATGCTAGAAACTCCGTTAATGGCTCGTTTTAAAGCTAATAGAACAAGCTTTTAGAAAAATTAAGTTGTAATTTCCAAACGGTAACATGTGGCCCGTGGTCATTATCCTTGCACTTCAAAATTGATGTCCTTAAAAAGGACCCTTATTAAAATTCTGAAAAAAAATCTAAGTTTTTTTCAATTTATTATAAATGTTCATACAAAATTTCAAGATGGTATTTTGATGGCATCATATTTTAAAAAATTATTTTCTAAATTTTATCAATATTTTTTGTATTAATATATTTATTTCAAAAAATATATTTTTTTCAAAAGTAAAATTTGCAGGAAGTAGTGGTCGCAAAAATAAAAAAATAAAAAAAAATTGTTTAGTACATGTCTCGATACCCTTTATCAGTTGCCAAAATTTCATTGAAATCGAAATAGGTGAGTTCCAACCGCTGGTCGATATGGTGTGGAATGGCCCAAATACAACTTTTTATTAATAAGAAGTAATGTATAAAAGAAAAAACAATTTTTTTGAAAAATTATAAAAAAAATTGAAATTTATTTAATAAAAAAAAAATCTCTTCAACTAAAAGTCCTAATGCAATGCTACACATATTTGTATTAGTAATTTAATTAAAAAATAGCAGTAATTTAATTTATTGTTAGTTAATTCGATTGTTGCTTATTGGAATTCGAATTTAATTTGGGGGAATTTCAATATAGGAGCTTTTGATTCCCGAGTGTTGGTAAATTTAGGAATTTTCACAATAGGCCTTAATAATTAAAATTCAAGATACGAACAACAAAATAATTCAACAAATTTAGAAATAAATGTGACAAAAAATTCAAATCATTAAATTTATGATTGAAAATTTATTATGTATGCTGAAAACAATATTTTTCACGGCGTTGATATAAAAACTTAATTTCTTCCTCTATAAAAAAAAATTGGTTTTGACTATGCAGATCTCGAATTATATAAAACCAGAATATTTAAAATATTTAAAATTTTAAAGACATTTTAAAAATTTCAATGACGACAATGACCAGAACAAAGTGGAAAATAAACAAGGATGATACGTACAACAGTACTTAATGTTTATATGCTTGTTGCAGTTGTTTTTGTTTTTTTTTTTATTTTTTACTTTTTATTGTTGTTTGTCATTGTTGTGCTCTGTCAACGACAATAATAACAATGGTGGCTGCAGCTGCTGCTGCCTAAAAATAATATTTACATCCATGTGCAATATACGTGCACGACTTCAACACTTGTTTAAACAAAACACCAACACACTGTCAACCCAAAGGTTGACAGTGAAGGGCGTGGTCGGCTGTATGCTTTTGTTGTAGTGTATATGTTATGTGTGGGCATTTGACAGGTGCAGCATCACATGTGACAGATGAGGATGAGGCACAACAATAACGGATGAAGTGCTTGGCAAAACAAAGGGTTAATAATTATCAAAGCAAGGCACAGCACAGCACAGCATCAGGAGGCACCACAATGTCATTGCACTGACATTTGCGATTGTTGTCTTTTAATTAAAAATAAAATATAAACAAATAAAATAAAATAAAATAAAACAAAACAATAAAAACACAAAATCTAATTACTAAAATCGTAATTGTCAAATAATAATATAAACCACAACAAAAAAAATATGTGATGTTTTACTAAATTCTGACTAGTGAATCAGGGTTCAGTATTTAATGAGATATCGTATATACATATAATATATATCTTTGTTGGTTTGTTTCGCATCTTCGTCTAACTGACTGATCCGAATTTTTTCAAATTTTTTCAAAGAGAAGTGGCACCTCTGATACAACCGAAACAAAAGCACACATCAAGAACACACACCCAGAAAAAAATTCCCTCAAATCCTATTAAAATTAGTCAATTGGACAATTATTGATTTAATAGTATACAAAAAATATATCTTTTCTTAAAAACTCAATGGCAATGTCATGGTATTTTCTAGTATTTAATGGTATTTTCCGATTAAAATAATAATTTATCCTATTGACAATTTTTAATAGTAAAATACTATTATTTATATAGTTTTTTTTTCGGGTGCAACAATAAATGCAAAAGCCAAAACACACAATTAAAATTGAAAGCATAAACACAAAAATAAAAGAAAAAACAAAAAAAAATTGTAAAAGCAAAAACACAAATACCAAAGTAAAAATATTAAACCAAAAGTCAAACTAAAGCAAACACAAAAACTCGAAAACAAACAAAACAAAAGTAAAAGCAAAACACAAAAACAAAAACAAAAAGCAAAAAACAGAAATGCAAAAGCCAAAACTCAAAATTAAAATTAAAAGCATAAACACAAAAATAAAAGAAAAAAACACAAAAATAAAAGAAAAAAACACAAAAACAAAAATTCATAAACAAAAGCAAAAACACTAATACCAAAGTAAAAACATTAAACCAAAAGCCAAACTACAGCAAACGCAAAAAATTCAAAAACAAACAAAAGTAAAAGCAAAATACAAAAACAAACGCAAAAAACAAAAACTAAAACTTAAGCAAAAACGCAAACCGAAAGAAATAAACTAAAACTAAAATCAAAATGAAAAACAATACCTAAAATTAAAGGTCTAAATAGAAAAAATTCTATTAAAAACGCAAAAAACAAAAAATTTAAAAAAAATGAAAACCCAATATCAAACAAAACCACTAAACAAAACGCCGAACTAATGCAAAAAAAAAATGTACAAAAGCAACAACTCAAAAATAAAAGCAAAAACAAAAAAGCAAAAACCAATTGCGAAACAAACAAAAAACAATATTAAATAAAAAACAAAAACAAAGCAAATATATGAAAACAATAGCAGAAACACAAAAACGAAAGCAAAAACACGAAATCAAAAACAAAAAAATACCAAAAGTAAACACTAAAAATGGTCGGCCTCAGCAGTCCAGAGGTAGCGCGCTGGACTTGCATTCTGAAGGTCTCGGGTTCGAATCCCGGCTGGGGAATGGGCGCTCGTGGTGATATTAACCACAAAATCGTAGGGAATAGATTTCACAGTACAATGGATATAGTCTGTCGGAGTGCTGTGGATCTTAGTAGATATTCCAAAAAAAAAAAAAAACACTAAAAATTAAAAGTACAGCTACTTCAGCAAAACACCAAAAATATCAACATAATTACGTTTGACTTTAATTGAATGAAAATAAAACAAAAGAAAAACCACAAAACAAACGCAAAAACCAAACCAAAAGCAAAAATCACAGCTACTTAAGCAAAACACAAAAACCCAAAATGGAAATAAAATAAAAAATCCCATTATTTATTTTGACTTTAATTGAATGAAAAAAAAAAACAAAAGCAAAACCACAACCACAACCAGTTGCGAAGGTTAGATCACATGGGAAATTTTAAAGTATGTGTTATTATGATCGTTAGGATTATCTAAATTATAGTCGGTCTAAGCCTACTATAAATACCCTACACATATGTGTGGTTACCATTAAAAGTGGTATATAGGTCATCAGGATATATGAATCCCAAAAATATCTACAAACTTTCAATCGCTGAAGTATTTCCATTCATTTGATACCCATATTTACAAATGAGTAGGTGTACCGAATTTCGATATTTTTTGTTGAACCACAAGTCGTTTCGTCGGAAACCATTATTTTCATGTATATGAGCATGAGTCAATATATATTTTACCAAAAAAAGTTTACCGAAGCACGTATACAGTAAAATTGATCTATAGATATACATTTTATATGAGGTATTTGAACATAAGTGGTCGGTTCTCAGGTCACAATAGACCGATCTCGCACATACAGCGTAAGTATATTAGTAATATATGTTCTAAGTTTCATTTATCTAGCTCTTCAATTTTAAAAGTAGTAGGGATTTCAACAGACAGACGGACAGACAGACAGACGGACAGACGGACATCGCTAAATCGACTCAGGAGGTCATGCTGATCAAGAATATATATACTTTTCCATACCGGAGATGCTTCCTTCTGGGTGTTACAAACGGCGTACCAAACTGAATATATCCTTTCACTCTCAGTGTAGGGTATAAAAATACAAACGCAAAAGCCACACCAAAAAGCCAAGAGTTAAACAAAACATATAAACAAAAGCTAAAATATAAAATTTAAAAACAAAAGATCTGGACAAAATAAGGTTTCGCGACATTCTGCAGGATATCTCTTAATATAGACTAAATATTGTAACCAATTTTACCTACATTTTTTTATCAGTGAAATCAATTTTAGTTTCATGACACTTTCCGAGACCTGGACTAAAAGGGTAAAAATTCCATTACTATCTAATACAGTAATTCATAGGGAACATCGCTTTATAAGCAACGGAAATATAAATTCACTATAAAGTGAAGTACGTTAAGTTAAAATCTCGCCAACAGAAAGGTCACGCCATTCTAAACATGCGTTTATCATTATAATAAACTAATCTGACATACATTTGTACAATGATTAATTTTTTTGATTACACTAAATATATACTTTAAAATGGGTTCACATTGACCGAAAGAAATCCTTCTTTTCTTCTCTGGATCTTTTTTTTTTTTTTTTTTTTTGGAATGTCTACTAAGATCCACAGCACTCAGACAGACTATATCCATTGTACTGTGAAATCTATTCCCTACAATTTTGTGGTTAATATCACCCGCCCATGCCCAAGCCGGGATTCGAACCCGAGACCTTCAGAATGCAAGTCCAGCGCGCTACCTCTAGACTGCTGAGGCCGGCCTCTCTGGACCATAATTAAGTATATCTTTCTTAAACATGAGTTTTGATGGGCTAAAATATAACCACATTATCTCCGACAGAAATTTTGATAAGCGTATTATTTTAATTATATAAATTCTTGCATGAACGGTACCAAATTCATGTTATAGAAAAAGCGCGGGTAAGAAGAATAAAACTGGAATAAATATGGAGTTATTATTTAAGGTCTATTAAGAATGCATTAATCATTGGACTGGTAATAATCTGTTAATGTCAAAAACAAATTAGTTGTGATCATTTCGGAGAATGCTTTTCTAGTTATTGTGTATTGGCGGACATATATCTGTTTTATCTATATTTCAATCTGTGCATAATTTCGCTTTCTAGATTTTTACCAATTTTTTAAATGCATCTTTGATTTAAATTTTTTTCGAAAAAATTACTTTTTTGAGTTCTCCCACCGAATTTTATTACGGTTAATTATTTTCATGATTTGCGTATATTTAAAGCATTCAGAGCCAAGAATGGCATTACCTATATTCTGAAACCTATTTGTGAGTACAATTTTATAAAATACTTTATATATTTAATAAAATCCTGTTTAATTGTCGGAATATTTTAAAGAAAATTTGATAAAAAAATGTACTTAAAGTCTTTGTAAATTGGATTTTTTAAATTTAAAACAAAATATAAATGTAAACAATCGCCAAAAAATTAATTGTAATAGATGTCGGCAGCTTCCTGCAGTTTTTTTTAGACAGCAATATGCATTGTATGCTACAGAAGCCACCAACTGGCAGCATTGTTAAAATAAGTGTCAGACAAGAAGTCAAGAGTCCGGAAGTTCGAATGAAATCAGAGTTTGTTATAGGTGGTAACTCATTTATTAGACTATAGCTGCTGCTCTGAAATTAAATAGAAAATATTATAAAATGTATGCATATTTTTAGCATCAAAGGTCCTTTGAATTTTGTGCATACTCTGCAGGAGATATTTTTGAGCTTTAGGAGCTGCGCGCTATGCACGATATTATTTAATTATTCAACAGCAGCAATATCAAGAGAGATACAGAATGAAAATCAAAATAAAAGGATCAGCAGGACATGGACAAAGGAAACCAATTAACAAAATCCATTGTTTCTGTTGCCAATGCAACAGCATTGCAGCCAAGATAAGCAATGAAGGTGTCTGGGAGTCATGTATACTATATGCTTTAGAGGTGTTTGAAATGTTCTCGGGTTCAATGGGCAGCATTAGAAAAGTACTTGGCAACTTTTTACGTAATCCACACTTGCTATCGTTCAAAACACTCTGCTGGACTGCTGTAAGCAGTTTGTGGTAATAGCAGCAACACGAATTCATGCAGAGTGCTTCGAGGAATCTTTTATATTACATCAAAAATTGCAGTATTAGATAAAAAAGAAAAAAATACATTTTGTAGCAAAAATTAATCAAATAGAAAAGTAATGTATTCAAAATAACATAATTTGTTAGGACTTTTAGATACTTTTTAGTTACTGAAAATTTTTTATAAGAGCGGTAACAACACAGTATATTTGTTCAATAGGGAAATGAACCAATAACTCATAACAACAACAAAATACAATACATAAACCAGCACCTCCCAAGAGAGTCATAAAACTACGTTGTAAAGTTATTTTTTTAATATGCTTAAATAAATATATTAATTATAATATTGTAATAAAAAAAAAATAAAACACGTAAAAATCAATAAATGCCTTTACACCACTATTTTATCTCGTATCAATGAAAAGTTAATTAGAAAATATTTTTAAATAAAAAAATAAAGATGCAGATCGATAGCTGCTTTAAAAACAAACAATAAATGCCTTAACACCACTATTTTATCTCGTATTAATAAAAAGTTATGGCGAAATAACGAAAAGATTCGCCCTTTCGGCATGACAAGATTTTCAATTTTTCGAATTTTCGTTATTTGCGAGAAAATATTTTTGAATAAAGATGCAGATCGATAGCTGCTTCGATAGCTGCTTTAAAAACAAACAATAAATGCTTTTGCACCACTATTTTATCTCGTATCAATAAAAAGTTATGGCGAAAAAAAGAAAAGATTCGCCCTTTTGGCACGACAAGATTTTCAATTTTTTCCAATTTCTTTGCTTTTTTTGCTATAACTTTTTATTGGTGCAAGATAAAATAGTAGTTTAAAAGTATTAATTGTCTGTTTTTAAAGCACCTATTGATTAGCATCATTATTTAAAAATATTTTGCCAAACATATTTCCTGCAAATAACAAATTGCAAATTAAGGTTTGGCAAAATATTTTTGAATACTGATGCCAGTAGATAGGTGCTTTAAAAACAAACAATTAATGTCTTTACATTACCATTTTATCTTGCGCTAATAAAAGGTTACAGCATAAAAAACAAAAATATTTGCCTTTTGGTCAGGATACAGCCTCACAAAATCCATATTTATAATTCAGTAAGTTGTCGAAATCCAAAAATAATTTATATACGTTATAACAATTTATGAATAAACCAGAATAACAGAAAAAATTGAAAAAAAAACTAAATTATGCTAATTTTAAAGCATTTCAAACTTTAATATTTGATTTCCCAACCTTTTTCAAAATGCACATTCGCCCCTTTGGCATGACAGTGATGATATGAGAGCATTCTCTGTTTTGAATAATTTCCCTAATTCAAAATTTCTCATGGACCAAACCTTCATTTCTCGTTATTTTTTTTTTTGTTGATACGACTTTGTTTACGACTTTCGAAAAAAATCTCAAACCATTCGTTGCTAAATCGACATTTACGTGATACAATTGATGAATTTTTAAAGCTCGAGAATGGCTACATTACTTACATTTGGAATGAAAATACTTCAAAGGAACTCTTTTCTCGATTTTTAGCGCATGTTCAAAATAATATAACATAAGGATAATCCAAACTCGCAATTCCTGATGAGATTATAATTTGAGTACGTCAAATTATAATCTCGTCACGAATTGCGAGTTTCAATTGACCTTGTATGCATCACAACATTGACTTCATCGTTCGACGTTGAATTATTCGAAATAATTTACACCAGAGCAACGTGGGGCAATTGTCAATTTCAAATTTGACCGAATATATTCGAGAAATAGGAGAACATTTTGAAATAGGAGAACATGAATAAAATCATCAATATATTGATTTTATGAATTTTTTCAACAACTAACTGATTCATCATATGGAATATTTATTCATTGAATTAAAGTTAAATGTGCTTCATGTTCAATATGATTGTTTGTTTTTATAAGGTTTATATTCACAGAAAAAAATTATCATTATATTGATGAATTTCGTTCTTCAAACCATAATTCATTGTATTGAAGAATGATTCATAATATTAAAAAATACAAAAAAAAAATGAATGTTATGATTTCATTCATCAATATGATGAAGTGTATGTAAAGAACATACATAAATTTATTGAACAAAAACATAAACTACAACATATATGTACATCATATTGAAGAATAATGTTCATCAAACCAAATTTCAATCAAAATTCTTATTTTTCGTTTATTATTTGCTATACTACTCACTTCTCAAGTAGTTCTTGTATGTTAAATGTAAAATATTTTTTTTGAATTTTTTTTTTTTTTAATTTTTTGGACAATTTTTTTTTTTTTTTTGAAAGAAATTTTTGTTGTCGGACAAATTGTTTTTTACGAATAAATTTTTTTTCGAATATATATTTTTTTATTGTTTTTCGCATATTTTTAACGACTTTTTTTTCGAATTTTATTTTCCAATTTTATATATTTTTTTAATAAATTTTCCAATTTTATATATATTTTTTTAAAAATTCATAAAAAAAATGTATTAATTAATTTTTTTTGAAAAAAATTTGTTTTTTACAAATTACTATTTTATAAATCAAGATAGCAATATTTAACAATTAATAATTATAAATTTTATAGGAATTATAAATATGTACATGGTTCATTCCACGTCAGAAATATCAATTTTGTCGCGATGTCTTCCGATTTTGATGAAATGTTGTGGATAGTGACCAAAAAGTAAAGAATAACTGTGTACTTAGTTTTTTTTTTTGATTTCTCAACTCCAAGTTATGCAATCGAAACAACGAAGTACTATATTAGAAATAATTATCTATGTAAAAAAGTTAAAAATATTTTTCAAATCACTGTTACGTATACGCCCCACTATTTTAAAAATCAAAAACAATTTAGTTTTAAAACCGAGGAGTTTTCCCCGTCGATTAAAAAATAATTTCGATGGAGTCTCCTATAGTTTATGAACTATCAAGTTTTAAAGATCAATTGCCGATTTTTCTCCATACGAAATTGGTTCTCTGCCACACTATTTCTGGTAGAAAATTATAACAAGCAAAATATGAAATTAAAGAAATGCGGCAAAAGCAATGGAAAATTTATTTTGATGAACAGCATTCTTCATATATTTTGTACTTTTTCTGTCATTCATTAAATTGATAATGAATTTATCACATTGGTGTTTTGTAGTTATCAATATTATGAATAGTTCTTGAATACAATGAATCATGATTTAAAGATTAAAATTCATCAATATGAAGAAGTGTTCTTATGTATGGCTTATGGTCTCAGTATATGGGTATTCAAACTATTTGAAGAAAAAATGAAATGCAAGATTTCATTTCTGAGAATGCTTTGAAAATCAAGCGTTTTTATTCATTTAGTTTTCAATAAAAAAAAAAACACATAAAATAATTCCACAGAAAAAAAAAAAACTTCAATATGATGAATTTATTCATAAATATTATGAATTTTTTCACCAACTACCACATTCATCATATTGATACCACCGTTCATTAAATGGCATATTAATGAATGCATTCATTATATATTTGAACAAAATATTCAATACAATGAATTTGAATTGTCATATTGATGAATTTGTTCATAATATTTTTGCAAAAAAAAATTTTTTTTTATAAAATATTTCGAAAAAAGTTTTGTAAATATTTTATTTAAAAAATAACAGTAAACAATAAAAAAAAAGTTGTCAAAAAAAAAAAATAACGGAATAAAAATTGTTCATAAAAAAAAATTCCGAAAAAAAATTGTACGAAAAAAAAAAATTTAATAAAAAAATAAAAATTGTTCATAAAAAAAAATTCCGAAAAAAATTTGTGCGAAAAAAAATTTTTTTCGGGAAAAAAAATTGTTCGAAAAATTTTTTTTCGAAAAAAATATATTTTTTATGAATAATAAAATGTTGTAATTATAATAAATATATTATAAAACATTTTACTAATTTATGCATGTCGAGCAAGCATTATATAAGAAATACAATACAAGAACTACTTGAGATCTGAGAAATACGGAAAAAAATGAACGAAAAATAAATATTTTGTTAAAAATTTGGTTTAATGAACAGCGTTCTTCAATATGAAGAACATATATGTTGTATTTTATATTTTGGTTCATTAATATTATGAAACGTATACTTCACAAACAGTTCATCATATTGAAGAACACTTTCTTCATATTTATGATAGCATTCATAACAGTGATGGCGTTAGTCATCAATATTATGAATGGTTCTTCAATACAATGAATCATGGTTTGAAGAACGGAATTCATCAATATGATGTACATTTTCATTTTACAAGTTGTTCAACTGTTACGCATTGTGGGAACTAAAACTACGCACCACATTGTATATTTTTCTTTTTATGCTTCGACTAAAGAATCTGTGCGAAACTTTAAAGCATTTGCATAAAATACTTAAACATTCAAAGCACAAATATATAAAATCCGACACCCACACATGCAGGGCGGCCGACCCGTGCGCATACAAAGCAGCCACAAATACATTGAAATAATATTAATGATTAACTCGATATGCGTTCAGCTGCACATTTGTGCGAAATGTGTTTAATAAGAAGTTGACTTGTTGTATGTGCTGTATTTCAATTTGAGCTAAACTACTTTTGCTATTTTTTTTTTTTTTTTTTTTTTGTTATTTAGCTCTGTCTACATGTTCTGAAAATTATATTTCAAAACTCATATATGGAACGCACAGCGTACGAATTATGTTTTTTCTAAGTTTTTGTTTTTTTGGCTTTTTGCACAATTCACTGGACAATCTGTCGGTCGGTCAATCTGTCTGTCTGTGTCTGTATATCTGTCTTTCACTCTGTCTGTCTCTCTGTCCTCTTAAGTGCGTGGGTTGAACTTTATTTGGAAATTTTGTACGTCGCACAACGTGTTTGATAAACTATTCACAGCATGTGGCAACATTGGCGCTGGTCAAAGAACACTAACATGCAGACACTTTGAGATACAAATACACATTGTCGCTGTTGTTGTAGTTTATGTTGTTGTATTGGCCTTTTCTGTTGTTGCCATGTGTTGGCCCCCCAGCGCTTATAAATCAGAAACTTACGCACTGTGCCCAACGCCCTCTGCGACCTCTGCGACCGCCTCCCGCTCAGCTTGATTATGGCAACAAAGTTGTTAATGAGTTGCAGGTCGTGGCCAAATGGCTGGCAGTAATTTAGCTACTTTAAGCTGGCCAACACAGCACCAGCGTCAGCGCCACCACCTGCTGTGCTGCTTTGCGCTCTTAGTGCAAGGACAAAAGGATAATCGTTTGCCAATCATTGTGGCGCGATGTTCGTGGCAGTGCCAAAAGGACGTGCTATGCGAAATGTTTCCAAAAAATGTTAAGCATACGTCAATCACTATACACACTGCATATTGAAATATATTTTGTGCACAAAATGTCAAAATATTTTACAAATAAAAATTTAAAAAACATTTGTTAGTGAAGTTTAAATTATGTTTTTTTTTCAAAAATTTACCACCATCTCTCTAAATAACTTTAAAAATTATATGTTTCACTTGTTTTCGAATTGAAATAAACAGGTATACATTTTTAAATCAAGGATTGAAACCGTAACAGAAAACGATATCCGCTTAAAACGGATTAATCTTTGAAACCGAAACCGTTTGCTTTTTTCTTCACTATGCTAGTGTTTTTCGTCGTCCGACTATGCATTGTTTTCTTCAAAAAGACATACAGAAAAAATTCATCAATATGATGAATTTATTCATAAATATTATTAATTTTTTCACCAACTACCAGATTCATCATATTGATAACACTGTTCATTAAATGACATATTGATGAATACATTCATTATATATATGAAATTATTCGTACTATCGAACTACATAGAATGAAATATTCAATACTAAGAATTTGAATGTCATATTTATGAATTTGTTCATAATATTTTTTTACGAAGTTTAAAAAAAAAAAATTTTTAGAAAATAATTCTAAACAAGTGTTGTTGTAAAAATTGTATTTAAAAAATAACAGAAAATTTTACTAATTTATGCATGTCGAGCAAAATAAGAAATAACATACAAAAACTACTTGAGAACTGAGAAGTACGGCAAAAAATGAACGAAAAATAAATATGCATGTCGAGCAAAATAAGAAATAACATACAAGAACTACTTGAGAACTGAGAAGTACGGCAAAAAATGAACGAAAAATAAATATGCATGTCGAGCAAAATAAGAAAAATACAAGAACTACTTTTGATTGAAACGGCATTCTTCAATATGAAGTAAAATATGTTGTATTTTATGTTATTGATCATTAATATTATGAAACGTATTCTTCACATACAGTTCATCATATGGAAGAACAATTTTTCGACAGAGACAAAGCGTTCATCATATTTATAATCGCATTCATAACATTGATGTCGTTAGTCTTTAATATTATGAATGGTTCTTTAATACAATGAATCATGGTTTGAAGAACGGAATTCATCAATATGATGTTACATTTTGTTTTTTCTGTTGTTACGGTACCCAGCAAGAAATGTCACCAATGATTCCTCAATGATTTCCCTATGTCAGGTCAGAAACATCGATGACCGATAGCATTTTCGCCCTGCAAAGCATTGATGACACTTTCATGTCATGATATCGTTTATGCTACATCACGCATGAATCAGTGGACATTTACTGATTCATGCGTGATGTAGCATAAACGATATCATGCACGTCATTCATCAATGAAGTCACATACATATTTATACCCTACACCTATGAGGTACAGGGTATATTAACTTTGTGCATATATTGTAACGCCCCTTAGGAGGCGTGTCCGGTATGGAAAAGTATATATATTCTTGATCAGCATCACTACCCGAGTCCGTTTAGCCATGTCCGTCCGTCCGTCCGTCTGTCTGTCCGTCTTGCTGTCTTGCTGTCCGAATACAGAATAACTTGAGAAATACTGATCAGAATGCGATGAAATTTCGTCTCAACATATTTTATCCAAAAGTAGGAACTGAGTTTGAAAATGATCCAAATCGGTCAACGGACACGCCCACCTCCCATACAAGGCACTTTCATATAACTATTTCGGAAGTAATAACTCGAAAAGTATTCAAGGTATAGTTATAAAATTTAAAACGTATTGTCAGAATTCACCTGAAAATATGTGGTCCAAAAATGGGCGTGATCCGCCCACTTTTTTTTTTTCATTATTTCCCGGGTTTTCATAGTGGAAATTTGATCCGTAAATTATTAAAATCAAATCTATGAAATATTAGCCTTTAAAAATTTTAAATATAGGCGTGGTCCGCCCAATTATATTTTTCAATTTTTTTTTTAGTTTTTTATACTTTATATAAATTTTTTAATTTATGGGGATATAAGACGTAAATTTCTGATATATTAATAATATTCTGAAGGTGGGGAGGTTCAGCATAATTAAAAATTTAAAATTAAGGTATACAATTAAATATTCCTCATTAATATCTCCACCAAAGGTGTAGGGTATTCCATAGTCGGGCCCGACCGACTATAAAAATCCGCCCCATGTGACCGAACTTACCCATGTGACCTAACTTTCCCAACTCCTTTTTTTTATTTTTTTTTTAATTTTTTTTTTATTTTTTTTTTATTTTTTAATTTATGTATTCTTTTATTTATCTTATTTTATTTATTATTTCAGTTTTATTATTTTCTTCTGTTCTCGATTCATCAATGACGTCATCAATAACATTTCATCAATGACAGATTTTCACAATGTCATTGATATATGTATATATGACATTTGGTGTATGACGTCTTTAATACAATGTGATTTATGAAATTATTGTTGACATATTTATCAATGACAAATTTTCCAATGTCCTCGATTCATCATTGATGACCTTGTCATCAGTGAGGCCATTTTCTGCTGGGTAGTGTCGTTTGTAATGCAAGCTAAGTTTTTTTTTTGTTTAATTTTTTTTTATATGTTCATTAAATGCGCATAGAACCCATTTAATTTTTAATATATAAACATTTCAACAGTGTTCGTATATTGAACTGTTATTGCTTTTGTATATTTTATTTCGCATCTGTTTCTTTTGAAAGTGCATTAACAAAAAACGAAAAACACAGCATACAAGCTTGTGATTGATTTTTTAGCGGAACATTTTTTGTTTTGTACAGCAAACAAAATTCGTTAGTGTTGTTGTGCAAGAAGTTTTTGTTTCCAGCTGGTTTGTTAAAATAGGATTCAAATTTGAATGTTATTGGTTCTTATGTAAGTAAAATATTAAAATATAAATAAAATTAACTTTAACACAAAAACCTAAATCAAAACCGAAACCGTAACTTGTACCGGTATACCGAAATAGTTTCGTTATTAAAACTTAAAACCGAAATCGAAACCGTTATTCATTTAGATTTCAATCCTTGATTATAATAAAGGACGAAAAAGTTGATGCCATATTAAGAAGTATTTGACAACAGTTTTTAATTTTCTAAGTGAAAAACAAGGTCCAAAAATTGCAATTTCCCACTATATCCCATGTACCACTTTACCCCAGGCAACCCTAATTAAAAAAAATTAACTCCGTCGATAAAGTGAAATACACACGTAGATTTTAGTACTATGTTATGTACTATTTAAAAGCGAAAAAGATGATCTATACTACTCCTTAACGATCACGCCTTCTTCTGGGTGTTACAAACAGATGATCAAATTGAATATAATTTTTCGGTTTTATCGAAATTCTTAAAAACAAAAATAGTTAAGAGAAATGAAATGTTCTAGGAAACAAGAATTACTCCTGTAATTGAAACCATTCATCGTTTGACTTTCTACTAGGTATGGTAAATGAAAAAAAAAAAACCTATGACAAATATTTGTATATTTGCAGCAGTATAAAATATATGGTCACATTTTAATGTAATTGCACTTTTAAAATGCAATTTTTCGAAATATTTTAGAATCTTTCTTGTTTAATTGAGTTTCGTTGTGAATTTATTGTGGTTAAAATATATTTTGCCAAATTCTTTATGAAACAAATTGCCAATATAAAATATGTGGCACAATAAAATCAAATATTTAATTGAGTATAAAATATAGAGTTAAATATTATAGATTATTTTGGGATAAAGACAAATACCGTTGCATTGCAGAATGTTGGTATTTTTATTTTTATGGAATAACTTAAAAGCTACAACTATAAATATCGATAGCTCGTTATATGTTGCTGAGCAACATGAACGTGGCCAGAATATATATCGTGAAATTGTTGCTGTTGCTACAGATATTATTACGAATGCTGCTGTTGTCATTGCGTTTGCCGTTGTCATTCCATATTGAATAATGCAATGCAAATAAAATTCCATTATTTCATTGGCATTTAGAGCATATTATATGTTATCTAAAGAAAGTACACAACATATACATAAATCGACAACACACATACACACGCATACCTATGTAAATATAACGAAAATGTACCGGATATCGTTAACGCCACCCTATGTAATAATGTGCAACTTTGAACCAAAAAAAAAAAAATAAGAGAAATTAAATTTTATAATTAATCTAACCTTTGTTAAATTCTTCATTAAAACGTAATCACTTTATTTCAATAATTGTCTTTATTTATATGAAGTATGAAGTACATAATTGAAAAAAAAAACTGTTGTCACAATTAATAGATCCTTGCAAAACCATGCGATTCCTTAGCAACTTTTTAGATCCAAGAAATGTGAGCTTAACCCCTACCAACCAAAGTAAGTATGTCTCAAAATATACACGCTGCAAAAAAAAAAATGGCTCCCCCAAACATAATTTTGCAGGCATTAACATGTGTGTTTGGAATTTTATGTAAACATAATATATAATTGACTGATAAATCATTTGTAAACAGGGTTGTACTGAGACTTGAACATTGTTGTAATGAGCTCTAACTTACTTTATAATATCCCGGAAACATTTTAATTTTTGCCCCTTAAAATGGAGTATATTCTAATGGAAACATAATCATAATAATTACTACATGCAAATAAAATAAATATTTGAACCGAAACATAAATATGTTCAAAATAACACATGATTTTGAACGACCTAAATATAAATTTGTTTCCAGTGAAACATGTCAGTTCAAAACGTAGTTTGTTTGCACAGAAACATATTTAAATATTTTTGGAAAGAAATCCTGAAAATAAAATAAAAATAAAATGTTGTTTTTTATTAATTTTTATTAAAAATCTTTAAACATGCACAGTGGGCATTTATAATAATTGAATTCATATACAAATTTTTAAATGCATAAATAAATAATTCGTTTAAAACTGCAAGTACAAGTGACATCATCAATGAATGCACAATTGCACCAGTAGACGCTAAACCTGACGATCCAGGCTCGTTTTATATTTGGACAGTTACAGTTGGTCTCAGTACAGCACATAGCGTAGCCAAGGAATTCACGGAGGCTTTTGTAAAAAAAACATGCCAAATTCTGTATGAAAATCGATGCACAGATTTTTATTTGTGGTTTTTTCACATTAGTTTCAGAAATTATATACTGCAAGTTATTATACTCTGTTACTATTTGTACTTTTTATAACACAATTTATATATTTATTTAATTTACATATAACAAAATTATTACCGACGCGAACACGTTTTATCAACGAACAACAAAAGACACGTACACAGAAAATGCCGATCACCGAGTGCCAACTTTGTGTACATGAAGAAAGCTGCAAGAATACCTTTATTTACATTTGAATTCATTTTTTTTATTTGTTTTCAATCATCAGTATGTTTAAAATAACCCTATACATATTTCAAACGACGACAAAAGAGACGTAGGTAGTAAATTCTGATCAACGAATGCCAACTTCGTATACAAGAAGAATGTTAGAAGAATACATTTATTTAAATCCAATTTCTTTTTTGTTTGTTTTTAAACATCAATATGTTCAAACGATGGCAAAAGATGGCGTAGGTAAAAAATGCTGCACAAAGTTGCCAACTTCGTCAGTCGATAAATTATCGAATTAAGACGAGCTTTGCGTACAAACGTTTGATTAGCATTTTCTGTGTTTTAAAACATAGTTTTAACCAAGTAAATTGCCAAGAAACAGTTTATTCAAATGTAATTAAAATTTTATGTTGGAATTGTAACATATTGGTGGTAATGTTGACAGATTCTGCTGGACAATATAACAATGTTTAGACGTGAACAAAAATAAATTCAATTTCGATTAAATTTAATTACACTTTATTCCTCCCAGTCTGCCATGTCTCGGAGACCTTCGCTACCTCGAAGCTTTCTCGAATAACTTCGATAAAAAAGTTCGATCTCGTTGCTTTCTCGATTCTAATTTTTAAAAATGTTCGTACATTCAAATTCTTTGACAAGATACGATATTTAAACATTTATCATATGGATATCGCAATATTTTTCGCAGCAATCTCGAAGTTTGATAATTTTTTTCTTCGATATCGTTCCGATTTCGATACATTTCTCGTATCGAGAAAACTCCGACAGAACGTTCCGATATCTACCTACCATCTAGGTCCAATTTGACGGTCGATATCGTTACGAGAACGGGTCCGATATCGTGTGATTTCTCCATCTACTCGCAATGATCTCGTAACGATATCGATACGAATGGTATACTGGGCTAATACATGTATTATAATTTCGTATTACTTTTTAATTACATTCTAACATATTTAAACAAATATTTTTTATCCGTGCAGTATTTCGTTTTGGTCGAATAGCCTTCATAGAGAATGTCTAGGAAAGCGACAGAAGAGGTAATTATTGTAATTCATAGGAATATATACCTTTTATTTTATGTATCGAATATTTTGCACACAACTTAATAACAAATTAGGTATAAAATTTATTAGTTTTCTAAGCATTCTTTCTGAAAAACACAGGTCCAAAAGTGAAAAAAGCTGGCCAAAATTCAATATTTTTTTAAAACTGAAATGCAAACAATATTATTTTAATTGGACGCCATAAATGCGTCCAAGAATTTTATTTGAAAAAAAAAACCTTTTTCAGATATTAACTCTCAAAGTAAGTACTTTTTTCATTAAAACAAAAATATATATATTTTTTAGTGAGTTTTGATTTTAAGATTACTGCTAATGTAGACTTACTATTTATATTATTTTATAATGATGATATAAATAGATGTTTTACGAACTTATTAACAACAAAAAACGGCACTAGACTTAAGGACCAATAAGACCAATATATGTTAGTCTCGAAAACAAAAAGTAAATTGTTAAAAATAAAAATAAAAAAAGTGTTCCGCATTGTTCCCGTAAACTTTTAATGCAGTTTTGTTGCCAAATGTAGCAGCATTTCAAATCAGTTTTTAAATTATGCATATAAATGCTTTATATTTAAAAAATGGTATTTTTAATATAAAATTGAAATGTATGTGAGAGGGTCCATAAAAAAGATTAAATTTCTTGGTGTTTTTCATCAATGTCTTCTTTATCATCTTCTCATTTATCAGCGTTATCATTTTTCTCTTAATATTGGCCCTTTTCTTATAAATTGTATGTTCATATTTGACAAAATTAAAAAATATTGAAATTTTTCTAAAGAAAAGTAGAAGTTTAAGAATTCAAAATATGCAACTACACTTTAGTTTTTTTAACAGTGCACTCAAGCATATGATAACAATTTCAAAAACACTGTTTGAAAGCTGAATATTATACCTTTTTCAAAATGCTAACACATCATATACTTTTGCTTCGAAAGATTTTGAAAAAAGGCACGTAAAAACATAAATGAAAAAAAAAATTTTTTTTTTCATGTTTGTTTTGTATATTTAAAATTAAAAAAATGCAGACATTTTTTTTCGATTATGAAAATTTCTAAAACCGTTTAATTCATTCATGTCCGATGACTTTCACATAAAGTATTTGTGAGAAGCCAATGCGGTTTCTGACCCATAGTGTGATGGTATCAAAGTAAAAAAGGTAGCTGTTCTAGATAAACAACATCACCGAAGACACAAATCGGTATTATTTGAAATAAAAATATTATTTGTACTGTATTTAAACATTATTTTTTTATCTTATTTGACTGCAAATTTTGAATAACTTAGAGGACTTTAAATTCGGAGTTCAGATTCGAGATTAGCGACCCCATATTACCCTCAAATCGTTATCAAATTGAATTATGAAAAACAGGTTGCTCATTTGTTGCACTGTGTAATCAAAGTGCCTTATTTCATTTTTCAGGTACAATTTTAAAATCATAATTGGTCCAAAAAAGAAAACCTCAAATGACGGAATTAGATTCAGGTGACGAAAATGGTACACTTACGTTATACATTTCTGTCTATATGAAATGAGACTGCGAGACGCATAAATAATATTAAATGAAAATAAATTGAGTTCGTGGCAAATTTTCAGTTGCATCAATAAATATTGCCAACAAAGTGCATTCCGTATTCAAAGCAACATTAGCAACAGCAACATCACTCACATTGCAGCAACTGTTGCCAACCAACTGTGTGTTATATTAAGTTTTGTATTTGTTGTTTTTTTTTTCTACAATGCATGCACATTGCTTTGCAACAGTCAACAGTTTTGTAAATACCAACACAATTTAAGTTTTCTACATACATTTTAAATTTAATAAATTGTACTACTTAATTTACCTATAGACATCTCCGAAAACATTTCTATATAACTTTTTTAATTTCAAACGAAAAAAAATATTTTTGAGTATCTGATATTATCAATTATGCCAAATATTAATAAAAAAAAACATATTTCTAGAAAAAAATTGTTCTATATACTAAAATTCAAAAACAAAAAAATGTTAAACTTTAGCTTATTATACAGCGGAATCTAATTGGTTGATTTTTATTTTTAGTATCGTAAAATCATATTTCAACAATTACCAATTAAACCAAAAAAACCGCATTCAAAAATATTCACGACATCAAAAGATGCAGAGTTTTGGCCGATATAAAACATTTCTGAACCACTGTGCGACGTTATTTTTTGTGTAAAAAATACTTGAAAGCATTGATAGCGATACCAAAAAAACATGGCTATTATTAAAATTAAGGAATAGTTACCATCTTACAAAACGCATATTTTTAAAAACTCAAATTGTTGCATTAAGACCACCCATCTACAGTGATAAACACAAGCTCACGCATTCTGTCCTTTGACTGTGACTGTCATTGATAAATTTTCATTTAACACAAGACAATAAATGTCAAAATTTGCTGTCAGTACATGTGGAGTGTGTTAAAACTGTCAGTTGCCCTCAAGCAACAACAACGACAACACGCCACAAACTGTAATAGAAGTCGCACAAATTTCCACATTCTTTAGCAGCACCAACAGCAGCAACAGCCAACAGATACACTCTGCTGTTGCCTAAAGTTACAACTGCTGTCTAAATATGTGATGTGCTTTCTATGGTTTGTTGGCAATTTTACTACACAGTTGAAAGTACACGCAGAATAAAAAACATAATAAATTAATAGTATTTCAATAGAAATACTATTATTTATATTAATAATAAAATTGGTCTATAGGATGCATACCATTAGTTCAATAATTTTAACACTATTAACAAAATATCTTGTTGCACCATTGCATATAATATCTTTTTTAAATAAGTTATATTTTAAATCACTAATAACACTAAGGGGTTCAGAATGGTGTACTGCACGCGCAAGCCAGTAACCGACTTCTGTTAGTTGCCATAGCCTCTCCTACACAATTCCTAGTCTCACCTTCGCGTTGGTGAACCCCGTTAACCCGAGCAACCAGCTGAAGATCGGGCTTCAACCCTGGTGGGAGGTCTGGTCGGGGACAAACGAGGGATATAAAAAAGGACAAACGAGACATATAAAAAAGCTGATTCAACGAAATAGATCCGAAAACACGATAACACTAAATACGAACTAGTTTTGTGACTCAATACTGCTCTCAACAGTATTGACCGCTATTTGCAATGGCAGTCTACTGTATTTTCTTATTGTGCAATCTCCTCCACCGACTTCACTTCACTGCAGTATGTTTCATTGGTGTCAAGTACTGTCATCGCATTTTTGTTTTCAAAACATTCAATGCTTTGAAAAACAAAACCACCTGACACCACTATCGCTGAACATGCAATGAATACAGTGAGTATAGTGAGAGAGCGCAACGAGAAACAAGTGGGAAGACGTACATTGAAAACAACAACAAAAACAAAGCATTGGTCGAAAAGAAACATATCAAAAAAAAAAAAACCAAATGTTTTAAAAAAAAATGAAATAATGAAAAAAATGTTTGTTCATTAAATAAAAAGCATAACATAAAATATTATATGGTTTACTTACATAATTTTTTTTTTATATTTCAATATTAGAGCCAAAATGATAAAAAAAAATTAAAATGCACTAAGTACTTGGTACTTTGAGTACAAATATAACACGCATAGCTCAAAATGGTGAGAGAGCTCAGCCAAAGTTCTTATAGGACTGTAGTGCCAAACCATTATTATTATTAAGTACTCGGTATTAAAAGCAGTTCATATCAGTATTTGAATTTTTATTGCACATCATTACAGAACTCTTCACTACAGCTATGTTTTGTTTGTGTTTTATGTTG
Organism: Dryomyza anilis; assembly: GCA_951804985.1. Classification (NCBI taxonomy): domain Eukaryota; kingdom Metazoa; phylum Arthropoda; class Insecta; order Diptera; family Dryomyzidae; genus Dryomyza; species Dryomyza anilis. The sequence goes on from OX638132.1 coordinate 18,345,759, forward strand.
ACAGTACTTGGTGCTTTGTTGTTGTGTGCAACACATTCATTTGATTTGCAAGCATTTTGAAATAAAATGAATGCCTGTAAGTGTGTTTCAAATGCATTTGTGCAGATTTCTAATATGTATACTATAAGAAAATAACAATATTTAAATTTTTTATTTAACGGTATGGATTTTTTCGAATAAGTTCTACAAAATTTATTATAAAACTTAATAGTACACTTTCTTTCGAGTACAAAAAATGATGTGCCGACAAATTATTTTTATGAACATTGTTTATAATATATAAATAATAAATATTTCATCATTAACAATTTAATTCTAAAATACATTACGCTTATTTATTCCTTTCAAAATTCAAATCACATATTATGCGTATTTTTATTATACTTATATAAAAATATTTATTTTTTCCGTGTACTTTAGCAGGGGAAATTTATAGGAAAATGGGCAGCACAGCTCGTTGTTTTATGATAGACACGGAAATGAGTGCGAAACGTGATGAGCGAATGACAGGTATGACATGATGTAACTGACGAAGTGAATGATCGAATTGAGCAGTTAGATTCTACAAATCAATGCAATCCCTTAATTTCAGAGATAACTTTAAAAAATTTACTTAAAAAATGTTCGCAATGCGAATGAATATTATAGCAAATTTTTAGTTTTATGAATATTTTTAATGTTTTAAATACCCTCGAATTTTCATATATCAACTTAAATTCGGTAATTTGTATGGATATTTTTCATTTTATTGTAAATAATTCGAATTTCAAATAAAATGTTCAAATTGCATTTTGTATTCTCACAGATCATCGTATTTAAATTTGGTATTCCTTACCATGTAACATTCATACGACACTTTAAATTGTGTTGAAAAAGTCCAAACATTTCTGACTTATATCATTATCATTTCAAAATTAGACATCGTCTTAAATTGATGTCATGTTTTCAATATGTCCACTTCAAATTTGATTTACTTAAAAGGATCGTTTTTCAATTTCAGAAAAAATCCTAAATTTTAGTTGGTTTATATAAATATTCGTGCCAAATTTAAAAAACATTATTTTCAAGGTTTTATATCGATAACTTACAGGCAGATTATCGTAACCAACATTAAGGGATTATTTTTTATCGCAGTTTTGGAAACATCTTTTTGAGAATGTCCCTGCAAAATCATATATTTGAATTTCAGGGTCCAAATTTGAAATAAAGACAAATAACACTTATTATCGTAATTAAATATTTTTAATATTTCTTTTTTTTAGTCACTACTTAACTCTTTTTGTGGTATTGGTAGATAATCTAAAAATATGAGCATTTGTAGATAATATATCCACATATAAAGCAAAAATATAAAATTTAAATAAAATTTAAATTTATAATGTACTTCCAATGCATTTTTCCATCAAAGTAAAATACTGACCACTGGTTAGTCGCAATTTTTAATAAACATATTCCAAAATGTTTCCCTGTTTCCGTTTACCAAAATTCGGTATACCAAACCATTTCCATATAAGATAATTTCCAAGCAATAATTTCCCAAGCAAAATTACAATTGATATTTTTTTAGAAATAAATTGGGACAGGCAAAACATGGTAAATACATTTATCTTCAAATATTACTGCATGTAATTGATATTTTGGAAATTGGAGCACACTATTGTCAGCGCATTTAAAGGAAACTTTATGATAAAAAATCAATAAAATATTGAACTACTCGATTTTGGGACGTTTTTTTCACCTCTTTGTGATATTGGCTTTTTGTTGGTTACGATCTTTTGCCTGTAAGGTATCGATATATCATATGAATAATTTCTATCAATTCCTTTGAAGGGTATATTCCATAGACTGGTTCATGATCTACCTTTTTGCATTAAAAGAATAATATTTATATGTCTTTTCATTGATTTTTGAGCGATTTTTCAAATCAGTAAATTGTGAAACTTAAATATTTTTAACAAAATGCTATTTTAGTCTATCCTGGTTTTTTTCATACAAAGGTGTACTTTTCAGGTATAAAGGCCGTTTACAGATAGCAAACATTGCTTAAATTATATTTCCCACTTTACCCTAGAAAATGTTTCCTACATTACTCTTTTATCGAAAATTTGCACATAACTTAGCACTATTTTAGCAATGTTAAATAATTTGTAAAATGTTTGTTAATCATAAGATGTTTGTATTTCATAAGAAATACAATAGACGATCATTTTAAACAGACCGATAATTTTAAAATTCTCATTTCTCTTCTTTAAAACGTATCTAAAAAAAAATTCAAAACAATTTTTTCCACATGTTCCGAAATGGAATAAAATGGTATTAATTTTATTATAACCATGGATGAAAAAGTTGACGTATTAGAAAGCACTTGACAATAGTTTTTATTTTTTAAAATGCATAAACATGTCCAAAAATTGCAATTTCCTACATCATGTCGCACTTTACACCCAGAAAAATCCCATTAAAATTGGTCAATAGGACAATTATTGATTTAATAGTATACAAAAAATAAATCTTTTCATATAAACTCAATGGAAATGTCATGGTATTTTCTAGTATTTAATGGTATTTTCTGATTAAAATAACAATTTATCCTATTGACTATTTATACCCTACACCTATGAGGTACAGGGTATATTAACTTTGTGCATATATTGTAACGCCCCTTAGGAGGCGTGTCCGGTATGGAAAAGTATATATATTCTTGATCAGCATCACTACCCGAGTCCGTTTAGCCATGTCCGTCTGTCTGTCTGTCTGTCTGTCCGTCTTGCTGTCTTGCTGTCTTGCTGTCTTGCTGTCTTGCTGTCCGAATACAGAATAACTTGAGAAATACTGATCAGAATGCGATGAAATTTCGTCTCAATATATTTTAGCCAAAAGTAGGAACTGAGTTTGAAAATGAGCCAAATCGGTCAACGGACACGCCCACCTCCCATACAAGTCACTTTTATATAACTCTTTCGGAACTAATAACTCGAAAAATATTCAAGGTATAGTTATAAAATTTAAAACATATTGTTAGAATTCACCTAAAAATATGTGGTCCAAAAATGGGCGTGATCCGCCCACATTTTTTTTTCATTATTTCCCGGGTTTTCATAGTCGAAAATTGATCCGTAAATTATTAAAATCAAATCTATGAAATATTAGCCTTTCAAAATTTTAAATATAGGCGTGGTCCGCCCAATTATATTTTTCAATTTTTTTTTTAAGTTTTTTATACTTTATATAAATTTTTAATTTATGGGGATATAAGACGTAAATTTCTGATATATGAATGAGGGTAAGCATTCCCACCAAAGGTGTAGGGTATTCCATAGTCGGGCCCGACCGACTATAAAAATCCGCCCCATGTGACCGAACTTACCCATGTGACCTAACTTTCCCAACTCGTTTAATAGTAAAAAACTATTATTTATATAGTATTTTTTTTTTGGTGTACCCCAGACTCCACAATGTTTAAGCATGTATAAAAATGGACTAAACTGAAAGACATATTTGGTTCTTTTGAAATAGAATAGATTGATTAATAACAAAAATCACATCTTGTATTATTTTCATTTGTATAAATTACATAGTGTTGTAGCGTTGGTAGCTCGTCTGCTTAGTGCGTTGGACTACGAGGGATTATACGAAAATATTTGATGTTATAGTGAATATTTAGGAAATATTGATTTAATTCAATAATAGATATTAAATCAGTCAAGAGATGAAATATATTCTGTTAGTCTCGTCCATTCTATGCTTAATTTCAGTATGCATATTATCCACTTTACATAATTTCCAAATTTAGGAATTTTCCCCGTAAGTGATTATGGTTTGCATTAAATATGGACCATCTATTTTGACTGTACTTATTTTTGAAAATTGCCAATTGTACGATCGAACAATAAAACAGATATTGCGGACTATTTTTGAAATCTGACATCATTGTACGATTATGGATTGTTCTACGATATTCTGGTAGATTCGAAATCAAACGTAGTATTTTGATATTGTCTACAGTTTTTAAGTTATTATTTAAAATATTTATAAAGCTTATCTCGGTTATTTTAATACTTTAAACTTCGCTTTTACCAATTTGAATATACTGTCTGGTTCTTTCGGAATCATAGTTTTATAAAGTTTTTCATATAATATACATTTATATTTAATTATATTCAATATTTATATATTTCTCGTTTGACTCGCAATAACATTGGTCAGATTCCCCCGAATTTTTGTTTTGATTCATTTATAATATCAGCTGAATTATTTATTCTGAAATATAAACGAAATCACACGACAGGATCTAATTAAATTCCTTCTCTACTCAAATTTCATATATTTTTATTTGGATTTAATCGGATTTCTTTTTTCCTACAAATTTTTTTTTTTTTTTTCACTTAAAAAAATACATCTACTATATATTTGTGAATGTGTGTTTGTGTGTCTGTATATATGTATATATGTATGTCTGTATGTATGTATGTATGTATGTATGTATGTATGTATGTATGTATGTATGTATGTATGTATGTATGTATGTATGTATGGTTGTATGCATATTCCGAATAGGCGTCGAAACTACTCAACCGAATCGAATAAAAATTTGACACAATATGTATGTTGGATCTGGGCAGGGTATAGGCTATATCTTGGTGAGATTATTGGACTGGGCGTGGCACCTCGTAATTGGGATAGCCAATTTAATGAAATTTTGGTCAGGGTGTTATATGTCCATTCTAAATAGTCTCGCCGCATGTGGGCGGGATTGGACCACTGGGCGTGGCTCCCCCCATAGAAGGTACATTTTCAAGATGTGTATGTCTACAGTTATTACAGTGATATCAGGATATTTCACACTAGGTTTACCAACCATCCCAAATTCTTTAAACTCACCACACCGAAATTCACCACAACGAATTTCACCACACCGAAATTCACCACACCGAAATTCACCACACTAAACTTACCACACTAAACTTATCACACTAAAACTCTCTATACTAAAACTCACCGCACGGGAAGAATTCTACGTGGAAAAACTAAGAAGAATTGTATTTGAGAAAAGGTGTTTTGGCGGAGAATTATTTTTGTTTTTGTTATAACACGAATCAAAAACGTCCACAGCAAAGCACGGGTCCCGGCTAGTGTGAAATAATTTACATATATGCGAAAAACGTTTGTCAATTTCTTCTTCAGTATTTCTTTTAATTATAGTTTAAATTGTTTAAATTGTTATTTGTTAAAATATTGTGCTGTAATATTTTATTTCAGTTCACTTATCAATTTTTTAAAGTATTTTGTGAACTAAATAATGAAACTCTTTTTAGTGGCCTCACTGTTTACCCCTCTCTGTTTGCGGTGTAAAACCAGCATCAACAACAAAAACTCATGCGGCAGAATTGCCAGAGTGCGATACACTGACCACTGTGAGCGCATTCAACTGTAGTACTCTTTTCAAATGGTTGCTGTAATTTAGTTTTTACGTTTTTCTAACGTTTTTTGTTCTAAAAATTTGTTATAAAAACTAAGTATAGCATGTACTACATTAAATTAATACGAATCGTTTGATACCAGTATTATTAAAATCAGTTCAGAGATATGGCCGGTTAGTGCAGGAGAAAAAAACACGTTTTGTTTTATTAATATAGATTACATAGTACAGATCGTCACTGTCATGCCAAAGGGGCGAATGTGCATTTTTAAAAATGTTGTGAAATCAAACTTTAAAGTTTGAAGTGCTTTAAAAATTAGCAAATAATGATGCAAATCGATAATTTATACCTTTACACCACTATTTTATCTTGCACCAATAAAAAATTATAGCAAAAAACGAAGAAATTGGAGAAATTAAAAATCTTGTCATGCCAAAAGGGCGAATCTTTTCGTTTTTTTGCTATAACTCTTTAATAGTACAAGATAAAACAGTAATGTAAAGGCATTTATTGTTTATTTTCAAAGCACCTATCGATCTGCATCATTGATAACAAATATTTCCTGCAAATAACAAATGGCAAATTAATGTTTGGCTAAATATTTTTAATTAATGACGCAAATCGATAGGTGCTTTGAAAACAAACAATAAATGCCTTTACACCAATATTTTATCTTATACCAATAAAAAGTTATGGCGAAAAAACGAAAAGATTTGTCCTTTTGGCATGACGAGATTTTCAATTTTTCAAATTCGCCCTATTGGTTTTGTCTTTTGTGGCTAGAAATAACCAACAAAAGGACACGCGATTTTGACACAGCATACTTGAGGATAAACTACATTCAAAAATGTAAAAAAAAACGCAAATGTCAAAAATTCATCCCTATGGCATAGATAGTGACGATATGTTGATTTTTTTATAAAATAAAATTATGGTTATTAGATACACCAAAAATACATTTGACTGTAAAATTTTAAGGAAAAACTAATTTTCAGTTAGGTAAATCTTTAAATATAAATATTGCAAAATAATTATTGGAATTTTTCCTGTGGTCGGCCAAAATCATTTCCCTCGGTACACACTCCGAAATGTAATATTTTCTGGGAGTGCAATCGATATTTGCTTCAATTATTCAGGCGAAATGTTAAAAATACTGTTTCTCTTATTGCAATAATCATTAAATTCAACAACAACAAAAAAATGCAATTAAATCACTGGTCGCACTTAACTTAATTAAATGTCATTGAAAACGGTTGCGCCTCATTGCACTTGATAGTACCTGATACAACCCGCGAATATATATTGAAACATGGCAAGAAAGTGACTTAATTACATGCAAATGATAACTAATGATGCGTTTAATACAGCGTTTAATTATTGTCCATTGCGCCATGAATTTTATTTTTCATTTCTCGGATTTTCTTTTGTTCTTGCTGTAAAATGTGTCGCAAATTACATAGAGTAAAACAAACTTTCTACTAAGACCCAAGTTAAATTTTATAATTAATTTTTTGTTTGCTTTGAGTTTGTTTTCAAGGCTACTACTAATGAATGTCATTAATGTTTGAAGCTACTCAAGTAGGTTTGAAACGGCTACCTGCAGATATAGGTAAAAATAAAAATAAGTATATTTTTTAGATATATTAATTATTTCATTTTAAAACGAAATCTGTTTAATTAAAGTGTATCAAACATAAAAAATTATATAAATGCGCTATTTAGCTATTTTTAATTTTCATTTTGAATTTGTGGTTTATCAATTGAGTTATTTGAAAATTTAATTATAATTTTTTCTTTTTTTTTTGTCTACTTTTTATCAATGTCACTTTGTTGATTTTACTACCATTTCTATTTCCCACCACTGCAAATTGTCTGCGGCCGGAAACAATTGGCGAGTACGCGCCGATGCGGAAAATTCCAATTTAGGCACCGACGGGATTTCAACTTAATTATGAGCTAACCGTGGTATTAGTTCGAGCTGAAGACTGTTTAGCATTTGCTGCAAAGTAAAACACATTTTAATTGATTTTTCGCAATTATGCTTTGTAAATGAAAATAGCAAAGTTAGAAAAACAAAAAACCATAGAAAAAATTCTTGTAGCGCTCTAAAATAAACTTGTCAATTTGCCTAATGACATCAAATTTCGAAATTCAAAGCACTCAAAAATTCGCGCCAACACATATGCTGTAGGCAAAAACTTTTGATTTATTTATGATGTTAATTAATTATGTTAATGGCTTCTCAGTGAATGGCAGCCAACGCATCAATGAAAGTTGAAGTAGCAGCTGTTTTTAAAAACAAAAAAAAAATTAAAAAAACATATTACAACATTTATTTTTTAACGACAGCATCCAATGTAATAATGTGTTTTTCATTTGAATAATGAAATTAATTTAAAATGTTGAAAGAAAAAGCCAGTTAAACGTTTTAAATGTTGGCAACTCTGCAATATTTAGACAATTACGAGGCTCCTGTTCTTACGTACGTTTTCGTGAATGGGTTAAGTTTATAAACTTCAATTAAAATAGTTGTGATTGAAAACTAATTATAGAATATTTTGAAAAGCATATAGCATTATGGCAAGAATAAAAAAAAGAAAATGCAGTATGTCTAAAGAAGACAATATAATAATAATAATAATAGTTTGGCGCTACAGTCCTGTATAGAACTTCGGCCGAGCTCTCTCACCATTTTGAGCTGTGCGTGTTATATTTGTACTCAAAGTGATGGGACCTACAGTTTATTGCCGATTACGAACGGCGGGTGAGAGCTTTTTCATAGGCAATGGTTTTACTCTCGTAGGTTTGCCATTTACTGACGAGAGGTAGCGCGGTATAGAAAAATGTTTCTATGAAATGATGTTGTTAGCCCCAGTCCAGGCTTGAACCGGGGACCTTTCGGCTCGCAGTCCAACGCACTAACCACTGAGCTACCGCGGCTACATACAATAACATTATATTTATTTTTTCTGTATTTATGTTTTGATGTTATTTTTTTAAGTAGCTGTACTTCAGGCTAATTGTAGAGAAATATCGCATAACCGAGTCTGTTTTTAGCGGGAAGTAGATTTAACATGCTTCTAATAGGAAAAACATTCTTTGGAAATTTATGTTTTTAAGTATTTCAAAGTAGCTATAAGCGGACAAAAGAAAGAGCAAAGAAGCCAATCTCCATCAGATTTAAATATTATTTACAACATTTTGTATTGAAGTCTATAAAAGTAACTTTAAAGCGGACAAATGGAAGACATGACTCCCTTTAGCATGCTAAAACTAGTTTCAAAAAATAGCTCCTTTATAGCAGGCAAATAGAAGAGAATTTATGTTTCAACCTATAACCTCTCTACCTATAACCTCTCTATAACAGGTTGAAACATTTATTTAAAATTTTTAAAATTTGGTTTTATAACAGACGAAGAATGAGCTGAGAAGACAGTATGTATATGCAGAGTGTTTGGTACATCGATGTCAATAATTCAGTGGTCATTCTATACCTCAAAAAAATACGAAAAGGTAAAATAAAAAAATATCTAATTTTTGCTTGCAGTTTAAGATAAAGAGTGTATAAAAGATGCATATTGCTGACATAACCTAATCAAGAAAATTTGCTATAAAATATAATCTGTTGCTAAATGAATATCAATTTTTAACTCGAGTTTTAGGAAATTAACTTACCTTTTCAGTAGTATATCACACCTTTGAACCCTATGATGTTTTTATTTTTTAAAAAATATCTAAAGTTGAAATTAACAAAAATTTGCAATTCATTGATTTTCTCAAAATTTCGTTACCATTTTTTCTCATTTATAATTATGGCAGACAAATGGTAAAAGAAATTAGAGTAACAGCCCGAAACATTATTTTGTATAATTTGTTTGAACATTGAAAGCAAATTTTACCTGTATCTAGCAGAAAATATATAGCTTCTGTCAATATTCCCACCTATGTATACCTAAACGATTTCTAAAAATAGGATTTCCCCATAAATAAACCAACTATTAATATTTTGACTAGTGTAGGGGAGACTGAGTAAAATGAGAAATGTTTTGGTGTGACTTCAGAAAATACATTTTAATATATTATTAAATTCTTTTGAAAGGTCTCTTACATAGAATTACTCATGATCTAAATTTTTGCATTAACGGAATTCATTTTTTTTTTTAATTTATTACTGCGCAATTTTTCAAAACGCCTAAATTTTAGACCTCTTGAAATTTGTGGACTAAAGTGAAAAATTTTTAAAATTTTACCAACAGGCAAATAATTTGTAATTTCTGTAATATGTCGTATTTAATTACAAGCAACAGTATAAATACACTCGGGTTTTTTTCATCATTTTCTATAATACACTGAAAACAATAAATATTTGTTATATATGTTTTAGACTTTTGTGTTTTATCCGTTTTTTTATACCCTACACCTATGAGGTACAGGGTATATTAACTTTGTGCATATATTGTAACGCCCCTTAGGAGGCGTGTCCGTTATGGAAAAGTATATATATTCTTGATCAGCATCACTACTCGAGTCCGTTTAGCCATGTCTGTCTGTCTGTCTGTCTGTCTGTCTGTCTGTCTGTCTGTCTGTCCGTCTTGCTGTCCGAATACAGAATAACTTGAGAAATACTGATCAGAATGCGATGAAATTTCGTCTCAAGTTCCTACTACTAATTACAGTTGAATAATCCCAAATGGTATGTATATATTATACAAATATACTTTCAAGACCATACGCCAATAACAATAATTATAATAAAATAATGAACATCTGTTTAATAAGAATTTATTTAAAAGTAGGAACTGAGTTTGACAATGAGCCAAATCGGTCAACGGACACGCCCACCTCCCATACAAGTCACTTTTATATAACTCTTTCGAAACTAATAACTCGAAAAGTATTCAAGGTATAGTTATAAAATTTAAAACATATTGTTAGAATTAATCTAAAAATATGTGGTCCAAAAATGGGCGTGATCCGCCCACTTTTTTTATTTCCCGGGTTTTTATAATGAAAATTTGATCCGTAAATTATTAAAATCAAATCTATGAAATATTAGCATTTCAAAATTTTAAATATAGGCGTGGTCCGCCCAATAATAATTTTCAAAATTTTTTTTAGTTTTTTATACTTTATATAATTTTTTTTAATTTATGGGGATATAAGACGTACATTTCTGACGTATGAATAATATTCTGAGGGTGTGGAGGTTCAGCATAATTAAAAATTTAAATTTAAGGTATACAATTAAATATTCCTCATTAATATATCCACCAAAGGTGTAGGGTATTCCATAGTCGGGCCCGACCGACTATAAAAATCCGCCCCATGTGACCGAACTTACCCATGTGACCTAATTTTCCCAACTCGCTTTTTGCTGTTTTTGTTTTATTGTCTGTTTTTTTTGCTTTTGTTTTTGAGATTAACTTTGTGTTTTTTTTTTGTTGTTGCTTTAATGTTTTTTTTTTTAATTTTTGATTTGGTTTTTTGCTTTTGTTGTTGTATTTTTGCGTTTTGTTTTTGAGTTTTCGTGTTTTTTTTGTCATTTTTTATTGGTTTTATTTTTGATTTTGTGTTTTTGCATTTCTTTAGTGTTTTCGCTTTTGTTCTTGTGTTTTTGTTTTGCGTTTGCGATTTTACTTTTGTTTTTGCTTTGTTTTTCTGTTTTTTATATTGCGTTTGTGTTTTTGCTTATGTTTTTGCTTTTGTTCTTGTGTTTTTTATTTGCGTTTGTATTTTTGCTTTTTTGTTCTAGTGTTTTTGCTTTTGCTCTTGTTTTTGTGTTTTCGCATCTATTTTTGGGTGTTTGCTTTTTTCTTGTGCTTTTGATTTTGTTTTTGAATTTGTTTTTGCGTCTGTGTTTTTGCTTTTGTCTTGAACTTTCGCTGTTGTTTTGTGTTTCTAATTTTGCATTTGCTTGTTGTGATTTTCCTTTTGTTTTGTGCTTTTGAATTTTTTTTTATTTAGATTTTATTGTTGTTTTTGTTTTTTGCGCTTTTTATTTTGATTTGTAAATAATTTAGATATAGAATATATAAATATATTAATGAACCAAACAAGAAAAAATATAATAATGCAACATATGAAAAAATAAAGAGTTAACATAAATATCTAGCAGAAATAATATATTAAATTAAAAAAATTGTGTACTCGTCCACCGTTTGAATTTGCACTTTCCAAAAACAACAAAAAAAGGTTCCCACAATACCTCAAACACTATCGCAATTTTAGATACACCTCTTCCGATTTTTAAGGAGATGCAATATAAGTTAATTTCAAATATATTTATTTATTTGATAATATTCTTTGAAAGCAAACAACACCACTTAAAAAATTGTTCAACAATGTTTTCACTTACTCTCGAAAAGCAATAACACATTTAATTAAAACTGTGGTTGAAAACGTGGATGTCATATTAAGTAATATATTACGGTAGCTTTTTTACCCCAGGTTTACCTATTTTCAAAAAATATTTGTTTGGATAAAGACTACTTAAATTTCGACCGAGACAATTTTTCAACTGATAGTTCTGCATCCACAAAAAGTCAATTTTTCCAAGAGAAATTTATCCTAAAACAATTTGAATAGGTGGGATTGGACAAAAGGGTGTGGCACCTCCCATACAAGCTAAACGATTTCACTCAGCAATTACAACAGTTACGACTTGAAACAAAAACCCATATATATAAAAGCACAAATACAAATTCAAAAATAAAAACACTAAACACAGAAACAGATACCAAACTAAAAACAAAAATACAAAAATTAAAATTAAAACAAAAGCAAATACACAGACACAAAAGTAATACAAAAAATAAAAAAAAATGCAGAAACAGAAGCAAAACCACAAACACAAAGACGAAGCTAAAACATAAAAACAAAGGCAAAACCAAGGCACAAATAAAAGCAAAAACGCAAAACACAAAACCAAAAGCAAAAAAGATACACACAAAACCAAAAACTCACAATAACACAAAACAAAGTCATACGCAAAAATAATATGAAAGACATAAAATCAAAAAAAAAAAAACCAAAAGTAAAGTATAGTAAATCCAAAAATAAACATAAAAAAAAAAACAAAATTAAAAGAAATTTAAAGTTGTTTGTTTTTATTCGACCTTCAAATAGCGTAATGCAAAAACTGCTTTGTCGGGCTCTAGGTCTACCAAATGCAATATGTATTTTGCACTGGTTCAAAAAACTACAACAGTAATTGACAAAAAACCAAAAACTTGCTGGCCGCTTGTTTGCTGCTTCCTTCTTCACTTTGTGCAGAACAAAATTCGCATTTCGTTCATTATACAAAGTGAAGTTATAGGTTTAGCTCAGCACAAACTGCACACAAGACCGCTGATGAGAAGCTTGGCTGCTTCCGAAACAGCCATACGGTCGGCCAACAAGTTTTTGGTTTTTTTTGTCAATTACTGTTGTTGTTTTTTGAACCAGTGCAAAATACATATTGCATTAGGTAGACCTAGAGCCCGACAAATTAGTTTTTGCAATTAAAAGAAAAGTAAAAACAAAATTTAATATGCGCTGCAGGGTTGTGTCACGGCATATATTGCGGTGTATTAATGAACCACAAATGACAATTTAACACACAGCATCAAATATACCAGCGTCAAATGTACCTGAGTGTGTGAATATCCCAACGGGACAAAATGCGTCATAAAAACCATTGGATCATTGGTTTCACACTAATATAATAAAAAGCCTACAACGATTTCAGTGGTGCCTTTCTAACGGTTTCCAATTCAGCAAAACTTGTATTTAAATTCAACATAAGTAATATAATAAAAATAATAATAATAAAAATAATAATATTAGTTTGTCATAATAGCTCTGATGACTAGGCCTATCTCACTTTCTTAATATTTGTTCTATGTGTGTCATATTTGTACTGAAATAGCGGTTGCTATAGTTGAGGTCGAATAATGCGGTGACAGCCAATTTTAATTCTCAGAGGATTTGTTTGGCAGACAAGAAAGTTCCAAAAAAGTTTTTTAGAATTTAAAAATTGAAAGACGCGGGGTTTGAACATGTGCTATTTCGGCACATATCTATAGAAAATATTTTAAATCTCATTTTAGAAATCATTGATGAATACATAATACACAATGAGAATTAAAATTGAGAGTAACACAAACACGGTAGAATAAAGGAAGCGCTTTATTCTGTATTTTATTATTTTATATTCAGAGTTATCAGTTTATGGCCCGTTGGGTAGTTCACATGTGCTGCGTAACTTAGGCATTAGAAGCACCGTTTGTGATGTACGTCTGTTTGTTGGCGCCACCAAACCTTATACATTACATACTCACGCATTTTAAACAAACAACAGTAGCAATATCAAGTGGAAAACGCCATCATCAAACAAGGACAGCGACAACGGCATAGGGCAGCAAGCAGCAACCACTCAAGGCAAAAGGATTAATTAATATGTTTTTGATTTATATTTACACTAACCAATACACACACACTTACCTGGTGGTATTACAAATTACAAACACATTTGGTTGGCTATTGTAAGTGCTATTAATTAGCCAAACGCACAATTCAAACCATGTTAATACGTTCTGCGGTCAAATGCCGCAACGCAAACATATTAGCGTATGTGCGTCAGTACTGTTAAAACTGGGTCAAACCTTTTTGGTTACTAAACCGAAATTTAATAAGCAGTCATGTGCATGGTTAGCGGTAGGAAACCCTCAGACGTATGATTGGCATGTAATTGAGTGCAGTGCCGCGTAGCTCAATGTTTTAAATTGCAATTCAAATTGCCAACTAAATCAATTATGGCTTTATTCCAAATAAATTATACATCCATCTGTAATTTTTAGTAGAAATTTAAATTTGAAACTCGTAAATTTCAGTCATATTTTTATTTGATTGATTTTCTAAACCTCAGCAATGGTCTCAATAACGGAGCCCAATATAATTTAAATTTTTATTTAAATAAATGCATAATCATAAATTATAAAAAAGCGAAGTTTATCAAAAAAAAAAAAAAAACAAAAACGAAACCAAAATCAAAACAAAAACAAAAAAATCAAAAACAAAAAAATCAAAATAAAAATAGCAAAACTCAAAATAAGTACACAAAATCAAAAGCAATAAAAATTGCTAAAACAAAAAAAATATACAAAAACACAAAATCAAAAAGAAAAATAAAAACAATTAAAGCATAACAGCAAAAACACATAATCAACAGAAAAATACAATATTAAAAGAAAAACGCAAAATCAAAAGCAAAAAAAAACAAAATACCAAGAGAAAAGTAAAGGAAAGAAAAAACCAACCCACAAAGTCAAACGAAAAACACAAAATCAAAAATTATAATAAAAACATAATGTCAAAAATAAAAGAAAAAACACGAAATCAAATACAAGAAAAAGAATAATGAAAAAAAGAAATAAAAAATACAATAGCACAATAGCAAATAAAAGCAAGAACACAAAAGCAGAATGTATCAAAATAATACAATGACAAAAATTCAAAATAATTATAAAAAAAAAAATACAAAACTAAAACGACAGCATAATACAAATTCAAAAACACTATAGCAAAATCAAAGCAAATTTTAGCAACAAAAAAAAAACACAAAAATTAAAAAAAAAATTAAAACAAAAACTAAGCGAAAACCCAAAATTAGAAAAGACACACTAAAGCAAAATGTTTTTATATCAAAAACGAAAAAATCGAAATAAAAAACAAAGTAAAAAAATAAACAAAAATAAAAGCTTAACCTAACAGAAATCATATCGAAATCAATAGCAAATAAATCTAAATATAAAACACGAAATAGAAATAAAACACAAACCAAAAAAACCAAAACAAATAAAAACTCGAAAACAAAAGAAAAATAAAAAAGCAAACACAAAAATTCATAAGAAAAATATAAACGCCGAAAACAAAATGCTAGCAAATCCAACAGTAAAAATAATAAAACATTAAAACAAAATCACAACATACAAACAAAATTATAAACAAGCCTCATTTCGATTTTTTTTTTTAATTTTATAATTTGCAATGGAATATACTATATAACTAAATAAATACAAAAAACCCCTTAGCGCAGTCCAAGTACAAAAAATTAATATTCAAATATATTTTTTACACACGATGGTTTTCGTTTCACAAAAACTATGCAAATAAAAATCAACATAAATCTATTGTTGCTTACAACCGTCAAGCACTTGGCCACATGGTGCCACATACAATTAATAACTGTCGCCGTCATTGTGCATAACAAATAGGATGAAAACAAACATAAAAGACGTCTTAATGCTTCCGCTTCCGGTCGGCCCTATTGACTGCTACCATTTCAAAGTGCAATGCAAAGAGTTACCGGTTAAAGGCGCACTTGTACGTTTCTTTGTTGGTCTACATTTTCAATTAACTACACTCAGAAAATAATCCCATTCAAATTTGTCAATTTTAAAATAAATAAATAGCGTATTCACAGTTTATTGTATTTTAGACTGATATTCGTAAAATGTGAAATTCATAGTACACTCTAATACAGAAACGTCAATTTTGTTGTTGCCTCCCTTATAAAAGTGAAATAGCATAAATGTTATAGCCCTGAGAGTAGCCTTGTGAACTGTTTTCTGTTGTCGTAAAGGGTTTTTCAATAGAGACGCTACAAAAGTAAAGTGACAGGGACAGCAAGCGACGCCATATTTCTTGCCGTTCTTATGACATTTCTCTTCAGTAAGGTTTGCTATTTCATGATGGAAAGATATACGAATTCGAATTCGGTAATAAATTTTAATAATTTCGACTCGTTGTTGGCTCGTATATCTTTCCATCATGAAATGGCAAACCTTACTGAAGAGAAATATCCAAAGATCGGCAAGAAATATGGCGTCGTTTGCTGTCCCTGTCGCTCTACTTATGTAGCGTCCCTGTTGAAAAACCTTTTACGTTATAAATCATTCAATAATATTTATTTATTTGTAGGAAATTATTTACTTTTATTAATTGAAGAAAACCATGGTATTCATAAATAATAATATTGAAAAATTAAAACAATAATAATACTTTATAAAAAAAATAGTAAAATAGAATAAATTTAATAGTATTTCTTATAATTTAGTATACCTTATAAAGTATTCAATAATAATAAAATTGTTTAACTAATAGTAGAGCATATTTAAAAAATACTATTAAATTTAGTAGACCATTTTTAAATTGTGAAAAACCTAGAAATAACTATATGATGAAATGAATAGTAGTGCTACCATTAAACATAGCTGTAGTTACTGCTTCTATGATTTTACTGCTGTTGCAGCAACAGTCAGAACCTCATTTACATGAATGTGATTTTCTGCTCTAATAAGTTGTTGGCTGCATTTTTTGCCGCCAAACATTTTCAGTCCGAAGAGTTTGTGGAGTTGCAGTTTGCTGAGGCGCATAAGCGTTTTTAATAGGATTTTTTCCAGAGCACGGCAGTACCATTATAAACAAATTTATTGCACTTGTTTTAATATATTAATTAATGCATTACACATGAATAACAAAATAAAGTCCTTTAATTTTTTAATACTTAAATTTTATTAAAATCATTTAAAGAGATTTATATATATATATTGTTAGTAAATCATTTTTTAAATGCAACAACATTTGCTAAAAAAACCTTATCTTTTTTTTTATTATATTTAAATGCTTCGAACATATAACTTACTTAATAGTTTTCTTTTACCGACTGATTGGCTTGTATACATGACTTAGTGACGTGCCGTATGAGCAACAATTATTTCGATATTGTGAAGAAAAATGTATAATGGCAAAAAGTATTTTTGTTAATTTGGAATTTCGGCAACAAATTTATGTACAAATAGCTCTATATTTTCTTTGAATGAATAGTCGACATTTTTCTGTTAAACATTTAACTGGAATATGATCAGTTAAAGTGTCTACCAGTTAAAGAAAATTTAAATTTCATAATTAATTTTGAAATAGAGTTTTTTATAATCTTCAGATAAAAGTTAGACCTCAATCGCATAAAAATTTTGTCTAATATATTAAAATTGAATTAAAAAATATTTTGACAAATAGAATACCAAATAAATGTAATGCAAAATTGTTTAAATTGCAAATAAAATGCTAAATAGTTTTACAATAATTAATTTTGTAACTTTTTCTGTAAGATCTTAACTTATACCAACCAAAAAAAAAACACAATACAAATGGTTAAAAATATTAAAATTTTGGGATATAATTTACCATTTCGTATCTGTCGATACAAACATTATAATGTTTGGTTTTAAAAACTAACAAATTCATTTCATTTAAATTTTAACAACTGCTGAATATCTTTAACTTGGCATTGTTCACTCACCAGATGTACTAGTTCACTCTCAAATTACTTCGGCAGTGCTGCGTCTCAGTTTCGACACACTCATGTAATGTAGAGCGGGATTTTAGAGGTTTTCACAAACTTCTCCACACTGAAAAAAAATGGTTCTCCCCAACATAATTTTGCAGGCATTAATACATGTTATTGGAATTTTATGTAAACATAATATATAATTGCCTGATAAATCATTTGTAAACAGAGTTGTCTTGAGACTTCAACAGTGTTGTAATGTGCTCTGATTTATATTATGATATCACGGAAACATTTTGATGTTTCCCCTTAAAATGATATATGTTCTAATAGAAACATAATAATTACTACAGCCAAACAAAATAAATATTTGAACCGAAACATAAATATGTTTAAAATATAACATGATTTGGAACGACCTGAATATAAATATGTTCCAAGAGAAACATATCAGTTGTTTCAGTTCAAAAAGTAGTATGTTTGCATAAAAACTTATCTAAATATTTTTGAAAAGGAATACTGAAAATAAAATAAAAATAAAATATTGTTTTTTTTATTAATTTTTATTAAAAATCATTAAACATGCACAGTAGTAATTAATAATATTTGAATTCATATGCAAATTTTTAAAAGCATAAATAAATAATTCAATTAAAACTGCAAGTACAAGTCTCAATAAGGCACATAGCGTTGGCAAGGAATTCGCGGAGCCTGTTGTAAAAAACCATGCCGAATTCTGTTTGAAAATAGAAGCACTGATTTTTCAGATGTGGGTTTTTTGATGAAATATCCGTGTCGACTTTTCACAATATTTTTAGAAAAATATTCAGGAACAATTAAATTATATACTGACATTATTTGTTACTATTTATACTTTTTGTACCACAATTTGTATATTTTTTAAATTTACAACTTACATCGTATTACCGATACGAATACGTTTTCTCAACAAACATCAAAAGACAATAATGCAGAAAATGGCGGTCATCGAGTGTAAACTTCGTATACAAGAAGAATATTGCAAGAATACTTTTATTTACATCTTATTTCATTTTTTTATTCTTTTTCAAACATCAGTATGTTTAAAAGGACCAATACATACCTTAAACGATGACAAAAGAGACGTAGATGGAAAATTAGGCTCAACGAGTGCCAACTTTGTATGCAATAAGAATGTTGGAAAAATAAATTTATTTAAATCCAATTTCTTTTTTGTTTGTTTTTAAACATCAATATGTTTAAACGATGGCAAAAGATGGCGTAGGTAGAAGATGCTGCGCAAAGTTGCCAACTACGTCTGTCGATGACTAATCGAATGAAGACGATCGTTGCGAACATACTTTATAATTAGATTTGAACAGTATTTTCTGTTTGTTTTGAAACATAGTTATAACCAAGTAAACTGCCAAGAAATAGTATATTCAAATGCAATTAAAATGTTGTTTGTATTGAAACATATTTATGATAAGTTTAACAGATTCTGCTGGGGAATATATAAAATGTTTACACATAGTATTATGTTATTACCAGCTGAATAATTTAATTACACTTCATTCGCAATACATGTATGGTGATTTCGTATTATTTTTAATTACATTCAAACATATTCAAACAAATCTTTTCTATCCGTGTACACGTCACGAAAATGCTCGTAAGATAACTCCATCTCTTTTATACTTATGTGCGGGGCATATTCGGATTCTAAAATAACGAGAATTTCTAATGCTAGTATGATATCTTGTTCTCTTTCACGCTCATGTGTAGCACATGGCTGGATTCCAGAAGTATCCATAAACATCTACAGAGAACGAAGAATCGCGATGCTCACTCGAAATTACTGTCTATGTCGCATTCATGCATTTTTTTGCATCTTCCATCTCTTGCCCGTCTTAACTCTTATTTAATACACGCATAGTGGAACAAATTACAACGTATTATATTAAATGCATCGCTAAACATATAAATGCAGAACTAAATAAAATTGTATAAGATATGGTAATGTTTATTATAAACAAGATGAGTTTGCACTTGATGCAAATATAGAATACTAGACAGTCGTTTCTGAGTGCAGCATTTAATCAAAAATATAAAAATAAATATATAAAAATAAAATATACTTTGGCTCCATTTTAGAATATTAACTGCCATTTTTAGCATTATGCCAGCGAACTAAATATGAACTCTGCAAAGAGTTGCATAAAGCATACAAAATAAATAAAAAAAAAAACTAAAAACAAACAACAACATGCTTAATATGACCCACACAAAACCAGGCCAAGTGGCGCAACTGTGTAGGTGTTTGGTGCCGTGCAGTGTATGGGGAGTTTATGTTGGTTGAACTGCTAAAAAATAAAACTTTGACTTTAACTACGCACATAATTTCCGGTTGGTCAATTATTACGCCTGAATGGGCTGCACACAACGAAACTTTTAAGTAGCTGATGTAAAAATGTAAAAAGGTAGTGGCGAACAAAGCTAATGGAAAAGCTGGATGGCAAGTTAAAAAAAAAATCAAAGTAATTAGCAATTCTCGTAATCATGACAAAGAGTATTTAGATTACTATTAAATAATGAAAACGTTTACTCTTTAAATAAGAAGTCTTTGGAATAGACTTTCAAAAGAATTTGTGGCGGATCATTTTAACTTTGTTTATCAATTACACAACGCATTAGCCAGCAGTCAAGATTATTTTGTATTATTTTAAATGACTACCAGATTCCGAATATATGGTTTGAGAATGTTTCTTTGGATAGGTTTATAAAATATAATCTAATAACTTTCAAAAAGGTGTTTACATAATTAATTAATTTTAATAGATATAAATTTAATAGATATAATAATCAAACATAATGATTTTTGAATTGAAACAACAATATATTTCTCTGGAAACATATTTATATTCAGATCATTCCAAAAAAAGGTTGGCCTTTTATATATTCATATTCCTGATTCCAGATTTAATCCTTTTAAAAAGTTTAATTTTGAATATATTCTTATTTTCTTAAATTTTGGCATTTCTGAAATATTTACAATTTATAAATTACAAGATTTAAATAAGTAGTTAGTGTAAAGCTCCATTGAGTCATAAGTATGTATAAGCAAATTGAAATTTTTGTCACTAACCGCAAGCCAAAATGAATTGAGTTAATTTGATTTGTTTAAAATATATTTCACCTAATCCATTTTGTGGTTGAAAACATTCCAACACATAAACATCGATTTAAAAATATTGATTTAAAAATACTTATGCAAAAAATAAATATCTTACAAAATATTCAATGGTATTTATTCAATGGAATTTATCTATTAAATAATTTTGGTGGCAAAAAAAAATATAATTTATATTGTGATTTTTCTGAGTGCTCAACAAATTCATAATATTCATAATATTCATAAAATTTACAAAATGCATAAAATTCATAAAATTCATAAAATTCACAAAATTTATAAAATTCATAAAATTCATAAAATTCATAAAATTCATAAAATTCATAAAATTCATAAAATTCATAAAATTCATAAAATTCATAAAATTCATAAAATTCATAAAATTCATAAAATTCATAAAACTCATAAAATTCATAAAATTCATAAAATTCATAAAATTCATAAAATTCATAAAATTCATAATATTCATAATATTCATAAAATTCATAAAATTCATAAAATTCATAAAATTCATAAAATTCATAAAATTCATAAAATTCATAAAATTCATAAAATTCATAAAATTCATAAAATTCATAAAATTCATAAAATTCATAAAATTCATAAAATTCATAAAATTCATAAAATTCATAATATTCATAAAATTCATAAAATTCATAAAATTCATAAAATTCATAAAATTCATAAAATTCATAAAATTCATAAAATTCATAAAATTCATAAAATTCATAAAATTCATAAAATTCATAAAATTCATAAAATTCATAAAATTCATAAAATTCATAAAATTCATAAAATTCATAAAATTCATAAAATTCATAAAATTCATAAAATTCATAAAATTCATAAAATTCATAAAATTCATAAAATTCATAAAATTCATAAAATTCATAAAATTCATAAAATTCATAAAATTCATAAAATTCATAATATTCATAAAATTCATAAAATTCATAAAAATCATAAAATTCATAAAATTCATAAAATTCATAAAATTCATAAAACTCATAAAATTCATAAAATTCATAAAATTCATAAAATTCATAAAATTCATAAAATTCATAATATTCATAATATTCATAAAATTCATAAAATTCATAAAATTCATAAAATTCATAAAATTCATAAAATTCATAAAATTCATAAAATTCATAAAATTCATAAAATTCATAAAATTCATAAAATTCATAATATTCATAAAATTCATAAAATTCATAAAATTCATAAAATTCATAAAATTCATAAAATTCATAAAATTCATAAAATTCATAAAATTCATAAAATTCATAAAATTCATAAAATTCATAAAATTCATAAAATTCATAAAATTCATAAAATTCATAAAATTCATAAAATTCATAAAATTCATAAAATTCATAAAATTCATAAAATTCATAAAATTCATAAAATTCATAAAATTCATAAAATTCATAAAATTCATAAAATTCATAAAATTCATAAAATTCATAAAATTCATAAAATTCATAATATTCATAAAATTCATAAAATTCATAAAAATCATAAAATTCATAAAATTCATAAAATTCATAAAATTCATAAAATTCATAAAATTCATAAAATTCATAAAATTCATAAAATTCATAAAATTCATAAAATTCATAAAATTCGTAAAATTGATAAAACTCATAAAATGCATAAAATTTATAAAATTCATAAAATTCATAAAGTTCATTAAATTCATAAAATTCATAACATTCATAAAATTCATAAAATTCATAAAATTCATAAAATTCATAAAATTCATAAAATTCATAAAATTCATAAAATTCATAAAATTCATAAAATTCATAAAATTCATAAAATTCATAAAATTCATAAAATTCATAAAATTCATAAAATTCATAAAATTCATAAAATTCATAAAATTCATAAAATTCATAAAATTCATAAAATTCATAAAATTCATAAAATTCATAAAGTTTTCCCGTGTATCTACGAAAAAATGGCACATTTAAAAAAGTTTTTATTGATTTCCCAGCAAAGAAAAAAATGAACGTCAAGTCTTTCAATTATTTAAAGCAAAAATCTTTAATGCAATATTTTGCAATATACATACATTAAAAAAGTTTCAATAAATTTAATAATCTGACGACGATGGTCTTTTCCTATGTGGAGTAGTTGTATTTTCAAGTAAATAACCTATTTTAGTACTTGGAAAACAACAGCCTTTGCGACCTACATTGGCCCGATCACTCATAAAAATAAGTGTCCTTCCAGCTGTAACCAACAACTAGTTTGTGGCATATAAACTTATTTGTGTACAACACCCACAACAAGACAAAACCATGAGAAAATTGAATTTATTTTAAAGTAAAATTGTTTTATATGCCACATACAAACATCGGCATCTAAGTTTTTCAATGTTTAGGTGGTTTTTTTGAATGTCTGAAGCCCTGAGCAACGGAGCAACAGAACGACAGGAGCCAGGGGCAAAAGTCAAATAAAGGTAGACTAGAAGCATGTATTTAAATTTAACACATGAACCACTACAAAATCTCAATAACACATACACAAACGCATGCACACACAGACACACGCATACGTTATAAATATAGATGTTTGTGTGTGTGTGAAACAAATGCGTAAATGTGTTGCCGTCGCTTGTATGTGGAAAATTAGCATGAACAACATTTATTTCGGAAAACCAAACAACATCACTAAAATGTGCAAATTTATGTGGAAATTTGTTTGAAGTTTGAGTGGCTCTTTTTTTAAAGAATTTAAAGCATTTTGTCCTCTATATTCGTATTTTGTATTTTGTCCTCTGTATTAAAATTTGTTTACGTTTCAAGAATCTTGTTCTAAATTTAAATGAAAAGTGAATTGGCGAATTGGTTTAATGTGCGGTGACAAATTCTAAAGTTTGATGTATGTGCATGTGTTCAAATCATATATCTTGCCTCAGAATTCATAATTTCATATAAAATCACTTGTATATTAGGGACACATAATTAAAGCAGTCACCATTTCTAAGAAACTATGATCAAAATAAAAGATTAATAATTATATCTTAATTTACTATTTCCAAAAAACTGTAAATAAATATTAGATAAGTTATCTATTTTAGATAATGATGAACCAATATTTGTGTTTTTGGTTTGTGTTTTTGCTTTTGTGCCTTTTCTTTTTTGCTTTTGTTTCAATTTTTGACTTTGTTTTCTGTTTTTGCTTTTGATTTTGTGTATTTGGTTTTGATTTTGTGTTTTTGCTTTTGTTTTTAGGTTTTAATTTTTTTTTTGTTTTGCTTTAGTTTTTGTGTTTTTGCTTTTCTTTTGTTTTTGTTTTGTGTGTTTGCTTTTGTGTGTTTGCTTTTATGTTTTTGCATTTGTTTTTGCTTTTGTGTTTTTGCATAAAAAGATTTGCTTTTGTGTTTTGTTTTTATTTTCGTGTTTTTGCTCTTTTTTGTGTTTTTGCTTTTGTTTTTGTGTTCTTTCTTTTGTTTTTGTGTCTTTGCTTTCGTGTTTTTGCTTTTTTTACTATTTTTGCTTTTGTTTTTTTGATTTTGATTTTATGTCTTTACTATTGATTTAGTGTTTTTGATTTTTTATATTATTGCTTTTGTTTATGTGTTTTGCTTTTGTAATTTTGCATTTGTGTTTATCTTTTGTATTTATACTTTTGTTTTTTTTTTGTTTGGTTTTTATGTTGTCTTTTGTTTAGTTTTCTTTTTGTCTTTGATTTTGCTTTTGTGTTTTTGATTTTGATTTGTGTTTTGCCTTTTGTTTTTCGATCTGTTTTTTATTTCGCTATTGTTTTTGTGTTATTGCTTTAGTATTATACTTTTGTTTTTGTGTTTGATTTTTGCTTTTGTGTTTTTGCTTTTGTATATTTGTTTTTTAATTTTAATTTTTTGTTTCATTTTTTTAGCATATGTATGTGCCGAGTTATGTCCTTTTGAAAGTTTAGGTTGTATGGAAGGTGCCACGCCCCTTTGGTCAATCTTGCCCATATATAGCCTATGACTCTTCGGACTCTATAGTATGCTGGTGCAAAATTTCAGTTAAATCGGTTCAGCGGTTAAGACGTAATGCTGGAACAAACAGACAGACAGACCTACAGATTGACAGACGGACCAAGAGTTTTATATATACAGATTATACTAAATATATACACCAAAAATTCGTTGGCTACATCTGGCAGATACTGATATTTTTTGTTGTTGTACACGACGTATAACTGCGAAAGAGGTATAAAATTAAATCCAAGCTTCTGACCAAAACGAGTTAATTAGTGCAGACCACATAGTGATGCCAACTAATTCAGTTGTCAACTCATCACATAGCACGCACCCCGCACAATTATTCACAAATATAAAGTAGATTTTAAAAGAAATATTGTTCGCCACATTTACAGTTAGCCATTTAATTAGTTTTTGTCGGTGTCCTGAAAAACTAGGTTTTTGTAAATAGACTGTATTGAATATAAGCACTCGATATGTTCGCAAGAACATCTTAAATTTTTCATACCAAACATAAATAGGTTTGAACGAAAACAAAAATATGTCTGACTATCATTATAATAATGTTTTGTAATGGAATAATCATTTTCTTTGCATAAAGCTCAAAATATGTATGATATGTCATCAAAATATGTTTGAACGAAAACAAATATATGTTTGACTATCATTATAATAATGTTTGCAATGCAATAATAACTATAATAATCACAATATGTGCTTTTTTTACAGCGTCTAGGGTTAAATGGTTGTAAACAAAATTTCAGTACTTAAAAGTGATAAAGTTATTGGACAATAATTGATATTTAGAAATTTTTGGAGCAGTGATATGGTTTTCAAAATAAAAAAAAATAAAATTGCGTTTGGTTTGGCAGAAATTTATTGTATTCTTTATTTGTTCCTAGAAAATATATCGTCAATGTTCCAGCTTTGGATCGAATTCCGATCGAAATCAACATATAAATATTCTGAGTAAAATCTAATTATATTATAATTCAATTGTATAATTATTTTGTACAGATTGAAATATTATTATACGATATTTCAACATACATTGCTTTAATCACTGATTTACTATATTAATGTTGTGTAGAAATATATATTTTTCATCAGATATTAATGTATGTATGTTTGATATTTCCGCTATTTAATAAAAGGTCAATAAACGTTTATTTGAATTATATGTATTTGGTTATTTGTGTTTGTTACTTTGTGTCAACGAATTTTAAAATAATAGCATTATTTTGATTATATGTATGTTTGGCATTACAATTAAATAACAACGCTGCCCACTATTAGCACTCATGTTCAGAATGACTAATTTTCAGCGTTCTTGCAAACATATATATGTTTGAACTCACATTAATATTTTTCAAAAAGTTCTTTTTGGTGGCAGAATTTGTATTAGTACCGCCAATTACTGGTAATACCAGATAGTGGCTGTTTGTTAAATATCCAATTCATCCATAATTCACTGAACTTAAAATAGGAACAATAGATGGAAATAAAATTATTAAGTATAAATAAAAGATGTGTTATAAAAAAAAGTTTAAGTCTATAATTATATAGTAAATAATTTTTTTTTTTATTTAATTTGTAATTTTCAAAAAGGAAAAAAATGAATATTGTATAAAGAAGATATAAGCACTAAATTTACTTTTTTACATTAAAATTCAATGTAAACATAAATATGTTTACATGTAAATAAAATGTTTTTCACATTCAAACATATATATGTTTGAAAGAACACCGAAAATTATTCATTCTGAGCATAAATATGTTTGAACGAAAACAAAAATTGTTTGGCTCTTCTTATAATGATGTTTGGCAATGAAATAATACTTTTGTTTGCATAAAGCTCCAGCGTGCTTATATTCAATGAGATAGACATCCGTAAAACATATGTTTTCTAGTTATTGCTATTGGGTATTTTGTTATTTTTCATAAACCTAATTTTTGTGTTTGTCTTAAGAAATTTTAATAAAATTTTATGTTTTCTGAACCCATGCTAAAAGTATTTAATAGACGGGAAAGACGGCCAAGTAACGTCTGTTCTTTGTGTTCAAAGCATGTTTTGGTTAATGGTGTTAAAACTAATTTAAATTTATTTCTATATGTAAATTTAACATAACGTCGAGACTAACCTTCCGAACGGAAGACGATAAATGTTTGTGCAATGCAATGTGGGGTTGGAATAAAATTTATTAGTGCGTGAGCTCAAATGGCCAAAAGGGGTCCTAAAACAATTAAGACAATGTGCGAGATAAGCAAAGCTATTGTGTTGTTTGTGAAGTAGTTAAGTTTTAGTAAAAATGATGGGTTGAAGGCGCGTTTACGGCATGCGTTATTATGGTTGTTATGCAAAATTGGTAATATTTGCAGAAGTTGTTAATGCCGCGCCAAAGGCGAATTTCACTTCAAAGTCCAAACTATGTTGCTGCTAAAGTGTTTTAAATTGTGATACAATTTTATGTTAATGGCAATTCAAATACCGGTTAATTTAGCAGTGATTACAAGAGGCGTAGATCTTATATTTTTGCTGTATTTTAAATGTTTTAAGTACAGCAGATATTAAGAGTAATTAAGATGCGTATCTTCATTTTATATTTTGCTATAAACATGGTAAATAATCAAATAATAAACTATTGACAAATTCCGCATAATCGCATGCGTTATCGAGCGGAAGACGCAGCCTAGCGCAAGAAGTCACTCAAAGGATGCGGCTCGAGTTGCATCCATTGACACACAAAGATATGAATTTAATATATTTATGTTTGATAATTTGAATTATTTACATTTGTCCACTGTGCCAATATTTGTTTTCAAAACAAAATATTATTGCGGTTACAGTAAATAATGGAATATGTGATTTAATCGAGCGTGGAATGAAAATTAATTAATTGTTCATTTGCACTATGAATAAGCGCACTTATCAGTTTACTCAATTGTAAATACTCGGATAAGGCAATGTGAAAATTATCACAACTATTATTTTATATATAGAAAAATTTTCAAAAATTCATCAAATCAATTTATCAAATAAAAGTCATAAAATTCAATAAATTCAATCTGGTTAGTTTTAAATTCATTAAACTCATTAAATTCATAAAATTCATAATATTCATAAAATTCATAAAATTCATAAAATTCATAACATTCATAAAATTCATAAAATTCATAAAATTCATAAAATTCATAAAATTCATAAAATTCATAAAATTCATAAAATTCATTAAATTCATAAAATTCATAAAATTCATAAAATTCATAAAATTCATAAAATTCATAAAATTCATAAAATTCATAAAATTCATAAAATTCATAAAATTCATAAAATTCATAAAATTCATAAAATTCATAAAATTCATAAAATTCATAAAATTCATAAAATTCATAAAATTCATAAAATTCATAAAATTCATTAAATTCATTAAATTCATTAAATTCATAAAATTCATAAAATTCATAAAATTCATAAAATTCATAAAATTCATAAAATTCATAAAATTCATAAAATTCATAAAATTCATAAAATTCATAAAATTCATAAAATTCATAAAACGCATAAAATTCATAAAATTCATAAAATTCATAAAATTCATAAAATTCATAAAGTTTATAAAATTCAAAATTCATAAAATTCATAAAATTCATAAAATTTATAAAATTCATAAAATTCATAAAATTCATAAAATTCATAAAATTCATAAAATTCATAAAATTCATAAAATTCATAAAATTCATAAAATTCATAAAATTCATAAAATTCATAAAATTCATAAAATTCATAAAATTCAATAAATTCATAAAATTTATATAATTTATAAAATTCATTAAATTCATAAAATTCATAAAATTCATAAAATTCATAAAATTCATAAAATTCATAAAATTCATAAAATTCATAAAATTCATAAAATTCATAAAATTCATAAAATTCATAAAATTCATAAAATTCATAAAATTCATAAAATTCATAAAATTCATTAAATTCATTAAATTCATTAAATTCATAAAATTCATAAAATTCATAAAATTCATAAAATTCATAAAATTCATAAAATTCATAAAATTCATAAAATTCATAAAATTCATAAAACGCATAAAATTCATAAAATTCATAAAATTCATAAAATTCATAAAATTCATAAAATTCATAAAATTCATAAAGTTTATAAAATTCAAAATTCATAAAATTCATAAAATTCATAAAATTTATAAAATTCATAAAATTCATAAAATTCATAAAATTCATAAAATTCATAAAATTCATAAAATTCATAAAATTCATAAAATTCATAAAATTCATAAAATTCATAAAATTCATAAAATTCATAAAATTCATAAAATTCATAAAATTCATAAAATTCAATAAATTCATAAAATTTATATAATTTATAAAATTCATTAAATTCATAAAATTCATAAAATTCATAAAATTCATAAAATTTATAAAATTCATAAAATTTAAAAAATTCATAAAATTTATAAAATTCATAAAATTCATAAAATTCATAAAATTCATAAAATTCATAAAATTTAAAAAATTCATAAAATTCATAAAATTCATAAAATTCATAAAATTCATAAAATTCATAAAATTCATAAAATTCATAAAATTCATTAAATTCAATAAATTCATAAAATTTATATAATTTATAAAATTCATAAAATTCATAAAATTCATAAAATTTATAAAATTTATAAAATTTATAAAATTTATAAAATTTATAAAATTTATAAAATTTATAAAATTTATAAAATTTATAAAATTTATAAAATTTATAAAATTTATAAAATTTATAAAATTTATAAAATTTATAAAATTTATAAAATTTATAAAATTTATAAAATTTATAAAATTTATAAAATTTATAAAATTTATAAAATTTATAAAATTTATAAAATTTATAAAATTTATAAAATTTATAAAATTTATAAAATTTATAAAATTTATAAAATTTATAAAATTTATAAAATTTATAAAATTTATAAAATTTATAAAATTTATAAAATTTATAAAATTTATAAAATTTATAAAATTTAGAAATTCAAAAATTCATAAAATTCATAAAATTCATAAAATTCATATAATTCATAAAATTCATAAAATTCATAAAATTCACAAAATTCATGAAATTCATAAAATTCATAAAATTCATAAAATTCATAAAGTTCATAAAATTCATAAAATTCATAAAATTCATAAAAATCATAAAATTTATAAAATTCATAAAATTCTTAAATTCATAGAATTTATAAAATTCATAAAATTCAAAAAATTCATAAAATTTATAAAATGTATGTAATTTATATAATTCAGAAAATTCATGAAATTTATTATGACACACTTACAGATAGCATATGATGGATAAGAATTTCAATGTTTAAGGGTATTTTTTATAGAATGTTTAACCATTTTGTTGTGTCCGCTTGTGTGCGTCAGTGTTTTTAAGTACGTGTCACTGTGCGTTGTCTGTTTTTTGTTGGTGTTTCAAAATAATATTACCAACTCTTACTGTCAAGAACTAGGTTACACTGTACTGGGCATGGGATTTCAAATAGTTGGGTATCACATCAGCGATGCGATGGGGCTACTATCACTTAAACGTGTGGCTTCCACTTTATACACTAACACTCTCACACATACACAGTGTGAAAAGTGCTAAAAGCAACGCATGTATGAGTTTCACCGGGCATTGTGTTAGTAGTTTCCTTTTGACGCCATATTAGTTTTTCTGGCGCTATGGTGTCATATTGTAAATTGTTTAAAATTCGGAAAATAGCACTAAAATGTTTTGCTATTCCATTTAGTTCTCTCGCACAGATTACACTGTTCAACAATATTTAAATTTTGTTTTCTAATTTGAAGGCTTCATAAGAAAATACGTAAAAAATGGCAACAGATAATGTACATGTATCAAAAGATTTTTTCATGTTCAGAGGATTAGATATTCGCAGTATACCAAACGACATCGAAACGATATCTTTTATTGTTTTAAATTATCATATTTAAATATTTAATACAGGGCCTTCACCTTTGTAGTTCCTGAATCGAATTCAACAACGAGCCCTGTTTTATATGTATTACAATGCTAAGTGTTCGAGGAAAATACATCACCTGATTCTAACAGGTCGTGTGTTCTCTTTTCCTACTCCTGTATCGAACCAAGACCATTCCCTTCGTAGTTCAATCGGCTCTGAACAAAACCACGCATTACAGAGAGAATTCAATCTTCAGTCGCACGGTACGTTTGAGGAACAATCTCCTGAATCTCTCTGAAAACAAACATTAACCGACACTACTCCGATTTTCCTCCCATCCTCTAGCATATAACCAACATGATTAAGGGCATACCCTGGCCTTTAATTTCGTTTGCAATTGTCTCTAAAACGATAGGTAATATGAAAAAATTGGGTATGCAGTCGAAATAAACACCCGCATATAGGGAAATTCGTGTTATGTAGTGAAAACGACACTTTGAGTCTATAAACGACAATGTTTTGATATAGTTTTATTTGATGGGTACTTAACCAAAAAAAAAAAAAAAAAAACATGGAAAAATTTAGATTTTTATTCAATGTGGTTTGTCCACAAACCATATTTTATTATTTTTGATTGTTGTACTGTGTTACATTTTGTGTTTAGTTTTTTACATATGAAGAATGAAAGTCTGTTACTATTGTTGATGGTGTCACACACATGCCCACATTTTGACGTTGATACTAAAGTTGAGCACACAAAATATTTTTCAGCAAACAAAAAAAAAAAAACGACTATTTCTTTCCGGTGTGAAAGCTGCGTGTGCGTCGTTAGAGGGTCATATTGTTGCCAACAGCACTAGCACTGTTCGCCACTATACAATTTAGACGATAGATATATCGAAAGTGCTTTAGAATTACAATTTTAAGTAGATATGAACTGCATACGACTAATAACAACACTTTGTGCGGCATATTGAATTAAACTGAGCGACATCATTAAAGTATGAAACATGTAGTATTTGGCACTCAGGTGACCGGAACAGCAACCTAAGCACATTATCGATTGAAATCGGTTTATATATGCACTGGCACTCCAGCGCCTATTTCGGCGGTGCTTTGTAAAGCACTTATAATGCAGCTTACTTTGGAATTGAAAGCATTTATCATGCAATTTGCCAACATCATTTGCGCGGTGTCCCTAAAAACTAACGAACGGTCCTAGTGCACGGATATGCGATAAATGGCCGGAATTCCAAACCGATGCAATAGCAGTTCATGTACTGCAAACAAAAACAAAAATAGAAATAACAAACGAAACATGTGTGAATGTACTATGAGGCGCATTCTGTGCGCAAAAAGTCAAAACTAACTGGCTATATAAATAGCATGGCTTTTGTGTGATTTTTGTAATTTAGTATAAATTTTATGAATTTTGTGTATTTTATGAATTTGATTCAATTAAAAAAAAAATTATGAATTTGCTGAATTTTATGAATTTAATGAATTTTATGCATTTTAATAAATTTTATGAATTTTGTAAATTTAATGAATTTTGTAAATTTTATGAATTTTGTAAATTTTATGAATTTTGTAAATATTATGAATTTTGTAAATTTTATTAATTTTATTGATATTATGAATATTGTGAATTTTATAAAAATTACGAGTTTTATGTATTTTTGAAATTTATGAATTTTATGAATTTTATGAATTTTACGAATTTTATGAATTTTATGAATTTTATGAATTTTATGAATTTTATGAATTTTATGAATTTTATGAATTTTATGAATTTTATGAATTTTATGAATTTTATGAATTTTATGAATTTTATGAATTTTATGAATTTTATGAATTTTATGAATTTTATGAATTTTATGAATTTTATGAATTTTATGAATTTTATGAATTTTATGAATTTTATGAATTTTATGAATTTTATGAATTTTATGAATTTTATGAATTTTATGAATTTTATGAATTTTATGAATTTTATGAATTTTATGAATTTTATGAATTTTATGAATTTTATGAATTTTATGAATTTTATGAATTTTATGAATTTTATGAATTTTATGAATTTTATGAATTTTATGAATTTTATGAATTTTATGAATTTTATGAATTTTATGAATTTTATGAATTTTATGAATTTTATGAATTTTATGAATTTTATGAATTTTATGAATTTTATGAATTTTATGAATTTTATGAATTTTATGAATTTTATGAATTTTATGAATTTTATGAATTTTATGAATTTTATGAATTTTATGAATTTTATGAATTTTATGAATTTTATGAATTTTATGAATTTTATGAATTTTATGAATTTTATGAATTTTATGAATTTTATGAATTTTATGAATTTTATGAATTTTACGAATTTTATGAATTTTATGAATTTTATGAATTTTAAGAATTTCATGAATTATATGAATTTCATGAATTTAATGAATTTTATGAATTTTTATCAAATGTCATAAATTCAAATTAAAATTTCGTAATTAATATCTGTTTTTTTTTGGAATATATGAATTTTGTAATGTATAAAATTTATTACTTATGTTTTTTATGAAAATTATGTTTAATGCCAATGTTTAATGTGTAGCTTATATGTTAAAATGTTCGAAGGAACCCTAATTAAGGTGCTAAACTACCATTCAGGTGTGAGTTGAAACCGACCCTAGTTAACTACAAATGTGTACTTTGTAGCATGGTATGAAAACTATAAATTTTAAAGGGTTAAGGTTGCCCATAAATATAGTAAATTTCAAGCTGATGTCGGTCCTATCAACCACTGAGCGCCTCCAACCTCCACATCTTCAGTCAGAAACCAACTGTGACGACAGATTGTTGCGTGTTTGCTAAATAATTTATGGCTTACGTTACGGTGTCACAACATGTTTTAAGCCTTCATTGCAATTGTTTAATTTATTTTATTCGTTTGTTTCACTCCTTCTCCTCTACCACACCCGCTCAGCCTTCTGATAAGTATTGACAGAGAACAATGTTTTCGCGTTTAATTAAATGCAAAATTGCGAAAACAAAAGTTTATTTTAATTGTGTGGTTGCTGATAGTGGTCTGGAATTCACCCAGTGAAAATGCAGCGGAAAGCATTATCCGGGAAGCAATACTTTGGCCATACGCATTAAATTCATTAAATTCATTAAATTCATTTAATTCATTAAATTCATTAAATTCATTAAATTCATTAAATTCATTAAATTCATTAAATTCATTAAATTCATTAAATTCATTAAATTCATTAAATTCATTAAATTCATTAAATTCATTAAATTCATTAAATTCATTAAATTCATTAAATTCATTAAATTCATTAAATTCATTAAATTCATTAAATTCATTAAATTCATTAAATTCATTAAATTCACTAAATTCATTAAATTCATTAAATTCATTAAATTCATTATATTCATTAAATTCATTAAATTCATTAAATATTTTAAATTCATTAAATTCACTAAATTCACTAAATTCATTAAATTCATTAAATTCATTAAATTCTTTAAATTCATAAAATTCATTAAATTCATTAAATTCATTAAATTCATTAAATTCATTAAATTCATTAAATTCATTAAATTCATTAAATTCATTAAATTCATTAAATTCATTAAATTCATTAAATTCATTAAATTTATTAAATTCATTAAATTCATTAAATTCATTAAATTCATTAAATTCATTAAATTCATTAAATTCATTAAATTCATTAAATTCATTAAATTCATTAAATTCATTAAATTCATTAAATTCATTAAATTCATTAAATTCATTAAGTTCATTAAATTCATTAAATTCATTAAATTCATTAAATTCATTAAATTCATTAAATTCATTAAATTCATTAAAGTTTTTAAATTCAATAAATTTATTAAATTCATTAAATTTATTAAATTCATAAAATTCATAAAATTCATTAAATTCATTACATTCATTAAATTCATTAAATTCATTAAATTCATTAAAGTCTTTAAATTCATTAAATTCATTAAATTCATTAAATTCATTAAATTTATTAAATTCATTAAATTCATTAAATTTATTAAATTCATTAAATTCATTAAATTCATTAAATTCATTAAATTCATTAAAGTCATTAAATTCATTAAATTCATTAAATTCATTAAATTCATTAAATTCATTACATTCATTAAATTCATTAAATACATTAAATTCATTAAATTCATTAAATTCATTAAATTCATTAAATTCATTAAATTCATTAAATTCATTAAATTCATTAAATTCAATAAATTCATTAAATTCGTAAAACAAAGATCATTAATTTTTTAAAATTCATAATTTTATTTATTTCCTTCGATTTATTATATTTATTAAATTCAGTATAAGTATGTTTAATTTTTAACATAGTAAAATGTATACATAGAAAAATATTGAAAATATTATTTGTACAATACTTAATTGTATATTTTTTAAAATTTACATTCATTGTAATCCATGCGATTATAAATAATAAGCATAAAATAATTCACAATTTGTCAAAAGTTTAATATTTAAAACCGATCCCTATATAACAATATTAAATAGTTTTTCGAATGCACTAATTTTGGCAAATATTATAAATGTTATCAATTACTTCGCTGCTCTAAACACCGTGGATAATCGTGGCTTAAATAAACATAAAATTTAGTCAGTGTACATTATTAAAAGAGATTTAACATAATATGATTGTACCGCACAATCCTATTAATATAATTTATTTAGTAAAAGGTATTTTATATATTATTAGATAACGAATGATTCAAAATAAGTAGATAACTAATTTTGCGGCAGAATACTTACTGAATGGCTCAACTCTATCATAACATTGGATTGCATGCATTATAATTGTACACACTCAATATCCCATTCTCACACAACAATACGGCTCAGTTCAAAGTTCAAGTACCCAATAGATCTCAGTTTCTACCTCTACCATTATGTGTCATGTTAATACATTTGCCTTGTGCCCTGCAGCATTCAACTCACAATGCAACTTACAAGTATGAGTCCAACACCTTTACAAAACAAATACCCTTTATTGATTTAAAAATAACGTATAATTCATCAATATATCATTGCATTTGCATTGAAAAGGTCAATTGCCTTTCACTTAACATTATTTCAATGTTCTATTTATATACGAATAGAAAACATTTATATGAATATGAGTGAATGTAATTATAATGTATTTCGAAATCACTACATATGTATATATTAGGAATAATATCTAATTCCATTATAATGGAATTATTTTGAGGATGGTATTTGAATTATTTTGTTTAAATTGTAAAATTTTGGGAACTTTTTAAATTTTCCAATCAGGGCCTTAAATCGTTACGTAAATATGCCGCAACCAGAAATGAAATTATACCCCGAAAATCTTGTTATTTTTTCCATGACATTTTTAAGGCTTTCTTGTGGTGTTTTTTCATTGGAGTTTATTTTCACAATGCCAAAATTTCCTACTTCAACGTTTCCCATGTGACTTAACCTTCCTTACTGTTTTTTTTATAATTTTTTTATACATTAAAAATTTACATATTTTTATTAAATTTTTAAAATACTTTTCTATGACGGACGATGAACAAAAAAGCACTTTTTTTTGTAGAGTGAAAAAATTTGTTCGCGAGATATAAGCAGAATTCAACATTTAAAAATAATGAAAATTTTGGTTATAAAATATGTTATTACTTAGTGGACAAAAATGTTAAACATTATTTTTATGAACTATTATGTAGCGCTAAGTATCCTCATTAAAACCACATTTAAGAAAATAAATTGTGACTCTTGGATAAAATATTATAAATACTGTTTTAAATAAAGACAACATTTTTTTTAATTGTTAAATTTAAATCTGCAGAATTTACAAAATCAGAAAATTTTAATTTAACAAATAAAAAAAGAATTGCCTTTATTTAATCAAGTAACTATAACTTTTAAATTAAAAGTCATAATTTATTTTTAGCATTTCTGTCCATTATGTCATAATGTTTTACATTCATAATTTTTTTATTTTTTGAAAAAATTTGACCTACATTAGACCAAACAAAAAAATTGTACTTTGCACAAAAAAATCGTTTGCGAGATATACGCAATCTCGCAAACGATTTTTTTGTGCAAAATACAATTTTTTTGTTTGGTCTAATATTGAGAAAATTATTTTATTCTTTTCTTATATAATGGGAAATTGAAAAATAGGCTATATATAAAAACTAGAGAAAATTTAAGAAAACAATACCATATACGATTTTGTTTTTGAGATTGATTTTTTTTTTTGCTTTTTAGGTTTTTCTTTTTGTATTTTAAATGTTGTTTTTGCATTTTTGTATTGATTATGCTTTTGCTTTTCAATTTCTGATTTCGTTTTTGGTTTTCAGTTTTTGATTTTGTTTTTGATTTTGTATTTTTCTATTGTTTTTTGCTTTTATTTCTGTTGTTTATTTGTGTTTTTTCTTGTTTGGTGTTTTTCATTTTTGTTTTGTGTTTTTCTGTTTTTTTTTTTTTTGTAGTTTCTGCGTTTTATTTTGCGTTTTTTTCGGTTTTGTTTTTGACTTTGTGCTTTTGCTGTTGTTTTTATGTTTTTAAATTTTCTTTTGTCTTTGCTTTTGTGTTGTGATTTTGCTTTTGGTTTAGAGTTTTTAATTTTACTTTTCTTTCTTTTTTATTTTGGTTGTTGGTTTCGCTATTGTTTTTGTGTTTTTTGCTTTTGCATTTTATTTAATTACGGAAACAGTTGTTTTTTGCATTTTTGTATTGATTATGTTTTTGCTTTTCAGTTTTTGATTTCGTTTTTGGTTTTCAGTTTTTGATTTCGTATTTTTCTTTTATTTCTGTTGTTTATTAGTGTTTTTCTTTTTTGTTTTTCTATTTTTTTTGCCGTAGTTTCTGCGTTTTGATTTTTTTTGCGTTTTGTTTTCGCGTTTTTTTTGGTTTCATTTTTGATTTTGTGATTTTGTTTTTAATTTTGTGCTTTTGTTTTTAATGTTGCTTTTGTTTTTTTGGTTTAATTTTGTATTTTTTCTTTTGTTTTTTTGCTTTTATTTCTGTTGTTTATTTTTGTGTGTGTTTTTTTTTTTGTGTGTTTTTCTTTTTTGTTTTGTGTTTTTCTGTTTTTTTCCGTACTATGATTTTTTTTGCGTTTTGTTTTCGCGTTTTTTTCGGTTTCGTTTTTGATTTTGTGCTTTTGCTTTTGTTTTTATGTTTTTAATTTTACTTTTGTTTTGTGATTATGCTTTTGGATTAGTGTTTTTAATTTTACTTCCCTTTCTTTGTTTTTGGTTTTTTGTTTCGCTATTGTTTTATTGTGTTTTTTGGTTATGCTTTTGTTTTTTCGTT
This sequence comes from Dryomyza anilis, assembly GCA_951804985.1. Lineage (NCBI taxonomy): Eukaryota > Metazoa > Arthropoda > Insecta > Diptera > Dryomyzidae > Dryomyza > Dryomyza anilis. The sequence continues at coordinate 18,384,003 of OX638132.1, forward strand.
TTTGATTTTATATAATTACAGAAATTGTACAACATTTTATTTAAAATAAATGAGAAAGTGAATGCTGTAGCTTTTAGACTGATTGAAAATCCAATTTGCGATATACAATTTTTCATGTTTTTCAAAGGTATGATTCGCATTATTTCTGTGAAAATTTTGAATTTTTTGTCACAAAAACAAGGTAAATAGCACTTGATGCTAAACTGTCAACCGTTCACATGAGTTCTAGAAAAGCACAACTTTGCCAACTCCGAGATGCGATTATTTGCCTTAACCTTAACCGCAAAATATTGTAAAGTTTCTAGTCGAAATTTATTTGCTCCATATTTTTGCTACACATTCACAACAATTTCTCTACATTTTATTGCGCATTTCTCAAGAAATACCACAATAAACATAAATTCAGCCTGCAACGATGTCGTTCTGCTCCTCGGTGTGAGTGTGAGTGTGAAAATGTGTAACTGTAAATGTACATACATGTACTGTGTATGTGTTTGTGTTTGTGTGACTGAGGTTATGTAAGTTTGCAATTTCGATGTTTAGTGTTGAGGTGTCGTTGTTGTCGACGTCTTGTGTCGAATGTGTGAGTGATTCAAGGTGTCAAAGACGTGGAAACCAAATTTTGCTCATGTGGTACTGGTTGTGTTTAAATATTCATGAGTTTTGATATGTGAATGTGTGTGTGTGTGTATTTGTGTTTGTGTTTGGATGTGTAAGTTGTAGTCTGCAGACATTTCAATATTTGCTTTTGTGGTTGTATCTAAAGTGCGGATCAAAATATTCATTGACATTATTATTTACCACATTTAACGAGTGCTTGCCAACACTTCAAAGTAGTTTCAAATCAAGGTAGCTGAAAGATATTGAGCGCTGCAGCTGTTAATTATTAATATTACTTTTTGGAATTAGTAACTTTAGGCAGCGTTTGGATTGAGAAAAAATAAACACCCAACTATGAGCCATTTTTGAGTACAAACATTTGTACATCAAACGCTTATCAGTGATATGTAAATGAATTTATAATGACTTTACTGTAAAACATATTTTTTGTCCTAAATCATAAAAGAAAGAAAAAGTTTCGAACGTTGAAAATTACACATCACAACAGAAATATTATTCATTATCTTAGTATGAATTTTCGATGGACTTCAAGATTCTAATGAAGACGTCATACTAAGTTTTTTCGTATCGCGCCAAGTTTAAGAGATCTGATTTATTGAGAACTAGTATTTTGTACCCAGATGTTTCTTTTTTAAATTATTTTATACAGTATACTAAAGAAAATATACGTGTAGTAACAAAAATATTTTGTGAATTATTAAAAAAATTATAACGTATGCTGTTTTTAATCGAAATCAGAATTGATTTTTGTTTTTGTTGGATTTCTTTTATTTTATTTTCTATTTTTGCATTTGTTTCATATTCTTATTCTTATCTTTTTTTATTATTTTTTTTTTTGTTTTAGTCTTTTATGTATTTCGTTTTGTGTTTACTATTCTTTTGCTTTTGATTTTGTATTTCCTTATTTTGTGTTTTTGCTACTTTGTTTTAAATTTTGAGTTTTTACATTTGCTAATGTGTGTTTGATTTTGTTTTTCTATTTTTGGTTTTGCTTTTGTATTTTTGACTTTTTTGTTTTTGCTGTTTTTTTTTTTGTCAGAGTTGATTTTTGTTTTTGATGGATTTTCTTCTATTTTATATTCTATTTTTACTTTTGTTTCATATTCTTTTTTTGTGTTTTTATTAATTTTATTTCTGATTTCTGATTTTTTTTTCAATTTGTGGTTATCTTTTTTATTATTATTTTGTTTTTTTTTTTTTGTTTTAGTCTTTCATGTGTTTCATTTGTTTTTACTATTCTTTTGCTTTTGATTTTGCATTTCCTTATTTTGTGTTTTTGCTACTTTGTTTTAAATTTTGAGTTTTTGCATTTGCTAATGTGTGTTTGATTTTGTTTTTCTGTTTTTGGTTTTGCTTTTGTATTTTTGATTTTTTGTTTTTACTGTTTTTTTTTTTTTTTTGGTGTCAGAATTGATTTTTGTTTTTGTTAGATTTTCTTCTATTTTATATTCTATTTTTATTTTTGTTTAATATTCTTATTCTTATCTTTTTTTATTATTTTTTTTTTTGTTTTAGTCTTTTATGTATTTCGTTTTGTTTTTACTATTCTTTTGCTTTTGATTTTGCATTTCCTTATTTTGTTTTTTTGCTACTTTGTTTTAAATTTTGAGTTTTTGCATTTGCTAATGTGTGTTTGATTTTGTTTTTCTGTTTTTGGTTTTTTGTTTTTACTGTTTTTTTTTTTTTTTTGGTGTCAGAATTGATTTTTGTTTTTGTTGGATTTTCTTCTATTTTATATTCTATTTTTATTTTTGTTTCATATTTTTATGTTGTGTTTTTATTAATTTTGTTTCTGATTGCTTTTTCTATTTGTGCTCATCTTTTTTATTATAGTTTTTTTTTAGCCATTTATGCTTTTCTTTTGTTTTTACTATTTTATTGCTTTTGATTTTGCACATCTGTTTTCGTGTTTTTGTCACCTTGTTTTAGATTTCGAATTTTTGCTTTTGCTAATGTGTTTTTGATTTCATTTTTATCTATTTTTGGTTTTTGCAGTGTTTTTGATTTCATTTTTATCTATTTTTGGTTTTTGCAGTATTTTTGAGTTTTTTGTATTTATTGTTTATGTTTTATATTTTGTTTTTACTTTAGTTTTTGCTATTGTGGTTTTGCTTTTGTTTTTGATTTGATTTTTACATTTGTTATTGTGTTTTTTTTTTTTCTTTTTGCGTCTTTTGTCTTTGTGCTTTCCTTTTTGTGTTTCTGATTTTATTCTTGTTTTTGTGTTTTGCTTTTGTGTTTTTTCATATTATTTTTGTTTTGTATTATTTTCATTTGTATTTTTTGTTTCTTGTCCGTAGCTGGTGTAAAACGTTTTGAAAGTTTACGTTGTATCGGTAAAATTTCAGTAAAATCGATTTAGCATTTTAGACGTGATGCTGGAACAAACAGAAAGACGGACAGAAAAACGGTCCATGAGTTATATATACATAGATATTTCAACTAATATTTTGAAATTAACCACATCAACTCCGGTTGAAGTTAAACCCAGTAAGGGCAAAACAAATAAGTTGTAAAGACAGACAATAGATTTTTTAACATAAACAATCAATTTGTTAAAACAGTTGTGTACATAGTTGGTCATAGCATATTTAACTAAAACTATAGTTTAGACAAATATATAAAATATGTTTTGTTAATCATGGCAATTAACGACGTTTCATACTAGTTTTTACATTATTTAAATGTAATTGTTGTGCTTAAAACTGACTGCATCATTGAGTACATTTAATGCGACTAATTTATATATTTGCGACAAATATTTTAATGTTCATTGCAATATAAATTGGCATATAACAATATTTGCAATATTTAACTAAGATTATATTCAAAAATAGTTATATGATTTTCATTTTAATAACTTAAAGCCACTTATGAATATGTGTTACAAAAAAGAACTACTTTGTGGTAAACACACATATGTTGATTACAAATACATATTTATTTCTTTACGTTTGTATTGAACGCGATACAGATACACTTTAATTTGTAAATACATTTGAAGGCACAACGTCTAACTTGTGGAAGGCTCTCTAGAATGAGCTTAATTATATTACGGAAATGCATCTGCATAGAAGTACACATTGAAATTGCAGCTGCATTGGCAATTGCAGGCAAGCGCAACCACAAAAATAATTCCGTGATTTTAACGAGCAGCAATTTAGCACTGCAACAACTGCTATGAGTATCAACTGCACAAAACCACAAAAACAATTTCATGCAATATTCGGATTACTGTATTTTAAGTGTAGCATTTTATACAAATGTGTGTGTATATCGTCAGTGATACTGCAAAACCGCATATCTACATTTTCGAATACCTCATACAAAATGAATTTTACAGAAGAAACAAAACTATGTTGAGTCTCAATTCTAAACAGAATTCATACAAAATTAAGTATGTCACAACATATAATGGCATTTATATAATTTATTCGATCAACATAACATTAAAAACCCGATTAAAACTCAAAATTAGACGTAATTTTCACATGCAGTAAGGCGGTTTTGCAGTATCGTCGACAATATGCTGTATGTCTATAGAGATGTGTTTGTGCATTGAGAAGTGCATTATCTACTAACTTCAATCCTGACAGAAAACAACAACACTCTCTAATAATAATATCTGTTAGACAAGCCGTCAGTTTATTCCATAATCGTTCAGTCGAAATTCTACTCTGTTAAGCTTTTTTTTTTGAGACAGTTTATGATTTTACTCGACGCTTTATTTGATGCAGTCGTCAAGTATATTCATGTTTCACACATTTTCAAATCTACCGATAAGTGTTAGATTTGAAATGTAAATAGAACTCTGGTAAAATTCGTTGCTTAGTTACTTTAGATTTGTAAATATGTTTTTAGTAAATGCTTGGAATTTTGTCGATTATCAGCATTGCTTTGAAATGAAAAAAAAAGTAATGTTTCGCAATTACTTCAATATTGAATATAACCAGGGCTCGATTTTTATTGCTTAAAATTTTGTTAAAAGTTAAATAACATGAAAATTATAATGACATAAAAATTAATATTTTTCTTGAAGTTAAATAAATACAGCATGCAGTAAAAATTAAAATGAATGTAGTACTTTATCATTTCAGGACGTATAAATAAAGACAAAATGTAGTTACTGTAATACATAAAGGGTTTTTCAACAAAAACGGTTTTGGATATCAATGAAATTCTTTATTCCTGTAAAAGCACGTTCGATGTCATTATGTATGGAACTCGATTTCTTTTGCATGGCCATCACGGGCACGCTTGCTGAAGTCCAGACATTGAACCCAATTTTCGACGGTTTTCAAGCGTAAATCGGCCGATACTGCTGCAATTTCATGTTCGATATTCGTACGAAGTTCATCAATCGTCGCTGGCTTGTTGGCATAGACTTGACCTAGCCCTACAGGAAATAGTCTAACGGCGTCAAATCGCACGACCGAGGCGGCCTATCGACTGAACCATTTCGTGAGATAACACGTTCTCCAAACTTGGTATCCAATAAATTGATTTTGGCATTCGCTGTGTGGCTTGTGGCGCCGTCCTGTTGGAACCACATGTCCTCCAAGTCCATATCATCCAATTGGGGCCAAAAATATTCGGTTATCATTGAACGGTAGCGATTCCCATTCACAGTAACGTGCCGGTCTTGATCATCACGGAAGAAATACGGCCCAATGACGCCGCCGGCCCATAAACCGCACCAAACCGTAATTTTTTCGGGATGCAATGATGACTCATGGAGTACGTGTGGATTGCTGTCTGACCAAAATTGCATATTTTGTTTATTGACGAAGCCATTCAGCCATAAATGAGCCTCATCGCTGAAGATGATTTTTCGAATTTTTACTACCGTATTTCGGTAGTAAATTCGACTCGTTGTTTCGACTCGTTGTTGGCTCGTATATCTTTCCATCATGAAATGGCAAACCTTACTGAAGAGAAATGTCAAAGAGCGGCAAGAAATATGGCGTCTTTTGCTGTCCCTGTCGCTGTACTTTTGTAGCGTCCTTGTTTAAAAACCCTTTATGTATTAAAATTATGTTTAGAAATGCTGAAATAAATCAATGTGAAAAAACAAATACATTATCTTTTAGACTTAAATCAAATACATATGTATTTATTTTAAAGACATTTTTATTTATTTTTAATATAGTATTTTTCTCGGTGTACATAGACTACTTCACTACACGAAGACACTGCAGAGAAGTACGTACTTAAATGTAGCAATTACTCAGCGGTTAATCATCCTTTCCCTAAAAATTTCCTACAGATAATACTTCCGAAATCGAAAAATTAAAAACCATTTTCTTAATTCCAAATTCATAATTTTTTTTTTTTTTAGTCAGCGATAACAAATTTCTGGTTTCCACTACACTGTAAATAATAAAGGCAAAAATAATACTATCAATTTAAAACAAAGATATCACTTTTTTTTTTCAAATCTAATTCAGAATTGCTTTAAATCAAGAAAATATTATGAAAAATCTATGAAATGACCTAAACATATATATATCAATTCTAATGCCCTTAATTTGGAAATATCATTACTTAATATTTAAAGTATGCTTTTTCTTATTGCATACTCAGTTTTTTTTATATTCTACACTAAGAGTGAAAGGGTATATTCAGTTTGGTACGCCGTTTGTAACACCCAGAAGGAAACATACCAGCTATGGAAAAGTATAAATATTCTTGATCAGCATGAACTCCTGAGTCGATATAGCGATGTCCTTCTGTCCGTCTGTCTGTTGAAATCACAACTACTGAAAAAATTAAAAAGATAGATGAATGAAACTCCTAATTCAGATTATCTATATACCTACGCTGTATGTGCAAAAAAATTGGCAAGATCGGTCGATTGTGACCTGTGATCCAACCACTTATATGCAAATACCTCATATAAAACCTACATCTACAGATCAATTTTACTTTATACGAGCTTAAATTCACTTTTTTGGTCAAATATATATTGACTTTATGCTCAAATACACGAACATGATGTATTCCCGAGAACTGACTTGTGATTCCCCAAAAAAAAAATCGATATTCGGTACACCTACCCATTTGTTAATATGGGTATCAAATGAATGGAACACGTTTTCATGACTCTGTTGTTATATTCAACGATTTTCTTTTGTCAGTAATATTTACTCGTATACTTTGTGTGCCCAAACGCTCTTTAATCGGGTGAAATTCAATATTTTCGAAACCAATAAACCGATTTAAATAATGTTGTTAGAGAATTTTTTGATAAAACTTAAGTTTTAAAATTGGAGTTTGGAGAAAATCAGTATAGTTGGGATATTTTTCATGAAAAATCTTTCACAAATTGTAAAAAATCCAAAAGTTATCCGATTTAAAAAGTCTTTTGTTTGTAGAAAGCTTACCATAAGTTATAAAAAATGTGCTCAGTTAAGAAATTGTCTTGTTTAGTTTCATGAACATATATTCTTTATTTTCATTTTTGAAGACTCTACTTTATATATTTATACATAGATGGTACATTTTATCATGAACTCAAAATATTTGTATGGGCCTTTTAAAAACAATGATTACATAAATCATTCCACACCAAATCGACCAAAAAAAGAAAATTTTTGAGATTTTATCTTTTCTATTTCAATGAAATTTGAGCAGCTAATAAAGCTTATTGAGATATGCTTTGATCATTTTTTTTTTTATTTTTTTCGACTACTACTTCCAGAGATACAGTGCTTCAAAGTTACAAAAAGTGGGCCAAATCACTTTTGTAAGGTTGTTCATATTTCAATATCTCTTAAAGTAGATACGCTAGAAACTCCATTGATGACTCGTTTTAAAGCCAATAGAACAAGCTTTTAGAGACATTAAGTTGTTACTTCTAAACTTGACCATGTGGCACGTCGTTATTATCCTAGCACTTCAAAATTTATGTCCTTAAAAATGACCAATTTTAAATTCTGAAAAAAATCACATATTTTGGTTGTATTAATACACATGTTCATGCCAAATTTCAAGATGGTATTTTGATTGCATCATATTTTAAAAAATAATTTTCTAAATTTTTAGTTTTTTTTGGCATTGAAAAAAAAAAAAATTTTTTTTTTCTACAGTAAAAGTTGCAATAATTCATGAATGTATTTCTAACTTTGATTTCTAAAATGGTGTCAGTTTTTTCATAATGACTCTAGTTTTTGAGATATTGATTTTGAGGTATATTTTTTAGATTTTTTGAAAAATGGTATATATATCTCAAAAACTAGGGACAGTTTGATGAAAGTGACACCATTTTCGAAATCAGAGTTACAAAAATTAAAACATTTTTGCAAATTTTACTTTTGAAAAAAATATTTTATTTTTCAATACAAAAAATTTGTAAAAATTTAGAAAATTAATTTTTAAAAAATGAGGCTATCAGAATACCATCTTGAATTTTGGCATGAACATTTATATTAAATCAAAGAAATTACACAATTTTTTTCAGAATTTTTAAAAGGGTCCTTTTTAAGGACATCAATTTTGAAATGCAAGGATAATGACCACGGGCCACAAGTTAATGTTTAGAATTTACAAATTAATTTTTCTCAAGCCCGTTCTATTACCTTTAAAACGAGCCATCTACGAAGTTTATAGCATTTCTACTTTAAGAGAAAATGAAATATAAACATTATTAATTAAATTGTGTTTTGCAAGAATTTTAATTGATTTAACTATAAATTGAAGTGCATAAAAAATGAAAAAAAAAAACAATATTACCTAAAATCAGAACTTGGTAAGTGCATGCAAATCAGATTACGGTTTTTTTTTACGAGAATAGAAATTGACCTTGATAACTGTAAAATGTTTATTGAATAAGAATGTATAAAATAAATATAAAAATTGATAATCATAAAAAAACGAGTTTTATTTTCTAGAGATTTTAATTAAAACATTAAAATTAACCAAAATGCTTGCTTTTAATGATTGCCAATTACAATTCAATGTCTGCAACTACTTGAAAATTGTGCAGCTATCAAAGTCAAACATCTCCCACCACACACACAGCACACTCACACACACTCACACACACACGACAATCAGTTGAGAATAGTTACAGTCAAGACACAACTTTTGCCCAGAATGTTGAACAAATCGAACAAATACAACGAGCTAGAAAAACTTTTCATAATTGCAAAAATTTGCTGCTAACAACTGACATGAAGCAGCCAACAAACATCCACACAGCCGCACATCCACACATACATACAATGTGTTGAAAGTGTTGAAGTTCACACATGCACATGCATACGCACACGCACACCCACACGCACACATTCACCCGCATGGCGCATTCGTTATTTTCCGCTTCACCTGCAAAGCGTTCGGGCGGAAGTGGCGCACGTGGCGTCCGCCGTCTGTTGGCGATCATTAAAACTTCGCATATGTTTCAAAATTTTGATGATAATCATTTCGTAGCAGATTAAAACTTTTATATTACATTTTTCGTTTTTATTCTTTGTTTTTGTTGGTTTTATTGTAGTGCTGACACTGACAACACTGGCATCAGTATCATCATCATCATCATCATCATCAGCAGCAACACCTACACAGATGCATATAAACACCTTCACAGACAGACACAGACACAGCCACAGCCACACACAAAAAGATATCAAAAAACAGACACATCGTATGAAGATTTTGGCTAAATGAAGAAAGTTTAATAGGCACCATTCTTGTTGCTCTTCTTTTTATTTTCTACTGCTTCTGCTTCTACTACTTTTTCAGTTGTTGCTGCTGCTGTCGCCGCCATTTTATTTTAATGTTGCTGTAAGACCTGCTGCAAAATGTTGGCGCTCTTGTTGTTTTAAAGCTTTGGTCTTCAGTCAGCAACATAAACGTTTATTGCATAAATAAATAGACGAGAATTACCACGAATATCATATAAATGTAGCAGCAACAGTATCAGCAACAAGAGTAGCAACAGCAGCAGCAACATAAGCAGTAGCAACAGAAGACCCTTAACAGGTTTCATTGTGCTGCAACTGACACAAGGGTCGCTGTTGGTGTCGGTCGTAGGGGTTCTCTTATTTTAGTTCATCCTATTTTAGTTGATAAAACCTTAGCAAGTTTTTATTAATATTGCATACTTTTTGGCGCAATTCATGAAAATTACTTGCAGTTCCCGTAATAGTTTTACACACAGACATTATGTGCAAATATCCTAGGCATGTGAGGAAGGGTTTTAGTATTCGTTGGACAACGTAGATCAACGGAATAGAATATTGTTCAGGTCTACATAGTTTATCTTTATAAAATATAATTTCTAAATATTCTTAATTCACACATATAAACACCGCTTTATAATCGTCACTTCTCCGAAAGCCATTTCTCCGAAAACCATTTCCCCGAAGCCACTTCCTCGAAAGACATTTCCCCGAAAGACATTTCACCGAGATAGGTCACTTCCGAAAGTGGTTTTTGTGTGGTATTTCTCCGGCTCATAATCAGTCTAGGTACTACAATGATTTTTTCAAAATATGCACTACCGCACTAACAGTATTCAGTGCATTAAGCAAAGGCAACCGACAGTATTATAGTGAAGTCTCTCCAGCGACTTCACTGCAGTATTTGTTTCATTGGTGTCAAGACACTTTTTTTTTCAAGACATTAAACATCTTGAAAAGCAAAACCAAAGTCTCTCCAGCGACTTCACTGCAGTATTTGTTTCATTGGTGTCAAGACACTTTTTCTTCACGACATTAAATGCCTTGAAAAGCAAAACCAAATGACAATAGTGTCGCTGAACATGCAACGAATGCACTGAGTGCAGCGAGTGAGCGCAACGAGTGAGCGCAACGAGTACGAAGAGTAACATTGAAAACAACAACATCAGGGTTCGACGGCAGTAATGTTGTAGTCGGTTTTTATGTGTTTATAAAAAATACAACAAACATTATTAAAAAAACTTTAAAAAAAGTTTATACAAAAAAAAAACAAAGCATTGGTCGAAAAGCAATATATGCAACCATTTTTTTTTTTAATTAAATAGTCAAAAAATGTTGTTCGAATTACATATACAAAATTATATGATTTCGTTATACTTTTTGAATTTGTGCTTAGAGTAAGAATGATAACAAAATGTGAAATGCACCGAGCTCTCAATGTCACAAGCACTCAGTGTCACAAGCAATTCATTTCAGTATTTGAATTCTTTTTTTTTGCACATCATTATTGCACATCATTCACTACAACTATGTCTTGTTCGTGTTTTGTTTTGACACTACTTGTGCTTCGTTGTTATGAGCAGCACATTCATTTGATTTTCAAGCATAGACTCGGCGACAGAAAATGTTTTGAAATGTCTTGAAGTGGGTTTCAAATTCATTTGTGCCGATGTCTAGTAGGACACCACAAAAGTGTTACTGTGTATTTGTATTATTTGTATGTAATGATTTTGAACTGGTAAATTGTCAGTAATCGAAAACTCATTTTAAACATTTATTTTAATTATAATTACATCACAATACGTATTGTCTGATCATATATAAATAAACATAATTCTTTTTTACATTACTGATAAAGAAATTTTGAGAAAATCTATAACAAAGTAAAAATGTACATTTAAAAAAACGGAAAAAACTATGGGTTCGTAGGAGTGATATACCATTGGAAAGGTAATTTAACTATTTAAAACATGAGTGAAAAATAGATATTTATTTAATAGACAGCTCGGAAAATTTTGATTTTTTTTAATATTTTTTTTATCATTTAAGATTTTATACTTAATTAAAAAAATATTTATGGTTATCTAGAGCATAGTACAAACTAACTTTCAAAGTTACTAACTTCTTTCTAATTGATCTACTTTAAAAAATATGCCCTGAGAACTTAATTTTTATACTCATTTATATAAACAATTTAAAAAATAATAATAATGCCCATTAAACAGTTTTTGAAGGAAACTGTGTTGATAGGGAATATTTAAAAAATGAGAACCGATAGAATAAAGATTGTAATTTTCACCGTTAGCTTTAACACATAACCATAAATCATTTTCTTATTGATACAATATACAAAAAAAAAATCGTCCAAAAATAGTCTAAAAAAACAATATTTCTTGAGTTTAGATTCAAATATTTTAATAATCTATTGGAATAATAGTATTATTCGATATTCGATAAGTCTGGACAATTTAAAGAAAAATTGCGTTTACAGTTTTTTGTAAATCTAGTTGTGTAAGGCACTGTGTTTTCTTAATTGTAAAAAGTGGCTGAAAAGGCCATAAAACAAGGATAGCAATTTTCTTAAAAACGTTACGTAGCAGAACAAAACTGAGTATGCAGTCAAAATCAGCAACACCAAATTATATAGATTTGATATATAGGAAGTCCATGGTAAAATTTTCTTCTATATAGATTTATAGTACACGGATAGAAAAGATTTGTTTAAATGTGTTTGAATGTAATTATATCGTAATTCGAAATCTCCATATAAATATGAGGAATAAAATTTAATTACATTATAATTGAATTGTATAATTATTTTATTCAGATTGAAATATTAATATATAATATTAAATCATAAATTGTTTTAATCGCGGATTTACATGAATTTGCTATATTAATATTTCTGTAGACATATATATTTTTCGTCGTATATTAATATATAATATAAAATAATAATAGTTTGGCGCTACAGTCCTATATAGAACTTCGGCTGAGCTCTCTCACCATTTTGAGCTGTGCGTGTTATATTTGTACTCAAAGTGGTGTGACCTACAGTCTATTGCCGAATCCGAACGGCGGGTGAGAGCTTTTTCATAGGCAATGGTTTTACTCTAGTAGGTTTGCCATTTACTGACGAGAGGTAGCGCGGTATAGAAAAATGTTTCTATGAAAAAATGTTGTTAGCCCCAGTCCAGGCTTGAACCGGGTACCTTTCAGCTCGCAGTCCAACGCACTAACCACTGAGCTACCGCGGCTACATTAATATATGTATTAATATATTTATGTTTGATATTTTCGTTATTTAATAAAAGGTTATTTGAATTATATGTATTTGGTTATTCGTGATTGCTACTGGGTGACAAGGAATTTAAAAAATAATAGCATTATTTTGATTATATGTATGTTTGGCATTACAATTAAATAACAACGCTGCCCACTATTAGCACTCATGTTCAGAATGAATAACTTCCGGAGTTCTGGCAAACATATTTATGTTTGAACTCACATTAATATTTTTCATACACGCTGCAAAAAAAAGGGCTCTCCCAAACATAATTTTGCAGGCATTAACATGTATGTTTGGAATTTTTTGTAAAAATAATATATAAGTGACTGATAAATCATTTGTAAACAGTGTTGTAATGAGCTCTGACTTATATTATAATATCACGGAAACATTTAAATGTTGCCCCTTAAAATGGTGTATGTTCTAATGGAAACATAATAATTACTACATCCAAACAAAATAAATATTTGAACCGAAACATAAATATGTTCAAATTAAAACATGATTTTGAACGACCTGAATATAAATATGTTTCCAGTGAAACATATCAGTTGTTTCAGTACAAAAAGTAGTATATTTGCATAGAAACATATTTAAATATTTTTGGAAAAAAATTCTGAAAATAAAATAAAAATGTTGTTTTTTATTTATTTTTATTAAAAATCTTTAAATGGAATGCACAGTGGGAATTTATAATAATTGAATTCATATACAAATTTTTAAATGCATAAATAAATAATTCGTTTAAAACTGCTAGTACAAGTGACAGCATCAATGAATGCACAATTGCACCAGCAGACGCTGAACCAGACGATCCAGGCTCACTTTATATTTGGTACAGTTACAGTTGGTCTCAGTACAGCATTTAGCGTAGGCAAGTAATTCACGGTGGCTTTTGTAAAAAAAAATGCCAAATTCTGTTTGAAAATCGAAACACTGATTTAAATTTGTGGTTTTTTCACATTGGTTTACGAAATTATATACTGCACTATATTGTACTCTGTTACTATTAGTACTTTTTGGAACACAATTTATATATTTATTTAATTTACAAATAACAAAATTATTACCGACGCGAACACGTTTTCTGAACGAACAACAAAAGACACGTACGCAAAAAATGCCGATCACCGAGTGCTCAATGAGTGCCAACTTCGTATACAAGAAGAATGTTAGAAGAATACATTTATTTAAATCCAATTTCTTTTTTGTTTGGTTTTAAACATCAATATGTTCAAACGACGACGAAAGATGGCGTAGGTAGAAAATGCTGCACAACGTTGCCAACTTCGTCAGTCGATAAATTATCGAATTAAGACGAACGTTGTATTTGGATTTGATTAGCATTTTCTGTGTTTCGAAACATAGTTTTAACCAAGTAAATTGCCAAGAAACAGTTTATTCAAATGCAATTAAAATTGTATGTTGGGATTGTAACATATTTATGGTAAATTTGACAGATTCTGCTGGACAATATAATAATGTTTACACGTGAACAAAAATAAATTCAATTTTGATTATAATTTAATTACTATTCATTCCTAATACATGTATGGTAATTTCGTATTACTTTTTAATTACATTCAAACATATTCAAACGAATCCGTGTATAGTTCAAAAGTTGTTTTTGTTGGCAGAATTTGTTTAAGTACCGCCAATTACTGTTAATGCCAGATAGTGGGTGTTTGTGATATTTCTAATTCATTCGTAATTCACTGAACTCGAAATAGAAACAATAGATGGACATACAATTATTAAGTATAAATAAAAGATGTGTAATAAAATAAAAGTTTAAGTTTATAATTATACAATATAAATAAAAAAATGTAATTAAAAAATTAAAAAAAAAATAATGTTGTGTATAGAAGTTGTAAGCACTAAATTTACTTTTTTTACATCAGAATTAAATATAAACATAAATATGTTTACATGTAAATAAAAAGTTATTCACATTCAAACATATATATGTTTGCAAGAACGCCGAAAATAATTCATTCTGAACAGAATATGTTTGAACGAAAACAAAAATATGTTTGGCTGTTATTATAATAATGTTTGGCAATGAAATAATACTTTAGTTAGCATAAAGCTTCAAAGATATATGTAATGCCTACATAATTATGTATATATATATGTATATATATAGTTCTAGAAGGTCGTGAGTCCACATATTAATTTTGATCTCATTTTTAAATCATTTTTAATAGCACGGACAATTGGTTTTCTCCATATTTCACTCCCTATATTTTATAATCCAAATACTAAATGTCACATAGGTTAGTATTTGATTTATTTTTCCGCCCTTTTATGGTGCATAGCTTTTTTTTCATGCGGTCCCCAATATTTTTTCGAAATATATCATCGGCCAGTATAATCCGAAAGAATAATCGTATAAGACAAATGTAACTGGATCAGTTAAAATAAAAAACGAAAATTTATGAATAACAATTTGAAGAACCAATAAATTTATTTACATTTTTAAAAATATTTATTTTTGACTATTGTTTGTAAACTTGAAAACTGAAATTTAAAATTCTTGACTGTCGGTATTTTTGCATATTTATATAGTTATTAAATATTAATAAATGATTGAATGGATTTTCTTCTATGTGCTACTACACACACCATAAATTTTCTTCTCCTGAGCAATGCCTTGTTCAGGTCTCACGGCTGTGGTTGCCTTACTGTCTGTATAAATATTTTATACGGTTGTCATTTGTTGGACTAAAGCAAATCTATTTACACCGAGAATGTTCTTAACTTACGAATGGGTTAAGTGCTCTCTTCTGTTTTTGGCCATAAAAGACCTTCTATCAGGATGCAAGTGGATACACCATATCTACAGATGACAAAATGCATGGCATGTATGGATTGATGAATGTTAGATGAACTGTTGGATGTATAAAGTAAAAATGTATAAAGTAAAAATAGTTTGACGAATGGATACAACATTGCATTTGAAAATTTAATACACTTTTTATGTTTCACAAATAAATTTCTCTGTACAAATTTAAATAGTTTTAAATACACCTAAACAGCTTCAAAATAGCTATTCAAAGCGCTTATTTATTATAAATATTAAAAAAAATACACAACAATACATTCAAAGACTCTTTGATTCGAAGGAAATGTCCAAATGTCTGAGCCTCGCACACCGTGACCGCCAACATAAAAAGTTTTTTATACCCTCACTCTAAAAAATGAAAATTTATAAAGTAATTGTGGAAAGCTATCGATTACTTAAGGAAATACTTCTTGGTAGTCTTAAATAATAATGGCTTATTGCAAACAATTACATAATTCTAATATTTGAACAAAATAATATTTAATTTCTTAAAAACGTTTAAAATGTTCCCCAAAAACACTTTAAAAAACGAAACTTTAATTATTACTCCCAAACACACATTTCTTATCAGTAAATTATGAAAGTGTTTAAGATAAGTAATAAATAAAGGGTTTTTCAATAAGAGCGCTACAAAAGTTTTTTTCAAGGGTTTTTCAACAGGGACGCTACAAAAGTAGAGCGACAGGGACAGCAAACGACGCCATATTTCTTTCCGCTCTTTTGACATTTCTCTTCAGTAAGTTTTGCCATTTCATGATGTAAAGATATACGAGCCAACAACGAGTCGGAATTATTAAAATTTACTACCGAATTTCTAATTCGAGCATCTTTCTATCATGAAATGGCAAACCTTACTGAAGAGAAATGTCAAAAGAGCGGCAAGAAATATGGCGTCGTTTGCTGTCCCTGTCGCTCTACTTTTGTAGCGTCCCTGTTAAAAAAAACCGTTTACGAGAGATTTATTTGGGCAAACACTAAGTGATTCCCACATTGCAATCTATTTAAATAGTGTTTGCCCTAAACTCTAATAGCTTCTCGGAAAAATGCTACATTAAAAGTCTTTGCCCCAAAAATCGTATAGCTTGTCACAAAATATGCATCACTTGAACAATTGAACTTATTCACGACATGCAACACTTGCACAAAAAAACGCAAATAGTTTCTTGTGTCGAATAAGAACAAAATTGACTTATTGTGCGACCTATGAAGCTAATTATTATCATCTATAATCACTGTCATCAATTAATCATCGATCGATCTTCACATCCTCCAAAACAGATGACTCTGGTACTGCTGTTGTTGACTGACTGCCCGCCATAGTCCGGCAGCGGAGGTCGGCCATGAACTCTGCCATAATTTTTGGCAATCGCTCGTTTACGCGACTTGTCGAATAATCTACACTGGAGTTCTGCATCATTCGACATGTCGCGTAAATGACTGGATGTCGCAATAAAACAAAAAAACATTTAGCTTTGACTGAATATTTGCCGGAAACACTTCAAGTATTTCTGGCAAACATTACAAAATTTTCGAATATTTGTGCGAAACACTTTTCGTATTTGTGGGAAACACTTTAATATTTGTGGAAAATATTTTTCATATTTGTAGAAAGCACCACAATTATTTGTGGGAACCACTTCGATTAATTCATACAAATGAGCTTACAAACACTTTAGTGTTTGTTTGAGAATGTGTTTACAGGAAACAATATTTTTCTGTGTTCTGTGAATCGAACTGAAATAAAATGAAAACTAAAATTTGATTTGTTTTGTTTTGTTTTATTTACTGCTTCTTGCTTTACGATTATTAAATTTTAAAATATACGAATAAATCCTTAAATATAAAATCGTTACGAAGTTAAAAATCATAAATGCTGACTTATATTTACAAAAAGTCATCAACCCTAAATTTTAAATATACGAAATCGAATCGATATAAACATATTTTCAGCTTTATATATTCAAAAAGTTATTTTTTAATTTCAAAAAATCGAAAAGAACACATAATATGTTTTTGAACAATTCTAAACCAGTCAAAAATGTAAATTTAAATTTTTAAATACAATACCATCAAAAAACTGGTAAATTAATGGTATTTTAATATTAAAACGATTTTTTTACAATTAGAATTGGTCGATTGGTCAACTATAAGTACAATAATATTTAAACGATAAATGAAATAGTTTTTGAGGACACGGGCATGCCGATAGGTGACACGCACGAGCCCTACGACTAAATTTAAAGGCACGCACGAGAAGCATGATAAAACACGGTATATAGAAAGACACGAAGAAGCACGGATAAACACGAAAAAATCACATGAAAAATAATATTATAAACAGTTACTAAAACCCTTTAGAATATCGGTTCCGGTTCTGGTACCAAGATTGAAGTTTCCAATTTTAGATTCAATCAAAAATTTGTAAGGGTTCCGATTCCGGTTCCACACATTTTTAATGACGGTTCCGGTTTCGATTCCGGTTCCAAAAATCGGAACGGTTCCGAGTGTGACTAAAACTCTTGGAATAACGGTGCCGATTTTCGTTCCAAGATTTAAAAACTAGCGGTTCCGGTTCCAACCAAAGAAAAAATATATATATGGGTTCCGTTTCCGGTTCCACACATTTTTAAATTCGGTTTCGGTACCGGTTCTTTATGGTCCCTCATTATAAATAATTCAAGAATTAACTTTGGTACTGTGTTATTCTCTAAATCTGGAACCTCTCCGGAATCGAAACCGTTATTAAAAAATGTGTGGAACCAACACCGATATTGCAAAGTGTGTTTGTCCCTGCTTAAAATAACACGACATTTTTAGTTTCTGATGCTGGAAGTAAAGGGTTTTTTTAAATTGGAGTAGAAACTAAAGATAAACAACTAGCACGCAATGAGATTTGCACGCACGAACTCAGATTTTCGTGCGTGACACGAAAAAAGCACGACACGCGCCCATCTCCTGTATGTACCATTAAAATTATAAGACGCACTCTTAAATATAACAGAAAAACATAAAGGGTTTTTCAACAGGGACGCTACAAAAGTAGAGCGACAGGGACAGCAAAAGATGCCATATTTCTTGTCGATCTTTTGACATTTCTCTTCAGTAAGGTTTGCCATTTTATGATGGAAAGATATACGAGCCAACAACGAGTAGAAATTATTAAAATTTACTACCGAAATTCGGAGTCAGTGGCCTCAACGTTAAGAGCGCTACGTCCAATTTATGGTCGTCATAATCGTCCTAGCAGATCAACAATTGAGCGTCTAGTGGAAAAATTTGAATCCAAAGGCACAGTACAAAATGTTCCCGTGCCAGTGAGATAAAGAAGTGTCCGTAGTGTCGAGAATATTGCAGCCGCTGAGGCTTCAGTTGAAGAAAGCCCAAATGAGTCTCTCACACGTCGTACTCAAGCGTTGGGCATCTCTGTGACGTCCTTGTGACGAATTTTGCGAAAAGATCTTGGCCTACATACTTACAAAATCAAATTGACGCAAGAACTGAAGCCGCTTGACCACCAGAAGCGTCGTATGTTCGTGAATTGGGCTGAGCAACAACTTGAAAATGATTCAGATTTTCAACGAAAAATCATTTTCTGCGATGAGGCTCATTTCTGACTGAATGGCTTCGTCAATAAACAAAATATGCGTACTCCATGAGTCATCACTGCATCCCGAAAAAAATACGGTTTGGTGCGGTTTATGGGCCGGCGCCGTCATTGGGCCGTACTTCTTCCGTCTTGATCAAGACCGGCACGTTACTGTGAATGGGAATCGCTACCGTTCAATGATAACCGAATATTTTGGGCCCCAATTGGATGATAAGGACTTGGAGGACATGTGGTTCCAACAGGACGGTGCCACAAGCCACACAGCTACGTCAAGTCTATGGTCTATGCCAAAAAGCCAGCGACGATTGATGAACTTCGTACGAATATCGGACGTGAAATTGCAGCAGTATTTATGCTTCAAAACCGTCGAAAATTGGGTTCAGCGTCTGGACTTCTGCAAGCGTGCCCGTGGTGGCCATGCAAAAGAAACCGAGTTCCACACATAATGGCATCAAACGTACTTTTACAGGAATAAAGAATTTCATTGATATCCAAAACCGTTTTTGTAGCGCTCTTATTGAAAACCCCTTTATAAATATTAAGTGATGCGTATTTCTATTTTCATGGTATAGTCGAATTAAATTTTAATTTAAAATTTTTTCAGCATCATTAATTAAAACGAATAAAATGTTCGTTACTTTAATGCATAATATACATATTTTATTAAATAATCAATGATAAAACCCACACAGAGGGAAAATATAATAAATCTAAATACATTTCGAAACTTTCTCACTCGAATTGTTTTTTTTATTTCAATTCAATACTTTTTATTTAATCTTAATTTAAATACTTTTTATGTTTTATTACGTAGATAATAAATTCTTGAAGTACATATTCATTATATTGAAGATTTTAAATTTTCTGTGCACAATATGCATTTGTTGCCCTCTTCGATGGCAATGAAATAATACTTTAGTTAGCATAAAGCTTCAAAGATATATGTAATGCCTACATAATTATGTATATATATATGTATATATATAGTTCTAGAAGGTCGTGAGTCCACATATTAATTTTGATCTCATTTTTAAATCATTTTTAATAGCACGGACAATTGGTTTTCTCCATATTTCACTCCCTATATTTTATAATCCAAATACTAAATGTCACATAGGTTAGTATTTGATTTATTTTTCCGCCCTTTTATGGTGCATAGCTTTTTTTTCATGCGGTCCCCAATATTTTTTCGAAATATATCATCGGCCAGTATAATCCGAAAGAATAATCGTATAAGACAAATGTAACTGGATCAGTTAAAATAAAAAACGAAAATTTATGAATAACAATTTGAAGAACCAATAAATTTATTTACATTTTTAAAAATATTTATTTTTGACTATTGTTTGTAAACTTGAAAACTGAAATTTAAAATTCTTGACTGTCGGTATTTTTGCATATTTATATAGTTATTAAATATTAATAAATGATTGAATGGATTTTCTTCTATGTGCTACTACACACACCATAAATTTTCTTCTCCTGAGCAATGCCTTGTTCAGGTCTCACGGCTGTGGTTGCCTTACTGTCTGTATAAATATTTTATACGGTTGTCATTTGTTGGACTAAAGCAAATCTATTTACACCGAGAATGTTCTTAACTTACGAATGGGTTAAGTGCTCTCTTCTGTTTTTGGCCATAAAAGACCTTCTATCAGGATGCAAGTGGATACACCATATCTACAGATGACAAAATGCATGGCATGTATGGATTGATGAATGTTAGATGAACTGTTGGATGTATAAAGTAAAAATGTATAAAGTAAAAATAGTTTGACGAATGGATACAACATTGCATTTGAAAATTTAATACACTTTTTATGTTTCACAAATAAATTTCTCTGTACAAATTTAAATAGTTTTAAATACACCTAAACAGCTTCAAAATAGCTATTCAAAGCGCTTATTTATTATAAATATTAAAAAAAATACACAACAATACATTCAAAGACTCTTTGATTCGAAGGAAATGTCCAAATGTCTGAGCCTCGCACACCGTGACCGCCAACATAAAAAGTTTTTTATACCCTCACTCTAAAAAATGAAAATTTATAAAGTAATTGTGGAAAGCTATCGATTACTTAAGGAAATACTTCTTGGTAGTCTTAAATAATAATGGCTTATTGCAAACAATTACATAATTCTAATATTTGAACAAAATAATATTTAATTTCTTAAAAACGTTTAAAATGTTCCCCAAAAACACTTTAAAAAACGAAACTTTAATTATTACTCCCAAACACACATTTCTTATCAGTAAATTATGAAAGTGTTTAAGATAAGTAATAAATAAAGGGTTTTTCAATAAGAGCGCTACAAAAGTTTTTTTCAAGGGTTTTTCAACAGGGACGCTACAAAAGTAGAGCGACAGGGACAGCAAACGACGCCATATTTCTTTCCGCTCTTTTGACATTTCTCTTCAGTAAGTTTTGCCATTTCATGATGTAAAGATATACGAGCCAACAACGAGTCGGAATTATTAAAATTTACTACCGAATTTCTAATTCGAGCATCTTTCTATCATGAAATGGCAAACCTTACTGAAGAGAAATGTCAAAAGAGCGGCAAGAAATATGGCGTCGTTTGCTGTCCCTGTCGCTCTACTTTTGTAGCGTCCCTGTTAAAAAAAACCGTTTACGAGAGATTTATTTGGGCAAACACTAAGTGATTCCCACATTGCAATCTATTTAAATAGTGTTTGCCCTAAACTCTAATAGCTTCTCGGAAAAATGCTACATTAAAAGTCTTTGCCCCAAAAATCGTATAGCTTGTCACAAAATATGCATCACTTGAACAATTGAACTTATTCACGACATGCAACACTTGCACAAAAAAACGCAAATAGTTTCTTGTGTCGAATAAGAACAAAATTGACTTATTGTGCGACCTATGAAGCTAATTATTATCATCTATAATCACTGTCATCAATTAATCATCGATCGATCTTCACATCCTCCAAAACAGATGACTCTGGTACTGCTGTTGTTGACTGACTGCCCGCCATAGTCCGGCAGCGGAGGTCGGCCATGAACTCTGCCATAATTTTTGGCAATCGCTCGTTTACGCGACTTGTCGAATAATCTACACTGGAGTTCTGCATCATTCGACATGTCGCGTAAATGACTGGATGTCGCAATAAAACAAAAAAACATTTAGCTTTGACTGAATATTTGCCGGAAACACTTCAAGTATTTCTGGCAAACATTACAAAATTTTCGAATATTTGTGCGAAACACTTTTCGTATTTGTGGGAAACACTTTAATATTTGTGGAAAATATTTTTCATATTTGTAGAAAGCACCACAATTATTTGTGGGAACCACTTCGATTAATTCATACAAATGAGCTTACAAACACTTTAGTGTTTGTTTGAGAATGTGTTTACAGGAAACAATATTTTTCTGTGTTCTGTGAATCGAACTGAAATAAAATGAAAACTAAAATTTGATTTGTTTTGTTTTGTTTTATTTACTGCTTCTTGCTTTACGATTATTAAATTTTAAAATATACGAATAAATCCTTAAATATAAAATCGTTACGAAGTTAAAAATCATAAATGCTGACTTATATTTACAAAAAGTCATCAACCCTAAATTTTAAATATACGAAATCGAATCGATATAAACATATTTTCAGCTTTATATATTCAAAAAGTTATTTTTTAATTTCAAAAAATCGAAAAGAACACATAATATGTTTTTGAACAATTCTAAACCAGTCAAAAATGTAAATTTAAATTTTTAAATACAATACCATCAAAAAACTGGTAAATTAATGGTATTTTAATATTAAAACGATTTTTTTACAATTAGAATTGGTCGATTGGTCAACTATAAGTACAATAATATTTAAACGATAAATGAAATAGTTTTTGAGGACACGGGCATGCCGATAGGTGACACGCACGAGCCCTACGACTAAATTTAAAGGCACGCACGAGAAGCATGATAAAACACGGTATATAGAAAGACACGAAGAAGCACGGATAAACACGAAAAAATCACATGAAAAATAATATTATAAACAGTTACTAAAACCCTTTAGAATATCGGTTCCGGTTCTGGTACCAAGATTGAAGTTTCCAATTTTAGATTCAATCAAAAATTTGTAAGGGTTCCGATTCCGGTTCCACACATTTTTAATGACGGTTCCGGTTTCGATTCCGGTTCCAAAAATCGGAACGGTTCCGAGTGTGACTAAAACTCTTGGAATAACGGTGCCGATTTTCGTTCCAAGATTTAAAAACTAGCGGTTCCGGTTCCAACCAAAGAAAAAATATATATATGGGTTCCGTTTCCGGTTCCACACATTTTTAAATTCGGTTTCGGTACCGGTTCTTTATGGTCCCTCATTATAAATAATTCAAGAATTAACTTTGGTACTGTGTTATTCTCTAAATCTGGAACCTCTCCGGAATCGAAACCGTTATTAAAAAATGTGTGGAACCAACACCGATATTGCAAAGTGTGTTTGTCCCTGCTTAAAATAACACGACATTTTTAGTTTCTGATGCTGGAAGTAAAGGGTTTTTTTAAATTGGAGTAGAAACTAAAGATAAACAACTAGCACGCAATGAGATTTGCACGCACGAACTCAGATTTTCGTGCGTGACACGAAAAAAGCACGACACGCGCCCATCTCCTGTATGTACCATTAAAATTATAAGACGCACTCTTAAATATAACAGAAAAACATAAAGGGTTTTTCAACAGGGACGCTACAAAAGTAGAGCGACAGGGACAGCAAAAGATGCCATATTTCTTGTCGATCTTTTGACATTTCTCTTCAGTAAGGTTTGCCATTTTATGATGGAAAGATATACGAGCCAACAACGAGTAGAAATTATTAAAATTTACTACCGAAATTCGGAGTCAGTGGCCTCAACGTTAAGAGCGCTACGTCCAATTTATGGTCGTCATAATCGTCCTAGCAGATCAACAATTGAGCGTCTAGTGGAAAAATTTGAATCCAAAGGCACAGTACAAAATGTTCCCGTGCCAGTGAGATAAAGAAGTGTCCGTAGTGTCGAGAATATTGCAGCCGCTGAGGCTTCAGTTGAAGAAAGCCCAAATGAGTCTCTCACACGTCGTACTCAAGCGTTGGGCATCTCTGTGACGTCCTTGTGACGAATTTTGCGAAAAGATCTTGGCCTACATACTTACAAAATCAAATTGACGCAAGAACTGAAGCCGCTTGACCACCAGAAGCGTCGTATGTTCGTGAATTGGGCTGAGCAACAACTTGAAAATGATTCAGATTTTCAACGAAAAATCATTTTCTGCGATGAGGCTCATTTCTGACTGAATGGCTTCGTCAATAAACAAAATATGCGTACTCCATGAGTCATCACTGCATCCCGAAAAAAATACGGTTTGGTGCGGTTTATGGGCCGGCGCCGTCATTGGGCCGTACTTCTTCCGTCTTGATCAAGACCGGCACGTTACTGTGAATGGGAATCGCTACCGTTCAATGATAACCGAATATTTTGGGCCCCAATTGGATGATAAGGACTTGGAGGACATGTGGTTCCAACAGGACGGTGCCACAAGCCACACAGCTACGTCAAGTCTATGGTCTATGCCAAAAAGCCAGCGACGATTGATGAACTTCGTACGAATATCGGACGTGAAATTGCAGCAGTATTTATGCTTCAAAACCGTCGAAAATTGGGTTCAGCGTCTGGACTTCTGCAAGCGTGCCCGTGGTGGCCATGCAAAAGAAACCGAGTTCCACACATAATGGCATCAAACGTACTTTTACAGGAATAAAGAATTTCATTGATATCCAAAACCGTTTTTGTAGCGCTCTTATTGAAAACCCCTTTATAAATATTAAGTGATGCGTATTTCTATTTTCATGGTATAGTCGAATTAAATTTTAATTTAAAATTTTTTCAGCATCATTAATTAAAACGAATAAAATGTTCGTTACTTTAATGCATAATATACATATTTTATTAAATAATCAATGATAAAACCCACACAGAGGGAAAATATAATAAATCTAAATACATTTCGAAACTTTCTCACTCGAATTGTTTTTTTTATTTCAATTCAATACTTTTTATTTAATCTTAATTTAAATACTTTTTATGTTTTATTACGTAGATAATAAATTCTTGAAGTACATATTCATTATATTGAAGATTTTAAATTTTCTGTGCACAATATGCATTTGTTGCCCTCTTCGATGTAAAAACATTTTCAAAATGTATGTCGCACTTGTACAACTGCCACTTCTTCCGCTCTCTTTTACTCTCTTACTTAAAAATATGCGTTTTCTCTTTAGAGATTTTGTTGTGGCTCAGTCAGTTTACAAATGAGCTTCAATTTGTTGCGACGACGTACATTTGAATGAAACGGCGCTGATTGCCACTTGAAACATTTTTCCACATCCGGTGTGGATTACAGATGGCTACGCGCCTCGCAGGACCCTCGTCTAGCAGGCGCCCATATAATACATAATACAGTCATCGTGGCAATTGTTGTTTTTCCTACTGCTGCTGCCACTTAGCAATTTTTCTATTTTTGCTGTTGCGACATCTCAGCCTTGAAGCAAAAAAGTTAAAGAAAAAATTTCCGCGCGCGCGTTAAAAAGGATTCTTTGCCAAAATATGCAAAGTAGCTGTCATCATTGCTTTGGGGTACTTTCTGCATACTTCCGAACACTGCTTCATTATTCCCAGTATCATTTGCATCGTTGCCATTTTCACATTTGTCTCCGACTCATCCACCAAGTGCCCTGCGTGCTGCCGTCTTTCATCACTGACACCTCACACTCTGCACTTTTCTGCTCAATTACAATGAAATATTGGCTGTGAAAATATATTACAGATGCCGCGTTACTCATTCCTCGCCTTCGTTATAGCCGTCTATTGCGTGAAGCATATTTCCTTTCATCCTTCAGACATGACTCGAATGTCGCTGCGGCAGCATCGAATTATTTTTGCGCCGCTTTTGATGCCGCTAAATTTAGTTTAGATTTTTGTTTTGGCTAAAACCCTTGTAATGTGTGCGAGAGCGTGTGTGTGTGTGTGTGTTGAGTGGCTCAGAGAGTGTTGACAGTAATGAAATTATGACGCAGGATATTTGAGGATAATACTTCTTAATCATACTCAAAGTGCAAAAGAAGAGCCTGCTTGTGTCATATTTTGTTCTCATTTCATTTATTTTTTTTATTATTATTTTATTTTATTTTATGTCATTTATTTTTTTCTTCTCTTGATTTTGTTGTTGTTGGTAATGCGATAATCAGCTAGCTTGAGAAAGAACAAATTTATATTAATTAAAGTCATTTTTCTGGATTAGCGTGCTTGGAGCAAGAAAAATCATTATAAACACTTTTGTGAAATTAGAATAACGTTAGTGCGTCACAGAATTAGATCGAAATAGAACGAGTTGGGAAAGTTAGGTCACATGGGGCGGACTTTTATAGTCGGTCGGGCCCGACTATGGAATACCCTACACCATTGGTGGGATATTTAATTGTGTATCTTAATTTTAAAGTTTTTAATTATACTGAACCTCCCCACCCTCAGAATATTATTCACATATTAGAAATTTACATCTTATATCCCCATAATTTAAAAAATTGATATAAAAGTATAAAAAACTAATACAAAAAATTAGAATAATGTAAATGGGCAGACCACGCCTATATTCAAATATTTTGTAAGGATAATATTTCATAGATTTGATTTTAATAATTTACGGTTGAAATTTCCACAATGAAAACCCGGGAAATAATGAAAAAAAACAGGTGGGCGGATCACACCCATTTTTGGACCACATAGTTTTGTATGAATTGTAACAATATGTTTTAAATTTTATAACTATATCTTGAATACTTTTCGAGTTATTAGTTCCTAAAGAGGTATATAAAAGTGACTTGTATGGGAGGTGGGCGTGTCCGTTGACCGATTTGGCTCATTTTCAAACTCAGTTCCTACTTTTGGCTAAAATATATTGAGACGAAATTTCATCGCATTATGATCAGTATTTCTCAAGTTTTTCTGTATTCGGACAGCAAGACAGCAAGACGGACAGACATACAGACAGACAGACAGACAGACGGACATGGCTAAACGGACTCGGGTAGTGATGCTGATCAAGAATATATATACTTTACCATACCGGACACGCCTCCTAAGGGGCGTTACAATATATGCACAAAGTTAATATGTACCCTGTACCTCATAGGTGTAGGGTATAAAAATAAATATTAGAATTCTGCTAAAAAACGAATTTAATTAGAAGATTAGGTGAGAGCTGAGATTATATCTTAAAATATTATAAAATTGTGTTAAATCTTAATAGAGTTTTTAGTGTTTTTTTTTTATTTTTGTCGTATACAATATTTCCAAAGGTATTCGAGGTAATCGAAAAAAAAACATGTTTATAGACATTCTATGGTTTGGTAAGCGTTGAATATAAAGAACAAACGTTTTTTTTATTGATCCAAAAGATGCATTAAAGAACACCCATCAGGTATGAGTAACAATTTTTAAAATTACAGACGAGCATTCCTGTATTTTTAAATTTCGATGTCAAATCCGCTCTACATTATTTTTATTAGGTATCCCGGATTTTCAAGTTGCGATTTTCATTACGGTTTTTGTCTGGGATACCGGAAAACGAGGTCACATACACATTAGAAGACACAAACACATATTCAGATCAATACTGTTAAACTTTAGCATTTCGTGGATTGCACATTGTTGAGTTTTGCATAAAATAACATTATTGTGCCGGCAGCAGCAGCAACTACAACGACAGCAACAATAATAAAATGAACAATATTTAAAATTACAACAACAACAGCAGCAACATCAGCAATCATGCTTAGATGAAGTTCTGAACCAAGTACTTGACGTTGTTGTTCTTATTGCAGATTGTTGTCGCGGTTGTTATGTTGCTGCTACTACTGTTCTTCTCCTTGTTGTTGTCGTTGTTTTCCCCAATTTGAAAGTAGCTCTAACAACAGCAACCGCCGCAGTAGAGAAGCTTTTCGGAAGCTTAACAAATTCACAACTAAAAGCTTTACAAGAGAAATAAAACTACTTTCAATGAAAACGCGAATAATATAAAACCAAGGAAACCACATCTCGAGACGTGCTCTGAATGAGTGTTTAAAATAAAATAATTTTGTTCTACAGAAAACAAAAAAATTAAATCTTTATTATGTAGCTAACTTTTTCAATGTTGTATTCTACTCAAGGACCTACAATTCGTTACTAGAAACTGAAATGCCCCCAAATTTTAATATTATTCATTTTGCTAAATACCATCAGAGTATTACACCCACTGAATTCTCAAATTTATATTATCGAAATTAAAATTCCGTATTTTTTTTTTATTTACAACTAAAATACTCATCATTTCGAAAATTAAAATTCACCACAACGAAACTCACCACATCAAAATTCACCACACCAAACTGACCACACCGAAAATCACCACACTAAAACTCTCCACACTCAAATTCACCACACTAAAACTCACCACACTCAAATTCACCACACTAAAACTCACCACACTAAAATTCACTACACTAAAATTCACCACACCTAAACTGACCACACCTAAACTCACCACACTTAAACTCACGTCACCTAAATTTACCGCACTTAAACTTCTACTTGGAAAAACTCTACGGGGAAAAACTCTACGGTGAAAAATTCTACCAGGAGGAATTCTTCGGAAAAGCGTTCTACAGGATAGAATTTTACGGTGAAGATTTCTACGGGGAAGCACAGTCTGAGAATGAATTGCCTTTGAGAAAAATTGTTTTGGCAGAGAATTATTTTTGTATCGGTTACTAAATTTATAACACCAATTAAAAACGTTCACAGCGACGCACGGGTCGCTGATATAAATAATAAAAATGTACTTTATATTAATAAAATCGCTCCATATCCTTGCATTCACAAAATCTTTGTACGAGTCGTGCAGGGGTCCAGCTATATATCCTATATACTTTACGAGTTATGCTTTTCCAACCAACTATGAGAGAAGGGCAATTGTTCAAAGAACATGCCTTGACTTATATTCGAATTTAGAATTCTTTTTTTGGCTACAATTTATTGGAGTAGTATTTTCAAAATATCGTGTAAAGGATAGACTGATGATTTGTTCAATATGTTGAAATTCTAAAAATACCGAAGTCAAAATTTTACAAAAATCAAAGTCAAAGTTGAACATTTTGAAATGTACAGTATCTGTTTTCAACGGGGAAATGATATACCAAAATCATCATCATTTTTATGAATTTCGTTCTTCCAACCATGATTCATTGTATTGAAGAACGATTCAAAATATTGATAACTACACGGATAGAAAAGATTAGTTTGAATATGTTTGAATGTAATTAAAAAGTAATACGAAATTACCATAGATGTATGAAGGAATGAAGTGTAATTAAATTATAATCGAAATTGAATTTATTTTTGTTCACGTTTAAACATTATTATATTGTCCAGCAGAATCTGTCAACATTTACCATAAATATGTTACAATACCAGCATAAAATTTTAATTGCATTTGAATAAACTATTTCTTGGCAATTTACTTGGTTAAAACTATGTTTCGAAATACAGAAAATGCTAATCAAATCTAAATACAACGTATGTTCGCAACGCTCGTCTTAATTCGATAATTTATCGAAGTTGGCAACGTTCTGCATCATTTTCTACCTACGCCATATTTTGCCATCGTTTGAACATATTGATGTTTAAAAACAAACAAAAAAGAAATTGGATTTAAATAAGTGTATTCTTGCAACATTCTTCTTGTATACGAAGTTGGCACTTGTTGAGCAGAATTTTCTACCTACGTCTCTATTGTCGTCGTTTGAAGTATGTATAGGGTCATTTTAAACATACTGATGTTTGACAAAGTTGACACTCGGTGATCGGCATTTTCTGCGTACGTGTGTTTTGTTGTTCATTGAGAAACGTATTCGCGTCGGTAATAATTTAGTTATTTGTAAATTAAATAAATATATAAATTGTGTTACAAAAAGTACAAATAGTAACAGAGTATAATAACTTGCAGTATATAATTTCTGAAACTAAAGTGAAAAAACCACAAATAAAAATCTGTGTTTCGATTTTCAAACAGAATTTGGCTTGTTTTTACGAAAGCCTCCGTGAATTACTTGTTTCTATGCAAACATACTACTTTTTGAACTGAAACAACTTATGTAACATATTTATATTCAGGTCGTTCAAAACCATGTTTTTATTTGAACATATTTATGTTTTGGTTCAAATATTTATTTTGTTTGGATGAAGTAAGTATTATGTTTCCATTAGAACATACTCCATTTTAAGGGGCAACATTGAAATGCTTCCGTGATATTATAATGTAAGTCAGAGCTCATTACAACACTGTTCAAGTCTCAATACAACCCTGTTTACAAATTATTTATCAGTCAATTATATATAATGTTTACATAAAATTCCAAACATACAAGTTAATGCCTGCAAAATTATGTTGGGGAGAGCCCTTTTTTATGCAGCGTGTACAAAACATCAATGCTATGAATACATTATCAATATGATAATTGAACTAAAAAGTGTTCATCAATATGATGAAGTATATGTGAAGGTTATATATATATTTTAAAAATATATTTTAAAAAAATATTCTCTGAAAAAGTGAAATTGAAAAAACAATTTTTTTTTTTGAATAATTTTTTTTTTCACAAAATAATTTTTTTTCAAACTAATTTTCTTTTACAAACAAATTTTCGTTGGAGAATTTTTCTTTTCGCCCATTTTTTAAAGTTTTTTTTTTTCGAATTTTATTTTTTAATGAAATTATTTCGAATTATATTTTCAAAAAAAAAAATTTTTTTTTTGAAAAAATATCCATCAAATTATTTTTTTTTGAAAAATATAAGTTTTTTTCATAATTATATTTTATAAATCAAGTTTAACAATTAAATAACATAAACTATATAGGAATTATAAATATATATAATTCAAATACTAATTATTTAAAATGTTTCAGGACTACAATTATTATTTCTGGTTCATTACAAGTATTTCGTACATGCAATAGTTAATTATTACAAACATTCAATTGTTTACCACAAATACTTTGCAAATAATACTTTTTCTGTGTATTCATTCAATTTGCAATGTTTTTAGTTATTTTTAGCTTTAATATTTTTGGCCATTTTTGTTTCATTACAAAATTGTTTCAAAGTTAGAAGGCCTATAAAATTTCGACATATCGAATTCTCTGGAATCTCACTGTTCCAGTAAGTATTTCAATTCCATATATTCTATGGGTAACTCTTGGTTAAAGTGGCAGTTAGTGCTTAACCGAAGATGGTGCAAAAGGGTCAACATTTTAATAAAATACAATTTAAAAAATATTGTACCGAAATTTAGTAAATTTATTGTTGTAAAAATGTTGATAAAAACCATACTTATGCAATTTAATTTTCCTTCAAATGCAAATGTAACCAAATAAACAAATGCAAAGTGAAAACCTTCAAAACTTAATGAATACGTAGTAGAAATAGCACCACATCTGTTTTGCCAAATAAGTATTGCCGCTGCTACGGTTTCAGTGTTTCTACGTATTGTGTACAGGGCATCTTTTATTCAGAAAATTAAATTTTACATTTAATTGTGCGCTAGACAATAACAACACTCAAAAACCGCACAACTCAACAAGAATGTAAATAATTTAATCCATAGTCTAAATACATTTCTCAAGAAAATAAACTTAAAAGTCGGAGCCAAGTACGATGTACCTTCTACTGAAAACACTTGTTGTTCCGTTTGTACATTTCTGTTTTTGCCGCTATTATCTGGTCCATAGTCCATAGAATAGTCCTTATGCAGTAAATAAATAGGCGTCCTCATCGCTACTAGCGTCAATTTATGCGTTTACCTGCCTCTAAATTTAATTTATTCGTCGGACGTCGCTTGCGAAGCGGACTCTCTAGTTCGACAATATTTCAATGTCAATGGATAACACAAGGATTATACGCCATAAAGCTACAACAGCATCAAGCTACAGTAACAACAATAATAATTCCTTGTGCTACAGGATATATTGGTGCGTCGTAGTGCGTGATGCAGGCTTGTACTAACGAAGGTCCTTGACGTTGACTGGAGCGCTGCTTTTATATGCGGCACATAATAATCAAACTATAAATTAAATTAGCGCATAAAAATTCTGTGTGCATAACGGTCGTGAAGTCTATTTCAATGGAAGAGTATGCTCTGACTTGTAATATAAAAGATACATTAGGTGCTGCCAGGTTTACATGATGTTGCAACAACTGTTTTCTCCAACATTTTTATATTGTAAGAATTACGAATTATTGAGTATACTCATAAAAACGTTATATTTAATGAACCGTAGCCACTTATGATAACGAGATACATGAAAAATGGAACAACAGTACAGAGAAACAAATGTTCAAAGATACACGCAGGTAAATCAAGACTCACCTAAACATAATTAGCAGCAAACAACGAATATGTTTATAGAACACTGCAAACATAACATATATTTGTTTGCATGAAAACAGAAAATGTTTATATGCCAATCATAATATGTTTGGCTTAAAACATTATATATATTTGGGTGAGAATATAAATATATTTCGTCTGTGAACAACTTATATTTGCATCATAAACATTTTCTTTATTTGCAATTAAAAGTTTTGTTTAGATTAAACATTTTTTTATTTGAATCTATATAATTAATTCAATTATATGTATTTGAAACAAAGAATCATTATGTATTGCGTCATCTTCAGCACAAAGAACCCCAGCCCTATATGTTGAGGCCTTTATCCAGGTTAGATCAAATGGGAAATTTCAAAGTAGGTGTTATTATGATAGTTAGGATTATCAAAATTATAGTCAGTCTAAGCCGACTATAAATACCCTTCACATATGTGTTGTTACTATTAAAAGTGGTATATAGGTCACCAGGGTATACGAATCCTGAAAATAACTACAATCTTTCAATCGCTGAAGAATTTCCATTCATATGATACCCATATTTACAAATGGGTAGATGTACCGAATTTCGATTTTTTTTTTTTTGGAACCACAAGTCGTTTCGCCGGAAACCATTATTTTCATGTATTTGAGTATGAGTCAATATATATTTGACCAAAATAAGTTTACCTAAGCACGTATACAGTAAAATTGATCCATAGATATACATTTTAAATGAGGTCTTGAACATATGTGGTCGGTTCTAAGGTCACAATATACCGATCATGCCAATTTTCTTGTTCAGATAGCTTAGATATATAAATAATCTAAATCTAAAGTTTCATTGCTCTAGCTCTTTTATTTTTTCTGTAATCGTGATTTCAACAGACAGACAGAGGGACAGCAGACGGATAGAGAGACAGACAGAGAGACGGAAGACGGACATCGCTAAATCGACTCAGGAGGTCATGCTGATCAAGAATATATATACTTTTCCATACCGAAGATGCTTCCTTATGGGTGTTACAAACGGCGTACCAAACTGAATATACCCTTTTACTCTTAAAGTAGGGTATAAAAATATTGTTTAATTAAATATTGAGCAAGAAATAATAAAATAATACATATAGTTTAATATTCAAATATAAAATTATTCGCAAATTGATGTGCAAAGAACATTATGTTTGGCTGATGAGATGTAACTATTATGCACACAAAAAACGCGCAAAGATAATTAATTGGAGTTTAATTTGCAAATATAAGTTTAATTGTAGTGCAATTTATTTTCTTCTGCCTGCTTATACGTACATTTTTGACTTTTTATTTATGTATTAAACTAAATACAAATTTTTATTATTTTTTACATTCATTAATTTTAGATTTTTTTAACACTTTTTATACTTAGTTACGACATCCACTCACGTTCTACTCAACTGTTTAACTGGCACAGCAAATAAAGAGAATAAATCCAACTATAAAACCTTCGACTTTGTGCTCTCACTTTTATATATTTCACTCGCATGCAAATATAGTATGAGTGAAAAAGAGACAACGATATATACAGAGTTTATGCAAACATAATATATTTTTATCGAAACATAATATATATTTTTTATGCAAACATATGTATGGTATAATGAAGCTGCAACCAAAATATGGTTATGACTTTAATAATTATATTCACATATTACATATTATATTTGAATATAAACTAATTTATTAAAATTGTGAATAAATTATATTTTGAACCATATTGCAAACATATTTATGATTTTTAAGAACAGATTATATTTGAGTTCAAACATATAAAATTACATTTTTCCCTGCTTGTAGACAGACGGACATAGCTAAGTGAACTTGGGTAAGTAATACTGATCATGAATTTCCCTTCATAGGTATAGGGTATAAAAAGCTACATAGATACAGGTTACAACACAATTTTTGAATAGTATCAGTCTCTTCACTCTTGGGATGTAATGTTGTTCAAGAAAAGGCATATTTTTCTCAGTTCCTCATAGGTGTAGGGTAAAAAAAAGATACAAAGAATCATGTTACAACACATTTTTTTAATTACTTATCATTCTCTAATTTACAAAAGTATGTCAATTGAAAAATTTAATTGGTTTTCAGCTGCAAAACAATTTTTAATTAAATATTTCTGATCTGATTGACATGGCAAACATGGCAAGCCATCAATAACGCGGCTAGACAAGGATGTTGTCCTTGAACGGGCCATAAAGTCAATGTTTAAGTGGCAGGCCAATGTGAAAGCGCCAATGTGAACGAATTTGTTTCAGTAAATAAATAGGTTTATCAGAAAAGATAAATTTTTGTTATAGCGTAAAGTGTTGGAATTCAATCTGTGCCCAGTGTGCGTACAAATTAGAAATTTTACACTGAAATAAATAACTTTGACGCATATTGTTTAATATTATAAAAATCAAATTGGTAAAATGTTTGATAGATAAATATTTGTTCATTTTATGCATTGATCAGACATGTATAGATATTAAAATATTTTTCTGATTAATAATTGATATATTTTAACGTAGAGTGCTAACCAATTTCAAAAATATTGAAGTGAAACATGGTAAAACATTGGTCAATTCAATAAAACAGAGTGAGTTCCTGTTTATAGTTAATTTAAATAATTAGTAATTTCAATTATATATATAAATAGAAAATATGACTTTTTCAAATTTTGAGACAAAATTCGAAATCTTTTGCTGAACATGAATACACTCGAAAAAATGTCCTATTAAAATTGGTCAATAGAATAGTTATTGATTCAATAGTATACAAAAAATAAATATGTTCATGTAAACACACAAACAATTTAATAGTATTTAATGGTATTTACCTATTAAAATAATAATTTATCTGATTCACTAATTTTAATAGCAATAATATGTTTGACTCTCCATATAACATATATTTCGGTGGGAATATAAATATGTTTCTCCTGTAAACATATTATGTTTGCATCTATATACAATTTTATTATATACAAATACAAATTTTATTTGGGTAAAACATATTTTTATTTGGATATAAATATAATAAATAGAAAAATATAATTATATTTGGAATTTCAAAGTAACCCCGCCATCTCCAGCACAAATAGTCCCAGCCTTGTCGGGGGTAGCCTTGTCGTGGTTGATCCACATATTGAGACCTTCTTTATCCAGTATATCTTCACATACAAGGGTGCTGTAAATACAAAACAAATTTAATTAGATATTGAGCAAAAAATAAAAATATATATCAAATAATTTAATCTTCAAATATGAAATTATTCGCCAACTGATTTGCAAAGTAAATTATGTTTGGCTGATGAGTGGTTAACTATTATACACACAAAAAGCGCGTCGCTTTCTATTATACACACTTTGCAGTTTAATTTGCAAAAATAAGTTTAATCGTAGTGAAGTGACTTTTAGACTTTTCTTTCTTCTCTCTGCTTATACTCACATTTTAACTTTTTATTTATTTATTAAATTAAACGCATATTTTAATTATTTTTTTACATTAATCTATTAATTTACTCAACTGTTTAACTGACACATCAAATAAGAGAATAGATCAAACAATAAAAACTTCGCTCATTGTGCTCTGAATTTTAGCTATTTCACTTGCATGCAAATATTATATGAGTGAAAAAGAGACAACGATATATACAAAGCTATTGAAAGTATATTATATTTAAATCCAAACATAATATATATGTTTTATGCGAACATAATTATCTATATATATAAAACTCTTAGTCCGTCTGTCAGTCTGTTGGTCTGTTGGTCTGTCTGTCTGTCTGTCTGTCTGTCTGTCTGTCTGTCTGTCTGTCTGTCTGTTTGTTCCAACATCACGTCTAAACCGCTGAACCGATTTAACTGAAATTTTTGCTCCAGGATACTATGGAGTCCGGAGGGTGTCATAGGCTATATATGGGCGAGATTGGCACCTCTCATACAACCAAAACTTTCAAAACGACATATCTCGGCACATACACAAGCTAAGAAGATGAAACAAAAAACTCAAATACAAAAAAAAAATCCAAAGCAACTACACCTATTAAAACTCACTACAATGAAACTCACCACACTAAAATTCACCACACTAAAACTCACCACACTAAAATTCACCACACTAAAACTCACCACAATAAAATTCACAACACTGAAACTCACCACAATAAAATTCACCACACTAAAACTCACCACCCTAAAAACTCACCACACTGAAACTCACCACATTAAAAGTCACCACACTGAAACTCACCACATTAAAACTCACCACACTGAAACTCATCACATTAAAACTCACCACACTAAAATTTCTACTGTGAAGAACTCTACGGGGAAAAATTCTACGGGAAAGAATTCTACCGGGAACAATTCTACAGGGATGAGTTCTACGGGAAGATTTCTACCGGGAAGAATTCTACGGGAAAGCGTTCTATGAGGAAAAATTTTACATGAAAGATTTCTACTGGGAAGAAATCTAGGGAAATCTACATATTTTTCTGCGTGACGTTTTTCAAAAATATTTTCCAAATTTCAAAACACAAAATCAACTAAAATAGGGATCCGCAAAGTGGCATTTTATAGTGTATTTGAAAGGTAAACATATTTAAAATAAGCATAAATGAAAGCTTCGTAGTCCACTAAAAAAAAACTATTCCACTATAATATAAAAACCAGTTGGGAAGGTTAGATCACATGGGAAATTTTAAAGTAGGTGTAATTATGATAGTTAGGATTATCAAAATTATAGTCGGTCTAAGCCGACTATAAATACCCTACACATATGTGTGGTTACCATTCAAAGTGATATATAGGTCACCAGGGTATACGAATCCTGAAAATAACTACAAACATTCAATCGCTGAAGAATTTCCATTCATTTGATACCCATATTTACAAATGGGTAGGTGTACCGAATTTCGATTTTTTTTTTTGTGAACCACAAGTCTTTTCGCCGGAAAACATTATTATCATGTATTTGAGCATG
Source organism: Dryomyza anilis (assembly GCA_951804985.1). Lineage (NCBI taxonomy): Eukaryota > Metazoa > Arthropoda > Insecta > Diptera > Dryomyzidae > Dryomyza > Dryomyza anilis. Next base: position 18,421,521 of record OX638132.1, read on the forward strand.
ATGTCAATATATATTTGACCAACAAAGTTTACCTAAGCACGTATACATAAAAATTGATCTTTATATGTACATTTTATATGTGGTATTTGAACATAAGTGGTCGGATCATAGGTCACCATGGACCGATCTCGCCAATTTTTTCGCACATACAGCGTAGGTATATTAGTAATCTAAGTTATAAGTTTCATTTATCTAGCTCTTCAATTTTAAAAGTCTTAGGGATTTCAACAGACAGACAGACAGACAGACGGACAGACAGACGGACAGACAGACAGACAGACGGACAGACAGACGGACAGACGGACATCGCTAAATCGACTCAGGAGGTCATGCTGATCAAGAATATATATACTTTTCCATACCGGAGATGCTTTCTTCTGGGTGTTACAAACGGCGTACCAAACTGAATATACTCTTTCACTCTTAGTGTAGGGTATAAATATGAATTGAAAACTCAAACTATAACTTCTTTTGTCTACAATATTTGTCACAGTGTTGATGTTAATTAATACACAACCATTAGACCTTCTTTGATGGTGCCACCTTCGAGATTGCGCGCATTAATTGCCAGCCAACTAAATAAGATTTAATGCGACATGGCCAACAAAGTGTGCGGCGGCTCATAAATGAGCGGCGGCAACTACATCGATGACAAAATCAAATATAACAACATCAGCATGAATGCCAGAAACTCAGCCACTTCGCGATTAATGACAGTGCGCACAGTAGCTGCCAATCAAAACAGCTTTAGTCCCCAAAGCATACTTCGAGTGACAAGATTTTGCAATTTCATTTTAATTACAGATTTTGCATCAATACAATGGACTTGGCCCTGCCAAGACACCAGGACACTCCGGCCTGCGTTCGATGGATGTGTCAGCGTAAACAAAGCAACGCCTAATGAAAGCTTTTAGGACAGAATGCTACTTTCAGGAACTATGCTAATAGCAGATAACAGTAGCCGGACTGAAATTTTTAGTGTTGATTCGTTGCAGAGCATTACAAAAAAGAAAAAACTTTTAATTGCTGACACTAGAACGTTTTGCAAATGATTTTCAATGGAAATTTGCGACATTCGATGGTGTGGTAAATGCTTACAAAGCAGTTATCGGTGCTATTAAATTAAGGTGCAGTCTTAAATTGTATTTTCTAATTAAATATTTTTCAATTAAGCGCTTAATTAAGCTTCGCAACCGTTACCTGTACAATGCGCAGGATTTCCAATTAAAAGGTTGAATTCTGTGAAAAAGTTAAACAGGTACAACGCGTATCAAACAATGTTTTGAAATGGAATATTTGCAGTGAAAATGACGCGGCATTTATTTAATAATAAAACTTCAAATTGAGTTTTTCTGGTAAAAAAAAATTGGCAAATAAAATTTATAACTTTAATAATTACTGAAATGATTGTGAGAAAAATGATGAGAATTAATGATGATTGTGATGATGTAAGCATGAAAAGTAATAATGCACTCATAACGAAATATCATTGAATCAATAGTTTTTTGCTATTAAAAATATTCAATAATATAATTTATTACTTTAATTGTTAAATACCATTAAATACTAGATAATACTATTAAATTTTTATTGAGTTTATATAAAAATATTTAAGTTTTGCATACTTTTGAATCAGTAATAGTCATATTGGCTAATTTTTATAGGAATTTTTCTGAGTGTGGCAACACTCTTTTTTTTATGGAAAATTGATAAAATATGTCTTGAAGATACAAAGTTGATTTTTTTTTTGTTTTTCAATTTTAGTATATAAAGGGTTTTTCAATAAGAGCGATACAAAAGTTTTTTTCAAGGGTTTTTCAACAGGGACACTACAAAAGTAGAGCAACAAGGACAGCAAACGACGCCATATTTCTTGCCGCTCTTTTGACATTTCTCTTCAGTAAGGTTTGCCATTTTATGATAGAAAGATATACGAGCCTATAACGAGTCAAAATTATTAAAATTTACTACCGAAAAATATTTTTATTTTGGTTTGAAATTTTGAACCTCTGAACATTTTTAAAAAGTGAAAATTCGTGAATTGGTTTTATTCACAAATTAGAGTTCTAATATCTCCATAAGTTTTAAAGATATTGCGCTCATGTTACATTTTTTTTAAATTCTGCATAATTTATCTGTATTTTTCAAAAAGAAACGATAGTCATTCCTTTTGATTTTTGGTGCTATGGAATATATAAAAAAAGTCTATTTTTTCAAAATTTCGATTTTGAACATATGTAACTTCTGGAAGTTAAAAGCAGTTAAGCAATTTAAGTTACAGCTGAATGAATACCCACTATTATTTCCGGGATCTTCCGACCCTGGCCGCTAGAGGAGTTATAGCTGAAGTTAATCGAAATTTTTGAATTTGAACGTTATCCACCAAAAACCTTCAAAAGTTTTTACGTTGAAATTGATTTTAACTTATAGAAAAATTAATACCCTTTCATACCATATCCATTTTTACTATCGAATAGTGTAGATCCTGACAGATAGAGGCATTATAGCTGTATAAAGTCTGAATTTTTCGACTTTGAACGTTCATAACTCAAACCTTTTAACATTTTTGTGCGTTGTAATATTAGCAAAAACTTAATATACGTTGTACCTAATAGATGAAGGGTATACAAATGTAATTGTATGTTTAAAGTCGAGTTTTCCTTAGGTTCAGATTTTCAGTAACATTTTCAAATTAATCAATGTTTAAACTAGATGTAATTTGATCTATAGTCAGCATATCACAAATATTTAAAACTTCAAATTAATTGATTGTTAATTGTGTATTTTTCTGTTAAATTCAAATACATTCGACCATTTTGATTAGGAACTACGAACGTTTTAAAAATGTCAAACAGTTGTTAACTAAGTTTAAACTTGACCTGAAAAATTGGAACATAGTGTGATGGAATTTGGTACAATAGGTTAGTATTATTACATTATATACTTTGATAATAAATTTTCAGAGACAAAATTTCTAACATTTTTCAGAAATATTTAAGACAAGCACAACTTGGATTATAATGGGAAGTGTATAGCAGGTTGTGAAAAATTCTCAACCGTCGTTCGGATTTGGCATTAAACTCTAGGTCCCACCTCTTTGAGTACAAATACAATACGCACAGCTCAAAATGGTGAGGGAGCTCGGACTAAGCTCTTTAGAACTGAAGTGCCAAACTATTATTATAATTTTTGTATAGTAGGTTGTAAAATTTTGTGTAATTTTAATGGCAAATTCACGGCATATATTGAGAACGGGCAGAAAACAGAAAAAATATATATTTTCCTGTTTGAAATATGTCAAAAAAAAAAGGTTTATAAATTGCCTCGATTCTGCCAAACAAATTTCTGGAGGTTATATACATTTCTTAGGTAGTTTTTTAATCTATCTGGTAATATTTACATCGATCATAATGTGTTGATATGCTGGTTTTCAAACTACACAGGCAATATTTTTGTTCAGGGCAATTTAGAAACATTTTATTGAAAGATTTCAAGCAGCTAGTTTGGTTATTTTCTTACCATAACCAAATTATGCCGGGAATCTGTCTTTATAAGTCTATAACGTTTGATAATCTGCCATACGATTCCCAAAATCTTTCAATTACTTGTGTATTTGCCGAAAATATGCCTAACATATTTCATAAAAATGATATAAAGAATGAAATTATGTTATAAAGGATGAAACTCTTAGTGCAGACGAATGATATTAAAATATAACAAATGTTAATTTAGTTATTTATTTTTGAAAACCATTTCACAAATAATTTCACAGGAAATATTAAATATACACAACTCTCCATCGGTCACTACAGTGGCCGTGATTTGTCATCTAACGAAAGAATTAAATATTCATTGGAAAAACACATATCCAAAACATTACGAAATGCAAAACAAAAATGGCAATTTTCATTAACCTTAATTACACCTCATTGAATTTTATCCTCGAGCAATGCAAAGGTACATCATGTTCTTGTCTGCATTTTCCGAATGCTGAAAGCTATATCGGAAATATGATGTTGACTTTATGACTGCTCACTGCATATCAAGGATTTAATTAATTTCTATTCTTAAGTGATTGCTCTAATTTTCTGTATCGAATGCAGCAGATATGCTGACATTCAGAAATCAGACTTTTAATAATTTAAAAAAATCTATTAATTTTATGGTATTTCACGAATTTAATTAATATGTAATCTATGTATTTTTAAGTTTCTATATAATTATTTACAAATATTATGTGTAATTTCCTCTTTTATAAAATTCTAGTTTGAATGTTATTGTAATAATATTATACATCATACCAACGTTAACAGTAAATATTATTCAATTTCCATTAAAATTCTGAGTGTGTCTATACATAAATATATAGACTCAGACACATAAATAGTAAAATGTAAAAATATCTCTGCTCAATGCGAAAATTCAGAAAATATATATTTTTTCGTATAATTTTTTTTTTCAGCATCTTTTATTACAAGAGAATTATATGTCAGTTTTATATCTATTAGAAATCTGCACAAATGTATTTTAATTTCCCTCTGCAAAATATGTACTACTACACTCTACAGTATTGAGTTCATTTTGCAATGGCCGTCTACAAGATTATAGTGAAATTTCTCCCGCGACTTCACTTCACTGCAGTATTTCTTTCATTAATGTCAAGACATCAAATGTCTTGAAAAACAAAATCAAATGACAGATCTGTCGCTGAACATGCAACGCATACAGTGAGCGCAACGAGTAACGAGTGAGAAGACGAACAGTGAAAATAACAACAAAACTGCCGCTCGGCGTTCAACGGCAGTACTGTTGTTTTCGGTATTTGTGTGTTTATAAAAAATACAACAAACATTATTTAAAACAAAAATTACAACATAAACAATGGGTTGAAAAGCAATACATACAAAAAAAAAACTAAAAATAAAAAAAATAATAATAATAAAATAATGAAAAAAAATCGATTAATAGAAAACTTAATATAAAATATTATAAAATTTTCTTAAACCATTCAACCATATCATTACCTTTTTTCTATATATCAATATTTATGAAAATTCCTTAGAGTAAGAATGATACACAAATGTAAAATGCACTGAGTACTCAGTGTCTTAAGCAGTTTATTTCAGTATTTAATTTTTACACATCATTTTTATTACACGATGCCTCTTTACTACAACTACGTCTTGTTTGTGTTTTGTTTTGACACTACTTTAGCTTTGTTGTTGTGTGCAATACATTCATTTGATTTTCGCGCATTGAATGTAGTGAAGTGGGTTTCAAATGCATTTGTGCAGATGTTTAACATCATTAAATGCTTCTCACTACAACTACGTCTTGTTTGTGTTTTGTTTTGACACTACTTTAGCTCTGTTGTTGTGTGCAATACATTCATTTGATTTTCGCGCATAGAATGTAGTGAAGTGGGTTTCAAATGCATTTGTGCAGATGTTTTACATCGTTAAATGCCTCTTCACTACAACTACGTCTTGTTTGTGTTTTGTTTTGACACTACTTTAGCTTTGTTGTTGTGTGCAATACATTCCTTTTATTGTCGCGCATAGAATGTAGTGAAGTGGGTTTTAAATGCATTTATGCAGATTTTTAACATCAATTGTTCGTAAGACATACGAATTATTTTATCGATCATATTCACGATTGTTTTTCGTAAAATACATGAATATTATACATAAATGTATTACGTAACATTTCCGAAATTCATGTAGGAAACTTTCGTGGATCATTTTTACACATATTTCTTAAAAATAATTTCTTTAAATTTCGCTATTCTCTTCATAAATTAATATTTTGGTTTAGGCTGAACTACTTTAAAGTTTGTGCATATTGAATATTCATATTTATATGGAATAAAACTATTAATAATAATAACAGTTTGGCACCACAGTCCTATAAGAATTTAGGCCGAGCTGTGCGTGTTATACATATTTGTACTCAAAGTGGTGGGACCTACAGTTTATTGCCGAATCCGATCGGCGGGTGAGAGCAATGTTTTACTCTCGTAGGTTTGCCATTTACTGCCGAGAGGTAGCGCGGTACAGAAAAATGTTTCTATGAATAAATTTTGTTAGGCCCAGTCCAGGCTTGAACCTTTCGGCTCGCAGCCCAACGCACTAACCACTCAGCTACCGCGGCTGCGTATATTTTATTAGGTATATTCAAAATACATCACCTTTAATTTTTATAGCATATAACCTGTTAAGTTTCATTATGTAACAAATCAATTACAATGCGTAACAGTCTACAATAGAATCAATTAAATATTCTTAAAAGTGTTTGCAATGCCTTCATGATGTGTCGACTTAATCCACTTAATTCCAGACATCAACCTCAATTCAATGTCAACCGTAAAACACGAAAGCTGCATCAACAACTTTAAACGCAACACTAACGCCTACCAACCAATATCGTTGAAACTAACTTATGCCCGTATATTTTAAATACGACACTACTAGTATTATTATCTATTGTTGCACATAGGATTCGATAGAAAGTTTTGGCAGCACTGCATATAAACTTAACTCCATCGATAGTTGCATCTATGCACGTTGATGTGGTTACTGAGAAAACTTTTATCAAAACCTGTGGAAAATAAGTCGTTTAGCAAAAGAGGAAACAAGAAAAAGACAATACCACAATTTCGACTGACAAACAAAAAAATGATATATAAAACAAAGAAGTATTAAGAAACAAACTAAAACTAGGAAAAAATGTTAAGTCACATCGGACCCCCACCATTGTGGGGATATTACAGTGGGATTATGTATTTCAAACCTAAATTATAAAACTCTTAATTATGCTGAACATCCTCAGAATATTATTTCCACATAAAAAATATGTTTTTAATTATATTGACAAAGATTGGCATAAAAGTAAAAAATAATACGTTTTAAACTCTATCTTGAATCCGAATGTAACTTGTATAAGAGTTGGACCATTCACCGATTTGGATAATTTCTAAACTCAAAAAATTTTTTTTTTTTCTAAAATATGTTGAAACAAAATTTCATCGTATTCTGACCAGTACTTTGAAAGTTACCGTGTATAACGATCCTTAAGGATCTTTAGTATGTTTCTAATTAGAACCAAATTGGATTCTAATGGATTCTAATTGATTCTAACTGGGAGTTTCAATCCAATTGTGAGCATCTGTCTGTAGAGCGTCGCAAACAAAAAGAGTGCAAGCAGTAATATAGATAGGGGGACCTTGCTACTTCTGTTGAAATGTCACAGGTCCTTTGCCAAAAGAGCGCCAAGCAAGGACCGATCACATTTTATTTAACTACGTATTGAAATTCCTGTTAGAATTTTATGCTGGAATTCGTATTGGAATTATTTTTGGAATACTAATTGGAATTATTTTTTTTAATTGGCTTTTGTTGGTATTTTATTGGTTTATCGACTGTTAGCATCAACAATTGATCAAAAATTATTACAAGGCATTTGCAGAAAAATACAATTTTAAAATTTATCAAAAATATTTTTTTTTTTAAATTAGGTTGTATCATATTATTACTGAATTTTATGCGATTTCAATTTATTTATATATGATATAAAACTTTTGCATAATTATTCGAAAACTTTGGCCAACGCAAACGTTGATTAAAACTAAATCATGTCGACAGCAGTATTAGTTGCAGCAGCAGCAACATTTCAAAATGCATTAAAGTTTGCAGCAACATTAAGTGAACGAATTTGCTTTAGCAGCAGCAGCAACAGCAGGAGCCACTGCCGCCGGCCACAATAAACGCAAACTAACCCCAAAGCCACTTGGACTGAATATAATGAAGTTAAATGCAGCCCAATAAATACATTTATATACACGAATATATAATACAAACACATCAGCACATACAGATACACTGCGAGAAATATATAGTGACATTAAGAAAATGTTTAAAACAATACTACAAATTTGCCACTGTATCACCACTTTTAAAGTAAAGGCTACAAACCAAAGGCTAAAAACTTTAATTACAAAATTAATTAAAACAACAATTTTTTGTAAATACAGCAAATTTGCTATTAATATTTGTTAAAATATAACAATATTTCTTATTGTGATATAGATTGTCGCTATTTATTGTAAAAAAAGACTGTTGAAGTAGATGATATTTCATAACATAAATATTAAACTGCAAGAATTATGCTTAAATTATAACCATTTTTAAATCATAAAATCGCTCATTTTTACTAATATTTTGGGCCTTTTTTAAATTTCAATAATATGTGATGCCTAAAAACGCGGATTTTGTTTTCTGCCAAAATATAAATAAATTGAATAGTTTGAAAAGAATAACTTTCATTTCTGGTGTCTAAAATATTTGTCAAATGTGTATTTGGTGTTAGAGTAGAAACAGGAAAATATGCAAAATATGTTTATATTACATCTACAAAAATGCATTTGAAACCCAATACAAGACATTCATTTTATTTCAAAACATTTACTATCGCCGCTTCTATGAATGAAAATCAAATAAATGTGTTGCTCACAACAGCAAAGCATAAGTAGTGTCAAAACAAAACATAAATAAGAAGCAGTTGTAGTGAAGAGGCCTATAATGATGTGCAATAAAAACTCAAATACTGAAATAAACTGCTTATAACACTGAGCACTGAGTGCATTTCAAATTTGTTTTATCATTCTTTCTCTAAAGAATTTTCATTAATATTGAAATAAAGAAAAAATTCAAAAAGTATAAAAAATCTCTTTACTATTTAATTTTTTATTTATCGAACAACTTTTTTTTTAATTACATAATTTTGAAAAACATTTTTTTTTTCATTTGGATGCTTTCCGACCAATGCGTTGTTTTTGACGTACAAACATTTTTTTTGAAAAATATTGTTTGTTGTATTTTTTATAAACACATAAATATCGACAACAACATTACTGCACAGAAAAAAAAAATTCTTCAATATGATGAATTTATTCATATATATAATGAATTTTTTCACCAACTACCAGATTCATCATATTGATACCACCGTTCATTAAATGACATATTAATGAATGTATTTATTATATATATGAACAAAATATTCAATACAATGAATTTGAGTTGTCATATTGATGAATTTGTTCATAATATTTTTTCAAAAAAAAAAAAAAAACGAGTTGGGAAAGTTAGGTCACATGGGTAAGTTCGGTCACATGGGGCGGATTTTTATAGTCGGTCGGGCCCGACTATGGAATACCCTACACCTTTGGTGGGGATATTAACCCTCAGAATAAATTAAAAAATTTATATAAAGTATAAAAAACTAAAAAAAAAATTAAAAAATATAATTGGGCGGACCACGCCTATATTTAAAATTTTGAAAGGCTAATATTTCATAGATTTGATTTTAATAATTTACGGATCAAATTTCCACTATGAAAACCCGGGAAATAATGAAAAAAAAAAGTGGGCGGATCACGCCCATTTTTGGACCACATATTTTTAGGTGAATTCTAACAAAACGCTTTAAATTTTATAACTATACCTTGAATACTTTTCGAGTTATTAGTTCCGAAAGAGTTATTTAAAAGTGACTTGTATGGGAGGTGGGCGTGTACGTTGACCGATTTGGCGAATTTTCAAACTCAGTTCCTACTTTTGGCTAAAATATATTGAGACGAAATTTCATCGCATTCTGATCAGTATTTCTCAAGTTATTCTGTATTCGGACAGCAAGACAGCAAGGCGGACTGACAGACAGACAGACAGACAGACAGACAGACAGACAGACAGACAGACAGATAGACAGACAGACAGACAGACGGACATGGCTAAACGGACTCGGGTAGTGATGCTGATCAAGAATATATATACTTTTCCATACCGGACACGCTTCCTAAGGGGCGTTACAATACATGCACAAAGTTAATATACCCTGTACCTCATAGGTGTAGGGTATAATTATAAAATAATTTGAAAAAAAGTGTAAAAATTTTATATAAAAAAGAAAATTTACAAAAAAATTATCCCAAAAAAAAAATGTTGGACAAAAAAAATGTAAAAAAAAAAATTTTTTTCGAAAAAAAAATGTTCGAAAAAAAAAAAATTTCGAAAAAAAAATGTTCGAAAAAAAAAATTTTGTCGAACAAAAATTTTTTTTGAAAAAATTTCGAATTTTTTTTTCGAAAACAAATAAAAAAATGTGTTCGAAAAAAAATTTTGTTTGAAAAAATTAATTTTTTCAAAAAATATATTTTTTATAAATATAACTTTTATATATATATATATATATATATATATATATATATATATATATATATATATATATATATATATATATATATATATATATATATATATATATATACATATATATATATATTATAAAACCTTTTACTATTTTATGCATGTCGAGCAAGCATTATATGAGAAATAACACACAAGAACTACTTGAGAATTGAGAAGTACGCAAAACATGAACGAAAAAAAAAATATGTTGAAAGAAATTTGGTTTAATGAACAGCATTCTTCAACATAAAGAACATATATGTTGTATTTTATATTTTAGTTCATTAATATGATGAAATGTATTTTTCACATACAGTTCATCATATTGAAGAACACTTTTTCGACAGTTACCAAGCGTTCTTCATATTTATGATAGCATTCATAACATTGATGGCGTAAGTCATTAATATTATGAATGGCTCTTCAATACAAAGAATCTTGGTTTGAAGAACCGAATTCATCAATATGATGTACATTTTTTTTCTGTGTGCCGTCGAACACCGAGCGGTAGATTTGTTGTTGTTTTCAATGTTCGTCTTCTCACTCGTTACTAGTTGCGCTCACTCTCTGCACTTACTGTATTCAATGTTTTGTTTTTTAAAACATAGAATGTGTGAAAAAAAAAGTCTTGACACTAATTGACACCAAAGAAACAAATACTGCAGTGAAGTGCAGTCTGCAGGATAGACTGCACTACAATACTGTCGACTTTCATTGCAACGTGCACTCGAAAATAGAATGCAGTTGTGTATGTTTTGCATTTGTGCAGATATCTAGTAAAGATTATATCACGCCTATATTTAAAAGTTATTGTTCATCGATAGCTTGGCGTAGTACAGGTCTAAGTCTGGACTAGGGCTTAAAAACAGTATTTTATAAAAAAAAAACATTTATTTATTAAATATTTATTATATTATTTTTCAAGTTACGCCTGCTTTTTCGAGTTTTTCGCTGCTTTTCGAGTTTTCTATATCCCATACTGTATCGTGCTTCTCGTGCATACGTGAAAATTTTAACATTGTGTTCGTGTGTGTTCCCTAAGTGTCCATTCTATCATCTCCAGTATACAGTAATCAAAAGATTTTCTAATAGTAATGTACTCTGTAAATTTGCTAAAGGCATTACTTTAAACTGCTACGAATTTACGTCGTTTTAGACTGAATTGGGCACGGAGTGGGAAGGTGGATTTTGATAAATGAATTCATTTTTTTTAATAACCGTTTTATTCGTTATCATTGAGTAACTGAAATTAAAAATAATTCATGTTTTCATATTTCAATCTGACATATCGACCAATCTAAAAAACATTTCATTGATATTTTATCATTCTATCAAATTTCAAATTCTCAAATGGTGCCTGTTAATTTTATCAATTTATTTGCTACATTAACGAATGTTGTTAAAATATTTGTTATATATTTGTTTTTTTTTTGTATTTATAATACAAATTTTGCTCAGTGCAAATGCACAAACACATGGCCTGGCGTTGCATCAATGTTGCAAATATAGGATGAGCTGAAGGAGAAGAAGGCAAAGAAAGAACATCAAGAGGAAGAAAATCTGTAGAGACGCCCAAGAAGCCAACAATATACAAAAGGATAATCAAAGATAATAACTCGATAATAAAATACAAGAGACTTCATTTTCGGTTACTGCCAGATGTGCGATGCCATGCGGTGTGGGGTTGGTGTGGTGCGCCAACCGGGTGACCGTGCGGTGTGCCGGATCAAAATTATTATTATTTTGACTCTGTTTGTGTATGTGTGACTGCAGCAGCAGAAGCAACTTCAAACTAATTCTAATCAATGGCCAAAAGCAAAAAGTTGCAAAAGCTCTGAGATTACGTACGTATTTTGGGGATTTTGAATGAAGTTTTCTTTTTCATGTAACTTTTATATTTTGCAGCACTATATGAGAGCTTATTAAATTTTGTTGCAAAAGCAACTAACTAAAAAATTTTACAAACATATGAGTCGACGGTTTGTGTGGTTTGTGCCATAAATGTCACATGTACGAAATGTTCTGAAATTTACTTATCATGCATTTTGAATTTTTGAACCCAGTCTGCCAATCGATTCGATATCGCTTCGAGACTGATTCGAGACTGATTCGAAAACAAAAAAATTTGTTGTGTTCTTTTTTTAAATATATATATTTTTTTAATAAATTCATAAATATCATAAATTTATTTTTCGAAATATTTTTTTTTTGAAAAAATTGTTTTTCTCGATTAATTTTTACTGGAAAAAAATTTTTTTTTTCTGTTATGTTTTAAATAAAATTTAAACAACAACACTTTTTTTCGAATATGTTCTTTTTAAAAAATTCGTAAAAAATGTTCATCATTTAATTTATTTTGAAAATCTAATATATTTGTCCAACAATATTCATCATATTGAATATTATATTCATAAATATTATGAACAAATTCATTAATATGACGATTGAAATTCATTGTACTGAATATTTCATTCTTCACTACGTTGTTCCATAGTATGAATAAGTTCATATATACCATGAATGTATTCATCAATAAGTCATTTAATGAACGGTGGTATCAATATGATGAATCTAGTAGTTGGTGAAAAAATTCATAATATTTATGAATAAATTCATAATAAATTTGATTTTTTCCAGTATGATGCGAATTTCAAAAAACCCCATTCTACCAGGGGCCATTGAGCCCTTGTCCAAATTTCATATTCCTAAGATAAAATTTATATTGTCCAGGTTTTCCTTTGGGTTTTAAACATTTTCATTTTTTCTAAACCAAATTTGTACTGAAACGTACAAAAAATAAACATTAATCAGGCAATTCCGTCGATTCATTTCTGATTTATGCTCTGGCACATACAAAACCAATTTCATTTTTTCTTCTTACTTCTCATTCCTTTCTTTCTCATTACCTTTATCTCTTCAAATTGTCAATTTGCCCAAATAACTCAAAAGAACCCTGCTGTATGCAAGCCATGCATAATCCAACGCACAGTATTAGGCCATCAAAATTGCTTAAAATTCCAGCAATCAATTGCAAAATATCCTGACAACTACCATGCATCCTTCCACATATATTTCTCCAGCGCTGCTCTTATGCACTGCACCAAAACAATTCCAGAAAAAAGACAAGTATTCCAATCTTGTTCACTACAACACAAAAGCACGTCGAAATCCATTGAATGACCTGTCATGTTGTTGCAGTGCGTTGATGTTGCCACTTTTTGACGCATTTGCAGGAGTGTGAGTCAACGGAAGCATTTCACGCACCTTGACACACAATTGCGCACTGGGTATTGTGGGCAACACAAAACAGCTTTTTGTCGTCGACATCATTATCATTATCGTCATCATCATCATCATTGTCGTCGTCGTCAACCTCGTCCTCGACTTTATCGTCGTCGTCAGGTGCCGTCAATCGTTGATCCGTGCTGTGAATGTAGCTGCTGTTGCTAACTTCACTCGTTGCCATTGAGTGACTGCATTTCGGGTGCAACTTCTATTGTTCCAGTTGTTAATTGTTGTGTTGCTGGTGAGGATGTGCTGTGTATTTCGTCAGTGCGGATACATTCAACGCTGTCTGTGCCTCATATAACTTAGTGTTTGACGCATGCGTGGTCACCTTTTAAACTTTAATGGATGGAGTTTTTAAAGTGATAAATGTTTTTGTTATTGGCCCACTCACACATATTTGCACAGTCAGTGCACAGAAAGAAAATGTATATCATATTGATGAATTCCGTTCTTCAAACCATGATTCATTGTATTGAAGAACCATTCATAATATTAATGACTAACGCCATCACTGTTATGAATGCTGTCGTAAATATGATGAACGCTTTGTAACAAATTCATCAAATGCATTACATTCATATGTCATTCAATGAACGGTGGTATCAATATGATGAATATGGTAGTTGGTAAAAAATTTCCTAGTATTTATGAATAAATATATCATATAGAAGATTTTTTTTTCTGTGTATATGTTCTTCATATCGTTCATTTGTTGCCGTACTTCTCAGTTCTCAAGTACTTCTTGTATGTTATTTCTTATATAATGCTTGCTCGACATGCATAAATTAGTAAAACGGTTTCCAATTTATTTATTTATAATTACAACTTGTTATTAATAAAAAGTTATATATAAAAAAAAAATATATTTAATTTTTTTTTTCTAAAATTTTGTTGTCAAAAATTTCTATTTCCGAAAAAAGTATTTGTACGGACATTTTTTTCTGTTTTTTTTTTTAATTTTTTCTGTTATTTTTTAAATAAAATATTTACAACACTTTTTTTTCGAATTATTTTCTAAAAAAAAATATTATTTTTTAAAAAAATATATTAGTTCAGCATTATTCATCATATTGAATATTATATTCGTAAATATAATTAACAAATTCATAAATATGACGATTCAAATGCATAGTATTGAATATTTCGTTCGTCACTATGATGTTCGATCGTATGAATAAGTTCATATATATAATGAATGCATTCATCAATATATCATTTAATGAACGATGGTATCTATATGATGAATCTGGTAGTTGGTGAAAAAATTCATAATATTTATGAATAAATTCATTATATTGATGAATTTTTTTTTTTTGTGTGTTAAATGATTTTGTTGGCTCAAAATGTGGCAAACGATTTAAACTTTCATGAAACTATTCATGAAACACTTTGAAAACTACTTAAATATTTGTTGAGATATTTTAATTACCCTGAAAACAAAACAATATCTTAACTATATCAAAACAATATCGTTTATATGCATTACACAGTCTGTCATGGCTCAGAAAACTCCGATGCCTCGAAGCTTTCTCGAATAACCACGATAACAAAGTTCGAACTCGGACAAGATACGATCTTTAAATATCTATTGCATCAAAATCGTAATATTTTTTGAAACAATCTCGAACTTTCATTATTTTTTTGTTCGATATCGTTTCGATTTCAAATAATTTCTCGTACCGAGAAAACTCCATCGATATCTACCTAACATGTAGGTCCCGTTTGACGTTTGATATCGCTACGTCCGTTTGACGTTTGATAAAGCGTCCTATATTCTGTAAATTCTCCTTCTTCTCGCATTGATCTCGCAAAGATATAGACACAAATGGCATACTGGATTGTTTTGGAGACATCCGATGACTCGGAGCCTTCTCATATAATCTCTAAACTCTATCGATACTTTTATTTTTAATTTCTCGTACATTCACCTGTCTCGGAGCTCTTCGATGATCGAAGTTTTCTCGAACATACTGCTATAAAAAAGTTCGAAATCGTTGCTATATCACTTCTATTTTTTAAAAATTTTTGTATAATAAAATTTAATATTTATATATTTATCATTTATGTGATAATCAGGGCTCGGATTTGGATGAAATGTCATTTTTTTAATGCATTTGTCATTTTTTGGTATTTTTTAATCGTTAGGTTATTTTTTTAATTATTTAAAATTTAAGATCATTATTTGTAGAATTTCGTAGATTTTTCTTGATAATAAGCAATCCAGAAATGAAACATTTTTGGTCTTAGTTTTTACTCCTAAATTATTACTACTATTTCAACCCTGCAGTGGAGCTGAAATCAAAAATATGGCATAGCAAGTTAATAAATTTATGAAAAGCTCTTTTTTTTAGTACATTTGTTTAATCTGAAATTAAAAAAAAAAGGCTTATAAAAAGCTGGAACCAAAAAATACTGTATTAAAAATAAATAAAAATGTATTTTAAATAAATACATTTATATAGAATTTATTTTAAAAAAAATATATATATATTTGTTTTTACTACATTTATGTTTTTGAAAAACATTTTTGTATAACTAAATAATTTTACTTCAAAATTTGAATACATTTGCATTAAAAGAACTACATTTTGTCTACATTTTTACGTCCTCAATTATGTAGATAAATTACTACATATGTTTTATATTTTACTACATACTGTATTTATTTTACATCATGTTAATGTTAAAATATAACTGCATACTCATTTAATTTTATTACATGCTCCATTTAATTAAAATTCGAAAATAATCTTCTCTCAGAAAAGATTGTTGTTATTCAACTTCAAGCTAAATATTAAAATATGCTATAATTTTTACTACATACTGAATTTATATCAAATTCAAAGTAAAACTTGATAATCTCCTTCGCTACTTCGCAATGCAATAGAATAAAGTAAATTATTTAAACATTGGTTCCATTCTACAAAGATATCGACGGATTGAGTATAGAAAAAATTTTTCACTTTGCTCTCAAAGGTTTTAATTGGGTAGATAATTTACACCTTCCAGAGCTTCCTAACTAAGTATATTATTTTTGACCACAATCGTAAAAGTAGTAGAAATGGAAAATACTTTTTTAATTTTTATGTTATTTTTAAAGTCAATTTTTGTCGTTTTTATGGTCATTTTTAACGTATTTTTAGGTCATCAAAATCCGACCCCTGGTAATAATCTAATCCATTTTTAACACTTAAGGAGTATTACTTGCATTTTCAAACGAAATGACAATTTTACTTACGTAGTATCTAAAACAACTGATATTAAATTTATTTACATTTAAAAATATTAAAAATATACATATAATTTAATCAATGAATATCTGTTGTCTATATCTATTTATCGCAATATTTTCATAATATTATCTTCACCTTATTTAAATGTGAAATTTATATACAATGTATTTAAATTCTTACACACCGACGTTTCAATAATGCACGAACACGTATAACTACTTATATTGTAACTGTTTCGAATCCTCTAACAAAAGACAGCAGATTTTCTATGATTTCCAACTATTTTTATTTTTTATTATTATTCTGCACAGGTCTAGAAAAGCGAACAGTAGATGTGTTTCACATGATGTAATTGGAGGTGTCTAAAAAATACAAAAAATAGTACAATATGAAATGTACGTATTGCATGTATTTATCGAGCACCATTCGAAGAATATTCACAGTGACCATGCTCTTA
This sequence comes from Dryomyza anilis, assembly GCA_951804985.1. Taxonomy (NCBI): domain Eukaryota; kingdom Metazoa; phylum Arthropoda; class Insecta; order Diptera; family Dryomyzidae; genus Dryomyza; species Dryomyza anilis. The sequence continues at coordinate 18,438,743 of OX638132.1, forward strand.
ATAATAAATAAAGTTTTATTTTTTTTAAGCATCCGTCTAAATACTGCTTTTGTGTGTGGGTCTTCTGCCAACAGTTTTTATGCTACTTATGATAAACACTTTTCAATAATATTTTCAATGACAAGTAAGAACCATAAGCACGTTATACTCTTTTAAATTTATTTTTCCACGCTGCTTTACTTTTAGTTTTTAGAGTATTTATCAATATTTCTTTAACGCGCATGAAAATTGTTTATTATTTGGTTAAAGTTGGTCTCTTTTATATTGCTTAAATTACGTTTCCCACACAGAAAAACAATTAATCAATATGATGAATTTATTCATAAATACAATGAATATATTTTTCTACCAACTACCAGATTCATCATATTGATACCACCGTTCATTAAATGACATATTGATGAATGCATTCATTATATATATGAACTTATTCATACTATCGAAGATAATAGTGAAGAACGAAATAGTCAATACAATGAATTTGAATCATCATATTGACGAATTTGTTCATAATATTTATGAATATGATATTCAATATGATGAATATTGTTGAACTAATATATATTTTTTTTTTATAAAAATAATTTAATTCATGAGCATTTTTTTACAAAATTTCCAAAAAAAAAAAATGTTTAGAAAATAATTTAAAAAAAAGTTCGGAAAAAATTTTAATTAAAAAAAAAAACAGAAAAAACATTTTTAAAAAAAAAAGTATCTATGAAAAAAAAAATCTAAAAATATATATTCCTTTTAAAAATATTTTTTATAAATATAATTTTTTATTAATAACAAGTTGTAATTAATAATATAAATAAATATATTAAAATATATTTTATTAATTAATGCATGTCGAACAAGCATTATATAAGAAATAACATACACAGAAAAAAAATTCTTCAATATGATGAATTTATTCATAAATATTATGAATTTTTTCACCAACTACCATTCCTCATTCCATAGATTCCTCATATTGATACCACCGTTCATTAAATGACATATTATTGAATGTATTCATTATATATCTGAACAAAATATTCAATACAATGAATTTGAATTGTTATATTGAAGAATTTGTTCATAATATTTTTTCAAAAAAAAAAATATATATATAAAATAATTCGAATTCGAGGTGTACAAATTTTATTTAAAAAATAACAGTAAAAAAATTTACAAAAAAATTATCCCAAAAAAAATCTTTGGACAAAAAAAATGTAAAAAAAAAATTTGTTCGAAAAAAAAAAATTTATAGAAAAAAAAATTTGTTCGAAAAAAATTTATTCGAAAAAAAAAATTGTTCGAAAAAAATTTTGTTTGAAAAAAAAATTTTTTTTTCAAAAATATATTTTTTTATAAATATAACTTTTTATTAACAAAAAGTTGTAATTATAATAAATATATTATAAATCATTTTACTAATTTATGCATGTCGAGCAAGCATTATATAAGATATAACACACACAAGAACTACTTGAGAATTGAGAAGTACGGCAAAACATGAACGAAAAAAAAATATGTTGATAGAAATTTGGTTTAATGAAAAGTATTCTTCAATATGAAGAACATATATGTTGTATTTTATATTTTGGTTCATTAATATGATGAAACGTATTCTTCACATACAGTTCATCATATTGAAGAACACTTTTTCGACAGTTACCAAGCGTTCGTCATATTTATAATAGCATTCATAACGTTGATGGCGTTAGTCATTAATATTATGAATGGCCTTCAATACAATGAATCCTGGTTTGAAGAACCGAATTCATCAATATGATGTACATTTTTTTTCAGTGTACAGGAACTACTTGAGAACTGAGAAGATCGGTAAAAAATGCACGACAATTAAATATTTTGATTGAAATTTGGTTTGATGAAAAGCATTCTTCAATATGAAGTAACATGTATTGTATTTTATGTTTTTGTTCATTAATATGATGAAACGTATTCTTCACATACAGTTGATCATATTGAAGAACACTTTTTCGACAGTTACCAAGCGATCATCATATTTATGATCGCATTCATAACATTGAAGTCATAAAAGTCATTAATATTATGAATGGTTCTTCAATACAATGAATCATGGTTTGAAGAACGAAATACATCAATATGATATACTTTTTTTCTGTGCACTTTACCCCAGAAATTGTTTTCCATTTTATCCCAATATAGCAATTTGATAATAACATGGCACCATTTAAGCTATGTTAAATTATTTGAAATCTGTATGTATTTCAAAGGATATACAACATACAATTATTTTAAACATACTACTAATTAAAAACGACAAAAATGCAAACAACAGCACTCGAAAAAAAAACGTTCATGTAAAAAGGTATAAATTTCTCATAAACATCACAAATAATGTCATATGATGCAATATTCACGACTACAAGCATATACCAAAGATTATAATGCTTTTGAAAAAAAAAAATTATCTACACGGATAGAAAAGATTTGTTTGAATATGCTTTAATGTAATTATAACGTAATTCAAAATCACCATATAAATATTGGGAGTAATATCTTATTACACTATAATTGAATTGTATTATTATTTTGTTCAGATTGAAATATTTTTATACGATATTTAAATAAAAATTGCTTTAATCGCGGATTTATATGAATTTACTATATTAATGTTTCTGTAGAAATATATATTTTTCAGCAGATATAAATATATGTATGTTTTATATTTCCGTTATTTAACACACCCAACGTCAATAAAAGATTCTTTGAATTATAAGTATTTGGTTATTCGTCATTGTTACTGGGTGATAACAACGAATTTAAAAATAATAGCATTATTTTGATTATATGTATGTTTGGTATTACGATATCACAATTAAATAACAGCGCTGCCTAGTTTTAGCACTCAGTAACACTCACATTAATACTTTTCATATAGTTCAAAAGTTCTTTTTGGTGGAATAATTTGTTTAAGTACCGCCAATTACTGTTAATACCAGATAGTGGCTGTTTGTGAAATTTTCAATTCATCCGTAAAGTACTGAACTCAAAATAGGAACAATAGATGGAAATAAATTAGGTATAAGTAAAATATGTGTAATAAAAATAAAATAAAAGTTTAAGTTTATAATTATATAATATAAATAAAAAAAAATGTAATTTAAAAATAAGGAAAAAACGAATATTGTGTAAAGAAGATATTAGCACTAAATTTACTATTTTTACATTAAAATTAAATGTAAACATAAATATGTTTACATGTTAATAAAATGTTTTTCACAATCAAACATATATATGTTTGCAAGGATGCCGAAAATTATTCATTCTGAACATAAATATGTTTGAATTAAAACAAAAATATGTTCGGCTGTTATTATAATAATGTTTGGCAATGAAATAATACTTTTGTTTACAAAAAGCTCCAAAGATATATGTAATGCCTGCAAAATTATGTTTTTTGCAGCGTGTAGTACTATTCTATATATCACAAAAAGTGTCAAATAATTAACCTGAGTAATATTATAACTTTATTATATTATTTATTATATTATTTCTAGTATTTTTATGATTTTCCTATTTGCATATATTACCATCTACCATTGCATTTTGCAGAATATCCATGTTCTGTGAAAATTCTATTCACAAACAGTGGCGCTTTATTTGTTCAAACATCCAGCACATTTACCTATTCATATATTCCACCCTCTTAATTTATATCCGGCGATTATTTTCCAACGAATTCATTTGTTCGTCGTTGTTCGTGTAGCTCTCTCGTTATATGTGATGTTGAATTCTACACTGCAGGTCCTGCACTAATCCGGCTTGACTATTTTTCATTCTTTTTCGCTTAAATGTTTTTAAGTATTTTCTTATTTCAAAATGCATGTTAAGTTTGCCACAATTAGTCAGAATTAGTGGGCAATCTCTTGTTAATTCAGCATTAAGCATAAAAATCAAACAAATAATTTTTTAAACGCTCCTGTAATAGCCCCCAATGTAATAACAAGGCAGCGGAATTATGAGCGGATCACGCCCATTTTCGGACCACATATTTTAAGGTGAATTCTAACAATACGTTTTAAACTTTATAACTATACCTTGAATACTTTTCGAGTTATTAGTTCCGAAAGAGTTATATAAAAGTGACTTGTATGGGAGGTGGGCGTGTCCGTTGACCGATTTGGCTCATTTTCAAACTCAGTTCCTACTTTTGGCTAAAATATATTGAGACAAAATTTCATCGCATTCTGATCAGTATTTCTCAAGTTATTCTGTATTCGGCCAGCAAGACGGACAGACAGACGGACATGGCTAAACGGACTCGGGTAGTGATGCTGATCAAGAATATATATACTTTTCCATACCGGACACGCCTCCTAAGGGGCGTTACAATATATGCACAAAGTTAATATACCCTGTACCTCATAGGTGTAGGGTATAACAACCATTAGAATAAAACCAGAAAAACCAATTAAATCTTCCAAACAAATATATAGTATAAACATATTTTGGGCTATATTAATTTTGATTTTGGAAGGTTTTTTTGCGAATTTTTCTAGGTACATTCTAAATAATTTCTCTTTGGCATCCCACCGATTACTTATTGAAAAGGATTCGCTAACATACATGAAATATGCTTGCATGACACAATGTAGCAACGTTGTTATATTTTTTTATTTGTTTTATGTATTCCATGTGTCACATGGTCGTTGGGCCTTGAATGAACACCGCGACTCGTTGTGGTCGATGCTCTTTTTAGAAAAATGAGCAACCTAAATGTCTGACAGACAGGATGTCACGTGTACGATGCCATATACGAAGTCATATATAGTAATATTCGTTGCAACACAAAAAAAAAACCCGGGGGGTAGTTGGAGGTGATTGAATAATGCTTGTAGATTGTTCAAAATCTGCAAACGGTGGCGACCATATAACAAAAGAAATATGGCAACGTTGTGAAAGGCAATTTAAATTTGCACACTCTTTAAGCTGAGCATTGTTTAAAATCAGAACTATCTTTTGTAAAAACATATATTTTTCACAAATACCAACAAATATATAAAATGTTATAGTTATAATCAGAATAAAATGTCCCATTAAGTACTTAATGGTACGACCATTGATCTTATGATTCATGTATTAATAGTTTTTTCTTTTTAAATCAAAATTTTTCTAATTAATTTCATAGTACCATAAATTTAAATATTTCAATATTATTATTTTTAATAGAATAAACACTGTTGTTTTAATTGTTTCCTCCTATAATAATAAACATGTTAAAATAAAAACATAAAAACGAAACCAAACATGTTCGTTTTGTACGTCATTCGGCTTATAAAAGTGAATCTCAATTTCGACATTTAAATAAAATAAATTATGCAATAAAAAACCTAAAATACATTTTGATTTTAATAAATAATTAGGAAAATATAGTTCGACTATACTATAAAATTAATAATGCGTATCATTAAATATTTGTAAGTCTTGCTTATTGTAATTAAAAGAGCACAATATAAAATATATAAACAACATATTGTATTAACAGTTTCAATCTAATGGGACGCATTCTATTGACCAATTTTAATTGTATAAATTTTTGTTTTTCTATTTAAATACTATTAATTTACAAATTTTTTTTCTGGGTGAACATCACAATAATAAATCTGTTATTAAATTTCACCATTCGATTAAAAAATATTGAAATTTTGTGTGACACAGAAAAAAATCATCAATATGATGAATTTATTCATAAGTATTATGAATTTTTTCTCCAACTACCAGATTCGTCATATTGATGCCATGGTTTATTAAATGACATACTGATGAATGCAATCATTACACCCAGAAATAATTCCCTCAAATCCCATTAAAATTGGACAATAGGACAATTATTGATTTAATAGTATACAAAAAATAAATCTGTTCATATAAACTCAATGGCAATGTCATAGTATTTTCTAGTACTTAATGGTATTTTCCGATTAAAAAAATAGTTTATCCTATTGACTATTTTTAATAGTAAAAAACTATTATTTATATAGTATTTTTTTCTGGGTGTATATATTATATATTCATACTATTGAAGAACGAAATATTAAATACAATGTCATATTGATGAATTTTTATTTAAAAAAATAAAATAAAAATATTTTTAAAAAATATATTTTATGTCCTTTAAAAGAAGTTGTTTGAAAATAATTTTATTAAAACAAACATAATTTCAAAAAAACGTTATACTAAAAAAAATCGCTTTTTCAAAAAATTATATAAGAAATAATATACGAAATTATAGAAATATAAGAAACTAGCTGGACCCGTGCACGACTCGTGCCAAGATTTTGTGAATTCAAAGATATGGAGCGATTTTATTAATATGAAAAACATTTTTGTTATTTATAGCAGGGGCACTTGCTTCGCTGTGGAAGTTTTTATGGGTTTTATCAAATAATAATTCTCCGCCTTTTCTCAAAGACAATTCTTTCTCAGACTGCGCATCCCCGTAGAATTCTTCCCAGATGAATAGTTCGCCGTAGAATCCTTCCCAGTAGAAATCTTCGCCGTAAAATTCTACTCGATAGAACGCTTTCCCATAGAATGCTTCCCGTAGAATTCTTTCCGGTGGAATTCTTCCCGGTAGAATAATTCCCGCTTGAATTCTTTCCAGTAGAATTCTTTCCCGTAGAATTTTTCCCGGTAGAATTGTTCCCAGTAGAAGTTTTAGAGTGGTGAATTTTAATGTGGTGAGTTTTAGTGTGGTGAGTTTTAGAGTGGTGAGTTTTAGTGTGGTGAGTTATAGTGTGGTGACTTTTAGAGTGGTGAGTTTTAGTGTGGTGAGTTTTAGAGTGGTGAGTTTTATTGTGGTGAATTTTTTGTGTGGTGAGTTTTAGTGTGTTGAATTTTTAGTGTTGTGGATTTTAGTGTGGTGAATTTTATTGTGGTGAGTTTTAGTAGGGTGAGTTTGTTTTTCTTTTTCCTTTAGTTTGGATTTTAGTTTTATGTTATTGCTTTTGTTTTTATGTTTTTGCTTTGGTTTTGTGCTTTTGTGTTTTTGCTTTTAATTTTTTTTTTTGTATTTAAGTTTTTTGTTTCATGTTCGTAGCTGGTGAAAGTGAGTTATATCGTATTGAAAGTTTAGGTTGTAAGGGAGGTGCCACGCCTCTTTGTCCAATTCCGCCGATATATAGCCCATCATTCCTTCCAGATCATATCGCATCTATGGTAAAAATTTCAAGAAAATTTGATCAGCCGATTAGACGGAGAAGCGGAACAAACGTACAAACGAACAGAAAGATTTATTATATTAATAGGAATAGGATTATATAACAAATAATATACAAGAATTACTTGAATACAAGAATTACTGAAAAGAATTACAAGTTTAGAGTTTATTTTTTTCAAAAGTGATGTTAAATTAAATCAATTTCAAAATCACTAAATTCGAATAGCCAATACGAAAAATATGTATACATCATTACACACTAGACTTATAAAATATTTAAATTTTTTAATTTTTATTTATTATTTATAAAAGGCACATCATCCGTAAATGTTCTTAATCTTTAACCAATAATTTATAAATGTTTTATGTAATTATAATGACTTCTTAATGCTACAATGTGTAATTCTATATTTTTGCCATTTTTCTTTTGGATAAATATTGCTCTCGTATGTTTGCGAAAATTCCAGTGTAACAAGAAATAAAACCCAATGTGGTATTTGATTGAACTTAAACACTTAAGCACAAAAACTTAAACACTTTTGTTTATCATACACGGATAGAAAAGATTTGTTTAAATATGCTTACATTTCATAATAATGTAATTCGAAATTAAATATTATAAATAATATCTGGTTACATTATAATTGAATTAAATACTAATAATTTTGTTCAGATTTTATTTTTAGTATACGATATTTAAGCATAAATTGCTTTAAGCGCTCATCTATTTATATTTACTATATTTATGTTTATATAGTTAATATATTTGTTCTTTAGACTTTTCATTATTTTGCAGTGTGTAATGACATCAACGATTCCTCTATGCTTCACCAATATCAGGTCAGGGCCATCGATCATTTCATGCATGACAAATCATTAACAATGTCTTGCACATGATTCATAGATTATGCATCGATCAATTTATATGATAAATTCATGCATGGCAATGATATTTCATCAAGAATTTTAAATTTGTATCATATTCAAATTCTTTGATGATTTCCTCGAATATATAATGAAATGTCCACTATAAAGTCGCTACAAACAAGTCATCAGTGACGAAATTTTACAATGTCCTCGATTTATCATTGATGCCATTTTCGTGAATAATTTCAACTTCTGCTGGGCTGTTTTTAATATAAATTTGTAATTCACTGAGTTTTTATTGTGTAAAAAAATTATTAGCAACAATTTAAATGTTTTACATTAATATGAAGTGTAAACAACAATATGTTTATATAAAAATACAATGATGTTCACATCCCGAAATACATATATGTTAGCAAGCAACATTTAAAGTTATTCATTTCAATGATAAATATGTTTGAACGAAAATAAAAAATATATTTGAATGTCATAATAATGTTTATAATGAAATTAAAATGTTGTTTGCATATTGCTTCAAACATAAATGTGATGCCTGGCAAAATTATGTTTGGAACGAGTCGTTTTATTTCTTTCAGCGTATATTCATTACCAATTTATGAGTATTAAAAAGATGCGCAGAGTTTGTAAGTGTGGGCATGAGATATGATGTGAAATAAATCTCGGAATTAATGCAAAGAAAATCCCACGGATATCGAATCACTTACCAAAGCAAAACACACAACGTAAACTCAAACCGCACGGTTGTCTCTGTTCGGTAATCGGGTGCCGGATACTCTTTTCGTATCTGTTGATTATGGCGCCAATGCGCATTAATATTGGATCCGGATTTTCAAGAGGAGCGAGTGGCAACATCTACGAAAGCAGCAGGCTGCACAAGGATGGCCAACAAATAAAGAAACCAAATAAACGAAAGAACCGAACGAGTCGAACGAATCAACGGAATCAAATCGAATCGAATGTATAAATGGATCAACGACCGACATATGATTTTTGTTTTTATATGATTATTGGCAAAATAAAGGATATTGCAAAGCTTACAAAGCGATTGAATGGATTTTTTGTTTTTTTCTTTTTGTTGGGCAGCAAATAAAGCGAATTAAGCGCAAGGCGTTCAAAGGAAATGCGAAAAACCAAAAGGCACATGACCGAAAACATGCTGCCGCATGTTACCGAACGAAAATAATAATAAAAACGCCAGCAGCCAATAAGAAGGAGGCAGGCATCAGGCAGCACCGACGGAAATAGTAAAGGAAGCAAGAAGTTGGTGAAAATGAGCTGCAGCTGCGGCGAAAAAGCATTTATTGCACATGTTCTTGGTAGAGGCTTCCAAAGAAGCGCATGAAAAAGTTGCCACATTGAAATATATTTTGTTTTCATTTAAATCTATGTAGATGATAAAACATAGCTACTATATTCTTATATTTTAAATTTCTTTATTATTAAAAACGGATTTATTTTATATTGTAACTAGCTGGACCCGTTTTAAGCGTTGCCCGTGCTATGTTTTTGTAAATGCAAAATTATATCTTTTTAAATTACGGCCCTTTTTAGTACATGCATACGTCGCCATTTTTTTCCGCTCACGTGCCACGCCCTTTGTCCAATCTCGTTCACATTCTACGTTATGATTACAATATTCAATATGATCCTTTGTTTCGATTCTTACAACTCTGCTCTGAGTAGGTCAGGAGTTATAGCAATTTTAATGTTTTGGTTATAAGGAAGATGCCACACCCCGTCGTCTAATACCGCCCACTTTCTACGTGACGATTGAAGTTTTGAATATGAACATTTGATTCAATTTGTATAACTTTACTCTTAGTTTGTCAGGAGTTATGGCAATTTTAATGTTTTGGCTATATGGGTTGTGCCACGTAGAATGTGGTCCAATCCCAACCACATTCTACGTGGCTATTGGAGTTTTAAATATGAACATTTAATTCGATTTTTATAACTCTACACTTAAGTGTTTTAGTCCCTGATTAAACTTATCCAAGCCGTTTGTTAACTGATCGAAAAACACACACGGAATAAAATATATCCGTAAATGCCCAATCTTATTTATATGCCGTACAAAATAAAATGAGAAAACAATTAAAGCTACTATTTTTGTATTATTGGAAATAACCCGCAGAATTCGAATATATGAAAATGGAAAACAATTTCCATGGATAGGTTTACGAAATATCGCCTAATAACTTTTGAATCGAGCTTTGAAAAAGCTGGTCACAGATATTTGCAAATATTTCGCGTTTTAAATAAATGATTTGATCAAGTTTTAAATAAAATGAAATCTAATTAAACATCCAATAAACATTTCTCACAACATTTTAAATTGGTTTACGGGGTTGAGAGAATTCGATAGAGGAACTCGAAAAATGTAATTTTTAGACACAAATTTAAAATCCAAAATTAGCATGCCCCTTTTGTAATGAAATGATGTAAAAATAAAATAAATCTATGGATACATTTTGAGGGCAGAGAAAATCATGTGAAAATTTAGAATTGTGTGTAAACTAAAAAGTCCCATTATTTGTTTTTATATCCTACAGCCATGGATTACAGGTTATACTATGTATGTGATGATATTTAAGCGCCTCTTAAGAAGAAAGACTAGTTTAAAAAATTATGTGTTGACCACCAAAATCGGTTCTAAAACTTTTGGACCTTCATTTCTAATTATGTTTGTATTAGATTCAAAACAAGTAAAACATTAGAAAGAGCAATTCATTACCTTTCAAATGAAATCAAATTGTTCAATATTGAGCTTATCGTTCACGTGCTACAGTAACTTGACTGAATGTTTTTAATTTATTGAGGGATAGAACTACCAAAAAATATTTTTCGACATAGAACATGAGTGCAATGTTTTAACAAAATCAAAAATAGAAAATCTCAAAAGTGCCCGGTTTGATGTAGAATTGCCAATATACACGATAACTTGAAAAATATTATTCCGAGTGCGATGAAATTTAATTTCAATATATTTAAGTCGAAAATTTATTCATTATTATAAAATGAGTCAAATTTGTCAACGTACTCAACCACATCCCATACAAGATATGCACAGAAAAAAAAAATCTTCAATATGATGAATTTATTCATAAATATTATGAATTTCTTCTCCAACTACCAGATTCATCATATTGATACCACCGTTCATTAACTGACATATTAATGAATGTATTCATTATATATATGAACAAAATATTCAATACAATGAATTTGTATTGTCATATTGATAAATTTGTTCATAATATTTTATGAAAAAAAAAATTTTATAAAATATTTCGAAAAAAAAGTTTTGTAAAAATTTTATTTAAAAAAATAACAGTAAAAAAAAATTTTTAAAAATTATCCGAAAAAAATTTTGAAAAAAAAATAGAAACATTTTTTTTTTTTTCAAAAATAATTATTTTTATAAATATAACTTTTTATTAAAAAAAAAGTTGTAATTATAATAAATATATTATAAAACATTTTACTAATTTATGCATGTCGAGCAAGCATCATATAAGAAATAACACACAAGAACTACTTGAGAACTGAGAAGTGCGGTAAAAATGAACGAAAAAAAAAATATTTTGACAGAAATTTGGTTTAATGAACAGCGTTCTTCAATATAATGAACATATATGTTGTATTTTATAATTTGCTCCATTAATATGATGAAACGTATTCTTCACATACATTTCATCATATTGAAGAACACTTTTTCGACAGTTACCAAGCGTTCTTCATATTTATGGTATAATAATAATAGTTTGGCACTACAGTCCTATAAGAACTTAGGCCGAGCTCTCTCACCATGTTGAGCTGTGTGTGTTATATTTGTACTCAAAGTGGTGGGACCTACAGTTTATTGCCGAATCCGAACGGCGGGTGAGAGCTTTTCATAGACATTGTTTTACTCTCGTAGGTTTGCCATTTACTGCCGAGAGGTAGCGCGGTATAGAAAAATGTTTCTATGAAAAGATCTTGTTAGCCCCAGTCCAGGCTTGAACCGGGGAACTTACGGCTCGCAGTCAAACGCACTAAACACTGAGCATTCATAACAATAATGGCGTTACTCATTAATATTATGAATGGTTCTTCAATACAATGAATCATGAATTGAAGAACAGAATTCATCAATATGATGTACATTTTTTTTCGGTGTGGCTTTACTTTTTATGATATCATATCTCGTAAAGTATTCCAGATAAAGTTATTAAATTTAATATCCCAGTATGCCATTCGTATCGATATCGTTACGAGATCATTGCGAGTAGATGGAGAAATCACACGATATCGGACCCGTTCTCGTAACGATATCGAGTGTCAAATTGGATCTAGATGGAAGGTAGATATCGGAACGTTCTGTCGGAGTTTTCTCGATACGAAAAAATGTTCGAGATCGGAACGATATCGAAGAAAAAAACAATAAAAGTTCGAGATTTCTGCGAAAAATATTGCGATATCGATTTGATAAATGTTTAAATATCGTATCTTGTTAAAGAATTTGAATGTACGAACATTTTTAAAAATTAGAATCGAGAAAGCAACGATATCGAACTTTTTTATCGAAGTTATTCGAGAAAGCTTCGAGGTATCGAAGGTCTCCGAGACATGGCAGACTGAGATTAGTTTTAAACAATCATCCAACAATATATACTCAAATAAAAATAGGAGTAACATATTTTCTTTTTTATTCATATGTCTATTTATATAGCACTCAATTATAATGCTTTCACATATTTATTTTGTTTTAAATATTACCCATATAGTTTGTCATTGATAGGCCAATTTCTTTGGAAGAGTATGAACTAATTTTGGAATATTACAAATTGTGTGTCATTTTACTTTCTTGATTTTATGTGAAAAATGTTTATTGTATGTTTAATTACCTTTCATTTGATATAATACTTACTGTTTTTATTTATGTCTCTGGTTGGATACGCTAATCCCTTTAATTGTCATTAAAAATTCATTGTAAATTATTCATATTTTAAAGTTTATTCCCGACCCCCTTTACTAATTTCACAAACCCACCTGCACACATGATGTATAGTGTTTAATGTACAGATTCATAGATCTTCATATGTATTGAGTTTGTTATATAGAATTTTCTCTCAACATATCGTGCTTTTTATTGCCGTACAATGGGAAACAGTGGCAACGCTACACAAAGACATTTTATCGCAATTTGTGAACTTTTGCCACACTTTCGATGATAAGCGGATAAAACTAAAAAGAAAAAAAACACACACACACAAAAATATAACTCAAGAAATTTTTCGACGTTGGGATGTAATGTGTACCAAAATGAAATCCAATAAGTGAATGAGTTGCGGTCTTTTGGTCAAATCACATTTGGCAACAAGAGCCAAAAGAAGTTGGCGAAATATATGAAATACGAGAGGCGGTACAAATGGCCAAAAATGGCATCAGTGACGACAGAACCACTGACTGTCAATCTGTGGCCAGTTGTCTATCTACATAGTAACTTATGTAGCTGAGTGTGTGTATGACAGACCGACTACACTGTGCGGCAACAGTAGAAAGAGCAGCGGCTGCTACTAATGACAAGAACGCTGTTGATGGCTACGACTATTGGAAAATACGAAGACATTTGCCACAAACGTTGCCAAAACGCACATGCAGTTGGCCATAAAATACAATTGTGGCCAAAATAAAATAAAATGCGAAAACTTTTATTAATAGATCGTTTGTTCAACATCAAAACGTATGTGGGTTTTTTTTATTTTTTAGATTACGTTTCTGTGGAGGCTTTAAGAATATCAGAAGTAATCAGTTTTCTTTTTGGTTTTTGTTGATAATTCAATTTGCACTTTTTGATTTTCAAAATAATATAATTTCTTTTTTGTTTGTTTGTCGAAAAATAATGTCAATGATTTAACTCAAACTAAGCATTGATTGATGATAATTATTTTAAGTTTTTATATTATAATAGATATCTACTTAAACATATGGGGTTCCGGACGGGACATTCTTACGCTTAAAACTTAAATATCTCTAAGGAAATTTAATGAATTTAATTGATTTTTGTATGCATATAGTATTTAAATAAGACTAAACTAAATTGTAGAATTCTATATGGTAGATCAAAGGATATAAATAAAATAGTGGGCGTTTCGGACGAGACAAAAACGGAAGTAAATATCGAGGTTTATATGAACATTCCAAAAAATCTCCGAAATAATCGAAATATTTAAAAAAAAATAGTTGAAATCATGTGCTTTCTTTGTATATTTACACTTTGTTCCTAAAGTTTATAGTTTTTTCGTAATAAATCACAGAAAAATTCCGGACGGAACAAAAAATTCCGTATTGAAATTATCAGTACGATTTTTATTCTAAAAATACTTTTTTCGTACAATATATTTTTATGAATTATCTCTGAACATAGCTGAGACAATTTACTTAATTTTTGTATATGTACACTTTATTTCTAAAGTTTACAGTTATTTCGTAATAAATCACAAAATAATTCCGGACGTTCCGTATGGAAAATTTGCACTACGATTTTTTGCAAAAAATAATTGTGCATATGATAATATTAATAATCATTATTACGAAATGAATAGTGATGTACTATTGAAATTTTCAGATGTTTTTTAAGTTTTTGATTTTTTTATTTTATACTGTAGTTTTGCGCTTTTGGTACTCAAAGTTCCGGACGAGAACGATTTCAATTAGCTGTCAAAAATTTTCTAGAACTAGAAAAATTATGTTTACATTTTTTTACTATGGTAATATTATAGCCGCGGTAGCTCAGTGGTTAGTGCGTTGGACTGCGAGCCGAAAGGTCCCCGGTTCAAGCCTAGACTGGGGCTAACAACATGTTTTCATAGAAACATTTTTCCATACCGCGCAATCTTTAGGCAAACCTACGAGAGTAAAACAATTGCCTATGAAAAGCTCTCACCCGCCGTTAAGATTCGGCAATAAACTGTAGGTCCCACCACTTTGAGTACAAATATAACACGCACAGCTCAAAATGGTGAGAGAGCTCGACCTAAGTTCTTATAGGACAGTAGTGCCAAACTATTATATTATTTAATATTATTTATATTACTATGGAAATAAATGTATCTTTCTGGTTCCGGACGGAACATCGAAAATTCTTATACAAAAATCGAAATTTTCAAGTTTTTTTTAATTTGGATCAATAATGTTAACTGAAAAAACAGAAAATAAAATTTTGTATCTGAATGTTTTTAAAGTTAATTAATTTGGTTACTCAAAACACATGAAACATATTTAGATATTGCATAGTAACGTAATTTTATGAGTATTTCTTTATACGTTACCGTTAACGGAATAGAAATTTATTTTCAAATATTTTGATTCAGATATTTAAGATTCCAAATCCATCGTTAATTCAAAGAAATGAGCATATGGAATTTTTCGGTCGTGGTTAACGTTTTCTGGAAATGCCATATATAAAAAAAGTCTTGTCTGTCTGTTTGTTCCAGCGACTAAACCACTTAACCGATTTGATTGAAATTTTCCATGTGCATACTATGGAGTCCGGAGGGTGACAGAGGGCGCGCCCCATGCCTGAAAGTGGCATCTCCCATACAACGTAAACTTTGAAAACGATTTAACTCGGCAATTACACCATTTATGAACATGAAACAAAAAACTCAAATACAAAAAAAAATAGTAAACCCAAAGCTTAAACACAAAAATAAAAATAAAAGCAAAAATACAAAAATAAAAAACAAAATCAATATAAAATTAAAAACATATAAAAGCAAAAAACTTAAAAAAAAGCAAAAACACAAAATCAAAAGCAAAACAAAAATGCAAAGCAAAAATGTAATTAAAAAAAAAAGTAAAGTAAAAACAAAAACAAAAACACAAATCTAATAAAAACTAAAGCAAAAACGGAAACAAAAATAAACAAATAAAAAAATGCAAAAAACAAAAAACAAAATTAAAGGAATAGTAAATACAAAAGCATAAGAAAAAAGCAGGAAAAATATTAAAGGTTAAAATATAAATAAAAATAAAAGCGGAAACCAAAAAAAAACAAAAACAAATTGAACAGCTATTCTTAAAAAAAGGGTTAAAAAGAATCCTCCCCGCCAAAATTCATTCTTTTATTCCATGACTCTTAATGCACAAAATAGCATTCCAGGTTTCATTAAATTATTCCAGGCCATATATATAATTTACACATATATATAATTTCAAATCAAGTACTTTTTTCTTAGTACATTTTGATTTTAAGATTACTACTAAAATGAAATTAATACTTATAATAATAATATTCTTTTATGATAATTATATAAATAGAGCTTTTGAGAACTTATAACAAAAAAGAACTAATCTAAATGACCAATTAGGTATTATGCAATATATTACAGCCTTTTAACTAAAAATAAAATAATTTTTTAAAAGATTAAATTTCAAATCAGTTTGTTAATTTTGCAGATATTTGCTTTTGTGAAAAAAAGACCCCTTTAAATTTAATATAAATAGTGTTTAATTTAAAATCAAACAGTATGCGAAAGAAACAATAAAAAAGATTAAATCTATTCGTATTATTGTTCCTTAAATTCTATAATTTCATGTGAGTTATTTTTTTTTCTTATTATTGCTTCTTTTACCATAATATCTTATAAATTGTATAAATATTTTTGACAAAATAAAAAATATTTTGAATTTATGTCTGATTTACAATCTTGTTTTTTCGGATATGGCCGGTAAGTTAACATAAATTGAATTTCCACTCGGAATTTTACGTCTGAAATCAAATTTTATGTAGCATATACGTTATATAATACAATTCAAATTATTAAATGCTTAAAATTTCCAAATAATTCGTTCTAAAATTTTCTGTCCTATCCAAATTCTTTTCTACAAAGTAGGTACCTATGTTATTGTATTATTTTTGTTTAGCTTCTCTTCGTCATCTTCTATCTCATCAACTACCATTTGGGTTACTAATCTTATTGCATCCATCAAGCTTGATCCAGCAACAGCAGCAGCAGCACCATCCACAGCCACAGCGCCATTATGTTGCTCATAAACTTTAGCTTTTTTTTCCATGACTCTTAAGCCTTTTGACAAGAAAATTGCATCTTTCTTCATGCTTGCGTTCATCAGCGTCAAAGTGCGCGCCACATCAACCTTCGCACACATAAATACACTGCCAAAGTATGAGTGAGATGGAGCACTAAAAAGTGCGTTCGTTTGTTCAGTCACACACGAGGTCAACGTTGCATTTTTTACACAAGCCATTTTTATGCCATTTTGAAATATTCCATGTTTTATGATACTGGAAATTATATGCCGAGCCGTTTATGCTTTTTAGAGAATTATATCTTAGAGAATTATATAAATCGTACACAGAAAAATAAAATTCTTCAATATGATGAATATATTCATAAATATTATGAATTTGTTCACCAACTACCAGATTCATCATATTGATATCACCGCTCATTAAATGACATATTAATGAATGCATTCATTATAAATATGAATAAAATATTCAATACAATGAATTTGAATTGTCATATTGATGTATTTGTTCATAATATATATTTTTTTTTTAAATAATTCGAAATAAAGTGTTTATTTAAAAAATAACAGTAAAAAAATTAAACGAAAAAAAATTTGTCAAAAAAAAATTGTTCGAAAAAAAAACGTTTTCGACAAAAAAATGTTTTCGAAAATAAAAATTGTTCGGACATTTTTTTTTTTCGAAAAAAACAATATATTCGAAAAAAAATTGTTTTTTCAAAAAAACATTTTTTTCAAAAATATATTTTTTATAAATATAACTTTTTATTAATAAACAGTTGTAATTATAATAAATATATTATAAAACATTTTACTAATTTATGCATTTCGAGCAAGCATTATATAAGAAATAACACACAAGAACTACTTCAGAACTCAGAAGTACGGCAAAAAATTAACGAAAAAAAATATTTTGATGGAAATTAATCTTCACGTATTCTTCACATACAGTTTATCATATTGAAGAACACTTTTTCGACAGTTACCAAGCGTTCTTCATATTTCATATTATGATAGCATTCATAACATTGATGGCGTTAGTCATAATTATTATGAATAGTTCTTCAATACAATTAATAATGGTTTAAAGAACGGAATTCATCAATATGATGTACATGTTTTTCTGTGTATTATATAATTCACTAAGTGACATATAGTAGTTTTTAATGCAAACATTTACAAATATTCTTTGTTATATTACGAAACATATTTATATCAAACTATATATTTTTTTTTGTAAGTTATTTAATGCTAATTTTAATCATAATTAATAGATATTTGAAAAAAAATTAATTCCTCCCAGAATCCGGAGTGGAAACATAGTTTAGGATGCCATCATTGTCTGATCAGGCTTCAAATAAGTTAATAATGAGGCTCCCGCATCTACCTGATTTAAAATGTAAAGATCAAGTTTCCTAATTATAATTGTGTCTAGACGGGTTTCCTTATATATATGACAATGGAAATAGTTTTTTTTTTTTATTTTTTGGTTATGAGGAAATAAAAAATAAATGCATGCAGATACATGTATCTGTTCATAGTTTTTTTAGGGATCAGGAATTAATAGATATACTTCGAAAGTGTGTGGGCGACATATTTACGCATCTATAATACATAAGTTTTATATACATAAATAAATATGTTATAATAAAATTTCAATTGGAGGTTTAGAAAACCTCATGCTTATCGACTAGGAGGTTGCGACAACCTCACCCTCACCAATTTGGAGGTTGTCGCAACCTCATGATCACCGATTTGGAGGTTACCACAACCTCATGTTCACCGATTAGGAGATTGGCACAACCGAATGAAGAGGTTGTTGCAACTACTTTATCAGTTGTTGCCGCAACCGAATGATTCGGTAGGGCAATTTAGTAGTATATATTGAAAGAGTTATGACAGTTTTAATGTAACCCATTTGTATTTAAAAAAAAAGCACTAGTTTTAAATTTTTGACTTTAAGCAAGCCTAGAGAAGGATTTTTCACTAGGGTATACCATTTTTTGTTTATTTTCTAGGTTTTCATAAATTTTGAATGAATTGATATATTTTCCACTTTCTGCAACATTCCGATTATCGGCGAGCAAGACTAAGCTTCTGTCCCATAGTGCACTGTATGGCCGACAAAATTTTGTTTAGTTTAAAATTTAAAATCTTAAAATCGAAATCCATATTAATTTTGGTTTAATTCTCTGTTCAAAATACAATTTGTGGAGTTTCGAACCAATCTTTTGACCTTATTGAAACTTAGGACCAATGTTTTATTTTTTTTTTTAAATCATAAATTGAACAATGGCAACACTGTGCCATGTGCTGATCTATAAACTCGCATTAAAATCATTTTATATGCGCATAAAACTGATGGCTTAGACAAAGCCATTCGAGTTATAGTTCTTTGAAATGGTGATAGTGACGGTAACAATGATGATGGGGATGCTGTTGGTAAAGATGATTCGTTTGTTTTATGCTATGAATAGCACTAAAAAATGCCACCACAGTAGAGTGAAAGCAAGCAACTTTGTCCGAAAATTCTTCAAAAGTTAGTTTAACCGAGTAAGAAAAATAAAGTCATATGGACGTCCAAATATGGAATATCCACCTTCTTGAGAATATTCATGTGGTATAATTAACTCCATAAAAAAGGTACAAAAATAAAAATTATTTTTTTAAAAAATGGGCGGATTCAAATAAAGGGGCATTCCATTGTGACGGACGTTACATTCGTACGATTAATACATTTTCAGTTGATAAAAAAAAATAAATACATTTTTAATATGCAGAGGATAGATCTTATAGTCCTTTATGCATGTATAAAAAACTTTTACATTAGGTCCTATATCTCTCTACAAATTTGAAGGTAAAAGCTGTGACGGGCGTTACACGCACGGATTTCGAAAATAATGCTATTTTGTGATTTTTATGATTTTTTTGTAAGGTTTTCTTTTCTTATTGAATATTTTGGGATATTTACTACTTTTTCTATGGTTAAATAATAATAATACAATTGATTATTGATGCATATATTAACAAATATATTATTTTCTAGTTTTTTTGGTTTGCGACGATTGTTATTTTAACATAGACCCAAAATTAGGCAATGGAAAATTGTATTGCAAGCCTCTGTTAACTGTGCAAGCTAACCTGAAAGAGGTGTGGTCTAACCAAAGCTTTAGTGCTTTGCCAAATTATTAATATATTGTAACGAAAAGAGATAATTTGCTGCACTGTGCAAGAGTAAATGAGACGCAAGACAATTCAGCGCATTAAGCAATGTGTTAGAAAGAGACGGAAAATCATTCAGCGCACTGAGGTGCGAGAAAGAGATATAAGATCAGAGCAATAGAAACACATTAGTGCGAATGAGATGCCAATAGCATGCGTCATTCACGAAACAAATGTTCTCGAAACATGTCTAAGCTTGACGAAACGAAAAATAAGGGCGCCGCATCTGAGGTACGACACTTCAGTTGTTATTTTATAGTGAACTAGTGCATCTCGTGAGCGAACGTTATTAAGATAACAGCAGTTGTTATAAGTGATTGTTACTAAGTTGTTATTTAAATAAATAAAGTTAATTAATACTAGTTAAAATCAAATCTGTGGCAATTTGAAATAAAAGCACAAGTCTATTTTTTGAACTTTTCAACATAACAACTTTAAAACTTAACAACTTATTCCGAAAATTATCTTTAAAAAGATTTCTAAAATTAGTTTGGCATAATTAAGAAAAACTTAAATAAAATAAATGTCTGCGGAATATTCTTATTATAATCTTTTTGAAAGTTTTTTTGTTAATATAAATAAATATTTAAAAACAAGTAGATATGCTTTTACGTATTTTGCTTATATCTCAGCAACTATAGGAAGAATCAGTATAAAAATTTGACACAAAATGAATTCGAATATCTGGATTACGATGGTATTAATAACTCAATTTGAGCATATCTCGAGTTATGTTGTTTTTTCACATTGCCACAGAAGTATTAGTATGTTTTTCATTTTGTACACAATCCAGAGATACGAACTTGTAGAACCGCTTTTCGTAGGCTGAATTTTCGTAACAATATTATAACTACACGCTCCAAAAAAAAGGATCTCCCAAACATAATTTTGCAGTAAACATAATATATAATTGACTGATAAATCATTTGTAAACAGGGTTATATTGAGATTTGAACAGTGTTGTAATGAGCTTTGACTTACATTATAATATCCCGGAAACATTTTGCCCCTTAAAATGGAAACATAATAATTACTACATCCAAATAAAATAAATATTTGAACAGAAACATAAATATGTTTAAAAGAACATATGATTTTGAACGACCTGAATATAAACATGTTTCCAGTGAAACATATCAGTTGTTTCAGTTCAAAAAGTATAATAATTACTACATCCAAATAAAATAAATATTTGAACCGAAACATAAATATGTTTAAAAGAAAACATGATTTTGAACGACCTGAATATAAACATGTTTCCAGTGAAACATATCAGTTGTTTCAGTTCAAAAAGTAGTATGTTTGCATAGAAACATGGTGCACATTTGCACCAGCAGACGCTAAACCTGACGATCCAGTAGACAGTTACAGTTGGTCTCAGTACAGCACATAGCGTAGGCAAGGAATTCACGGAGGCTTTTGTAAAAAAAAACATGCCGAATTTTGTTTGAAAATCGAAACACTGTTTTTTATTTGTGGTTCTTTCACATTAGTTTCAGAAATTGTATACTGCACGTTATTATACTCAGTTACTATTTGTACTTTTTGTAACACAATTTATATATTTATTTAATTTACAAATAACAAAATTATTACCGACGCGAACACGTTTTCTCAACGAACAACAAAAGACACGTACGCAGAAAATGCCGATCACTGAGTGTCAACATTGTATACAAGAAGACGACAAAAGAGACGTAGATATAAAATTCTGCTCAACTAGTGCCAACTTCGTATACAAGAAGAATGTTGGAAGAATACATTTATTTAAATCCAATATCATTTTTGTTTGTTTTTAAACATCAATATGTTCAAACGATGGCAAAAGATGGTGTAGATAGAAAATGCTGCACAACGTTGCCAACTTCGTTAGTCGATAAATTATCGAATCAAGACGATCGTTGCGAACATACGTTGTATTTAGATTTGATTAGCATTTTCTGTGTTTCGAAACATATTTTTAACCAAGTAAATTGCCAAGAAATAGTTTATTCAAATGCAATTAAAATTTTATGTTGGTATTGTAACATATTTATGGTAAATTTGACAGATTCGGCTGGACAATATAATAATGTTTACACGTGAAGAAAAATAAATTCAATTTCGATTATAATTTAATTACACTTCATTCCGAATACATGAATCGTAATTTCGTATTACTTTTTAATTACATTCAAACATATTCAAACTAATCTTTTCTATCCGTGTATATCTTGAATAATATGTTTTAAAAAATATTACAAATAGCATAATCCCGCACAATTATTTTGCACTACAATAAAATGTATTTCCATACAAGCGTACAACTGGAAAAATAATTTATTCTATCGTAGATATTTCTAATTTTAAATGTCATAAAATAATAAATACTACCATGACAACTCGAATGGTAATTGAAGTATAATTTTTTTAAGTAATGTTCGTAATCGAAGTTAACAATGTGTTCGGCTTTCAAACCATTATTTTGGCGCCTATTAATATATACAGATTTATTTTTTAAAAATTTTCAATTATTGAATTATTTTTTATGTATATACTTATTTAATACTCATTTATATATTTAAGTATCTAATTTTTTTGGCAACAACATAAGCCACATCTGCTGCCAACAGATGTAATTAGACTCTGAACATTTGCGGAGATTTTTCTTTGTTTTACTTTGCTTTAACTGACATTCTGATTGCCATTTCGCAATGGTAATGATGGTTCCTAAGTTCGTACGTAACTTATGTGCCATTTATACTGTATAGCACTGTGACTTTCACCATAGAGTAAATATGTATAAATGGGGCGTTCCACGTCAATTCACCGAGCTATGACACAGACCCCTTCGATTTGCTTCAAATTTGATTTGAAAAAATTCTAATATTGAAATAATACTTTTTATATTTCATAAACCTTCAAAACAGTTATTACAATAATAGTTTAACAAAAATCTATTTTAAGAATTACATATTTATAAATTCTAAATTTAGTTTCATTATTTTAGATTATTAAATATTTCAATACTTTTAATCTGCAATTCGACCTTTCCACCATGGGTCTGAAAATATGTTGCAAAGGCCTATCTACAAAAAAAAAAAAACATATTATGTTAACATTAATCATTCTTTTTTTCTAGTGCACACTTTTTTTCATTACGAATGAAGTCCGTGACACTGCTTTTCATTATTGTCTTTCACTCCCCTACAAAGTGACTATATTCAGTAGCACGTGCTATTAAAAACAGCCAAGCAGCCAGAAAAAATTTTACTTTTCAATTATTATTTTCTACATTATTTTTTGTTACTATATAATAATATTATTTATTTATTATTTTTTAAATTTTTTTTTTTTTAATTTTCAGTTACAGCAAATTTTTGTCTCCTTAACTGCAGCCTCAGATGCTGAGAATGTTCACTGTGCCATTCGCGAAATGTTGGCAACCCTGTTGTAGTGCATTAAAGTTTATTGTTATGATTATGAATAACCAGCGACCATATCTTGTTTAGGCCCACATAGAGGCCCGCCAGAAAGCCAAGCAGTCTTTCGTTGAATATTCGAATTTAATTTTCCGCCGCAACACGAGATGGCATTGCTTTGATGGGTAATGAGCCACGCTAATTTGGGTTAATGTTTGATTTTATTTCATTTTTATGCCAACTTTTGTTGCTTATTGCGCTCATAAAAATATCCTTCATATTTTTTTACTAATGGAATTTTAAATCACTGCATTTATTTGACATTTAGTTCAAATTTTAATGCAATTGCTTTGGGAGTTGAAACAAGCGTTGTAGTTTTAATACACCACAATCAATACATTGTCCATCACCGAAAATTGCGACCGAGCTGGCATCATTAAAATGCAATTTACTGCGGTATAACAAGGAAATGTGTATAGAAAACTATAGAAAAGTTGCGAATGTTCAAAACAGTTGAAACTGAATTGAGGTGAAATTGAAATTGAGTTGAATTTGAGTTGCAGTTGAATTGGAGTTGAGTTGAATTCAATTCCATATAAGTTGAATTGAAGTTGAGGTGAGGTTGAGTTGAAATTAAGTTGAAGTAGAGTTGATGTTGAGGTGAAGTTAAATTAAGTTAAGTTGAAGTTGAATTGAATTATAGTTGTGTTGATGATGAATTTAAATTGAGTTGAATTCAAGTTACGTTGAAATTAAGTTGAAGTTCAGTCGAATTTGAGTTGAGTCGAAGTTGAAGTTGAGTTGAAGTTGAGTTGAAGTTGAGTTGAAGTTGAGTTGAAGTTGAAGTTGAAGTTGAGTTGAAGTTGAGTTGAAGTTGAAGTTGAATTAAAGTTGGGGTGAAGTTGAGTTGAAATAAAGTTGAAGTAGAGTTGAAGTTGAGTTTATGTTGCGGTTAAATTAGGTTAAGTTGAAGTTGAGTTGAATTATAGTTGTGTTGAAGATGAATTTAAATTGAGTTGAATTCAAGTTACGTTGAAGTTGAGTGGAAGTTAAGTTGAAGTTGAAGTTGAGTTGAAGTTGAGTTGAAGTTGAGTTGAAGTTGAGTTTAAGTTGATTTGAAGTTGAGTTAAAGTTGAAGTTGAAGTTGAGTTGAAGTTGTCTTGAAGTTGAGTTGAAGTTGAGTTGAAGTTCAGTTGAAGTTGAAGTAGAGTTGAAGTTGGGGTTAAGTTGAGTCGAAGTGGAGTTGAGTTGAATTGAAGTTTAATTGAAGGTTATTAACGTTCAAGTTGAAGTTGAGTTGAAGTTGAGTTGAAGTTGAGTTGAAGTTGAGTTGAAGTTGAGTGGTAGTTGCGTTGAAGATGAGTGGAAGTTGAGTGGAAGTTGGGTTGGAGTTGAAGTTGAAGTTTAGTTGAAATTGAGTTGCAGTTGACTTGAATCTTTCTGATTAAATTTAAATTTTCTACAGTAACCCCTTAATACTACCTCTCTTACAATTAGCCATATTCAACAACAACAACAACAATAATGATTGCAGTGTGGCAGCTACTAAAACAAAAACAACAACATTTTGTACAAGAAATCAACGTCATCACGAAATTGCGGTCATATAAACAACAACGGTAAACGCCACAAATTGTATGCAATGTTTAAACAGTTGGTTGCGTTGCATTCGTTCCGCCGGCCAAAGTCATCGCACTGCAACATGCAAAACATGGCTGGCCAGAGTGTACTTTAAAGCAATAACAACAAAATCAACTGCAACATTTTGGCCATAGCGGTGGATACAGCACTGTGGATACAGAGGCGGGACGCAGTTGGTGCGCAGTTGGTGCGCTGCTCATTTTCCAGCGAACACTCGAGGTTCGTCCTTTATCGAGTCCTTTGTGCGTGTGTCGCACACGTGGACAAACACACGCATGGCTGGGAAAATTGATTGCTATTGTAAAATTGATTGGCGTTCGATAAATTTCGGAGCTGCGGTTGCCGCTATTTAAATTAAGTTTTCGGTGCGATTTACACGGTGTGCCCGCGGTTGTGCCGTGACGGAATGGCTGAACGAAATGCATAAAATCACAAAAATAAATAAAAAATTAAAAACAAAATACGAACAGACACGACAATGAATCGCGAAATGGGAGTAAAGCGCGACATTGTCGCATCGTGTCATAAATAATTGCGGACTGCTATATGATGCAGCGCTGTCAGTTAAAAAGGACCAAAGCAGATAAATAGACAGACCGACAGACCTCCTGTCGAACATATAGACAAAGAGACAGACAAACATCTGGCAATATAGATGACTGCTTTTGAAAATGGCGCGAACTGTTCGGAGCAAGCGTCACTTCCGGTGGCGTCCATTGTTTATTTGTATGCCTGAAGCTGGCAGCTGCTTGTTGGCGCATTTTTTTTTTCTTTTTTTTTTGTTTCTGTTTTGTATATATATATGATCGTTTGGTTTTTGTGCTGTTGTCACTGCCGAATTTGCTTTAATTTAAACACATGTGGAAACTGCAGTTGCAACTGAAGCCGACGTGCGTCGCATTTTATTGGACATCAGTTAATATTGAATTTATTTTTATTATTGATTAAACCGTTGCAAAGTGTCCGATATTTCGCAGCGATTATAGTTTAAAAAAACATGAATTGACGTGAATGCCATTGCAGTGAGAATAATAAATTTTGTAAGGACATAAAAGCAATCTGATCGAATTGAATGAAGTGCGGAATTTTATTGATTGCGGCGGACAGATTAAATTAATCAAATTAAAATCGTCATAAATAGCAAAGCACATAAACAATGATTGATGCTGTACTGCATAAAATCTTTTAGGGCTGCATATGAAAAAAACTTGAACACAACTTAACTACACATCTTAACATCATTAGCACATTCAAATCAACTTCAAGTCCAGTTTAATTCAACTTCAACTTAACTTTAACTGAACTTCAACTTCAACTCAACTTTAACTCAACTTCAACCCAACTCAACTTCAACTCAACTTCAACTCAACTTCAACTCAACTTCAACTCAACCTTAACTCAACTTCAACTCAACTTCAACTCAACTTCAACTCAACTTCAACTCAACTTCAACTCAACTTCAACTCAACTTCAACTCAACTTCAACTCAACTTCAACTCAACTTCAACTCAACTTCAACTCAACTTCAACTCAACTTCAACTCAACTTCAACTCAACTTCAACTCAACTTCAACTCAACTTCAACTTAACTTCCACATCAACTTCAACTCAACTTCAACTCAACTTCAACTCAACTTCAACTCAACTTCAACTCAATTTCAACTCATTTTCAACTCAACTTCAACTGAACTTCAATACAACTGCAACACAACTTTAATTCAACTTAAACTCCACTTCAACTTAACTTCAATTAAACTCAAATCAACTTCAACTCAATTTAACTCAACTTCAACTCCACTTTAATTCAACTTCAACTCAATTTCAACTCAACTTCAACTGAACTTCAATACAACTTCAACTCAACTTCAACTTAACTTCCACATCAACTTCAACTCAACTTCATCTCAACTCCAACTTCAACTCAACTTCAACTTTAACTCCAGTTAACTCAAATTCAACACAAATTCAACTCAACTTCAACCCATTTTCGACTAAACTTCTACTATGTTAGAACTTTTAACGTGAACTCTCAACATAATTTCAACGCAAGTTATATCTTTACGTATAAGTATATCTCTTAATCAGTGTACATATCATCATTGTACATATGTATTATATGATATACCATGTATGATTTTTGAATGAAATAATATAAAAATTGAGTTAATTGAATTTTTTTTATTAATATTTCAACTATATAACAAAGTTCTCTTCATGATTTCTCTTATTTCTATATACATCACTCCTAACCTTGAAAAATATTAATATAAAATTAAAATTTCTCAAAACGAGTTTTCTTCTGTTCGCACTTAATTGACTATTTCAGCATCCCAATAGGGTAATTTTATTGTGAATATTTTAGAATTAATTTTGATTATATTTTGCAAATTATATTTAAAAATATTTATGTAAAATTATAAAAAAAAACGATTAAAAAAAGTTAGTCACATGGATTTAATGACGGCCGAACCGACTATGGAATACCCTACCCACTTCGGTGGGCATATTAATGTGGGATAACTAATTCTATAAATAAATAATAAAATTCATAATTATGCTAACTATTCAAAATATAATTCTGATATACAAATTTTATCATAAAGAATTTAATCAAAAACAGTCATTAGAAAAAAAAATAGGTTGATGTTGATAATACTTTTTAAACTCTATCTTGAATTCTATACTAATATTGAGTACTAAAAGAGTACTTTATATTTAGATTTTGTCGTAATACTAAAAGAGTGCATAATACACGCCTCATGTAATGGCAAACTTACTGAAGAGAAATATCAAAAGAGCGGCAAGAAATATGGCGTCGTTTACTGTCCCTGTTACTCTACTTTTGTAGCGTCCCTGTTGAAAAAACCCTAAAAAAAAAACTTTTGTAGAGCTCTTATTGAAAACCCCTTTATAATATATACAAATTCTTCTCAACTTTTTATTAAATTTTTCCAAATTTAACAAATAATTTATATCAATCACGATATAAATTATAAATTATTTTTTTCAAAAATAGCAATAATTTTAATATTATAGAAGAAAAATGTATAATATTTAAATTAAATTAAACTAAATAACTCAATGAACCTTTGGAGTATTCACTAAAACACAATACATAGAATTAATATGCACTTTTTTTATCTAAACGCATCATTGTACTCCGTCCGAATTCCGTTATAATCATTAGATTTTTTTTTTAATGTTTCATTTCATTCCATCTATTCAGTCTACGGATTTGTATCTTACATACTAGTTACATTTTTGAATAATAAATTATTAATTAATTAAATAGTATACATAAATTTAATTTAAATCTATATTCATTAACATTAAAATTAAGAAGTGGTGAAAAGCTATTACATAATTTAATACATCTTGATATTGGCTCATTGACAGCATAATTTGATCTATGAAATGATTCAACAAACAAACGATTATTTCTTAAATCTCTAGGTGGAACGGAATTATTATTTTAATAATATTATTAATTTTTTATTAACAAAATATGTTCATAATTTTAAAAAGATCACTCAATTTTATAAAGTGCTCTCAAGACAATATTTCTGTAATTTTTCAGAAATATTTCCGGCAAACACAAAGATAAATTGAATATTTTGAAAGTGTATAGCAGGTCGTAGAACTTTGTGGAATTTTAATGGCAGATTCACGACATATTGGTACGAACTTCGCCTTTGTATGTCTGCAATATGTCGACGAATGTTTCTTAAATTCACTTTCTAAAGTAGCTGATTTTGACTGAATACTAAGTGTTTTCATATTACCTAACGTTTTTAAGAATAAGCTTACGTAATTTTAGGCCCTTTTAACCCACTAAAAATGTTATAATGTTGAAAATAATTTTGCCAAAAAAACTTAAACGCAACTATTCTTATAATTGTGAATAATCATTTTTATATATTTATGAATTTAAATATTTTTATACGTTTTTAAAATATAAACTCTGAGAATTATGAGATTTATAGAAAATTTTTTAATTATCTATTTAGCATCTAACAAAAAACAAGAAAATAATTTATGGATATCCAAAATTACTGGAAATATGTCATATAAAGTGTCGTACTTCAATAAAAAATATTTTTAAAAACTAAAAAATAAAAACTTGATTGTCCCTAATTATGTGACCACCACCGACCCTACGTTCTAAATGATTAAAAATACGTGCCGATATTATACAGTTGAAAGTGATAATCATTTTATTTACAGTAAATAGTGTAGTGTCTTGTGAAATACGCTGCGCGTTGACACAAAAACAATTAGTTAATCTCTAAGTCTCTATGAAAAAAATGATAAAGAGCATTAGAATGGTGAGTGTACCATGATTAGACAAAATACCTACCAGGTAACAATAAAAACATGAATAACAACAACAATACTCAGACAAACGTGCACTCGGCTATCGCTCTTCGTTGCGTGTGCGTCGATATTGTTAGTCCGATGAATTTAAACATGTTCTGTCTACGGAAATATTGGTCACTTCAATGCGATCGCTCGCATGTGAAGCAACGTGCGCGTGCTCTCTAGTCAATAAATTGTTTTAATTATTACTTTAACAAAATAAAAGTAATTAATTTTAAACTGTTTTGAGAATTATATAATTTTACAAAATGCGACACAATAATCTGTGGACAGCGACGCTGTCTTGTGTGTGTTTTCTGTTGCTGTTGTCCACTGTCAGCTCCTACAAATACCTGGGTGTTCTGCACACGGCTGCTAAATCCCATTTCATCATAGGCTCTTCGCTGATGAAGGAGCTGGCACGTCAGGGACATGAGGTGACTGTAATATCGCCGTTTCCACTCAAGGAGCCGATGAAGAACTATCACGATGTAGCGACGCCGTCCATTATTAAAGCTATGGCTGGTGAGTTTCAAAGCAATGCTGAGGTGTAATTAGAGTAGTAATGGGGTACTCAAGACGATATTTAGTTGTCTCAGCAGCCTTGTCTGAATTTAAATAATCCAATGATCAGATTACCAGTATCAGTACGCTATTCAAATCGTGATGCTTTTTGAAGTTACTATCCTGTTGAGTTTTAGGGCAATGCTGCAATAATTATTGTAGAACACGAAAGGAAATTTAATTCATAATCATTTATTGTCTGATCAGAATTGTCTAACTTTAAGAGAGGTAATTATCAGGTTACCACACGCAGAAAAAAATAACTGTGTACACATAACAAAAATGTTAATCAATGCAATTAATTTTTAATTTCGATGTAACTTTTAATTGCATTGAATTCAATATTTGTAATAATGAGAAGTTGTTGATTGCAAAAAACGTTATTACTTTGTTTTTGTTATATTGATAATAAAGTTGTTATATGTATTAAATATTTTATTCAGAACTAGCTGGACCCGTGCACGACTCGTGCCAAGATTTTGTGAATTCATAGATATAAAGCGATTTTATTAATATAAAAAAACATTATTATTATTGTTTATATCAGGGGCCCGTGCTTCGCTATGGAAGTTTTTATTGGTTTTATTAATGTAGTAACCAAATAATAATTCTCCGCCAAAACAATTTTTCTCAAAGTCAATTCAGACAGTAGAATATTTCGCCGTAGAATTCTTCCCAGTAGAAATCTTCGCCGTAAAATTCTTCCCCATAGAACGCTTTACCGCAGAATTCTTCCCGGTAGTACTCTTTCCGGTAGAATTCTTCCCCGTGAAGTTTTTCCCAATAGAAGTTTTAGTTTAGTTAGTTTCAATGTGGTGAGTTTTAGTGTGTTGAATTTTTAGTGTGGTGAGTTTTAGTGTGGTGTGTTTTAGTGTGGTGAGTTTTGGTGTGGTGAGTTTTAGTGTAGTGAGTTTTAGTGTGGTGAATTTTAGTGTGGTAAGTTTTAGTGTGTTGAGTTTTGGTGTGGTGTGTTTTTAGTATGGTGAGTTTTAGTGTGGTGAGTTTTAGTGTGGTGAGTTTTAGTGTGGTGAGTTTTAGTGTGGTGAGTTTTAGTGTGGTGAATTTTAGAGTGGTGAATTTTGGTGTGGTGAGTTTTAGTGTGGTGAGTTTTAGTATGGTGAATTTTCAGTGTGGTGAGTTTTAGCGTGGTGAGTTTTATTGTGGTGAGTTTTAGTGGGGTGAGTTTTATTGTGGTGAGTTTTAGAGGTGAATTTTAGTTTTTTGTTTCATCTTTTTTTAGATTGTGTATGTGCTGAGTTATGTCGTTTTGAAAGTTTAGGTTGTATGGGAGGTACCACGCCCTTTGTCCAATCCATATATAGCCTATGACACCCTCCGGACTCCTTAGTATCCTGTGGCAAAATTTCAGTTAAATCGGTTCAGCGGTTTAGACATGATGCTGGAACAAACAGACAGACAGACCGACTGACAGACCGACTGACAGACGGACCAAGAGTTTTATAGTTTTTTATATTAATCATTAATTAATTAGTAACATCAATTAAAAATTTAATTCGGTAAACATTTTTTTAATAGAAATTTATTAAATATATTGAAATTAAAGTTTGTTTTACATTGATATTATTTTTAATTGGTTTAATTAAAATTTTTTCATTTTCATCATTTTGTGTTGTGCACACAAAATGGTCCAGTTGGATAACAAAAAACTTCTGATTGTTTTTTTTTTGAGTAATTTATAGCAGGCAATAGTGACATAGCGAAATCAAGCATAATTATGTTTCTTTCGGTATATTGCAATAATTTATAACTTTTTAACTTTTTTTAAGTCAACAACATGTGGAATCAAAATACAGAAAGTGGACATTAAATATTTAATAACTTTAAAATACTATAAATTGATATAATTCGAACATTTTTAGTTTTATAAGTTTTAGTAATATTGATGCTCAAATCTGATTGGAAAACGTTGGTGCAAATATAAATTATGTTGATAATATAATATTTATTTGCAACAACGATTTCTAATCACATTTATTTCATAATTTGCAACAACAATTTCCAATTGGTAAGACCAGCTTACTTTAACTAGACTTTACATTATTAATTATTTACATTATGATTTATCTTAGAAGTCAGCTCAGGCGCCATACGTTGATTTCAATTTAAGCTTACCCTAGTCGACCCTTGACAGCATTATGTCATGTGGTCTTTGGTATGGAACACTATCGTATTCTGATCAGGGATTTTAAATACGTAACCGCGGTAGCGAGCCGAAAGGTCTCCGGTTCAAGCCTGTACTGGGGTTAACAACATCTTTTCATAGAAACATTTTTTTATAACGCGCTATCTCTCGGCAGTAAATGGCAAACCTACGAGAGTAAAACATTGCCTATGAAAAAGTTCTCACCCGCCGTTCGGATTCGGCAATAAACTGTAGGTCCTTTGAGTAGAAATATAACACGCACAGCCCAAAATGTTGAGAGAGCTCGACCTAAGTTCTTATAGGACTGTAGTGCCAAACTATTATTATTATTAACCTTAACAAATTTCTTCTGGGAAAGTTGCTATTTTGATCAGTTTTCTTGCTCAGACTATGATACGTACTTAAATTAGTTCAAAATTTATATAATGTATATGATCAAATCCAGGTTGTTTCATGTGGTTTTGAAATTATGCTTATCCTTTTCGACGATTTGATAAATACGATTTCCTATCAGGTTTTTTTAATTTTTTTCATAATGAGGTTCAGTTTATCTTATCTAGGTTACATATATATGAGGAAACACAATGGACCAGATATGGTCTAAGTGGGTTGGTAATTTTCTTCAACTTTTGTAGGGAATTTTTTGCCAACATCCTCACAACCTAAACCGGAACCTACCTTAACAAGGTGGCTTTATGTGGGTTTGAAATTAGGCATTAAATATTCTTATATTTTTTTTTAAAGGGGATTAATATCAAATAAGCATTATAATTTATTCTGGAGCATTTAATTCGAATCACACATGTAATTAAAATTCAAAGTACATATGCCTCTGGTGCATATACAATTACATTTTTTATGACGACTTCACACTTTTATTGTTTATTATTGACTCCGATTACAACGTACTAGAACTATTATTTATCTACATAAAGTAAATCTCATAAAATTTTTGTTAGAACAACAAATAAATATTTAATTTATCGACGATATTGCAATAGAGCTTAATAAAATGTCAATATCACATTTCTAATGTTAGCAGTTTAATGAATTTTGTATGCCTGTTTTCGGAGATGCTTTGGAAATGGAAAATTTTTAAATTTGCGTACACTCAAAATAAAAAGTCTGTAACAGTAGCAAAAAAAGGTTGCCAATATAGCAAAAATGTTTGCTGAAAAGAGGAAAGCGCCGGATTCTGCTGAAACAGCAAATGACAGTTTGCTGTTTCGGGGAACTTTTTTTTATGTTACTATAGCAAACAATTTTAGCTATTTTAACAAATTTGTTTGCTGTTAATTCCAATTCATAAAAAAAGAAAATATAAAATATTTTTTTTTTTTTTTGTATTTTAATATTTTTTTTATTTCTGATATACTTTTTTTATTTTTATATTATTATTTTTTATTATATTTATTTTATTTATTTTTATTTATCTCATATTTTTATTTTACCTTTATTTCACTATTTCACTCTTGCATTCGTGCATTATTATTACGTATAAGAAATATCGCTTTAAAAAAAACATGTTGTCGAATAAGAGTCTACGAATTATAGATACATTTAGCTGCAGCGTCTCGTGACTATGGCGCCATCTAGTGCAGGTTAGCTACACTAGCAATATGCACACCAGTGACACTGGCACGATCTTGATCACTAGCAGAACTAAGATTCCCAGCAAACAATTCGCTATTGCAGATAAAAGTATGCTGTAAATGCTAATTAAAGTGTGCTAAAATTTAGCAGTCAGAGTTTGCTATTAATAGCAGACTTTTTATTTTGAGTGTATTACATATAAAATTTCAAAACCAGTAGATGTCATTAAGTCGTTATAAAAATAAAAAGAAAATTTACAAAATTTAGGTGTTGTGTAATTCGTTATCGCTGATAGGTACCATCGAAACGTACTCTCAAATAATTCGAAATATATTTCGATGTTCCTATGTTCGTTTACTGTATCGTATTTGTATTTAGAAAACGGAACGTTTACGCACCGTCAACAAAGCCGTTTCCGCGAACCGAATTGTGGTTCACGTTTTTAACCGACTATAACTGTTATAATTTTTACTAACTTCATTACACCAACTATCACTCTTTTCCTAGTTCAAAAATTCCCATGTGACCTAGTTTTCCTTCATGGTTTTTTTTTACATAATTTTTCAATTATATAAATAGACGTATTATATTAAAACATCTAATTTACAGGTGGTATTAATGATTTATTAAATGCAAATGATCGCTCTGTTGTCCAGAACATCATAAACTTTCACGATATGGGCTTCAATATTACGAAAACAGTGCTCACCGATCCAGAGGTGCAGAAACTGATGCGCAGTAATCAAACATTTGACGCCGTCATTTGTGAGGTCTTTCTATCCGAAGCTCTGTACGGTCTCAGTGAACACTTTAATGCGCCATTGATCGGCATGAGCACATTTGGTGCTATCGCTTGGAACACCGATATGGTAAGTGTGCTCTTGAAATTTAATCTACAACCTCATCTAACTGTCTTTGACAACCCATAGATCGGCTCCCCATCACCGCCTTCGTACGTGCCCAGCCCAATGCTTCAATTCACGGACCGCATGACGCTGACACAGCGTATCGGCAACCTAGCATATCTGACGTTCGAACGCCTTTTCATCGATTACTTCTACATGCCACGTCAGGAAGAGCTCTACAAACAGCACTTTCCTCACGCCAAACGC
Organism: Dryomyza anilis; assembly: GCA_951804985.1. Lineage (NCBI taxonomy): Eukaryota > Metazoa > Arthropoda > Insecta > Diptera > Dryomyzidae > Dryomyza > Dryomyza anilis. The sequence goes on from OX638132.1 coordinate 18,473,912, forward strand.
ACCCTGAAGCAGGTGCGCACAAGTACCTCGTTGGTGTTGCTGAATCAGCATGTGTCGATTGGCTTGCCGCGCCCCTATATGCCCAACCAGATCGAAGTGGGCGGCATGCACATCAACCCTAAACGCAAGCCACTGCCCGCTAACATTCAAGAATTTCTAGACGGTGCCACCGACGGCGCCATCTATTTCTCGATGGGATCCAATCTCAAGAGCAAAGATCTGCCGCTCGCCAAGCGCAAAGAGCTGCTGAACACTTTCCGCGGCATCAAACAGCGCGTGCTCTGGAAGTTCGAGGATACGCAGCTGGACGACAAGCCGGCGAATGTCTTTATCAGCGACTGGTTCCCGCAAGATGACATTTTGGCACATCCAAATGTGCGACTCTTTGTGACACACGGCGGTCTGCTGAGTACCACCGAATCCATTTATCACGGCAAACCCGTCATCGGCATCCCGATCTTCGGCGATCAGTTTCTAAACATGGCACGCGCCGAACAGACTGGCTTCGGCATTCGACTTGACTACAAGAAACTGTCGGCGGTTACTTTTCGTGCGGCCATCGAGCGCATCCTGACGGAGCCCTCGTTCACGAAGAAGGTGCGCGATTTGTCGGAGCGCCTCCGCGATCAGCCTATGCATCCGCTAGCGCTGGCCGTTTACTGGGTGGAACATGTGGTGCGTCACAAGGGCGCAGAGTACATGCACTGTGCGGGACTGGATCTGAACTTCTGGCAGTACCACAATCTGGACGCCATTTTGATTTTGTATGGTGGCATCGTGGTGCTGTTGGTGCTTGTGCTGCTGCTGATTCGTCTTGTGTGGCGTATACTTCAGAGTGTGTGCGTCAAAAAGGAGCTGAAGGAAAAGAGAAAGAAGCACTAGTGATGAGTGCATGATTATGATTATAGTTGGTGCTAGAAAGAGGCAGTAATATTAAGAAAAATAAAATAGAAATTAAATAAATTTATTAATTAATATTAACAATGAAATAAATATTAAAGTAGTAAATACAGTTTTATTTTTATCAAAAAGTTAAAAAAAATTTACAATTGTAAATTTATTAAAAAATATAATTAATGACCAGGAATTTAAACCTTTACAGAATCATTGTGATAAACGATGTTTAAAAATCACATTTTTTATATTCTACATTCGGTTTAAATTCAACCGACTGGACTTAGCAACTCAGAGGTATACGCACTGGTTTCACGAGCTCGAGTACCGGGTTTGATATTAATCACAAAAATGTAGGGAATAGGTGCGATGGATACAATCTGTCTTAGTGGTAAGGTTCTTCAGTAGATATTCCAAAAAATAGTCAAAACTTTTGAAAATATACCACATTTAAGGTACCTAATGTACCTTAAATGTGGATCGGTTCGAAAGAACAATGTTTGAAAGTCTACCCCTAGCACGAAAGTATACCTCGTAAAAGTATCCAGAACAGCCCTCCAAAAACTGCCAAAATTGTTTTTTTTTCTCATATCTTTATGCCGATCATTAAGTTTTATATATCGTTGCAAAGGTCTAGCCGGTTAATATATTTGTCTCATAGGTTTCGACAAGTAATGTAAGTTTATTCTACCCCCTTAATACAATTTTTGTTTCATATATTTAAATATCTCGAAAAATTATAAAACAATATAATTCAAAGCATTTGGTTCTTAAACAAACAAATAAAAAAGATATGACGAAAAAACGAATTGGCGGTTTTTGGCGGGCTCTAAAAAAAAAATTTCTGACACTTTTGTAAAGTAAGCTCTCATTTTATGGGGCTGACTTTTAAATTTTTTGTTTCTGTATACAGACCTATAGTTCATCCTAAGAATGAACACAAACAATCTTCTTCACATAAAGAATTTTGAACTTCTAAAAATGCTGTATATTCATCATATATTGCAATAATTACTGAAAAAAGGTACTTCAATTTTACAAAGTTTATTGTTTATCACATTAATAGACGTATTCTGGCATTTTCGTGACAAATTCTAATCATTGAAATGTTTTCATTCACCGTGTCATGCCTTTGTAATAAATAATTGTTACTGTATTATAATTTAGACCGAAAGTTCAAGACTGTGGTGAAAAGCTTTATTCAATATTAACTGTCAAAACATTAGAATTCAAATGTCAAATTAATGAAGTCAAATTTGTGAATTTTTTAATATTTGCAACAAAATGCATTGATTAAGCGACGTGAATTCGTGTTTCGGATGTTTTTGCAAATCGTACATATAATTGCCATTTTCAAGACCGACATAAAAATCTAAATTTATTAACACAGTTCATTGCTTGAAAATTATTGAAAATCGATCCGTGACAAATATTGGTTGATATACCTTATATAACGGCATCTTTAAGAGAAAAATATAGTGCGTAAAAATTCCTAAAACAAAAATATATTCAAGAATAATCTCCTTGTCACCTCCTCTTTAGATGGTGACTATTTTCATAATTTTAGTCATTGTTTCTGTTGTCATTTTATTAGTAGAATATCATTTTATGTCAATTCTCACACAACTCATATTTGTCACTGTATTGTCATTGTCATTGCTCGCTAGAATGGGGCTATAAGGAACAAATACATATAACGAGGGAAAAAATAATAAAAAATGCGATAATCAAATAAAATAAAAATGTTCAACACTTTTTCACTCTCTCAAGTGTTAGAACGGCGGGTTGAGAGATTTTTAATGGGCGGTTTTTACTCTCGGAGGTTTGCCATTGTCTGGAAGATGTTTAAATTTATTATTTTTTTCTTGATTTAAAATAGAATATCCCTATACTTAAATATAATTTTAATACTATTATAGACTTAATACCTAAATACATCATAACGTCTGCGATGCATTTGGATGTAGAGTTTTTCTTAGAATTTCCCATACACAAAACAAAGTAATATAACCACAAATAAACACAAATAAATACTTGAGTTGTCATTTAATATATGTACATATTTATTATACCTCGAACTTAATATACTTTGAACTTAATTTGGAATATTTTTATATCCCATATAAAAAATAGTTATACATACAGGTAGATTTCAAGAATCTTTATGGCAATTAGTTCAGCAAAATATATCTTAATACACAATAAAAAAAAATAAATTCAACTTAAATAAAGCAAAAAGGGTTACATTACAACAATTAATTCTAGTACCAAAAGCGGAGCCAATATTTATATGGACGATATACAAGAAAAATATGTATGGATTTGGACTAAAAACTAGATAAATATGGATCAAAAAACTTAAAATATGGTTATAAAATTTGTTTACTTGATTTATTCAGCCTTCTCATGAAATGTTTCCATTGAGAAAATATTTTGTACTAAAACAAAATTATTTTTCAAACAAATTTTAATTAAACAAACACAGTTGTAACCATTAAAACAACATTCTACATGGATACCTGAAAAGACAGTTCACCAAAATATTTGACTATGTAAAGTTGTTATCAAAATAATCTATATATAATTTAAATCACTTAAAAAAAAACACTTTATAACTATTGCTTGATAAGGACATATATAAACAATTGATAAGAATTCTTAGCAAATATATTTTTTATTACCTAATAATAATTTTGAAACTACTAGTTGTAAATGATTTTAATAAGCAAATACAAAACTGATAACATATGTTCTTTTTAATCAATATAATTATTAAGCAAGACTGTCTTTGCTTTATTCTGAAATTACTTTCAATGCAACTGTGTCGTGAATTTCGATGCAATCAAATATAAATGGGTCATGGGTAATTTAACCCGCAAAAGCAAAATGTCAAAAGATTAATTCGTAATAAAATTTTACTGTTTACCTTTTTAAATATCTATAATAGTAATTTCAATTCATTTGAGTCTGTTTTTATATTCCCACGGGATTGATTATCGCTTATATTTTAAGTTATGCCACCAAAAAAAAATATTATGTTTTATATAAAGAAAACTGTTATATGCAATATACTACTTTAGCATATGTTTTGACAAAATCTTTAGAATAATCACCATATCTTTTAAAGTGTATTATTACGTAAAGCTTCTCATTGAACACCTTCAAATATTTAAATAAATATATTAAAGTTAAATAATTTTGACACGTACTATTGATGAGTAAACTTATTTGAAATATGTGCATAACTCAAGAATAATTAAAAATGTAAATAATAAAATTTATTTTGTCAAACATATAAAATGGGTAGGCGATCTCACTATTTTCGCAAACTACCGTGCACAGAAAAAAAAATCGACGTAAATATAGCAAACGAATTTATTGCATTCAGCAATGAAATTCACTAACTTAATGAAAAGATTTGCTATTCTTCGTTAAATAAGCAATTGCGTTTGCTACTACGAATATGTGTACGTCAATACAGCAAATAATTTAGTCAGCGCAGTTTTAGCAAATATAATTGCTGAAACTTCGTTGGCTAATTAATTTGCTGCATTAACGTATAAATATTCATATATGCAAACAGAATTGTTGACTTAATGAAAAATAGCAAATTTTTTCATTAAATTAGGGAATTTCAGAGCTGCATTTTTTAATGAATGCAATTAATGTCGGTTGCTATATTTACGTCGTTTATTTTATTCTATCGGTTCTATCGAGCGTATTATGTGAAAGACTAAAGTCCATTGTCAATAAACTGATTGGACCTTAGCAGTGCCGCTTTAGACCTGGAAAGTCGTCCATAGACCAGATTTTCACAATGCGCCTATTCTAGGAAAAGACCCTAGAAAAACTGATCGACACCTACCACCTTTTCGTCGACTGCCTTCCACAGTCCGATAAGGAGTCACATATACGCCACCAAGTCTGAGTTCGGTATACCTGTGAAAATTATAAGTCTTTGCAGGATGACCCTGAGCAAGTCACGTTTCTTAGTGAGAATAGGAAAAGACCTCTCCGAACCATTTCTCAAGATTAGAAGTTATTTCTCCAGATTAGAAAAAGAGTCGCATCGAATGGGTCTAGCGATGAACGAGAACAACACAAAGTTCCTTGTATAAACAAGCAAAGAAGAGTCTGTGCGTCTTGGAAAAAAAGCGAATTTCGACACTCGATATTTTCAAGAACTTCGTATATCAGGGATCCAGCATCAACAGCAACAACGACGTCAGCCTGGAGATTACACGCAGAATAACTTTTGCCAACAGGTGCTACTTTGCGCATAGTAGGCAATTGAGAAGTAGAGTCCTATCTCGTCGGATAAAATAACGCTCTACAAGTCACCTATCATGGCCGTTCTACTTTATGGTGCATAAACACGGATGCCGGCCTCCACCGACGAGAGAGAACTGGGAGCGTTCTAGAGAAAGTTTCTCCGTGAAATCTTTGACCCTATCTACTTTGCTAACGAGTATGGTATCGGGATGAACCACGAGCAGTTTGAGTTATTCGGCAACATTAAGATAGTCAAGCGCATCAAGATCCAGCGGCTTCGTTGGCTAGGTTATGTCGAACGAATGGATGAGAAGGCTCCAGCCATTAAGGTGCTGGAATCGAGACTTGAAATTGGACAGCGTAGATGAGGACGTTCAAATCTGCGTTGCTAAGACCAAGTTGAGCACAACCTCGACACGCTTTGTATTTCTAACTAGCATCAGCTCGCAAAGCAGTACCGATTGGCGTAGCTTCATTTCAGCGGCAGAGACCGACACACGGTTGAAAGGGCCAACAAAGGAAAGTTTTTCAGTGGTAATTGAACTCAAGTTTAAACTCAGATTAAACTTATAATCGTGATTTTCAGTGAAATTTAAACGTAGTTTAAACTTAGTTTAACTCCCGATGTCGGTAGGTTAAACTACGTTTAAACTCTCAATGTTTTTGACAGAAAATGTGAGATGCGCTCTTTACGCTCTTTAGTCCACACTCATGCGCTCATTTGTCTGTTCATTGGTTTCCATTTTATTACTTTTCTTCTGTTATTCATTGCATAAACTAACACTGAACAATCACACTTACAATTCTCACTGATATTCATTATTTCGTGTATTATACTATTCAAAATTAACTTTGTAATTTTTTGTAAATGTTGTCATTCTCGCAAATTAAATATCAGATGTTCCAAATGAGCAAACTAAGTTAAACTTCCACTGCAAAACTAGACCTAAGTAAGTATAATGGGTTAATTTTTCTTTAAACTTAGTTAAACTTTTTCACATTCTTCCGGTCATGGCATATTAAACTGAATTGAGAATAGCTGCTTTCAATGGAGACGTTTTATTAAACTATGTTTACCACTGTAAAATCAGGTAAAAACAAAATAAATATCATGATCGGAAACTAATCAATGAACTTTTTCCTTGTCTTAACCCGAAGAATAACATGGTCAGGCAATGATCACGTCTAACGTAAAATAGTAAATATATTTATACAAAGTAGCAGTCAATTTATTTTAAAAATTCAAGACAACGAATGGATTAGCATATAATTAATAATAATTAATAACAAATTGAAAATGTGACAGGAAAACTTCAAACTTTAAACCAATTATTTAAAACTGGTTTGGTTCTGACATAGAGAATAATATAGTAGTGGATTATACGTTATTAGAAGTCCAATTTAGACATGATAATTACCTAATCATATAATCGGTCGGAAAAATTCATTTATCAGTTCCCAATCATGTCTCCGGAACTATTTCTCCCAGAGATGTGATATATTTAGAGGTAAGCGCATTTCTAAACAAAATACGAAACATGTATTCATTCTACGTACGTTTTCTGATTTGAATGCATTGTAGGTACATAGATTAAGCGTTTTCTTAATTAACATCAATTGTGTACAAACACTTCACTCAAAATATATAACATCATAAAATTAATATAGCGACCTGAGTACACGAGATAATATTGTGCGAATTCACGTTCATTACAACGACGGATGTCATTCGACGAGGTTGTTCATTTTATTTTCTAGCACAACAATGAAGCTCATACATTGTGTCGCACTTTTGTTGAGTGTCTCAATAGCAACCATAGAGGCAGCCAAAATACTGGCCATATTTCCGTTTCCCGGTCCATCGCAGTACATATTGGTGCAGCCGTATTTAAAGGAGTTGGCAGCAAGGGGACATGAGCTCACCGTAGTAAATGCATATCCTCAAAGACAACCGTTGAAGAATTGGCGTGACATTTCAGTGTCAAACGTTTTAAAGATACAGGAAGGTGGGTATTTTTATAAATAATTGCAATTTTCTTGAAATGTTTCCTTTTTATAGATCTGATTGCGGGCATTTTAGTAAAACAAAATATTTGGGATGAATTCAGCTATTTGAGCGAATATGGAAATTATGTTACACAAAAGGTGCTGGAGAATCCGGAGGTGCAAGAGCTGATGCAGCAAAAGCAGCACTTTGATCTCTTAATTGTGGAAACTCTATTTAATGAGGCTCTGTATGGATTGGCAGAACACTTGGGCGCACACCTGATTGGACTCTCGTCCTTTGGTACAGCAACGCATTTAGATGGTCTTGTGGGCAACCCGTCGCCACCATCATATATACCAAATGTGATGTTGACATTTACCGATCACATGACGTTCCTGCAGCGTCTCAAAAATCTTGCCTTTAACTCACTGGAGCTTATACATCGACACGTGCATCAGTTCCCACTGCAGGATAAGATCTATCGACAGTATTTTCCACATGCAAAGCACAGCATGCTGGCCGTGCGAAAGAACTTTTCGTTGATGCTGCTAAACCAACACTTTTCGTTGAGTTACCCACGACCCTACGTTCCGAACATGATCGAAGTTGGTGGACTTCATATTAGTCACCAGCCTGCCGCATTGCCGGCTGATATGGAACGTTTCATAAATGGCTCCGGTGAGGCAGGCGTCATATATTTCTCAATGGGATCGAACATAAAAACTAAAGATTTACCACCAGAGAAACTCGCGATATTCATGCGAACATTTGCGTCGCTCAAGCAACGTGTGCTCTGGAAGTTTGAGAGCACAGACCTGCCCGGAAAACCCGATAATGTCTTTATCAGCAAGTGGTTTCCACAACCCGACGTCTTGGCCCATCCAAAGGTGAAACTCTTTATTACACACGGTGGCCTACTGAGCACCATCGAAGCCATATATCACGGAAAGCCGGTGCTGGGAATTCCGATGTTTTACGATCAACCATTGAATGTCCAACGTGCGGAGAATGCAGGATTCGGTTTGGGTGTCGACTTTCAAACGCTCTCTGTAGAGAATTTTGGTGCAACGATCCAAAAGCTGCTGACAGATGGAAAGTACTCGCAAATTGCGCAACGCATGTCGCAACGGTATCGCGATCAACCGATGCAGCCCTTGGAAAAGGCCATATACTGGACGGAGTACGTATTGCGACATAATGGCGCAGGACACATGCGCTGTGCAGCACAAGATTTGAACTTTATGCAAGAACATAGTCTCGATACGGCGGCGGTACTCTTTGGTGGTAGTGCGGTGTTTCTGCTTATGGTTGGTTGTTTGGTAATCAAATTGATTAAGAAATTTCTGGGAATAAATCATTCAAAGAAAATAAAGAAACATTAGTAATATTAACTCGCTGTAGAGGTACTCTATTATTTTGCTTGTTCAATCATGGTAAATAATAAAAAATTGTTGGTAAGTATAAATAAAAAATTCTAGATAACAACACCAACTTCTCTTTTATATGAAAACAATTATTATATTTCTTATGTTATAAAATAAATGTTAAATTTCCATGCCTCGAAGCTTTTTCAAATAACTTCGATAGAAAAGTTCGACCTCGTTTCTTTATCGATTCTAATTTTTAAAAAGTTTCGTACATTCAAATTCATTGGCATGACACGATAATTAAACGATATTTAAATAATAATTAAATAAAATCGAAATCGCAATATTGCAACATTTGATAATTTTTTTCTTCGATATCGATACGATTTCAAAATATTTCTCGTATCGAGAAAACTTCGACAATCTATATCTCGATATCTATTTACCATGTAGGTCCAATTTGACGCTCGATATCGTTTCGAGAACGGAGCCAATATCGTTTGATTGCTCCATCTACTTGTAGTGATCTCGTAACGATATCGAAACAAATGGCGTACTGAGACCTTAAACATGCTTATTGTATACCCATTTCTAGTAAAATCGCCGCAATGCCAACTTTTATGTCGACTATTTTTTAAACTTTGAACTTACAATATCATTGTCATTGTACTTATTTACAAAAAATACTCATTCAAACAGTTTAGTTCCAGTTTAGTTTAACTAACAGTTCATTGAAATTTGACGGCCAGCCACATGACCTACATGATTAATTTAATGCACGACTGATTTAGTATCTGCCAGTATAATAAATATAGAATATACAGCTGTGTTCGTGCAAATATTTATTATTATACCGTAGATCTATAAAATTATATTAAGTTTGTGCGTATATTGTAACGTCCCATAGAAAGCGTGACCGGTAAGGAAAGTATATATTCTTGATCAGGTCCATCTATCTGCCTGTCTGTTTGACCGACTACATGGTAACTTGAGAATTTCGGGCCAGAATGCGATTTAAGTATGATTTTCCGATATACTTCAATATTCTAATTACGACCCCAAACTCAGTTGTTTTATATTGCCTCAACTTTTTGAGTTATTATGTAAAACCAGAGACTAGAAATAACTATTAACCTTTATTTCCATTTGGGTTTTCACTGAGAGATATTATTTATCAAAAAATATAAAGATCTTTGTTTAAGAGATAGTTTTTATTTTCAAAAATAAACGGTTTGCTTGAGAGTTATTTGAATAACTTTATTTTAAAGGTCTTTGGTCAATGGTCGTTAGTAGACCGAAAATTCAATTAGTGTCATTTAAAGGTGATTCATAGAAAATGATAGGAGAACAAAAATATATGGATTTTCGGCATACAGGTGAGATTATTGGACGTATAGAGAAGAGATGGGCAGAATTAAATTTATATCACAACTAAAAACTAATCATTACAATTAATACATTAATTGCAACTAACAAATAATATATCAATTTATTATATATCATATTATATGATATATAATATATATTATTTATAATATATCATATTATTGCAAAATAAAAGTTCTTCATTGGAACTTTTTCGAAAATTTCGTTGTTTTTATCGTCCAAATTTTTTTTTTAAAAACAACTTTTTTGTTTTGTCGAATATTTTTTGTTTTTAGAAAATGATGATTTTGACCATTGCGTTGTTTTTATCGTCCAAACTTTCGAAAATTTTTGTTTTGTCGAATAATTTTTTTGGAAAATGATGACATTTTTGTTATCAATTTTTTTTTCGAAAGTTTTCGAACATTGTTGTTTTCGTCAAATATTTTTATATTATTTTTTTTTTTGTTTGAAAAATGTTCATTGTTTTTGATTGTGCGTTGTTTTTGTACCCAAATATTTTTTTATTCGAACATTGTTGTTTTGTCAAATATATGTATTTTTTTTTTGAAAATGATGATTTCAAATTGCGTTGCTTTAGTCGTCCAAAATTTAATAAAAAAATGTCGAAAATTTTCGAACATTGTTGTTTTGGTCGATTTTTTTTGTATGAAAAATGGTGATTTCGACCATTGCGTTGTTTTTGTCGCCTACAAATTTTTTGAACTTTGTTGTTGCTGTGGAATATTTTTTGTATGTAAAATGATGATTTCCACCATTTTTTGTCGTCCAAATTTTTTTTCAAACATTGTTGTTTTTGTCGAATATTTTTCTTTTTTGAAAATTTGTGATTTCGACCATTGCATTGATTCTATCGACAACATTTTTATTTAACAAAGTTTTTTTTTGAAAATTTTCGAACATTGTAATTTTGTCGAAAACATTTTTTATCAATAATTTTTTCGAAAAATATGTTTAATTGTCGAAAACATTTTTTTTTTTTAACAAAGTTTTTTTTCGAAAATTTTCGAACATTGTTATTTTGTCGAATACATTTATTATCAATATTTGTTTCGAAAAAAAATGTTTAATTGTCGACCACATTTTTTTTAACAATGTTTTTTTTTGAAATTTTTCGAACATTGTAATTTTGTCGAATACATTTTTTTATCAATATTTTTTTCGAAAAAAAATATGTTTAATTGTCGACAACATTTTTTTGAACAAAGTTTTTTTTCGAAAATTTTCGAACATTGTAATTTTGTCGAATACATTTTTTTATCAATATTTTTTTTCGAAAAAAAAATGTTTAATTTCTGCTTTTAGGATTTTACCCACATTTTTTAATCAAAAGTTACCCAAAAATATTGGGAGTCATCTGAAAAGAGAATTATGCATCAAGGTTTCTCAGCTTCTTATAAATGAATAATGAGTAGAACATTTTGTAAAACTTTATATATCTCGATGTTCAACAGCAACAGAAAAATTAAAAATAAAAGAAATGTTTCTCTCAGACTGAAACCAAAACCGAAAATTTTCAGAAACAAAGGTTTTCACAGACTAAAACCAAACATTCTCAAAAATAAAAGATTCTCTCAGGCCAAAACTTTTTTTTTTTTTTGATATATTTAATAAATATTATTTAGTGAGAGTTATTCAGAAACCTGCAAAAGGTTAACCTTTATCTCTGGACTCTGTGCTAAAAAAATATATGGCAATTCTCGTATATATATCTTGGGCCTTATTCCAAATTTTAGTTTTCGAAATAAATCAATTAAAATCATATAGATCTGACCATAGTTATGTCCAGTCGAACGCAAAAAATATAAATTTTATAGTATACCTATTATATATTGCACAACATATATGGTTTTTATAAAGCGGCTAGTGAAATTTTGATATTTGCGTTTTTTTTTACATTGTTTTTAATGTAGTTTCCCTCAAGTAATCTGTGTCAAAATCGTGTGTGGGTTTGTTTGATATTGCTGGCTACAAAAGAGAAAACTAAAAGGGCGAATCTTTTCGTTTTTTTGCCATACATTTTTACTGGTACAAGATAAAATTGTGGTATAAAGGCATGAATTGTTAGGCAAAAGGCAAATACTTTGGTTTTATTGCCATAACTTTTCATGGGCAAAAGATCAAATAGTGATGTAGAGGTATTAATTATTTATATTTAATACATCTATCGATTGGCATCATTATATAAAAATATTTTTGTTACTTTTTATCATTAGCAAGAAAAACGTTTGTCACAAATAATGATGCCAATCGATAGATTTATTAAATACCAATAATAAATGCCTTTGCATCACTTATTGATCTTGTGCCCATGAAATGTTATGGCAATAAAACCAAAGTATTTGCTTTTTTGTCAGGATATAGTCACACAAAATTCGTATTTATAATTCAGTTGTACAAGTTGTCCAAATTAAAAGATCTTTTATATACATTATATAATTGATGATCATATTAAATTCTTTCAAGATAGCAAGTATGCAGACATTTTCAGCATTCGTAAACCCTGGGGACCTCTGAACCAATTCAAAATGCAACCACACATATGAATGGTATTTATAGTCGCCTTAATCTGAATATAGCATTCATAAATTTTATTAACACCAACTATCCAAATATGCCAACAGCAAAAATTTCCATCTAACCTTACTTACTAGTTATACCCTACACCTATGAGGTACAGGGTATATTAACTTTGTGCATATATTGTAACGCCCCTTAGGAGGCGTTTCCGGTATGGAAAAGTATATATATTCTTGATCAGCATCACTACCCGAGTCCGTTTAGCCATGTCCGTCTGTCTGTCTGTCTGTCTGTCCGTCTTGCTGTCTTGCTGTCTTGCTGTCCGAATACAGAATAACTTGAGAAATACTGATCAGAATGCGATGAAATTTCGTCTCAATATATTTTATCCAAAAGTAGGAACTAAGTTTGAAAATGAGCCAAATCGGTCAACGGACACGCCCACCTCCCATACAAGTCACTTTTATATAACTCTTTCGGAACTAATAACTCGAAAAGTATTCAAGGTATAGTTATAAAATTTAAAACGTATTGTTAGAATTCACCTAAAAATATGTGGTCCAAAAATGGGCGTGATCCGCCCACTTTTTTTTTCATTATTTCCCGGGTTTTCATAGTGGAAATTTGATCCGTAAATTATTAAAATCAATCTATGAAATATTAGCCTTTCAAAATTTTAAATGGGCGTGGTCCGCCCAATTATATTTTTCAAATTTTTTTTTTTAGTTTTTTATACTTTTATATAATTTTTTTAATTTATGAGGATATAAGACGTAAATTTCTGATTTTTGAATAATATTCTGAGGGTGGGGAGATTCAGCATAATTAAAAACTTTAAAATTAAGGTATGCAAATACATATCCCACATTAATATCCCCACCAAAGGTGTAGGGTATTCCATAGTCGGGCCCGACCGACTATAAAAATCCGCCCCATGTGACCTAACTTTCCCAACTCGTTTTAAATTGTTATTTATTTTGAGTTGACAGAAAGCACATTTAATTAAAAACTTAAGTGAAGAAATTGCGCACTTAAGTTTTGTATTATGAAACGTTTTTTCACACTTGAGTATAGTGTGTGGGAAAAAATCCATACCTATATGTGCACTGTGAAATCGGACAAATGAGCAAATATAAGATATAACTTTATCTTTTTTGTGCTCTGATTTTTTGCGTAACTTTTTTGTTTTAAGAACATTTTGTTTCATTTTTGCTCTAAACATTTTTTATCAAAATGTTGAAACTACTTTGGTTCTGAAGATATGATATGTGAAACGTCGTTTAATAAAACGTCTCACAAAGTATCGTGCTCGCTCTTGTCTGCATCATTTTAAGAATACGGCATACATCTGCTAAGACATAAATTTTATACAACTTTCCGGATAATTTTTGATTCCCAAAATTTCGGAATTTGAAAAATATTAATACCGGGATTTATCGATGATTCCGGGATCACTCTTTCGGGACTGATTTGATTCAACTGAGTAATTTTGTGAAAATTACAATAAAAGAAATATAATCTCATTACAGTGTTTCTACATTTATATGACTTGCGACTTTTTAGTTTTGTAAGTTTTAGCTTGATAACGAAATCTTTATTTGATAAGAACCCAGCAAACAAAAAACCGAATATATTATAACAATATATCTTCGATGACACAGCAATATCGCTAATCTACAATTTCGAATACCGTCCACAAAATGAATTCTACAGACGAAAAAAAAATCTGTTTTGTATCTTTATCCTGCAGTTACTTCATACAAAATAACTTGACTAATTTTTATTATAATAAATTAAACATTTATACACGGATAGAAAAGATTTGTGTGAATGTAATTAAAAAGTAATACGAAATTACTATGCTCTGTACTGTAATTAAATTATAATCAAAATTGAATTTATTTTTGTTCACGTGTAAACATTATTATATTGTCCAGCAGAATCTGTCAAATTTACCATAAATATGTTACAATACCAACATAAAATTCTAATTGCATTTGAATAAACTCTTTCTTGGCAATTTACTTGGTTAAAACTATGTTTCGAAACACATAAAATTCTAATCAAATTTAAATACAGCGTATGTTCTCAACGCTCGTCTTGATTCGATAATTTATCGACTGACAAAAAAGAAATTGGATTTAAATAAGTGCAACATTCTTCTTGTATACGAAGTTAGCACATACTGATGTTTGAAAACAAACAATTGTAAACAAAAGTATTCTTGCAACACTCATTTGAAACTCAGTGATCGGCATTTACTGCGTACGTGTCTTTTGTTGTTCGTTGAGAAAACGTGTTCGCGTCGGTAATAATTTTGTTATTTGTAAATTAAATAAATATATAAATTGTGTTACAAAAAGTACAAATAGTAACAAAGTATAATATAGTGCAGTATATAATTTCTGAAACTAATGAAAATAAAAATCCGTGTTTCGATTTTCAAACAGAATTTGGCATGTTTTTTTACAAAAGACACCGTGTACATGATGTACCAAATATAAAGCGAGCCTGGATCGTCTGGTTTAGCGTCTGCTGGTGCAATTGTGCATTCATTGATGCTGTCACTTGTACTTGCAGTTTTAAACGAATTATTTATTTATGCATTTAAATTTTGTATATGAATTCAATTATTATAAATTCCCAATGTGCATGTTTAAAGATTTTTAATAAAAATTAATAAAAAAAACAATATTTTATTTTTATTTTATTTTCAGGATTTCTTTCCAAAAATATTTAAATATGTTTCTTTGCAAACATACTACTTTTTGAACTGAAACAACTGATATGTTTCACTGGAAACATATTTATATTCAAGTCATTCAAAATCATGTTTTATTTTGAACATATTTATGTTTCGGTTCAAATATTTATTTTATTTGGCTGTAGTAATTATTATGTTTCCATTAAAACATACTCCATTTTAAGGGGCAACATTAAAATGTTTCCGGGATATTATAATGTAAGTCAGAGCTTATTACAACACTGTTCAAGTCTCAATGCAACCCTGTTTAAAAATGATTTATCAGTCAATTATATATTATGTTTACATAAAATTCCAAACATACATGTTAATACCTGCAAAATTATGTTAGGGAGAGCCTTTTTTTTGCAGCGTGTATATGTGCTAAATATTATACTGTAAGAGGCAATTTTTTTGTAGTTTTTAACATTGTTTATCCTTTGGTGCAACGACAATATTCAAAATCGATATGCTGCATCAAGTGATGCAAACATATACTGATTTGAATGTTTGATGGGTATACTTAAATTCGCTTAACTCTCACAATTTCTGTATATTCAGTTGTTTATAACAATATACAATATATAATGTCATAAAGTTAATACAATGAGTTAATATAGCGACAGGTGTTGTTCGAAGTGGTTGTCCATTAAATTAAATTTGTCGCTAAAATGAAACTATCGTTTCTTATCGCAGTTCTGCTCGGTGTCTCAGTAGCAACCTTAGAGGCAGCCAAAATTCTAGCCATATTTCCATTTCCCGGTCCATCGCAGTATATTTTAGCGCAGCCATATTTAAAGGAGTTGGCGGCAAGGGGCCACGAACTCACCGTAATAAATGCATTTCCACAACGACAACCGCTAAAAAATTGGCGGGACATTTCAGTGGCAAATGTTTTAAAACTTCAAGAAGGTAAGTAATCCAAATAACATGTAACATCTTTTTATCATGCTATTTACAGAGGCCATGGCGGACATTTTAGCTACACCCAATATTTGGGAGAATTTCAACTTGTTCAGTGAAAATGGCAAACAAATTACAATAATGGTGCTTGAAAATCCAGAGGTGCAAGATCTGATGCTTCAGAAACAGCATTTTGATCTCTTAATTGTGGAGACTATCTATAACGAGGCGCTATACGGGTTAGCGGAACACTTGGGCGCACATTTGATTGGACTCTCGTCCTTTGGTACAGCAACGCATTTAGATGGTCTTGTGGGCAACCCATCGCCACCCTCGTATATCCCGAATTTGATGTTGAGTTTGACCGATCACATGACGTTCATGCAGCGCCTGCATAACCTTGCCTTTAACTCGGTCGAGTTTATACATAGACACGTGCATCAGTTCCCACTGCAGGAGAAGATCTATCGACAGTATTTTCCAGAGGCAAAGCACAGCATGCTGGCCGTGCGACAGAATTTTTCGTTGATGCTGCTTAACCAACACTTTTCGTTGAGTTACCCACGACCCTACGTTCCGAACATGATCGAGGTTGGCGGCCTACATATTAGTCACCAGCCCGCCGCATTGCCAAATGACATGGAACGTTTCATCAATGGCTCCGGTGAGGCGGGCGTCATTTATTTCTCAATGGGATCAAACATAAAGAGTAAAGATCTACCACCCGAAAAACTTGCAGTATTTATGCGTACATTTGCGTCGCTCAAGCAACGTGTGCTCTGGAAGTTTGAAAGCACGGACCTGCCCGGAAAACCCGATAATGTCTTTATCAGCAAGTGGTTTCCACAACCCGACGTCTTGGCCCATCCAAAGGTGAAACTCTTTATTACACACGGTGGCCTACTGAGCACCATCGAAGCCATATATCACGGAAAGCCGGTGCTGGGAATTCCGATGTTTTACGATCAACCATTGAATGTCCAACGTGCGGAGAATGCAGGATTCGGGTTGGGTGTCGACTTTCAAACGCTCTCTGTAGAGAATTTTGGTGCAACGATCCAAAAGCTGCTGACAGATGGAAAGTACTCGCAAATTGCGCAACGCATGTCGCAACGGTATCGCGATCAACCGATGCAGCCTTTGGAAAAGGCCATATACTGGACGGAGTACGTATTGCGACATGATGGCGCCGGACACATGCGTTGTGCGGCACAGGATTTGAACTTCTTTCAAGTACATAGTCTGGATACGGCGACGGTACTTTATGGTGGTAGTGCGGCGGTATTGTTTATGATCAGTTGGTTGGTAATCAAATTGATTGCAAGATTTCTGGGAAAAAACACGTTAAAAAAATTTAAGAAACATTAGTATGTATCTTTTTCAATGCAGCAAAGTCGATTAAAACTATCATAATTCTTACTACTCCAATTCTCATTCACTCCAACTATTATAATTTCTCACTTCAAAATTTCCCATGTGACCTAACCTTCCTTACACGTTAATATTCCAATAAATGACAAGAATTAAGTTATCTTTACTGCATTAGACTGCATCCTAACACAAAAGTAGGATTTTTTTGCGAAAGACATATTGATACTTTTCTGAATTCTTCTACTAGTTATGAGAAATCCATTAAAAATTATAGTAAAACGTTAAGATACAAACATAAAGTGTAAATCATTCTTTGGAAGTTCGCTATAAACGATCCTCATACGTCAAAAACGCACAATGAACCATTTCGCTACAAAAGGTCGAACTATATTGATTATGTTTTAAATCCTTTTGGACCTCATAGTGTCAAAAAGTTTTTTATCAATACAACAATAAATTATAATATGAGTTCAATTAAAAAAGTTATAATTTTGCTGTACAGGGTTATTAAATTGTGTTATCTATGATTTTATTCAAATATCTTTATTGTATTTTAATAACCGTAAGTGATAAGACTGATAAGAACGACAACGATGTTTTTTTAATAATGAAATTAAATACAGTAAACTCTGGTTACTTAGAGAGACTACGGCTCGTTACGGCTGAGACTACTGAAATGACCGATTACTTGAATTTCAACTTTATTGAATTACTAGCTGGATCCGTACACGACTCGTGCAAAGATTTTGTGAATACAAGGTTATGGAGAAATTTTATTAATATAAATAACATTTTTATTATTTATATCAGGGACCCGTGGACGTATTTTTTATTGGTTTTATAAATGTAGTAACCAAAACCAAACTAATTCTCCGCTAAAATAACTGTTCTCATTTACAATTCTTTCTCAGACTGTGCTTCCCCGTAGAATTCTTTCCCGTAGAATTCATCCCCGTAGAATTTTTCCTAGTAGAAGTTTTATTGTGGTTACTTTTAGTGTGGTGAGTTTTAGTGTGGTGAGTTTTAGTGTGGTGAATTTTAGTGTGGTGAGTTTAAGTGCAGTGAATTTTATTGTTGTGTGTTAGTGTGTTCAATTTCAGTGTGGTGAATTTGAGTATGGTGAGTTTTATTGTGGTGAGTTTTAGTGTGGTGAATTTTAGTGTGGTAAATTTTAGTGTGATGAATTTTGGTGTGGTGAGTTTCAATGTGGTGAGTTTTAGTATGGTGAGTTTTAGTGTGGTGAGTTTTAGTGTGGTGAATTTGAGTGTGGTGAATTTTATTGTGTTGAGTTTTAGTGTGGTGAATTTGAGTGTGGTGAATTTTAGTGTTTTGAATTTGAGTGTGGTGAATTTTATTAAGGTGAGTTTTAGTGTTGTGAATTTTAGTGTGATGAGTTTTTTTTCGGTTGTTTTTGAGTTATTGCTTAAGTTTTGTGCTTTTACTTTTGTTTTTGTGTTTGATGTTTGCTTTAGTTTTTGTGTATTTGCTTTTGTATTTTTTTTGTATTTGTGTTTTTTGTTTCATCTTCTTAGCTTGTGAATGTGCCGAGTTATGTCGTTTTGAAAGTTTAGGTTTGTATGGGAGGTGCCACGCCCCTTTGTCCAATCCCGCCCATATATAGCCTCCATAGTATCCTTGTGCAACATTTCATTAAAATCGGTTCAGCGGTTTAGACGTGATGCTGGAACAAACAAACAGACAGACAGATCGACAGACTGACAGACGGACCAAGAGTTTTATATACATAAATAGTAAAGCTTTTTCACTCAGAGTCGCTATTTCCATTTGCAGATCATTGTAGGACATCAAAATTTCAATGATTTATTGGAAATACATTCACCAACATCGTTCAGCTTCATATCTTAAATTTTTCTGGTTAAGGAGATGTTGATTTTCAATTTTTTTAAAATAAACCGTATAATGAAGTTTTTTTTAACTATAAAATAAAAAAAAAAAAATTAAACCTTTAAGTTTCAGAATATATCAATTATTTGTTAATGATCATCGTCAATTACGCACTTTACCTTAAACAAAAAACACTGATAAAAAAGGGAAACCTTATTATATGAAATAAAACATCAAAGCAATACTTTTTATTGAAATAGCATCCTTCATTAGTGCGGTTTTTTGGGTTTTCTTGAAGTAATTTAATTTTGAGACTTCCGCTACCCTTTTTTGCTTGGATGCTCTTTTTATTTCTAGTTGCTTTTTTATATATTTTTATCTTATTTTCTCTTAAACTCTCTACTGATCAATTGATTGTAAATTAAGGGTTGCCTTTGCTTGTCTTGCCATTTTCTTTGCAACTAATTAACCGTTTCCAAGAATCTAAGTGAAAGAAATTGTCAGGAATAGCAAAAGTATTGACTTGTTTGATAATACTTTTCAGTTGAGTAAATAATTGTTAGATAATTAATACAAGTGATGACTTAAAATGTAATGCGAACGGATAGAGAAATTAAAAGGGATTTTTTTCATAGAAACTTTATATGCTCAAAAACGCAGACTGTTACGTTAAATTCATACGCACACTTGCACTTAAAATTTCTCTGAATACACATGGAAATGAATTTTTATACCCTACTCCTATGAGGTACAGGGTATATTAACTTAGTGCATATATTGTAACGCCCCTTAGGAGGAGTGTCCGGTATGGAAAAGTATATATATTCTTTTCAGCATCACTACCCGAGTCCGTTTAGCCATGTCCGTCTGTCTGTCCGTCTTGCTGTCTTGCTGTCCGAATACAGATTAACTTGAGAAATACTGATCAGAATGCGATGAAATTTCGTCTCAATATATTTTATCCAAAAATAGGAACTGAGTTTGAAAATGAGCCAAATCGGTCCACGGACACGCCCACCTCCCATACAAGTCACTTTTATATAACTCTTTCGGAACTAATAACTCGAAAAGTATTCAAAGTATAGTTATAAAATTTAAAACATATTGTTAGAATTCACCTAAAAATATGTGGTCCAAAAATGGGCGTGATCCGCCCACTTTTTTTTTTTCATTATTTCCCTGGTTTTAATAGTGGAAATTTGATCCGTAAATTATTAAAATCAAATCTTTGAAATATTAGCCATTCAAAATTTTAAATATAGGCGTGGTCCGCCCAATTACATCTATCAAATTTTTTTTTTTTAGTTTTTTATACTTTATATAATTTTTTTAATTTATGGGGATATAAGACGTAAATTTCTGATATATTAATAATATTCTGAGGGTTAATATCCCCACCAAAGGTGTAGGGTATTCCATAGTCGGGCCCGACCGACTATAATAATCCGCCCCATGTGACCTAACTTTCCCAACTCGTTTTTTATATTTTTATACATGAATCACTGAACTATAACATTTGCTATACTTATACATATCAAAATGTGTTTATGCCTTGTTATTTCCGAGTTATAAGCGTTCTCAAAATGGACTTACATTTTTTGGATGTAGATTTTAAGTTGCATTTCATTGTTGGAAAAGATTGCTCTTTTATTCTAAGCTTAACAATTACGTAATAAACTAAATTTTAATAAATCTGAAAAAATATTTTTGGGTTTTATAAAAGCAGAAATTCTCGGACTGTTACGTTACCCGAAAATATTGTTACTTTGAACAGTCATCAAAAAGTGTATGGTTTCGAAAAAAAGGTCAACAATTTTTGAACCAGTATAGCGTCGGTATCTCGTCTGGTTAGGGCGTTGGACTAC
Organism: Dryomyza anilis; assembly: GCA_951804985.1. NCBI lineage: Eukaryota > Metazoa > Arthropoda > Insecta > Diptera > Dryomyzidae > Dryomyza > Dryomyza anilis. Next base: position 18,495,065 of record OX638132.1, read on the forward strand.
GAACCGAAAGGTCCGCGGTTTGATCCCCACTCTGCGGGAAAATGGTGTTAATTGGTCTAAAACTACCTATCACGTGACCGGTACCATTGGTACCGACCAGTGTTCTCATTCTACTCCGATCGGAGTAGATCTACTCCATTTCATTTGTATTTTTAAAATCTACTCTTCTACTCTGGTAGTAGCATTTTCTACTCCTTTCTCATCATTTTCTACTCCAATTTACTTAAATCTACTCCTTAGCAAAAATTGATTATATATTTTTTATAATTTGTTGAGAAGAAGTTCTTGCGCCTCAAATAAATTGTCAATATTATAATTTTCCTAACAACTATGATCAATTATCTGTAAAATAAAAGTAATAATTTGTCCATGGTTTTTAAATTGTAGAAGTTATAATTAAATATACGTTTGTATCAACTTTTATAAATTCATTTTTGAAAACACCATGTATTTCATTGGGTGTTCCAGAAAGACCCCAACTCTAGAACAGACCACCCTGTACACATCAGCATTATGTAAAATCAGGTAAGAATAAAAATATTAAAAATGATCATATCTATTAATGTTTTTGAAAATAATACACTAATGCATATTTCTACTTCCTTATATACTTCTACATTTAATTGTCTACTCCTTTTACATCAAATCTACTCCATTTTGCAATATTTTTAATTCTATTCCCTTTTACTAATTTCTACTCCCCAAATTTTTAAAATCTACTCCTTTTGCATTGGCGAAAAGTGTGAACACTGGTACCGACTTAAGACAGGTTCTTGAAGACCAGTTCTATAATAGGTCTTAAGGTCTGCATGAGGAGATGGATCGTGTCAATGCTAAATATGTCGCTGGTGGAGCGAAAATGCACTAGGTGGCGCCATAATCACGAGACTTATTTACACGCTGCAACTAATGCGTCTATTATTCGTAGACTGTTTTTCGATACTACATTGATTTAAATTCATCATGTCTTCCAAATAATTTTAATGAACTCATGCAAGTTGGAATAAATAACGAAATGTAAATGCTTGAAGAAGAAGGTAAAATAAAATATAGTGTATTTGTAAAATAAAATAAGTAAAGTTTAAAATATATAAAAAAGTAACAATAAAATAGTAACAATAAAAAATAAATAAAAAAAAATATATTTTTTTACTGAATGAACCATTGATACCGGTCACAGAACAGGATTTTGAGGACTACTTCAGTGATAGGTCTAAAGGTACCGGTCACAGTACACGATTTTGAACATCAGTCCTGTGATAGGTCTAAAGGTCTGCAGGAGGTGTTAATTGACCCCTCCCTAGGACAACGCCGTGTTAAAGTTGCCATTTGGTTTCATATAAAAGAGTCTAAACTAGGACCGGTTAACTATCCCCGTGGAACCTGTCACGTGCCTAGTCTAGGACCGGTTTTTTCCCCGTAGGGCAGCGACTGCCAACATCTTTTTCATAGAAAACACTTTCTATGCGACACACTTTCTATGCGACGCTACCTCTCGGCAGTAAATGGCAAAACTACGAGAGTAAAACATTGCCTATGAAAAGCTCTCACCCGCCGTTCGGATTCGGCAAAATAAACTGTTGGTCCCACCACTTTGAGTACAAATATAACACGCACCGCTCAAAATGGTGAGAGAGCTCGGCCGAAGTTCTACACAGGACTGTTTCGCCAAACTATTATTATAGATAAATTAAAGAGTTTTTTTTTGTATTATTTTTATTTTGTTTAATATATTTTGCTATTTTTAATGTATTTGAAATATATTACATCCACCGGAAAATACTTCTCTTGTTTAAGTGTAGTCGTTAAACGAATTAAACTATTTTAACATTATTATACTTATATACACTGAGGCTATAAAGTAATAAAATTAAATAAGAAAGTAATAAATTAAAAATACTTTTTGATACGATATTTATGGGGACAATTTTCATCACCTCATCTCCTGATGTACATTTGACTCGACAGTCTTCAAAGGTTAAAATATTTAAATGAATACACATATTCTAAGCTTAATGATTCAGTAATAAAAAAAAGATAAATTAAAGAGTTTTTTTTGTATTATTTTTAATCTTATTGTGGACCATATTAAATATATTTTGCTATTTTATATGTATTCAAAAAATATTAAATATTAGTTTATAAAAGTGGACGTATAATGGAAATGTCTGTTGTTGTTCATCACTGGCAAAGTACAAAAAAATGCCAACATTTTTGTATTATGATCTCGTTAATTAAATTTTTAACAGTTTCTGCGCTGAATGTAATGAAAACCAATATGACACAAAATGACATATTGAAAACAAAGCATATGAGTACTATTGTAATGACCATTAATTCAACATTTGCAGCTTCCTACATCACGAAAATGCCATGTTTTTTATTTTTGGATCAATGTTTTTTTCATATGGTAAAAAGCCTCATAACAGCCGAATTAATTAAAATGGTTCCCGACAATGCAAAGCAATCTTGTAAAATACATTCAACAAAATCCGATTAAATTGATTTAATAGTATTACATAAATATTTTCATATAAACTCAAAAATAATTTAATATTATTTTTTAGAATTTAATTGTATTTAAATAAATATTTATTAAAATTTATTAAAATAATAATTTATCTTATTGACTAAATTTAATAGTAACGAGTTGGGAAAGTTAGGTCACATGGGTAAGTTCGGTGTCATGGGATGGACTTTTATAGTCGGTCGGGCCCGACTATTGAATACCCTACACTTTGAAGTGAATATTAATGTGGGAAATTTAATTGTATACCTACCTTTTAAAGTTCTTAATTATGCTGAACATTCTTACATTCAGAATATTATTTACATATCAAATCCCAATAATTTTAAAATATGGTATGAAAGTAAAAAAAAATCTAAAAATGTTAACAAATGTATAAAAATAAATGTGGGCGGATCACGCCCATTTTTAAAACATCTGTAGGTATTTAAGGTTAATATTTCATAATTTTGTTTTCAATAATTTGCGAATAAAATGTCCTAAAAAGTTATATAAAAGTGACTTGTATGGTAGGTGGGCGTGTCCGTTGACCGATTTGGCACATTTTCATTAACAAAACTAATTTTTGGCTAAAACACATCGAAATAAAATTGCATTCCAAGCATTATTTCTCAAGTTATCGTGTATACAGACAGCAAGACAGGCGGACGGACGGACAGACATAGCTAAACGGACTTGGGTAGTGATGCTGATCAAGAATATATATACTTTTCTTATATATACTATACCGGACACGCCTCCTAGGGGGCGTTATAATATATGCACAAAGTTAATATTCCCTGTACCTCATAGGTGTAGGGCATAAAAACTATTGATCTAATGGTAGTTTTTTCTCAGTGTAGATGTGTACTTCAATTTCACATTCAAGAAATACAAAGTAATATTTACTCGACCAATTTTCAAATACATTGAGCAGGATACAGACTTACCAGTTTTAAAAACTTTGAAAACCGATTATCATATGCATTGCATTTAAACTCCCTGTTAGTTTTATTAATATATTTCAGAAGAAGGGGATCGGTTACCCCCATCCCTCCTCCTATTATCCTCGGACTTCCAATTTGATATTCTTACAAATGACCCTTTTGAAAATTCTGCTAAATTAAGGAAAGCATCATATTTAAAAAAAATATATTTTCTAAATTTTTCTGTATTTTTCGTATTGCAAAATATTAATGTTTGTATACACTAAAAGTTGCAACAGTTCTTAAATATATTTATATCGCTGATTTCGAATTATTGGTCGCAAAATGGTAGGCTTTTAAATAAAATTCTACGAGAGTAAAACATTGCATATTCACAGAAAAATCCTTTTTTTGACATGAGGCCAATCGAAACAACGTTTCATTCTTGACATTTCTCTTCAGTAAGATTTGCCATTTCGTGCCACTGAAGCCGCTTGACCACCAGAAGCGTCGTATGTTCGTGAATTGGGCTGGGCCGTACTTCTTCTGTGATGATCAAGACCGGCACGTTACTGTGTTACCGTTCAATGATAACCGAATATTGTTGGCCCCAATTGGATGATATGGAGGACATGTGGTTCGAACAGGACGGCGCCACAAGCCACACAGCGAATGCCAGAATCAATTAATTGGAAACCAAGTTTGGAGAACGAGTTATCTTAAGAATATGGTCCAGTCGATTGGCCGCCTCGGACGTGCGATTTGACGCCGTTAGACTATTTCCTGTGGGGCTACGTCAAGTCTATGGTCCATGCCAATAAGCCAGCGACGATGGATGAACTTCGTACGAATATCGAACGTGAAATTGCAGCAGTATCGGGCGATTTATGCTTGAAAACCGTCGAAAATTGGGTTCAGCGTCTGGACTTCTGCAAGCGTGCCCGTGGTGGCCATGCAAAAGAAATCGAGTTCCATACATAATGGTATCGAACGTACTTTTATAGGAATAAAGAATTTCGTTGATATCCAAAACCGTTTTTATTTTATTTTGTAGCGCTACAAAAAAAAACCCTTTATATGTTTGAATGTAAAAACATTTTATTTACATGTAAACATATTGATGTTTTAATTTCATTTTAATGTAAAAAATGTAAATTAGGTGATAATAATTTTGTTACATAATATTCATTTTAGGGTTCCCTTCTTTTTATCATTTTTTTTCTTAATTGTAAACATAAACTATTATTTATTTTATTACACAATTTGTATTAATACTTAATAATTTTATTTCTAACAGTTGTTCCTATTTTGATGTATTTGTTTTACGGAAGAGAATATGAAAGTTCACTGAATTGCGGATTAATTGAATATTTCACAAACAGCCAATATCTAGTATTAACAGATATTGGCGGTATATAACAAATTCATTCACCAAAGAAGCATTATGAATTATATCGTCACTATCATGCCAAAGGGGCGAATGTGCAATTTTTGACATTTGCGTTTTTTTATATTTTTGAATGTAGTTTTTCTCAAGTATTCTGTGCTAAAATCGCGTGTCGTGTTGGATATTTCTAGCCACAAAAGTCAAAACCAAAAGGGCGAATTTGAAAAATTGAAAATCTTGTCACGCCAAACGGCCGAATCTTTCCTTTTTTGCCACAACTATTTATTGGTACGAGGTAAAATAGTAGTGTAAGGGCATTTATTGTTTGTTTTTAAAGCACCTATCGATCTGCATCATTACTTAAAAATATTTTCTTGCAAATAACAAAATTCGCCCTTTGTCATGCCAAAAGGGCGAATCTTTCCTTTTTCGCCATAACTATTTATTGGTACTATTTATCTCGTACCAATAAATAGTTATGGGGAAAAATAAAAGATTCTCAATTTTTCCAATTTCTTCGTTTTTTTGATATAACTTTTTATTCATGCAAGATAAAATTGTAGTTTAAAGGTATTAATTGTCTGTTTTTAAAGCACCTATCGATTGGCATCATTATTTTAAAATATTTTGCCAAACATTTTTCCTGCAAATAACAAATGGCAATTATTTTTTGGCAACATGTTTTTAAATAATGATGCCAATCGATAGGTGCTTTAAAAACAGACAATTAATTCCTTTACATCACTATTTTATTTTGCTCTAATAAAAAGTTATAGCATAAAAAACAAAAATATTTGCGTTTTGGTCAGGATATAGCCTCACAAAATCCGTATTTATAATTCAGTAAGTTGTCCAAATCCAAAGATAGATATATACGTTAGCAGAATTCATGAATAAACCAAAATAACAGAAAAAATTGAAAAAAATCTAAATTTTACTAATTTTTAAAGCACTTCAAACTTTAAAATTTGATTTCCCAACGATATGATAAAAGCATTAATGTGAAGTGCTAAAAATAGGCAGTATTGTTTAATTGTGATTTCGTAATGCTATTCATACATATAATTAAATTAAATAAAATATAAATTTGTAAGTGTTACTGAGTGCCCCAAGAAGTATGCAGCGTTGTTATACCCAGTAACAAACACACACGATTAACCAAATACGTATAATTCATAGAACCATTTTTATACCCTACTCCTATGAGGTACAGGGTATATTAACTTTGTGCATATATAGTAGCCGCGGTAGCTCAGTGGTTAGTGCGTTGGACTGCGAGTCAAAAGGTCCCCGGTTCAAGCCTGGACTGGGGCTAACAACATCTTTTCATAGAAACATTTTTCTATACCGCGCTACCTCTCGTCAGTAAATGGCAAACCTACGAGAGTAAAACATTGCCTATGAAAAAGCTCTCACCCGCCGTTCGGATTCGGCAATAAACTGTAGGTCCCACCACTTTGAGTACAAATATAACACGCACAGCTCAAAATGGTGAGAGAGCTCGGCCGAAGTTCTGTACAGGACTGTAGCGCCAAACTATTATTATTATTATTATATTGTAACGCCCCTAAGGAGGCGTGTCCGGTATGGAAAAGTATATATATTCTTGATCAGCATCACTACCCGAGTCCGTTTAGCCATGTCCGTCTGTCTGTCCGTCTTGCAGTCCGAATACAGAATAACTTGAGAAATACTGATCAGAATGCGATGAAATTTCGTATCAATATATTTTAGCCAAAAGTAGGAACTGAGTTTGAAAATGAGCCAAATCGGTCAACGGACACGCTCACCTCCCATACAAGTCACTTTTATATAACTCTTTCGGAACTAATAACTCGAAAAGTATTCAAGGTATAGTTATAAAATTTAAAACGTATTATTAGAATTCACCAAACATGTGGTCCAAAAATGGGCGTGATACGTCCACTTTTTTTTTCATTATTTCCCGGGTTTTCATCGTGGAAATTTGATCCGTAAATTATTAAAATCAAATCTATGAAGCCTTTCAAAATTTTAAATATAGGCGTGGTCCGCCCAAATATATTTTTCAATTTTTTTTTTTTTGTTTTTTTATACTTTTATATACATTTTTTAATTTATGGGGATATAAGACGTAAATTTCTGATATGTGAATAATATTCTGAGGGTGGGGAGGTTCAGCATAATTAAAAACTTTAAAATTAAGGTATGCAATTAAATATCCCCATTAATATCCCCACCAAAGGTGTAGGGTATTCCATAGTCGGGCCCGACCGACTATAAAAATCCACCCCATGTGACCGAACTTACCCATGTGACCTAAATTTCCCAACTCGTTTAATATTGTATGTGTTAAATAGAAGAAACACATCTTTTCTATCCGTGTAGATATATTTTTTGAAATTGTGTAAGTAATATATGTACGCATCTGAAAAACATGCAGAAAACTTTACATAAATAAGTTTGATATATAAAAAACGTTCTTAAAATAAAATTTAATCGAAGTTTGCGACAACCGCATGCACACTGCCTTAGATATTGCAACCACCTCATGCCTACTGACTTAGAGGTTGCCACAACCGAATTAAGAGGTTGTTGCAAATGCTTTTTTTGTTGGTGCCTACCGTATAATTTAGTTGGTTGTCGATACAAATAAGTTTTTTGTGTGTATGAAAATCTTTCACTCTGCCGTTCAGATTCGGGAATAAACTATAGTTAAAAATAACTGTGTACAGATATAACATGCATAGTTTAAAATGTGAAAGAGCACAGCCTATTTTCTGTTGCGTCAAACTATTATTATTATATTAGTTACTGAACTAGACTTTTTAGCATGTGTTCTAATCTGAAGAATAACTATCTAATATAGTACCTACAGTTTTTTCATATTAAATATTTGTTATTTTAAAATATTTAAAGTAAAAATAATTTAAGTAATTTAGGTATTATTCCTACAATATATTGTTTTCAGTGTATGTATATGTACATCTCGCGTATAGGATGCCTTTATCCTGCGGCTCGTTAAAACAAAGACATGATTTCTTTTATATTTCTGAAAGCAACACAACGACTAATTAAAAGCTTTCCGCACTTTTTATATTACATACTGTTTGCATACAGAAACGTTCCTTAAGTTGTGAGTTTCTATATCTGCGCAACTCATGGCATATACGATATGTATGAATGCACATAAAAAGGATATAAAATGTTGTTTGTGAATAAAAATTAATCACGATTTTACGAAGATCACATACACAAATTATTCAATAAGAGCATTCGGAATATGAGCATAAAAGCATTATTCTTTAATGAAAGGCATGGCTGTATAAACGAGGGCTAATCCAGTCAGTCCAGCAATGAAATTCAGTAATTTAATTTAATTAACATTTGCTATTCGTCGTTAAATCAACACTTGCGTTTGCTAATATGAATATTTTTACATCAATGCAGCAAAATAAATATTCGGCGCAGTTTCAGCAACTATATTTGCTAAAAATGTGCCAACTAAATAATTTGCTGCATTTACGTTGACTTAAATGTACGCAGATATCGTAAAGAGATAATGAAGTTTAGTCGAAACTATAAAAAACGATATCACATCGATGATTCGAAAAACATTGCGATATCGATTTGATAAATATTTACACATCGTATTTTTTACCTAAATTTTATTGTGCGAAAAAATTAAAAAATAGTTGTAATAAAGTAACGAGAGCGAACTTTTTATCGCATTCAGTTCGAAAAGACTTCGTACATCGAAGAACTCCGGCACATATGGAAGATGAATCAAGTTCTTTGTTGAAAAAATACCATCCATAGTACTCAGAAAAAAATAATCGACGTAAATACAGCAATCAAAATTAATTGCACACCATTAATTGGTCTAGCAATGACATTGAGTAAACACATTCGCTAAAAATGTTATTTGCGTTCAAAAATATACCAACAAACTATTTTGCTTAAGTAGCAAATTATTTAATTAGTATGGTCGACGTTTTAAAAGTATTTTTCATTTTCACAGTTTATTTATAATTCCTTTTTAGTTTAATAAAAAAGATTATTATAAATTCTTGTGAAAGTATATAACAAATATACTTTTCTGATAATGAAGCATAATTAAATATACAACTATTGCCATCATCATAATTTTTAACGACACCAATAGAGTATGATCAAACTCTATAAGTGTTTCTTTTGACATTAACCAAATTTGAAATGATATGCGCGCCAACTAAAAATTCTAAATCAAAGCGAATTCCACCAATTTTACGAATTCACCAGCACTGTAAACGAGCACACGCACTGCTACAGCGATCACGCACTGCTATAACATAAAACATCAACGAGATAAGCGAATACACATAGCTGTTGCCAGCAAATGCGATTGCTAATATGAATAATGTGTACGCTAATACAATTAATGATTTAGTCGGCGCAGTTTTAGCAAAAATTCAATAGTGTTGATGTACCTTTTTGGCTATATTTACGAATTATTTTTTCTGTGAAGCGTATTTTTAATTTAAAACCTACACTCAGAAGGGAATGTCCCATTAAGTACATAATGATACGACCATTGATTTTATGATTCATGTATTCAGTACCATTAATTTAAATATTTCAATATTATTATTTTAAATAGTATAAATACCATTGTTTTAATGGGTTCATCCTATAATAATAAACGTGGCATAAAAAACATAACAAGAATAAAAACATTTAAAAAAATCAATTTTTTTTAGATAAATAATTAGAAAAATGTAATTAAATTATACTAAAAAATTAATAATACGTTTAATGAAATATTTATTAGTCTTACATATTGTAATTTTTTTTTTAGAAATTAACCAGCGATCAGGAGATGCGCACTGTATATGCAATGCACAGGGAGGAAAGATGGAGTAATGCCGGTGGATGTTTGTTTTAAACTTGCCAATATCAAAAACGTCGGGAAAAACAGACGTAGGGAGATTGTTCCACAAATGTATCGTGCGACTGAAGAACGAAAAGAGTATATTATTAATCGTTAGGGTACAACAACATATTGTGTTAATAGATTGAATGTTATTGAACTAATGATAAGCCAAGGACCAATTTGTAAACCCTACACTAAATTTGAAAGGGTATATTCAGTTTGCTATGCCGTTTGTAATACTCAGAAGGAAACATATTCGGTATGAAAAAATATATATATTCTTGATCAGCATAATCATGAGTCGATTTAGCGATGTCCGTCTGTCTGTTGAAATCACGATTACAGAAAAACTAGAAGAGCTAGATCAATGTAACTTCTAACTTAGATCACTTATATATCTACGCTGTCTCAATTGTGACCTGTGAACAGACCTCTTATGTTCAATTACCTCATATAAAATTTACATCTACAGATAAATTTTACTTTATACGAGCTTAAGTGAACTTTTTTGATAGAATATATATCGACTTTATGCACAAAATATGAAAATAATGAAAAGCGAACTGAATTTTGGTTCCCAGAAAAAAAACATATTCTATACACCTAGCCATTTGTACATATGGGTATCAAATGAAAGGAAATTCTTCAGCGATTGCAAGTTTGTAGTTATTTTCAGTATTCGTATACTCTGATGAACTAAATACCACTTTAAATGGTAATCACAAACATTATCTCATATGTGAAGGGTATTTATAGTCGACTTAGACCGTCTATAACTTACATAATTCTTACAAACTTCATCACTCCAACTATCATAATAGTATATCAATTGATTTTCTATTGAAATACTATTAATTTAATGTGTTTTTTCTGGGTGTATGGCCTCGTTTTTGCAAATAATTTTGTTATGAATATATAAATATTGTCATGATTCTCGGTTTTTTATTAGATTTTATAACTTACTACTTTTTACGTCCTATCTGACGAAATTTTTAAGATTTTCCTTCAATCTACGAATAAACTAATTACAAAAAAATTTTAAAAAAGACAATAATTATTATGCACTTAACATCCCTGCTCGTATTTGTCTTTTTTTACAGATTTTATTCCTACAATTAAATAGTAATACGAAATTACCATACATGTATTAGGAACGAAGTGTAATTAAATTATAATCGAAATTGTATTTAATTTTTGTTCACGTGTAAACATTATTATGTTGTCCAGCAGAATCTGTCAAATTTACCATAAATATGTTACAATACCAAGATGAAATTTTAATTGCATTTGAATAAACATTTCTTGGAAATTTACTTGGTTAAAACTATGTTTCGAAACACAGAAAATGCTAATCAAATCTAAATACAACGTATGTTCGCAACGCTCGTCTTGATTCGATAATTTATCGACGGACGAAGTTGGCAACGCTGTGCAGCATTTTATACCTACGCCTTCTTTTACCATCGTTTGAACAAATTGATGTTTAAAAACAAACAAAAAAGAAATTGGATTTAAATAAGTGTATTCTTGCAACATTCTTCTTGTATACGAAGTTGACACTCGTTGAGCACTCGGTGATCGGCATTTTCTGCGTACGTGTCTTTTGTTGTTCGCTGAGAAAACGTGTTCGCGTCGGTAATAATTTTGTTATTTGTAAATTAAATAAATATATAAATTGTGTTACAAAAAGTACAAATAGTAACTGAGTATAATAACGTGCAGTATACAATTTCTGAAACTAATGAGAAAAAACCACAAATAAAAATCCGTGTTTCGATTTTCAAACAGAATTCGTCATGTTTTTTTACAAAAGCCTCCGTGAATTCCTTGCCTACGCTATGTGTTGTACTGAGACCAACTGTAACTGTCCAAATATAAAGCGAGCCTGGATCGTCAGGTTTAGCGTCTGCTGGTGCAATTGTGCATTCATCGATGCTGTCACTTGTACTTGCAGTTTTAAACGAATTATTTATTTATGCATTTAAAAATTTGTATATGAATTCAATTATTATAAATTCCCACTGTGCATGTTTAAAGATTTTTAATAAAAATTAATAAAAAAAACAACGTTTTATTTTTATTTTATTACCAGAATTGTTTTCCAAAAATATTTAAATATGTTTCTATGCAAACATACTACTTTTTGTACTGAAACAACTGATATGTTTCACTGGAAACATATTTATATTCAGGTCGTTCAAAATCATGTTTTAATTTGAACATATGTATGTTTTGGTTCAAATATTTATTTTGTTTGAATGTAGTAATTATTATGTTTCCATTAGAACATACTCCATTTTAAGGGGCAACATTAAAATGTTTCCGGGATATTATAATGTAAGTCAGAGCTCATTACAACACTGTTCAAGTCTCAATACAACCCTGTTTACAAATGATTTATCAGTCAATTATATATTATGTTTACATAAAATTCCAAACATTCATGTTAATGCCTGCAAAATTATGTTTGGGAGAGCCCTTTTTTGCAACGTGTAATAAAAAATGTGTTATTTTTGGAAAACATGCAGATTTGACAGGGATTGAAGTTTTTTTATGCCTATATTTTTTCATTATTTCCAATCAGTTTGTTACTAATATATTTATGATCGGTTTACATCCATTGCAGAGTTGTGCTGTATATTTGCATTTCCATAAAAATGTCATCAAATATTTTTATGTTTCTTTTTTAAGAATGGAAAAAATGTCTCTGATATAATGATTTATTAGATCAGCGCAAATTTTCCCCGTTTTCTGCAGTTATCACAGAGACTCTCTCCGTCTTGCGTTACCTTTATTAAAATATCGTAATTTTACAATGGCTCAATTTGAATACGCGCCAAATACACTGCTGCTGTCGTCGTCGTTGTCGTTGTTGTCATCATCATTGCCATTGTCGTCGTCGTTGCCGTCGAATAAACATAATTTTATGCCGACTAATTTTATTTATTACTCCAATCCAACAAGGCGGCCCCCGCTCGATGCGGCAGTCATCTCACTCTGTGTCCCAATTCGCTCGCATATTTTATGATGCAAAATAATGAAAAAGCTGCAAAAATAAAATAAAAATATGAATAATAAAAACGTTGCCAAGTGGTTGTACGTTTGGCGTCTAACATCGCACGACCATCAAATTCACAAACAATTCATTTACCGCAGCGTTGCTCTGGCACGTTATCCTTTTGCTGTCGTTCTGTCGTCCTGTCGAGCTGTCACTCTTTCGCGCGCTGTCCGTTTCACACTACTTCGCGTTAAATTATTTCTGCTGCCATGAAAAAATCAAATTTTTTACAGATCGTAAAAAATGTCCTTTCGGTATCATGTATTCATAGAGTTGGGCGCTTCTTTTTGTTGTACGCATTCTCAACTTTTACAGCAGCCGGATCGCCAAACGCAGCGCCACATTATGTTCGTCTCATGTCCCTCTGTCTGTGCGTCAGTCTGTCTGACATTCTGAAATTCTTCACCATCGCCTCCGCTGGTCGTTGCTATTTGCAGCGCGACAAATATTGCAATTTTTATGCGATTTTATTTTAGGTTTTGAACATTTTTATGTGATTTCATATTGTGCGCTGTGCTGTGCCAGCAGTCAATTTATATTTTCATTTTTATTTTTTGTTACTCTAAAATTGCCAAAAATTGAGCAGCTTGTAAATATTGGCTGTAACATGTTTTTGTTCAATTCGAAATTCGACCTTTAGTCCTGTTAGCCAAATTCTTGAAGTAAATACCTTGTCATAAACCATAAGTCAGCGACTTTAAACCAACAGAAAACATAAAGAAAATAATGTAAAACATAAAATTGTTGACCATTTGCATAATATGCAAATGAATAAAATCAAGAGAAAGAAGAAAACTAAAAAAATATGAATAATATAAACGTGATAAAAAACAGAAAAGATCTTTTATAACATGTATGACCCGTGCGCATATCCTGTAGCTAAACACAAATCTGCAAAATTCGGTTGTATTTACACAACGCGCATAAAATGCAAATAAACATTTCATAGATAAAAATTTATTCTATCTTTTATTTTCTTAGCTAAATCTTTTTCATCATCATCATCATTATTATCGATGGTGTATCATTCGTTACATATTGCCTCGGAAAGTACACTAAGAAAAAGGCATACTTTAAAATTCAGAACAAATGTTTAAAACTGAAATTAATCATGCTGTTTTAAAATTAAACGAAATTGTCGCATTGATTTTAAAATTGAGATTTTGTGACAGGACCCTAAATGTATGCAGCATTTATGGTGTGAAATGCATACATCTAGGGGCAGCATTTACGCGTTCGATGTCACACTGCCATATTATTCATAGCCCTCTTTTTGAAGAGCCAAATTTTATTAAACAGACATAATAAGCAATTGTAATGTTGGTAGATGTTGGCCGTTAGTAAAATGGGTTATAGACTTTAGCAAGTATATATATACACCATTCGAAAAAGAGAACAGATGAAAATAAAATTGAATTGAAATAATAAAATAAACTTAAATAAATAAAAATCTAAAATAAATAATATATAATAACAATTGTTAATTGGTTTTAACACAAAAAAAAATTGCTATAAATTTAATTGAAATTGTTTTAAGATTTTTTTTAATAGTCGTTTGTGTTTAGTTTTAACATAACTTCATTGAACTTTAACACATTTTTACCTCAGTGTACATAAAAATAATGGAATATCGAAAAGTATGATAATAATAAAAAAGTTGTAACAATAAAGCATAAACCAACGATTACAAAATTACAGAAAATAAAAACAAAATAAAACCATGTGAACTACGAGATGTGAAAGTTAAGTAACACACTGAGAAAAAAATCATACTTTCAAATTAACAACATATGTGTTTTAAAATTAAACAAAATTGTTTTCAATTCGTTTTAAAATTTGGATTTTATGACATGTCCCTAAAGGTATGCAGCATTTACTGTGTGACATGCATACAACATTTAAGCGTTAAACTAAAATTTTATGTTCGATGTCACCTTGCCATATTATTCATAGCACTTTTTTAAGGGACCAAATTTTATAAAACAGGGTATATATTAAAGTTGATAGATAATGGCGTTAGTAAAATAGGTTATTATACAACAAGTATACATACCATTCCAAACGAGAACAGTAGAAACATAAAATTGAAATAATTAAAATAAATAAATATAAAAAAATGCTTTCAAGATGAAAATATTCTCTACAAATAGTCGTATTTTTAGATTGTATACACCGAAAAAATTACTGTAGTAAATTATACTACATTTATGTCTTCGTTTTAAAAAAAATGCAGTTCTACTACATTTTGAACGTTTTTTAATACATTTGTGTTAATTTGTCTGGATTTCACTACACAATGTATTAGAAATTCGTTTTCTACATATTTCAGAATATGTAGTATGTATTTGTTTTCTGTAATTTTTATTTTTGAAATACGTGTACTACATAATACATAAAATGTATTATGCAATTATTTTGTGTATTATACTTTAATATTAAATTATAAATTATTTACATATTATTATAAACTCTTCTATAAATTATATACTATAAATTTACTTTAAATTCCCCTGCATACAAAAATATGTATCACTTAAAGTTAAATGTTTTTATAAAAATTTGGTTAAAATTGAATTTATTATAAAAAATCTTAAAGTTGACAGCCCTATTCAAATGTCTCTGAATATGAAAACACAATTTACTTTCAAAAACCGCTAAGTTTGGTTTATATTTTTAAAACCAACAAAAAAAATATGGATACGATAAATCGGAATTTAAAATATCGAAACTAAAAATACCGAAGACAAAAATGTAGAAAATAAAAATGCCGAAACCTGAAAATGTCGAAAACAAAAATGTCGAAAACAAAAATGTCGTAAAAAAAATGTTGAAAACTAAAATATTGAAGAACAAAATGTCGAAAACTAAAAATGTCGAAATTTAATATGACGAAATCATTTTTTGCAGAAAAAATTATAGAAAATGTCGTAACGAAAAATATATATTTCAAGTAAATATAATAAAACACAAAGATAAATATATTAAAAAAGAACAAAGATATTAAAAACCAGTTGGGAAGGTTAGATCACATGGGAAATTTTAAAGTAGGTGTAATTATGATAGTTAGGATTATCAAAATTATAGTCGGTCTAAGCCGACTATAAATACCCTACACATATGTGTGGTTACCATTCAAAGTGATATATAGGTCACCAGGGTATACGAATCCTGAAAATAACTACAAACATTCAATCGCTGAAGAATTTCCATTCATTTGATACCCATATTTACAAATGGGTAGGTGTACCGAATTTCGATTTTTTTTTTGTGAACCACAAGTCTTTTCGCCGGAAAACATTATTATCATGTATTTGAGCATGATGTCAATATATATTTGACCAACAAAGTTTACCTAAGCACGTATACATAAAAATTGATCTTTATATGTACATTTTATATGTGGTATTTGAACATAAGTGGTCGGATCATAGGTCACCATGGACCGATCTCGCCAATTTTTTCGCACATACAGCGTAGGTATATTAGTAATCTAAGTTATAAGTTTCATTTATCTAGCTCTTCAATTTTAAAAGTCTTAGGGATTTCAACAGACAGACAGACAGACAGACAGACGGACAGACAGACGGACAGACAGACAGACGGACAGACGGACATCGCTAAATCGACTCAGGAGGTCATTTTTTTCCTAAAAAGAATGGGTGGCATTTTCATAAAAATGTCCACCACTTCAGGGATGACGTACCATGTGAGGGACACATTCAGTATATACAGCACTGAAGAAATTTTATCAACAATGTCACAATTAAATTATTAATTTAAATTAAATTAAATCTCCGCAATGAAATAGTTATAGACATATTCATCAATTGTCCTTGTCGTCAACGATGACATTTCCTTCTGGAAAATTACGTTGTCCGGTTGAATTGTACCGAATTATTTGACGTTCGCAAAAAGCAAAGCTTTAAAAATAATCCGCTTGTAGAATTAAGTGAAAACATAAAAACGTACACTAAAGCCCAACGGCATTGCAGCCACAATAAATTTTTAAATACACCCACTTTTTTTTTTTTTTAAATACCGGATACATTGCGCTGTTAATATTGTGGCGGTTGGTATAAATACTTTTACGTAAAGTATACCATGTTGATGATGACAGTAGCAACAACATCCCAATAAACACCCAAATTAACCCGGGTACAAAGTTTATGAAGATGACGACGATGATGACAACAAAAGTAACAAAAAAAAAACCAAAACAATTTCATTTTTAATTTGTCTCCTAATCCGTTGGGAACGAGAGTGCCTTAGGGTGGCCTTTTTTTGGTTTTGACCATTTTTCCCCTTAGTCAACCTATTGTCAGCTTCCTTCGCCATTTGCATTGTTAGCGCTGCAAAAATATAATTTCAACTAAAGACAACATAAATATACGGACAGTAACAATAAAAAAAAAATCGGAATACAGAAAAAAAAACAAACACCTACAACAAGGCAAGTTAAGAACTTTTATTTGGCATCTCAACAGCTGAATCAACAAGATTATTTATGTGTTTCTAGTCTATGTGTGTGTGTGAGAAACATTGTTGCCAACATTTGGTTTTAAATAAATATTTGAAAAATGCTACACTGAGGTAAAAAAAGTATTAAAATTACTTTTCGACACGTTTTTCACCCGTTGCCATATTTATTGAAATTTTAAACTTGAAGTTAATAGTTAAAATAGTTAAATATGTTTATAAATATAACAATACGTAATATAAACACTAATCATTTTGACAAATTAAAATATATAAAACATGTTTTTCGATCAAATGCGTTTTGTATGGGTCAGACAGTATGCCAATTATTCAAATGATTCCCTGAACACTGAAGCAATTGAATTTTGTTAAACATATCTTAACGTTCAAACTTAGTTCGAAGAATATTTAAAAAATTAACATTTTTTGCAAGGAATAATACATAGGATTTTTAAATTTTGTTTTCATTAGTGAAATTTAGTAATTTTTAGTATTCTCTATAGTTAATTATAACAAAAAAAACAGGTTTAAAGTTCTTCTTAATAAAATTCGATTTAAAACAAATATTACTAAATATTCATATTATTATAATTCCATACATTACCTTGCATCTTATATATCTGATTTATTCTTTTGGGAATTGTCTAACTATCATTGGAATTTTTTTTTTAATTTTATATTTTTAGAAATATAATATAAAAACGTTATTCTCGACATAAATTTGTAAGATATACAAGAAATATAAAATCGGACATATATCAACAAATATTTTACTATCCAGAATCTAAAATCCTCTGGATTAGCAGTTCGAGAACTGATTCTAAGATTTTTAAAATAGTGGTTCCGGTTCCACACAATTTTTAATAAAGGTTTCGATTTCAAAACTCGAAAAGATTCCGGTTTATTGTGGTTCCTGCTTCTATCAAATTTTTACAAAATACTAAATAAGGATTTTGATTTTTTTTTCCTGTTTTCAATTAACTCCATTTTTAAAGTTTATATAATGTAACCTTTATGTTCGAACCTCAAAATCATGGAATGAGACTTTTTTTTAAATATTTCGAGAATCCAACTACGTTATTGCACTTTTTTGTAGTTGGGTATTCGAAGTCTCAAAATTATCCAACTTGACAAAAACATATCCAATGTTGCATATCCTAGTTAAACCTTAAAGTGATCAATATGCTCAATGCTTTTCTTTTCCCTCTAAAGGGTTTTTCAATAAGAGCGCTACAAAAGCTTTTTTCAAGTGTTTTTCAACAGGGACGCTACAAAAGTAGAGCGACAGGGACAGCAAACGACGTCATATTTTTTACCGCTCTTTTGACATTTCTCTTCAGTAAGATTTGCCATTTTATGACGGAAAGATATACGAGCCAACAACGAGTCGAAATTATTAAAATTTACTACCGAAATTCGAATTCGTATATTTTTCCATCATGAAATAGCAAACCTTACTGAAGAAAAATGTCAAAAGAGCGGCAAGAAATATGGCGTCATTTGCTGTCCCTGTCGCTCTACTTTTCTAGCGTCCCTGTGGAAAAACCCTTTATAAAAGTCATATATAAAAAAATATAAATTAATATTTTCTAAATTTTATTGAATGAGAATATACCATACCATTCCAATCCATATCATGCTAATTCGACTAAGACTGTTTTCAATGTTATTCCATTTTCGGATTCTTTCTATTGGTGCGGATCGGTCAATCCTATCCCAAATTATAACCAAAAATGTTCTTATCATAAATAAACTTAGTATGCTTCCTTGGAAGTTTTTAAATATTATAATTTCCTAAGTATAGTAACCAATTTTTGGAGGGTCGATATCATTTATATATTTAAAGAAAAACTTTTTTTTTCACAATTGTTTTTCGTGAAAACATTGAGAGTGATTATTTTCGGGCGGGAATATTCAGGAATAAATTTATGATTTGAAAATATATAATCTGAATGCATAAAAATGAAAAAGAATTAATTGGTTTACGCAGATGTATTTGTTGGAACTCTCTTAAAAATTAATATATTTTTCAAAAATTCAGAGTATCATTCTATGACACAAAAAAATAAGAAAATGTTAAATAAAATTATGTTCTATTTTGCACCCTATTTGAGATACAAGGTGTTTAGTAAATGCACATTTCTGACATAACCTAGTCAAGAAAATTGGTTATAAAGTATAATATGTTGATAATCGATTAACAATTTTAACTCATCTTTTAGAAAATTAAATTACCTTTCCAATGATATATCACACCTTCACATCACATGATTTCTTCCTTTTCTAACATGTACGTAAATTTGAAATTTACAAAAATAAAAATTCTAATTTATACTTTGTCATTGATTTTCTCAAAATATCGTTATAGATCACTCCAATTTTACTAATTTTTAATGATAGACCAGTTCATTTGTAGAATTTTTCTATCAATCATAGTGATTTTAACTTGATAAGAAATGCTGCAGAAATAATTAAACAGTGGTGGGCAGTGTTCGCAATCTACTCCGATCGGAGTAGATCTACTCCATTTCATTTGTATTTTTAAAATCAGCTCCTCTACTCCGGTAGTAGCATTTTCTACTCCTTTCTAAAAATGTTCTACTCCAGTTTACTGAAATCTACTGCCTCTGCAAAAATGGACTACATTTTTCTGTAATTTGATGAGACCAATTTCCTGAGCCCCAAATAAATTGTCAATATTATAATTTTCCTAATAATTATGATCAATTATCTGTGAAATAAATCTAATATTTTTGTAATGGTCTTTAAATGGCAGAAGTTATAACTAAATCTACGCTTGTATAACTTTTTTAAATGAAATTTTTAAAACACACTATGGAGGACCACCCTGTATACATCAGCATTATGGAAAATACATAAAATTAGGAATGAATTAAAATTTTAAACATTGACATATCTTTTAATTTATTTGAAATTTAATACACTAATGCATATTTCTACTCCCTTTTCATCGAATTGACTCCTATATTTAATGTTCTACTTTTTTTACATCAAATCTACTCTATTTTGCAATACTTTCAATTCTACTCCTTTTTACTCATTTCTACTACCCAAAATTTTCAAATTACTCCATTTCTATTGGTGAAAAGTGTGAACTCTGGTGGTGGGTATTGTGATTTGGTGGTTGAAATAAAAGAAAAAATATTATGTTTCGAAATAATGATCAACAAATATGTTCTGTGAGATAATCTGATAATAATCATAATTTTAATAAATGTTTAAAATTATTTCTCAATTATATCGATTTTTTTCAAACACCAAATCCGCACTGTATAATTATTTATGCAGCATAACTTACCAGTTTAAAATCAGTGTAATTAGTTAGAAAGTATTGGAAATGAGCAGGTCTATCATTATAAATTGGAAAAAATATGGTGATCGATAACGAAATTTTGAGAAATTCAATAGCAAAGTAAAATTAGGAATATTTATTTATGTAAAACCGAATTTGAAGGGATCAAAAACCAGAATTTGTTTATTGTGGAAATCGATAGCGGGCCTCTTTAGAAGTCGAATGGTGCTATTTGGAGTGGTTCATAAACCCAAAAAGAGGGTGAAAAATCGATTTTTTTTTTTCAAAAATTAATTTTATAGAGGAAACCGATTGCGGTCTAATGGTAACATTTGAAGTTATCATAACCCGGTTAAAAAACGATTTATGTTCATAATATATAAAAGGTGGTTTAAACATTTTATTTTTAAGTTGCAGAAACACTCTCATAAACATTTTATTTTCTTAGTGTAGACAACATTTTTAGGAGTCGCGTTTATCAAATTGGCTTTTACTTATGAGACATATTTCATTATTATTATTTATGAAAAAGTATTAATTTCATGTTTGCTCTTATTTGGTTTGTGTATCATTATTACACGAGTATTACTACAAAAATGTATTAAAAAAATAAAATAAAACATTTTTTTTTTTTGAAATATTTTGTAGTGAAAGAACTTTCTTTGTCCAATTTTTTGTTTTAATAATTTTTTGAAAATAAAATGTTTAAACCACTTTTCATATATTATGAACAAAAATCGTTTTTCATCCTCTTTTGAGGTTTATGAACCACTCCAACTAGCACCATTCGACTTCTAAAGAGGCCTGCTATCGATTTCCGCAATAAACAAATTCTGGATTTACCCCTTCAAATTCGGTTTTTGACCCCTTTTTGGGGTTCATGGACAACTGGATTTTCCCTTTTGGGCCTAACTAGACTTCTAAAGAAGCCCGCTATCGATTTCCGTAATAAAAAAATGTTTGTCAAAAAACGAGTTTTGATCCCCTTTTGGGATTCATGCACCACTCCAAATGGCACCAATTGACTCCATTCGGCCAACCTACCATTCGGTCAAACGTCCATTCGGTCAAATGGCTTTCGGTCAAACGTCCATTCGGTCAAATGTCCATTCGGTCAAACGGCTTTCGGTCAAACGTCCATTCGGTCAAATGGCTTTCGGTCTAGCGTCCATTCGGTCAAATGGCTTTCGGTCAAACGTCCATTCGGTCAAACGTACATTCGGTCAAACGTACATTCGGTCAAACGTACATTCGGTCAAACGGCCATTCGGTCAAACCTCCATTCGGGCAAACGTACAATTCAAGCAAACGGCTTTCGGGCAAACGGCTTCGAGTAAATGGCTCTCGATCAAATGGCTTTCGGGCAAATGAACATGAACCGTGTGCGATACCAGTTGAATTAAAATAGTATTATTTTGTTAACCAGAAAGGTAGTGTCTCCTTCTGAGTGTTACAAATGGATGACGAAACTGCATATACACTGAGGGGAAAAAATAATAAAATTAAATAAAAAAGGCATAAATTTAAATATTGTTTAAAATATTTCTATAATATATATATTTTTTTGAATTTAAATGCGTACGTAATAAATTTAATTCTTTTTTATTTAATTTAAAATCAAATACGCACATAATATTTTTTGTAATAGTTATTTAATTTTACGTTTTTTATTACAAAAGTATTCAAATCCAATTTAAATAAATTACATTTAACTTTTTTCCGTCATTTTTTTCTTAGTGTAGAAATTTAAAATTATTTTTGCAAACACATTTTTGAATTGTATAGATTGGTGCACTTTTTTTTCGCAATTTGGATTTTTAAATAAATAGATTTAGAATTTTTTTTTAATTTAAATACCAGGTATTTGGCAACTCTAGTGTATGTGTGTTAAACATTATGTTGCCGTTACTGTTGGGCATTCATTCGCGCTGTTAACGGTACTTTCACCACGACGCCAATTTTAACATTTTACAGTATACGGCGACAGTTTCGTCCGACTCTGTGTTTGCTGCAGCGTTGCCAATGTGTGCGCCAGTCGTTGCGTTGCGTTGCGTTTACTGGTGACAAATGGTGGCGATGATGTTTTTTATTGCGAAAGCTATCTGCCAAACAGCCTATGGATGGTGTGAATATATACTATACTAGAGATCGTCAGAGTTTTCGTACATCAGGCCTTATGCGTACTCGTTCAAAGTTGTTGTTCCCCCGACACATGCGTTCGCTGTTTGATGGCGTTCGTTTTTTATGCCTTCGAAATGACAGCTCGTAAAAATGTATCATTGCATTTATGCTAAATTCGTTCTCGCAAATCGGTTATTTTTGAACGTGTTCCCCAGAGTTATTGTAAAAATGTAACAAATCAGTCAATGTATGACAAGATTCGCGGTTATTGTTACAGAATGAGTTTGAGAAATGACATTAATACCCATAATATTCAAAACTAAACAAAATCTATACTCCAATTAATTATGTATTTTTATTTTACATGTTTTCTATGAAATGATGTTATGAGTCCCAGCCCAGATGTGAACATGAGACCTTTTGACTACAAATTCATATATAATAAATAAAAACTACATTCAATCACAATAAAATCAGCCGAAAAACAAAGTTAAAAAAAAACTGAAACCCACACAAAATCTAAAAAATAAATTGGCTTTTCTCTTTTTACAAGTGCATTCAGCTAAAGGCAGTTTTTTTTTTAAGTTCATACAATTGAGAATAAAAACTAATTTTCCTTGTTTTCTCTTAACTTGAAAGTTTTCTTAACCGATTCTTTTGCTTTCTTTAGCAAACGTAAAAGATCTGCCTTCACTTAAAAAAATCATTAAAAAAATAATTAAATATATTGAAGTAGGTACAAAGCATGAATGAACATTTAAGAACCAAAATGAGAAAAAATGAACAAAAACAGAATACGTGCTTGAACAACAACAGCCAAAAGGAAGCAAAATATAAATTGAAGGTAACCCAACAACGTTACCTGATGATGCCCGGTGGCCAATCAGGCATAAAAGCCATTATTATTGGAAAAGTATTTATAAAGTAATAAAAAGGAATCAAAATTTCATTGTACTGCACACACACACACACACATATATATAAGTTCAACATGTAACCGAAAATAAAATAAGAGGTAAAATAAGCTTAAACAAAAAAGAATACCGTTGAGCAGAGTTTTAAAAACACAAAAATAGTAGCAAAGTTCTAAAAGAATGTCTATATTAAAATGTAGACGTTACGAAACCCATGAAGAAAAAAAAGTACAGTGGTAAAAGTAAAAAAATTTCAAAAACAACAATCGTAAAAATAACAAAGAAAGAGTTTGCACTGAATTTTTACTTGAAACACAAAAAGGCTTAAAAATAGAAATAAAAGAAAAACAATGAAAATTGAAAATATGAAGGAAATTATAAATGTTAAACGAAGGAACGAAGTGAAACCCTTGCTCTATTTTTGTATTGCTTGCTCCTTCATTCTCTATCTCCCTTTCTCTATTTCTCTCAATATATGTATACACCCAAAGAACGAATCAGTTGGGGCAACTGTCTTTTTTTTTGGCAACCGATTTATTTAGTTCTGTCAACATTCGACTGATTTGGTTGTTGCAATACCGCGTATCAGTTCGCACAACTAATGAATACAATTGACACAACCAATTTGTTTAGTTGTGGTAGTCAATTTAATTACAAGAAATCGTCCAATTTACACGAAGTCAACTGCACAACGAATCGTCGGCAATTTCCGATCTATTCATACTTCCTCGGGAATTGCCGACAACTCGTTGTGACGCTGACATTGTGTTTGCAACGCGTTGGAGCGCTAGAGCTGCATATAGAAATAAAATCGATAGAAACGAAACAGCAAAAACTCAGTAGAATAGTCTGTAACAACGAACAAGTCTTAAAACAATTCCAAATTATGTTTAACACGTGGCACGCGCTGTCCGCAGCTCAAAAAAACGAGTGAAAAATCTGAAGCTTGTGCGTCTGATGTTGTCCTGCTTTGACATCGCTTTTCTACAAAGCAATTGATTTCGCAGTTGAATAAAATAAATGTTGGTTGCAACAACCAAATGGTATATCATTTATTCAATATAACCAACTGTCTGTTAAGTCAACTGAATATTGGTTGTGTCCCATTTTGAATTTAGTTGCAGTAGCAATGGAAATAAAAAAAATGTAAATGGATTAAATGTTTATTTCGATGTTACACTTGCTTCAACTAATTGTTGGTTACGCATTATACTATTGTTTAACACAAATAATTTTCAGTTGAGTCTGACTACATTTTGAAGATGCAAATGAATATTCGCAATTATTTTTTTTGTGTGTACTTTGGCACTGTTATTGCTCTCTATTTCTAAGATTGCAAAGAAATATAGACTGTCCATAATGACTGTAGGGAAACATAGCACAATCAAACTGAAGCAATTTCAATACAAAACCAGTTGGGAAGGTAAGGTCACATGGGACATTTTGAAGGAGGGATATTGTGATAGTTAGTGTTAGTGAAGTTAGTAAGAATTATGAAAGTTATAGTCGGTCTAAGCCGACTATAAATACCCTACCATTTAAAGTGTTGCATAGATCACCAAGGCTTACGAACCCTGAAAATAACTACAAACTTGCAATTGCTGAAAATTTATTTTTATTTGATTACCCATATGTACAAATGGGTACGTGTACCGAATGTTAATTTTTTTGGTATCCACAAGTCGGTTTGCGGAAAAACCTTATTTTTATAGCTTTGAACATAAATGTTTGACTAAAAAAAGTGCACTTAATCCGGTACAAAATAGAATTCAACTGTAGATGTAATTTTTATATTAGGTATTTTAACATAAATGATCGGTTCACAGGTCACAATAGACCGATCATGCCCATTTTGTTTTTGATCAAAACAGACAGAAAAAAAACGAACGGACATCGCCAAATCGACTCAGTTGGTCATGCTGATCAAGAACATTTATCGTCGGTGATACTACAAACCGCCTATCTACATTTCCGAATACCTCTAACAAAATGAATTTTACAAAAGAAACAAAATTATTTTAAGTCTCAATTTTGAACTTACTTCATTCAAAATAAACATATAATGGCATTTATCTAATTTATCCGATCAACATATTATTGAAAACCCGATTATAACACAAAATTAAGCGTAATTTTCACATGCAGTTAGGTGGTTTTGCAGTATCATCGACGATATACTTTTTCAAACTGCATATGCTTGCTTCTGGGAGTTTCTAACGGCGTACAAAACTAAACATATGATTTCACTCTTAGTGTAGAGTATAATTACTTGCCATGCCATGCTTGACAAATTCGACAATACATATATCAGAAATTAAAAAAATTGAAAAAAGTACTTTTTTTTTTAATCAATCACGTTCTTTTCCTATGACAATCCTCTTGACAAATCGCATTGAAAAGCCACGTTAAATATATTTATTCTTACATCTTTTAGACATCATCACTTCTGACAACTCAAAAGAATGCCAAGCACTTGTGTGTTCCTTTTCAGATGTACCACATATGAATAATATGCGTGCCAATAACGCGTAGTCTTTATTTATGTGGCTTCTGAGACGGCAGAATTGTCAATTTTTATGTTCGCGTTTTTACAAAACCAACTAGATTCAGAGGGAAAACCCAATTAGTTGGCATCACTAGTATTCTCCCTCATGAACGCGTTCCGATCAGATGCTTGGTTCTACTTGGGTTTGGTTTCATACCTGTTCACTTTCGCAGTCATCCGTCATGTGTGTTCGTTTTAATAAAACCTATCAGATTAGGCGGAAAACCCAATTAGTTGGCATAACTAGTCTTCTCCCTCATGAACGCGTTCCGATCAGATGCATGGGTATATTTGGGGTTTTTTTTTATATCTGCTCACTTTTTCAGTCATTCGTCGTGTGTGTGCATTAGAGATGGACATGTGTGCAGATTTTAGCATGTTGTGATTAAATCTTAATTTATTCATGTGTTTTGAGTTAATGTGAGTAAAACAAAAAAAAACACTGGAGTGACTGAGTACAATTTTTACGTAAGTGTACGTGAGCCGAATATTTTGCAGAATTTAATCACACGTGATCACACATGGTAGTGATCGAATCTTAATTTATTCACGTGATTTATGAGTGAGTGTGAGTAGAACCAAAAAAATGCCGTGAGTATTTGCAAAAATTTAAAACTAATACCAAAACAATACAGTTTCTGCAAAATGTAGCAAACGTATTTTTAATACATTATGTAGAAAAATAAAGCCAAATAAAGTACTACATATTTTTTTAAAAATTAATAGTTCTACACTAAGAAAAAAGTGACGTAATAAAATTAAATAAATTTTATTTAAATTTTATTTAAATACTTTTGTAATAAAAAACGTAATACTCCTTACAAAAAATATTTAATTTCAAAATAAATAAATTTTATAAATTTTTTTTTTTTTTTAAACTATAAATTTAAATAAATAGTCATTCAAACCTAAATTTTTAATTTTATTAAAAATTTCGAAAAATGTAAAATAAAATAATAATCCTAATCTTCTTTATATAAAATAAATAGTTTTTAAAAAACCAATTTACATGTTAATGATGTTGTGATTAAATTAAAATGTTATAACCTTAATAAAAAGTGATAAAAAGTATTTACTTCAAATTTTATTACGTACGTAATAAATTTAAATAAAAAGTATTTTCTTCAAATTTTATTACTTACATAATAAATTTAAATAAAAAGTATTTACATCAAATTTAAATAACAATTATTTAATTTAAATACAAAAGACTACGTGTGAAAAACGTGTCGAAAAGTATTTAAATTTATTACTTTTGTATTTAATTTTATTACTTTTTTTCCCTCAAAGTATAATAATTTATTACATTAATTTTTTTCGGTGTACTATGTTTACGCCCGTTTAAAAGTGTTGCTTATATGTATTCTCTTCCAACAAACGAATACCATGTCTTTAACTTGTGGCGCCACAACTACTGACCACTTCCTTCCAATGATGCTCAGACCTGCCAACATCGACCAACCTCAATTCGGGCGCATGCTAAACGACAACGCTTGCTTCAAACCAAGCTGTACAAATCGAAGCAAACTGTAAAAAGAAATGAAAAATGAAAAGTTTTGTAATTAAAAATTTACCGATAATACTTTTTTCTGTATTCATCATCAATGTGCTCCGTTTAATTTGTGGGCGGTAGTCGGTCGTCGGTTGAACAACTTTGGTGAGGGTGCTGCAACTATGACGACGACCACGACGACGACGAAATAGATATCGTTCACAATGTTGTAGCGAGAACTCTGCGATGAGGAAAATTTCGAAGTAGGGTAGCAAATAAAGTTCGGCGCATCAATAGTCATGGTTGCTACTACTGATGATGGCGCTGATGTACATTGATGCTTGATGAGTTTGCTGGTTGTACACAGCAGACCATTCAGTGTACAGTGTGGCAATTGGTATGAGTGATGCAAGGTTTTAAATAACATTTTAATTATAAATGGATTATATTTAAATATGCGCATTATCACTCAGACCCCGATATTTAGTTTAATATTTAATTCACTGTTCTAGGTTTTTTTTTAATGAGCCAAATGTATATTGTAGAAGAGGTAGCAATTGTAATAAATTTTCTGTATAATTTTTTTTTTCATTAAAATAATATTTTAAGTATATTCATAATACTAATTAATTTTTAAATTTAGAAGTATAATTAATAAGCAGACATTGAATATCTTCAACTTGACCCATGTGTCTTAACATTCATTAGGTACTCATTTTAATTTGCGTATTTCAATTTTCAAAATTCTGTGTATGGCATTGTTAATTTGTACCAACGTAGTACATCGACCCATTTCGTGGCTCATTCTTGTGTCAGTGCGCCCACAAATAATAGTTTAAGTCCATTCACATTGGCGCCAACTGATTGGACTGTCCAAGAAGATTGGCTGCAATTATGATGGGACTTCAGTTGCAATTATTTTCATTTTTCGCAGTATTTAAAATTCCGCGAATGTTCTTTTTTCGACGTCAATAAATAACACTGTTCAGCCATCGCTCAACTCTATGAGTTGACGGGATCAATGACTGTTAATTGACTTTTCGATTTGTTTGATAATATTTTATTTATTCAATGATATTTATTTGGATGTCATAAAGTGCGTCAAAAGAAAGTTTTTTTGACATTTAATTTATTTGCAGCTATAAGAAGCAATAACCATAAATATATACAATAATACATAATATTTGCAATTTCATCAAATAACTTGTTTGGTTCTTATGGTTATCGATGTTATAGATATCGATACAATAGACAATTTAGTGCGGAAAAATTACCACTTTTTTATTGAACTTCGATTTTGTTTTTATTTTGTAGTCAAATGATAAAAATTGCTGTTTAAACTTATGCTTTTGTAGTTTAAACTTATGGTCCGAAAGATTCAAAGTTAAACCAATATAATTGTTTCGTGATTTGAAATGGTGCTTTGCACTTTTGTGAGGAGGTATAATGTGGACTTCCTAGGTATGATTTCACCCAAAACACTTTCAGTTTATAAATAACGTTTTACCACAATGTTTAATGGATATCTCATAACAAACTCTTTTAAGGTGTTATATCCAGAAGAAGAAGTCAGAAAATTATTGTAATATCTTCGGAGAAATAATAAGGTGATTTCGAAAATTGCAATAACTTTTAAATTATAGAAGATACATTTATTAAATTTGAATTAAAAGTGTATAATAATCTCACTGAGAAAACTATTTCGAATTGCGACACTGTGCTTCGTTCGGGTTTCATTCTAATATTAAAGGTCATATATTTTTAATATTTTTGCTGTTCAACAATATATACACTGAGGGAGAAAAGTAATAAAATTAAATATTACTTTTTATTTAAATGCTTTTCGAATACTTTTTATTTAAATATTGCACATATATAATAAAATTTGATGTAAATACTTTTAGCCGCGGTAGCTTAGTGGTTAGTGCGTTGGACTGCGAGCCGAAAGGTCCCCGGTTCAAGCCTGGACTGGGGCTAACAACATCTTTTCATAGAAACATTTTTCTATTTCGCGCTACCTCTCGGCAGTAAATGGCAAACCTACGAGAGTAAAACATTGCCTATGAAAAAGCTCTCACCCGCCGTTCGGATTCGGCAATAAACTGTAGGTCCCACCAATATGAGTACAAATATAACACGCACAGCTCAAAATGGTGAGAGAGCTCGGACTAAGTTCTTATAGGACTTTAGCGCCAAACTATTATTATTATATTTTATTACTTTTTATAAAGGTGCTAAAATTTCAATTTCATCACAACATTATAAACATGTCAATTGATATTTCAAAACATGTAAAAGATGTTAGGACAAGATACATTTTTTTTTTCTTTTTCAAATCTTTCAAAAAAATATAAATATTGTAAAAAAAAAATATTTTTTAATTATGAATTTAAATGCGTACATATTAAAATTAAATATATTTTTATTTAATTTGAAATTAAACACTTGAAATTAAGTACTTCATAGGTGTGGGGTATTAAAATTTGATTTTTTTAACATAACCTTTTTTTTTAATTTCGCGTAAACATTCTCAATAAGGAAATGAAAATTCTGATTTTTTTTCAGAATTTTAAAAATCACCTTTTTAGTGACATACCAAATGAAATGCAAGAACTTTGATTTAGAATTTGCGACATAAATTTTCAAACATACACTAGGAAAAGAAGTGACGTAATAAAATTAAAAAAAATTTATTAAAATTGGATGTAAAAACTTTTGTAATAAAAATATAATACTCCATACAAAAAAATATTACGCGCGTATGTAATTTCAAATTAAATAAAAAGGTATTTAATTTTATTACGTTCGCATTTAAATTTATTATTTTAAAAATATATATTATATACATATTTTTAACAACATTATTTACATTATGTCCCCTTGAATGTATCCACTACAAAATTTTATTACGTACACTCAGAAGAAAATGTACCATTAAGTACTTTATGGTACGACCATTGATCTTATGGTTTATGTATTAATAGTTTTTTTCTTTTTAAATCAAAAGTTTTCTAATTAATTCTAATTATATGTGTTATAACCTTTTGCAGCAAGAAGTGTCTTTTTATGTGTGTGTTGTAAAATGAATATCAATTTCGACATTTAAATAAAATAATATATACAATAATTTAACTGAAATACATTTTTGTTTTAATAAATTATTAGGAAAATGTAATTCGACCATAAAATTAATAATACGTATCATTTAATTTGTATAGGTCTTTCTTATTGTAATTAAAATATCACATTATAAAATATATGGCATAACCACACATTTTATTAACAGTTTCAATATTACTGAACAAATGGGACGCATCGTATTGACCAATTTTGATAGTATAAATTATTGTTTTTCTATTGAAATACTATCAATTTACCATGATTTTTTTCTGGGTGTATGTAAAATAAATAAAAAGTATTTAATTGAAAAAAAATGTACAATTTAATTTTATAACTTTTCCCCTCAGTGTAATTGACTAAGTGGTTTTAAACGAGACATCGACGGGCTTTGTAGAATTTCACAGTTCAAGAGAAATTTCAATATGAACAACCATATAAAAGTTACATTTGGTTCATTTTTTGTGTCTTTAGACCAAATTTTTATAGCTTCTACAAACCCGAAAGATGAACACTAATTTGCTTCAAATTTTTAAAATATTGTTCTGAAATCTTTTTACATCGATGATGTACCAGTGTAATATTAATCGAAATTCGGTACACCTAGCCATTTGTACATTTACATAAAAACGTCAACCACGACCGAAAATTTCAAAATGCTCAAATCTCAGAAATAACGGCGGATTTGGAATCCTAAATATGTAAATATCTGCAAATGAAATTCTACTTCGTTAGCAATAACGTATGAAAAAAATACTCATTAGGTTAAGTTACTATACACTTTTAAATATACCAATTTTTCATGTACTTTGAGTAACCAAATGAAATAGTTTGAAGAAATACAGATACAAAATATTATTTTCTGTTTTTTCATACAAGAATTTTTTTTCTGTGTAAATATAAAAAAAAAAAATTCTCTGGATATTCGAATCGTAAATCACTTTTTATTTCGTAATAATGATTATTAATATTGTCAGATATAAAATTGTTTTTAGAAAAATATCGTAGTACAAATATTCATACAGAACATACGAAACTGTTATGTGATTTATTACGAAAAAACTTTTGAACAAAGTCTACATATACAAAAATAAAGTAAATTTTCTCTGCAATCTTTCTAAATTATCCAAAAAATATTTTTAAGACTATTTATCAATTAGACTCTGGAATTCATTACCACTTAATACATATCTATCTATATCTATATATCTATCTATATATATATAAAAATGAAATGTCCTGTGTGTGCCAGAGCATCACGGGAGAACGAACCGACGGATTTGCCTGATTCTTTTTGTACTTTGTTCGTGTCAATGCAAGAGTGGTTTAGGAAAAATCGGAAAAACCCAAAGGAAAAGCCGGAAAATCGAAAAAACCGAAATTTTACCCTAGGAACTTGAAATTTGGACAGGGTGTTGATTTCCCGACGTGAAATTTACCTCCTAAGGTACAAAAATGGACGTGGCAAAACTAAACTTTTAATTCAATGGGAGTAATTCATGGAGAGTGGCACCTCCCATACAAAAAAACCTGAAATTTGATATTATTCTTTACCTACTAAGAGCAGAGTTAAAAAATCGAAACAAAAGATTATATTAAACATTGTAATGGACACGTAGAATCAGGGCAGGAGTTAAAAAATCGAAACAAAAGATTATATTAAACATTGTAATGGACACGTAGAATCAGGGCAGGAAATAAAATCCAGATACTTTGTGAAAAAATTCACCTTCTTGGATCTGGAAGCCGTTTTCTTCTATATACTGAATAAGTCATATGGACAAGAAAATGAAACGGCCTAATCAAATCTATTTTGAATGTCCTCTTGGTAACACGACAACTCTTTAGAACCTATTAGATTCAATCAATATCTACCACTTTAAAAATTGGCATAGAATTTACTTGAATTAAAACCATGGTTTCGGCGACTACCTCATTAAATTATTTGGATCTACATAAAGGCCTAAGTTGGGTAATATGTATGTTGGCTATGTGGCTAATATAATATATGAATCATTTCATTACCATCTTTACCAGAGATTTCATCCAGCAGTGGTTCAAATAATTTGAGTGAGCCCTGCGTAGAATTTGGACGGAATTGGACAATGGGGCGTGACACTTCCCATATAACAAAAATTTTAAAAATGCTAAAACTCCTGACTTACTAATAGGAGAGTTGTACAAATCGAAACAAAGGATCATTATTAAAAATTTTAATAGCCACGTGGCGATCGATATTGGAAAAAGGGGCATAGAACTATGATCAATGTGGGCAGAAAAAAAGCGACGTAGGCATGCACTAAAAGAGGAAAACGAGGCGTAAATATATCCACACTTTATAAACGATAAAGTTTTACAATTACAAAATCTTAGCACGGGCGAAGCTGTGAACGGGTCCAGCTAGTTAAAAATATAAACAGAACATGTAGCTTTAAGTATTACATATTAATACATTTTTCTGACCAGTAATCTATTAACATCTTCAATATACTATTTATAAGTAACCAAACATCTAATTTCTCTTGCAATAATGCAAATTAAAAGTAAAATTTTTGCATTATTCTTAATTTTTAATCTTTTAAATTCTAACTATTTATATGAACTGACCATGACCAGTTGATTATCTATGTAATTTTGTTGTACAATAAAAGAATCACTTCTTATTGTACTAATTTGTTCAAATATAAATACAAAAAAAAAAAAAAAATAAACAAACAATATTTTTAGAAAAAGAAAGGTTGCAGAAAAATGCATCCGGACTTTTTCTGCGATTTATTATGAAAAAACTATAAACTTTAGGAACAAAGTAAAAATATACAAAGAAAGCACATGATTTCAGCTATTTTTTAAAATAATTCAAAAAAAATAATTTGTACGCAAAATTCGCAGACGTTTTGGAATATCCATATGAATCTCAAAATGCACTTCCGTTTTTGTCCCGTCCGGAACGACCACTATTTAATTTATATCTTTTGATCTAGCGCTTTGATCTATAACAATTCTAGTTTCTTATATTCATTCAATAGGATTAATCCTATTAATTCTATATGCTATTAGTATTATTGCAAAAATAAATAAATAAATAAATAAATAAATACAACTGAAACAATAATATTTGTATTTCAATTTTATTAAATTCATATGTATTATACAAAATTTTATGCCAAATGGACATAAAAATTATCCCAAGTGTGTACATGCAAACGTCCATGACTTGAAATGAAATTTTTGCGCTGCCTTCGTTCGCTCATTTTTGATTGCGTACAACAATGAGATACGACGAAGTCAATCTGGAAATGAATAAATTTAAAAATATTCATTAGTACTTAATAAAATTATATTCAACGATTTAAATAGTAACTCTATTCATTCTATTTCTGCATCATATTAAAATAAAATGGCACAACTATAACGACAATAATTTTCATCGTATGAAGTTCATATTTAATAATTTGATAAAAGCAATAGGAAATGCATACAAAAACAATAGTTTACTTCATATAACATATTGGTGCTATCCTATAAAAACAAAATGACAAAACTCTAAAGACAATAATTTTTATCATGTGAAGTATATATTTAATATTTTCATCCTATAAGAACAATATGAAATACATATAAAATCAATAGTTTGCATCATATAACATAATGATGCTATAGTTTATCCTATTAAAAGAAAATGACAAAACTTTAGCGACAATACTTCTCATCCTATGAACTTCGTTTGTAATAATTCTATCCTATAGATGCAATAAGATGTAACTATAAAACTATTAGTACAATTAACTATTCTATTGAAAAAGTACAATTTTAGCAACTTAGTACTATTCGTTAATCATAATAGCGAATTTTGTAATGGAGTTAATAAGCCATTAACATGTATAATAAAAAGACAATGTATTTTTTCTTATATACAACATATTATTTGTGTAGGGCCTTGCGTTGCTCACATACTTTTTTGATAAATAACCATAATATTAAATTTTTTAATACATTTACTCTCTACGGATACTTATTTCGTTTTTTCTTTAAGTAACATTTAAAAAGTACTTTTTTGTATTTTTAATGGTTTTATCACGTTAATAGAATAGTTTATTTAATGTGACTCAAACTATTATTAATCAATAGTATTGCACTATAAAATAAACTATTGAAACAATAGTAAAATTACTATATAATAACATGTCCTATTGAATTAATGTTGACCATATTATTAGTTAAACAATAGTATAAAATAGTATAATATAAAAACTAATGAATTAATAGGAAAATCCATTGTTTCGTGTCCTTTAGAATCAATAGCCGTACTATTGGTTTTTATACCCTACACTAAAAGTGAAAGGGTATATTCAGTTTGGTACGCCGTTTGTAACACCCAGAAGGAAGCATCTCCGGTATGGAAAAGTATATATATTCTTGGTCAGCATGACCTCCTGAGTCGATTTAGCGATGTCCGTCTGTCTGTCCGTCTGTATGTCCGTCTGTCTGTTGAAATCCCTACTACTTTTAAAATTGAAGAGCTAGATAAATGAAACTTATAACTTAGATTACTAATATACCTACGCTGTATGAGCGAACAAATTGGCGAGATCTGTCCATTGTGACCTATGATCCGACCACTTATGTTCAAATACCTCATATAAAATGTACATATAAAGATCAATTTTTATGTATACGTGCTTAGGTAAACTTTTTTGGTCAAATATATATTGATATCATGCTGAAATACATGATAATAATGTTTTCCGGGAAAAAGACTTGTGGTTCACAAAAAAAAATCGAAATTCGGTACACCTACCCATTTGTAAATATTGGTATCAAATGAATGTAAATTTATCAGCGATTGAATGTTTGTAGTTATTTTCTGGATTCGTATACCCTGGTGACCTATATATCACTTTGAATGGTAACCACACATATGTTTAGGGTATTTATAGTCGGCTTAGACCGACTATAATTTTGATAATCCTAACTATCATAATTACACCTACTTTAAAATTTCCCATGTGATCTAACCTTCCCAACTGGTTTTGTTTTCTGAGTGTAATATTATGCCTACTGGGAAAATTTTGACAAATATTTGCCAAATACTATTAATACTCTAATCAAGTCTTAGTGGCAACGCTTAAAATGTGACTTTTAATGACTTTTCCAAGAGGTCACCTCTATTTTAATATGCAATTGGCCTAATCCCAAGCCATCGATTTTAAAACCTCCACACGTGGAATTTCTAAAATGGTTTTCTAGGAATTAGTTTATGCCAAAATGCCAACCTATAGAAAATAAAAAAAAAAATAACAAAATTAAAAGATAATGTTTACAGTAAAAGTAATGAAAAATCTAAAAGCAAACCCAACCAAGCAAAACACAAACATACGCAAACAAAACATGACGACCGTTCGGGAAGGTACTAAATGGATCCGAAACAGGATCAGAGGCAACAGCAAGGGCACCGTTGGCTGCCGCACGGCACGCTTAATTAAACGGAAACTGATTTAATTGCATATTTGATGAGCCAGCGTTTGCCTTTGTGTTTGTGTTGCTTAATTTCATTTTGTATGTGTGGATGTGTGTGTGTTTGTATGTGTGTGTGTAGATGTGTGTGTAGATGTGTTTTTAGGCTTGTATTTGTGTGGCAATATATAAATATATTTGAGTTCTTGTGGATTTTGTTGGGCATTTATTAACATGACGCCTTTCATGAATGTCGTGTTAAATGCGTAGGTAGAGTATTGATGCTGACATTTTTGTTGCTGCTGTTAATGTTGTTGTCATAAAGAAGCTGCTGCTGTCGCCGCCACAGAAGAAACTTTAGCGTTACTTACATAAATTGTGATGAATACTAAAAAGGTATTTTATTTATATTCCCCATCCTGATGCTGTTGCCTAATTCTCTATGCGCTCGTTGTTGCTTGAATGTAGCATTATTAGTTGTTGTTGTTGATGTTGTCGGTGACAATGTTTCGGTGACTTTTAATTCGTTGACACATTTTTACGATCCAATCTTGCCTTGAATTTTACTAACGTCTTAATTTCGCATGCAATGAAGACAATTTGATTCCAGAAATTAATAAAATGAACTTTGCGTATATTTTCTATAGTGACTCAAGTCACGTTTATGCATTGAAATAAACATAAATTTGTATGTGTAATGCGCGAAAGTGAGAATCTAAATGAAGCACATCAAAATATACTGTAAATCTCCATTGTTGTCATTTTTTTATTTAAATAATACACACAGAATAGAGATGTGCTGCGCCAACCAACTTTCAATTGCTCTTTCAACTACTCTCAACTGCTAAGTTGGTTCTTAGAGCCAATAGAAAAAGGATTGTAGTTTGTACTACAACTTATTTCGAAAAGTTTTATAGAATTTGAAGTGTGTGCATTTGTTATTATTTCAAACGCCAACCGAACAAAGCGGTTCTGTCAAACAATTCCCACTAATTCTTCCGTTCTTCCAACCACATGCCAAAAACGTATTTTTCTGTGTATGTGTACCAATTTTCAGTAATTTTAAATCTGCAATTTCCGGATTAAATTCAGTACATATCGTCACTATCATGCCAAAGCACATTGGGAAAAAATTTCAAGTTTATGGCCAAAAACCAACTATACGATATCGACATAAAATTACCGTCTAATGATAGATCATAGCAGATATGCATATCATTTTTATACTCTACACTAAAAGTGAAAGGGTATATTCAGTTCGGTACACCGTTTGTAACACCCATAAGGAAGCATCTCCAGTATGGAAAAGTATATATATTCTTAATCAGCATGAGTCGTCTGTCTGTTGAAATCACGATTACAGAAAAACTAGAAGAGCTAAATAAATGAAACTCCTAATTTGGATTACTTATATACCTACGCTGTCTGTCAGTTAAAATGAGCATGATCAGTCCATTATGACCTGTTAACCGACCACTTATGTTCAAATTTATCATATAAACCACTTCTACTAGTGAATTTTATTGTATACGTGTTCAGGAAAACTTTTTTTGGTCAAATATATATTGACTTTATGTTCAAATACATGATAATAATGTTCTCCCGCGAAACGACTTGTGGTTCCCAAATAAAAAAAATCGTAATACGGTGCACCTACCCATTTGTAAATATGGGTATCAAATGAATGGAAATTCTTCAGCGATTGAATGTTTGTAGTTATTTTCAGGATTCGTATACCCTGGTGACCTATATACAACTTTGAAAGGTAAGCTCACATATGTGTAGGGTATTTGTAGTCGGCTTAGACCAACTATAATTTTGATATTCCTATTATATAATCCTACTATTATAAAAACACCTAAAATAAAAATGTTCCTACTTTAAAATTTCCCATGTGATTTAACCTTCCCAACTGGTTTTTTTTTATATTATGTTTGTAATTTTCTTATAATTCCTATTTAATCAAAGAAACATGAAAAATTTAATTATTGTGCACCAAATATTTCACGTATTAACTCCCCAGTCTGCTATGTCTCGGAGACCTTCGATACCTCGAAGCTTTCTCGTATAACTTCGATAAAAAAGTTCGAACTTGTTGCTTTCTCGATTCTAATTTTTAAAATTTTCGTACATTGAAGTTCTTTGAAAAGATACGATATTTAAACATTTATCAAATCGATATTGCAATATTTTTCGCAGCAATCTCGAACTTTGATCATTTTTTTCTTCGATATCGTTCCGATTTCGAAAAATTTATCGTATCGAAAAAAACTCCGACAGAACGTTCCGATATCTACCTACCATCTAGGTCCGATTTGACGCTGGAGATCGTTACGAGAACGGGTCCGATATCGTGTGATTTCTCCATCTACTCGCAATGATCTCGTAACGATATCGATACGAATGGCATACTGTTTCTTTAAAATATTGAACAAATGTATCTGCTCTCCAATTTTTAGGAAAAAAAAGCATGTCAAGATTTATTTCTTCTAAATATAAAAATATATAAAAAAAAAGGATAATGGGTCAACCGCATGTGTGGGCTGACCTTGGTGACTACATTTTAATTTGAAATATTTCTTGAATGAAATATGCTTGAAACTCCGAGGAGGTTTCGTTTTAACCCTAGTAGAAATTTGCCCGATGCGCCATCGAGAAATGATCGGGTTTTAGTTGGGAAAGCCGTATTAGAGAAAATATTATCACTGCCATTGCATGTCCTTATCATGCTTACCATACCAGTGTTTACATTATCTAAGTGGTCAATGTTCCTGATCATAGATACATTATTTGTTCCTCATAACGAAATTAGCATCAGGCAATGATCGAGATTTAATGAGAGAAACCCTATTATGCTCGGGCTCTGTCGGATATGTCGGGCAATTGTCGGGTAAATAATAAAATCGGGAATTGCCCGATCAGTACATGATCATGGCCTGAGGTCCGTACATGTTCAGGACACTGCGTTACGAGGACATTATGGTCCTCGTCATATCCCGATCATCTCAAATAATGACATGATCACTTCATGACCATGGCCCTACCAAAATTTCTACTAGGGAAAGTTAGTAAAACAGAATTTTTGAAAATTTAAATTGTAATTTCTAAATTTGAACACGTGGTCATTCATTAGCCTTTTTTAAAAGAGATAGTTACATATTTTAAAATTTATAAAACCATTTTGAAAATTAAGAAAAACATCCTATATTTTTGTTAATTTATTATAAATGTTCGTGCAAAATTTCAAGATGGCGGTTTGACGGAATCTAAACTAATAAAAAAGTATCGGAAACAATTGAACATATTTCAATATTCTCAAAGTTTCAACCATAATATACGTTATGCTGAAAATTAATATTATTTATAATCATAAGAGCAACAATAATAATAATAATAATAATAAAAACTACAAAACGAGCTCTTAAAATATACAAATTTTCTTCCAAACTGTAGTCAACAAAGCAAACTTATGTTATTTATGCTACTAAAACTTTAGCTTAATTTTATCAAATGTTCACTTTAAACTACTACACTGCAAAATTATAAAATAAAATTCATATAGTAGGTATTTGCGAAACTTGTCAGCAAATAAGTAGTAAGAGCAACAAAAACCACTGTAAAACGAACAATTTGAGGTTATATGAAGAGAGATACTATATAAAAAAAAATAATACATAAAAAATACTATAAAATAATACTATATAAATAATAGTTTTTTACTATTAAAAATAGTCAATATTATAAATTATTATTTTAATCGGAAAATACCATTAAATACTAGAAAATGACATTGCCATTGAATTTATATGAAAAGATTTATTTTTTGTATACTATTAAATCAATAATTGACCAATTTTAATGGGATTTGAAGGAATTTTTTGAAACAATTTTAGCGTTGTGACACTGTGAAACATATATATCGTCGTTGTAGAACGAAAAGTCACCAAATACATTTTAATGAAAAACTTAATTTTCTAGTTTGTTGATTAATATTATAAAAAGTAATTGATGCATTTTTAAAGTTGAAATATCAACTAATAAATTTACATTTTCTTATCATGTGGTAAAAAAATTGAGATCATCGATTAAAAATTGACAAATTTATAGAGACTTTTGTAAATGAATATTTGGCATTTTGAAAATGTATTTGGTGACTTTTCGTTGTACAACGACGAAATGAAACTTTATTATTTTGTTTCAAGTATTTGTTGAGAAATTTAATAAGAAATAACATGTGTACAACTATCAAAATAGTTAACGGGACGTTGCAACGTTACAATAACTATTATTTATTAAATTAATATACAAGTTTTAAATTCAAATTTCGACTTCATCAGCAATTTTGATTCGTTTAAATTTTTTTTTTCAAAATTAGTTGTATTCATTCTAAATATGCTACCTGAAATTTGAATAGGTGTTCATCCCCATATAAAAGAGAAATATATTAATACCTCTGATAAATAACTTGAAATTAGTAAAAATCGAATACCGGTCGTTTTCATGAGGAATATCTAATTCGGAACGAATTTTTTAATTTAATTTATAAAATCTGAACTTAATTATAAAGTTAAATGCAAAATATGTGACCTAAAAATACAGGTTTCATGGAAAAATATCTGAATTTTAAATTCCAAATCCACACCAATTTTCTCCGAATGTTTTCGCATTTACATACAAAAGTAAATGAAAGCATCATCTTTGCAGTATGTGATGGTAGCGAGAAATGAGAATCATCACTTGCGGTAACTAAAATTTTATTTTGAGGTAATTACAAAAGAAGAACAAGGGGAAGAATGCACATTCTTGTTACCAAAATTGCTTG
The DNA here is from genome assembly GCA_951804985.1 of Dryomyza anilis. Lineage (NCBI taxonomy): Eukaryota > Metazoa > Arthropoda > Insecta > Diptera > Dryomyzidae > Dryomyza > Dryomyza anilis. Next base: position 18,536,087 of record OX638132.1, read on the forward strand.
TCATAACAAAAGTTAAATTTGCTACAGCCAATGATGGAGTTGAAGTCAGCGACGAGGCTATTGGTGTTGCCAGACTTTGTAAAAAAAAAACAGAAAATAAAATTTGATAAATAGTTCAACTTTGGCTATTATACAGAGTAATATAATCGGGCGAATTTTAGTTTTAGTTTCTTGAAAATACCAATTAACAATCAAACAAAAAAAAACCCACATTCAAAAATATTCACTACCCCAAAAGATACAGAGTTTTGGACGATGAAAAGCATTTCTGAGCCACTGTAAGACGCTAAGCTATCTAAGACCTGGTCGATTCTGTTGAACAGGCAAGAGTATTGTAAATACACGCAAAGAAAACAACAACTGTGTTTGTTTTTAGTTATTTATTTTTTGTTACTTATTTAATAATTTTTTAATTTATTGTTTTTTTTTCTATTATTTTATGCATATTTATTTGTTATTTATTAATTATTTTTCTGCATTTATGTTTTGCCTACGTCCGTCATTTGCTTGGAATCCTCTTTTTCTACTACCCAGCCATTAACCCTTTTCTACAAATAGCCATGATCTATTAACATTAGTCTAATTTATTATTAGCCTTATATAATTTTTTTTCTAAAAATAAAATTGAGGATTATCGTTTTAATTTTATAGTTTTAAATGTTACAGTTTGAATCCAACAGTTTGAAAGTTTTGCTCGCACATTGTTACAGTTTGAAAGTATTGCTCCCAGAAGTATGCAACATTCTAAGTGAATTTAATGTATTTTAAAGTTTTTCATTTCTCACAAAAACAAAAGTTATATGCATTTGTCGCAAAAGTATTTTGGCACACACTGAGGGCAAACGAATTTTCGTTCAGAATATTATTTTAAAGTAAAGTTGAAGCACATTGCAAAATATAGTCTTTTGCCGCAAACGATCTGTAAACTTTTTTTGTTCTTTGTGAGTGGAATAAGGACTATGTTGGAGGAGGCGACCTTAGTTCAATGGCTGAAATTTACACTAATACTTAAAACAACGATGATTACTAGAAATGTCACAACCCTAAAAATAAAATTATTTACAACTTATTTAGATCGTCTTTGAGACAAACATCTCTCAAATATACGACAAATACGATAAATGTTGCTGCCAAACTTCTTTCAAATTTACGATAACGTATAGCAACCATCAATTAAACAAATAAGAAGATAGTAGAGGAATATTTGGAAGAGTGACTGCATCAGAATTCTCAGAATATTTTTTATTGAATTGAAATAAAAGAAATCAAATGGATTTCGATTTGTTCTAGAATTAAAACAGAATCCCTGATATACATCTCCATTGTCTTTATAAATCCTTCAATTGTAAAATTGTACAACGACTTGAGACTTCTTCGCGGATGAACCAAGTCCGGCCGTGGATGCTGTCATCAAAATAAACTCTGAAACGAAATAATTTTCCATCACCTGCTGAAAATTTCAGTCACAGGATTTTTTTTTCATTTTTACCATTAAAATGTAATATTTGAGTTGAGACCTTTTTACACCATTGGATTTGGATTAATTGGTGTGGATAAAACGAGAGTAAGGAAAATACGATATTTTTTTTATAGTAGGCAAATGTCAAAATAAGCCAATAGCTTTGCTGCAAATATCCAAGAACTCAGAATGTTTGCTGTACGCGTAAATTTAAACTGATAGTAGCAGCAAGACTTCCATAAACATATTCTCTACTTTAAAATTCGCCATGTGATCTTACTTTTTACTATCTTTATATAATTTTGGTTTAAAAACTAAAAGATGATTAAGATGTTATACATCGTATGTGTTTTGAAAAATTCTCCCAAGCTTTTTTTATAAAAAAAATTAAAATTAATTATTGAATAAAAAATATATCGAACATAAACCTAACCAGTTGGGAAGGTTAGATCACATGGGAAATTTTAAAGTAGGTGTAATTATGATAGTTAGGATTATCAAAATTATAGTGGGTCTAAGCCGACTATAAATACCCTACACATATGTGTGGTTACTATTCAAAGTGATATATAGTTCAACAGGGTATACGAATCCTGAAAATAACTACAAACATTCAATCGCTGAAGAATTTCCATTCATTTGATACCCATATTTACAAATGGGTAGGTGTACCGAATTTCGATTTTTTTTTTTAATGAACCACAGGTCTTTTCGACGGAAAACATTATTATCACGTACTTGAGCATGATGTCAATATATATTTGACCAAAAAAGTTTATCTAAGCACGTATACATAAAAATTGATCTTTATATGTACATTTTATATGAGGTATTTGAACATAAGTGGTCGGATCATAGGTCACAATGAACCGATCTCGCCAATTTTTTCGCACATACAGCGTAGGTATATTAGTAATCAAAGTTATAAGTTTCATTTGTCTAGCTCTTCAATTTTAAAAGTAGTAGGGATTTCAACAGACAGACAGACAGACAGACGGACAGACGGACATCGCTAAATCGACTCAGGAGGTCATGCTGATCAAGAATATATATACTTTTCCATACCGGAGATGCTTCCTTCTGGGTGTTACAAACGGCGTACCAAACTGAATATACCCTTTCACTCTTAGTGTAGGGTATAATAACCAAAAATATACAACAGTTTGTGATCCCATTCGAATAAGATATTTTTGTGTTGTTCATGTGGCAGCACTGTTTAACTTCGTTTTCAACTTCCAAATTTCTCATTATACCAGAAAACATATTTAACGCTGTTGCTGCTGCACAAGATGTTTATGTTGCTGCTGCTGATGAAATTCCGTCATATTCTTGTGTGGGTTCCACTGCAAAGCGTTGCCAGTAGGAATGCAAAAATAAGTAAAATTATGGCATCTCTAGCAAAGGCAACAAACGAATGCTAATAAAGAAATTCGCGAATTTAATTTAAAATGTGGTTGGATGCATTGTACTGCTGCAAGTGAGTGAAGTGGAACCATGACGTATAGACGAAGCTTGGTGTGTGAGTGAGAGGAAAACAGAAAAATGTGGAACAGCGAAGAGGTAAAGTGAGCGATCTGCTGCAGGTGTCAACTACAGTGAGTGCGCTTGCAGTGATTGAAGTGAAAAGGTTTGGCTGTCGGGTTGGCAGTCATGTTAATAAGTTGTGGAACGCAATTTGTTGTTATTGTTTATAATAACAAAATTATTAATTAAAAAATGAGGGCATTCGTTATTTTTTTTTCATTATGTATTTTTTTTTGTCCGCTATGCCACAGGCATACATCTGATGTTGATGTTTTAATGTTGCCTGTTTAATAAATTATGTGAAAGGCGTTGAGCAAACATTATATTATTCGTGTTAAAGTTCATATATAAATATTAAATTAATTGAGATTTTTCAGGTTTTTCAGAAAAAACCACAGCGGACAACATTTTAAAAGTTTTTATTGAAAAACTGATATATATATATACTATATAAACAGTGTCGGTTTTGTAATAGTTTTTGAAAAAATTATATTGTTGCATAATAAAATAATATTTATGTAACTGACCTTCAATTTTAGCGCGCAGTAAATCCATTTAATATAGATTTCACTTAAATAGAATATAATAACTCTTAAAAGTAATATTTGCGAAATATCTAAAGAAAAAATTCTATTGAATTGTAGTAAATAATCTAAATATTCAAAATTAAATCTAAATATGCATATATTTTCTGTTAGACAATTAAACTTTTGATCTCACCACTCTATAACCATTAAAATAAATCAAACATTTTCTGGGATAAAGTGGGAACGGTAATTTAGTGAAAATGTAGTGTTTCATGAATTACTTAATTGATTTATCCAGGAAAAACATCAAATGTAGCCACAAACTAGTCCAAATCAACATTTTGACTTTACCTGAGATAAGTTCTGAATTGCAGAAAATAGCCATGAAACGAACCTTTAACAGGATTGGGCTGTAGAAAAAGAGCGCATCGATGTTTTTTGTATGTAACTTTTAAACTAAAAATGATTTTGAAAAAAGAAAATTGTTTTGAAAACTAGGGAATATATATATTTTAGTTTTAAACTTGAGTACCCTACATGTAATTGAAACGCAAAGTTGACTGATTTATTGATAAATATATATAAATCGAGTTGCGAAAGTTCGGTCACATGGTGCGGATTTTTATAGTCGGTCGGGCCCGATTATGGAATACCCTACACCTTTGGCGGGGATATTAATGTGGGATATTTAATTGCATACCTTAATTTTAAAGTTTTTAATTATGCTGAACCTCCCCACCCTCAGAATATTATTCATATATCAGAAATTTACGTCTTATATCCCCATAAATTAAAAAAATTATATAAAAGTATAAAAAACTAAAAAAAATATTTGAAAAATATAATTGGGCGGACCACGCCCATAATTTTGAAAGGCTAATATTTCATAGATTTGATTTTAATAATTTACGGATCAAATTTCCACTATGAAAACCCGGGAAATAATGAAAAAAAAAAGTGGTCGGATCACGCCCATTTTTGAACCACATATTTTAAAGTGAATTCTAACAATACGTTTTAAACTTTATAACTATACCTTGAATACTTTTCGAGTTATTAGTTCCGAAAGAGTTATATAAAAGTGACTTGTATGGGAGGTGGGCGTGTCCGTTGACCGATTTGGCTCATTTTCAAACTCAATTCCTACTTTTGGCTAAAATATATTGAGACGAAATTTCATCGCATTTTGATCAGTATTTCTCAAGTTATTCTGTATTCGGACAGCAAGACAGCAAGACGGACAGACAGACGAACATGGCTAAACGTACTCGGGTAGTGATGCTGATCATGAAAATATATACTTTTCCATACCGGACACGACTCCTAAGGGGCGTTACAATATATGCACAAAGTTAATATACCCTGTACCTCAAAGGTGTGGGGTATAAAAATAGAAATTCCTAGTTTTTCAACAAAATATCATTAAATTATATTAATTTATATAATTCTTTTATTTCTGGCATAATCAGTTACATTTTGTTCATTAATTAAGGAACAAAATTGGAAATACGACTAAAATTCTCACTATAAAAAAACGTGGAAATAATGTAAAAAAAATGTGTGCGGATCACGCTCATTTTTGGAACAAATATTTTTAGGTAAATTCTAATAATACGTTTTAAATTTTGTAATTGTATCTTCCATACTTTACATTACATTTACATTACAAAGAAAATAATTACAAAATTTTATAATAAATATTTCATTTGAAAATGTCTACTTTATAAAACATTTGTATTAATAACTTGGGAACAAGCCCGTACACCACTCTGTAATTTTTACCATTTGTTAGCAAAAGGATACTATTTAACATATATTTTTTAAACATTTTTAAAAAAAGGGAGTTATTGAGATAATTCTATTTTAATAATATTATGATTATTATCTACCTATGGTCACCCTAATATTAAAAATTTTAATATTTCCACTTTTACACATTTTTATAACCTTTACATGGTTGTTTAAATGGTTTCGGTAAGTTAACTATTTACTAAGTTACAGTAAGTTAAGCTAGCGCAATTTTGAGCATTTTTTTGTGAGTTTTTCATATTTCAAGAACTAATATCCCTGAAACCACTGCAGTTAGGAAACTGAAATTTTGCGTTTTTCTTAAGTTTAAGTCATAAAACCATCCAACAAAATTTCATTAATTTCTGAGATGGTGATGCCAAAATTTTAAAATATTCAGTTGATTTGACGTGGAATATACTACCTATACATTTCACACTTATGCCTAACGACACTTCCTACTGTCGTGCCATCCCTTTTTCAACAGTAACTTACTTCGGGATCTATTTCAGCACTAAAAACTGTCGAAAATCAGCCCCAAACGAAAGCGCATTTTTCTGTGTGTATTACCAAAAATGTTCATTACTTTATTATTTTTTATCCTTAACATATTTGACATGAACATGAAAAAGAAAGTCTAAAATAGCATTTTGGTAAAAAAATTGTAAGTTTCCCACTTTACGCCAACATTTTTCAATGAGTCCGAAATTGAGCTGTTTAATTAAAATTGCTCAAAATCAATAAAAGGCATTGAAATGGTATTCTGTTAATGTAAAAAGAAAATGTGTCTCACATTACATATTCAAACAAATTTTTATCGCATTCTGACCAGTATCAAGTTTCCATTATACTGGTCAGACAGCACACGGACTTGGGTATTGATGCTGATCAAGAATAACTATATATACTTTTCCATACCAGCCAGGCCTCCTGTATCTCATTGGTGTAGGGTATAATAATAAAAATAAATACTTCAAAATTCCAAGAAATTTTCATGTAATTCCAAGGAATCAGCAATACTCTAAGTATGCATAAAATATATGATTTCGCGGTATGAGTTTTGATCCAAATATACTTTTCCATACCGGCCTAAGAGATTTTACAATATCCGCACATACTTAATATACCCTGTACCCTAATTCAGATGTAGTAATTTATCTACATTAATAGAAATGTAGTAAAATTTTGTATAGAAATGCAATAAAAAATAGAAATGCAATAAAAAAAAGTTATTTACCATACAAAAATAACTACATCAATGTATTAAAAACAAATACATTTGCTTTTGAACCTAAATAAAATACATATGTATTTAAAATACATTTTTCTTTATTTTTAATGCAGTTTTTTCCGTATTCCATTAAATAAAAATATAATTCTTGAATTTTGTTTCTACAATGACTTTTTAAGTTAGAGTAGTAAAACATCATAAAATCTTTTTTTTTTATCGATACAAATTATTGACCATTGTCTCATGCATAAAAATAAATAATATCGCTGAAGAGAACAACTTATCATCAAACAATCTGTGCAAAATATCGATAGCTCTTAATTAAGATTTGACTACTTTTCTATATTTTTGCTATGTTACTTTGTGAACGTCGTAGCACTCCTGAAATTATTATTTTTTTTCGTCTGTTCTACACTTTTACGATTTCCAATCAATAAAATTGCTCGTCAACATTATTGACGACATCAAAAACAACAACAATGTGAAGAACATGAATTGCAGTACTAGTAAAAACTACAACAACAGCATAATAGCCAAAATAAAAATATTATTCGCGACAGCAGCAAGCAACATCTTTGAACCTGCAACGAGAATTTTATTTATGCTTCAGAGATTATTATAGCTTCACGAGACGTTTGTTGTCTGTCTGGTCTCGATGTTCTCAAATACATTGTTGCTGTTGTTCTTGGTTTAGTCAACTCGTTGTTGTTGCTTCATTTTTTTTTTCGGAGTCATATTGACACCCACCATGGTACCGAAGTTAATGGTGACGCTGCTGTTGACGATGGTTATGATGATAATGATGATGATAATGCTGATGACAACGACTATGTCGATGCTATCGCGACAAATAAATAAATTTCAACAAATTGCCGACAAATTGTGTTGCAAACAGGCGAATTACCAGCTGCAATCATTGAATTTATGCTTGAAAGCTTCCAGCCGATCAAAGTGGCGGGCACTAGATGACATTGGTGAGCGTCAAAGTGTAATGAATTTTATGCTGCGATGGCAACGCTGAAAATGGTACAAAATATATTTGATAATGCAAAAAAAACTCTTAAACCGAATTATTTGGTGTCTATAAAATATTTATACAAATATCCAAGCAAAAGAAAAAATAACAAGTCTGTTTAGATCTGAATTCAAGTCTGAAAGCCAATACACATGTAAACAAATATTTTCAGATAAATAAGTATATCTAAAGAGAACAAAAAACAAAAACACTTTTAATTGGCAAAACTTTTCGAATGTGCCCAGATAGGAATATTATGTAATTCATGTACAAGGTGTGACAGAAGAAAAGCAAAAATTTAATAGGTTTGTCTCGTTATTATACTGGATACGCCAATTTGCTTAGAAGACTAAACTCTATAACAATGCATTAATTTGAGCATTCATTCAACGAAAATATTACTGTAATAAATTATACTACATTTATGTCTTTGTTTTGAAAATATGTAGTTCTACTACATATTGATCGTTTTTACTTACATTTGAATTCATTTAAAATAACTTACCAACCCATTGTATTAGAAAGTACGGTATTTTCGTTTTCTGACAACCATATTATGGTTGTGTGGAACTGTAATATGGTCACTGCAAACGTAGTATGGTTGTACGAAATTTGGATATGGACACTGACAACCATAGCGTGATTATGTGGAATCATAATATGGTTGCTGACAACCATAGTATGGCTGAGAAAATTCATTATATGGTCAATGAGGACCATATTATATTATAATATATCATTTAAGACCACAGTATAGTTGTGTGAAATTGGAATATTGTCACTGTGAATCATATTAAGGTTCACGATAATGTCATTGAGGATCATATTAGACATAGTATATGATTGCCTACAACAATAACCCCAATCATAGTATGATGCCCTTCAAATATGATCACCGCAACCATGTTTTTTTCTCTGTGTGTTCATTTACAAAAAAAAGTGCTGAATGTGGACAATTTTTCTTAATCTATATATATAAAACTCTTGGTACGTCTGTCAGTCTTTCTGTCTGTCTGTTTGTTCCAGCATCACGTCTAAACCGCTGAACCGATTTAACTGGAATTTGATACTATGGAGTTCGGAGGGTGTCATAGGCTATATATGGGTGGGATTGGACAAAGGGGCGTGGTACCTCCCATACAACCTAAACTTTCAAAACGACATAACTCAGCACATACTCAATCTAAAAAGATGAAACAAAAAACTAAAATTCACCACACTAAAACTCACCACACTAAAACTTACCACACTAAAACTCACCACACCAAAATTCACCACACCAAAACTCACCACACTAAAACTCACCACACTTAAACTCAACACAATAAAGTTCACCACACTAAAACTCACCACACTAAAAATTCACCACACTAAAACTCACCACACTAAAACTCACCATACTCAAAACTCACCACACCGAAGCTCACCACACTAAAACTCACCACACTAAAACTCACCGCACTAAAACTCTCCACAATAAAGCTCACCACACTAAAACATACCACACTAAAACTCACCACACTAAAAATTCACTAAACTAAAAATTCAACACACTAAAACTCACCACAAACACTACTAACTACACTAACTACACTAAAACTTCTACTGGGAAAAACTCTACGGGGAAGAATTCTACCGGGAAGAGTTCTACCGGGAAGAATTTTACAGGAAAGCGTTCTATGGGGAAGAATTTTACGGCGAAGATTTCTACTGGGAAGAATTCTGTGGCGAAATATTCTACTGTCTGAATAGTCTTTGAGAAAAGTTGTTTTGGCGGAGAATTATTATTTGGTTACTACATTTATAAAACCAATAAAAACTTACACAGCAAATTACGGGCCCCTGATATAAAAAATAATAACATTTTTTTTTTTTTATTAATAAAATCGCTTTATATCTATGAATTCACAAAATCTTGGCACGAGTCGTGCACGTGTCCAGCTAGTATTAGTTATATTATTTTTATATATATTATATGATATTTTAAAATACAGACAAATTTAAAAATCTAATAGAAACTCATACTAACATAAAACTTGTCAAAACTGTATCAAAATAACTAAATCGAAATCACTATTTATTGAAAAATTGAAAATATTCCTCAAATGCTACGCCTATTAAGCGCATTGATTAAGCAGAATACTGTTGGAATCCGAATTTAAGTATCATATCGCATTTTTATGTGTTTATCACTTACTTATTTATTTATGTGCCCAAAATTAACACCCTCTTAGAGTGGAGCTAGCTAGAGCTGAATGTGTTCTCTAACAGCCTATAGAAGATGATACCTGTTTATGACCGCACATCAGAGCCGTAAATATTTCAATTATCCAAAATGATTAACCTGCTTTATGACGGTTTTCGCATTTGTTGGCATTAACTGCGACTTCCGATAGGGCGATGAATGTTGTAGACCTACTTATGTTGTGACACTCAACGTCATCAAGTCTATCATTTTATGGCTTTATTATTTATTACCACAAACAAAAGTCTTTAGTGTCAATTTCAATTAGAATTGTGTGCAAATCATTAAATTCACAGATAACATTTACAACATTGTGCAGTGGTCTGTTTTAACAAGGGCTTCTTGAATATCGCACATATATTTTTTTTTATTTTTAATGCAACAAGGATATATATATAGGTTTTTTTGATATAACGTTTTGTAATTTTCAGTTTAAATTAGTTTTGTACTATGGAGCAATCCACAGCAAACGTTACTAAGGTGTGATTCCTTTTGATGATTTTTAGAATAAAAAATATTTCTGTATGTAATCAAAAAAAAATCTTTGAGATAACAAAACTATTTGTTAATTAACGTCCAAATTCAAAATCATTTGTATTGTAAAACCAGTTCTGTGATATGTCTAAAGATCTGCATGCTGAGACGGATTGTGTTCCTGCTAAGCAACTCGTTAGTGAAGCGAAAAACCACTACGCTGCAACTAATGCGTCTATAATTCGCAGACTGTTTTTCAAAAAAAAATAAATACAGTAATCATTCGCAACGAAATCATTCGCGTATTTTACGAAAAAATTTATGTAGGAAATATTTCCTAAAATACACTTTCGTAAATTTATGATAAAATTGATTTACGAAATAATTAGTAAAATACATGAAAACTTTCGTTAATTTATGATAATATTACGAATATTATGTGTGTATTTTACGAAACTGTTCGTAGATTTTATCACGAAAGATTGTTATTTTTATTCGTAATTTATTTAATATTTTTGTACGTTTTATATAAATTTTACAAATCATTCGTAAAATTCACGAATGCTGTGTTTAAAAAGAACTGACGATGAAAATGACGATTCATTCATAAAATATGAAATATTAGGCACTGATCGGATACACAGAACAGATTTTAAAACTGTTTGTATTTTATAACTAACTGATTATTCGTAAAAAACACGAATGTTTCGTAAAATTCTAAATATAAACTCACAATTTACGAAAGTTTAGTATTTTATACGTAAAATGTAAAGCTCATTTGTAAAATATGTTATTCTTTCTTAAAAAAAAAATATAACAAAGGTTTCGTAATTTAAACGAAATATTTGTAATATTTTTGTTATTTTAGTTTTACGTATACGAATTCGTAATATATACAAATCTTTCGTAAAAAAAAATTGGAAAAAAAAATAGAATTTACAAATGTTACGTGAATTCAACGAAATATTCGTGTATTTTACGAAATAAATTATTTCGAAAAAATATTTCGTAAAATGTCCTAGAAATTATTTTAAATGTAGATTATTAAAATTTATTTTATTATTTAATTGTAATAAAATACTTATAATTTCACTTCAATTGAAGTGTTTTAAGATATTATTACAAAAAGCATTTCAAAATATACAAAGAAATGTGTTGCACACACTCAAAATAAATTGTTACTCATACGACGCACAGAACCTAACAAGTAATAAGTGTTTTACGAGCTTAATTATTTTTTTTTTGTATTTTTTTGCAAAAATTTTCGTTTATTTATGCATTTAACTTACAATTGCTACATACTTTAGAGCAAGTTCAATCTTTGCAACAGTAGCAAAAAACTCGAGCAACATAAATAAAAGCCAAACATTTTGCACAGTGCAACTGTGCAAATTCCCCCGATTTATTTTAGCAAACTGCCAACAATAAAACTTTTGCAAAACAAACATTTAAATTAAATATTAAATTTAACAGCAAAACAAGGATACAGACAGACAGCGAACGGACCTACGGGCGCCGGAGCGTACGTACGAACAGAAAGACACTCAGACAGACATGGACACTCTGTCAAAATGGACAGGTGCAGAATAGCAACGAACGCAATACAACATCAAAGCAATGCTGCAGTAGTAGCAGCAACATCATCAGCAGCAGCAGCAGCATCAGGGCGACGACAGTAATGGGGGCTACCACTACAGCAACCATTACAGCAACCACTATAGCACCAACATCAGCTATAATAAAAAGAATTCTATATATCTACACGTAGGTAAAACACTGTTTTACATGCACGAGGGACTCTTTGCATGTGTGTGCCATGTGCCACACCCACTGCTGAATTTTTGCAACAACCTCTGACAGACACTTGAAGTTTTTGTATGCAGCAAATGACAAAACACTCAAAACTCAGACCATCACTTGTGCTTTGGTGTCTAACACGTTTAGCACATAATTCTTACCAAATTGACAGTATTCTAAAATGTTAACGGAAACAGGAAACTCACTATGGCACAATTGAAATATGTATAAAATTTATAAAAATTATCATATACGAATTACAAAGTACAATGTATGTCAGAAAGCTGAATTCATCTAATTTATTAAAGCTGTGTTGTATATTCTATTATGAATAGTATTAATTATTTATTACAAATTTTATTAATCATAACAAGCGAAATAATGAATATTTATTCATAACTTGTGTTTCATATTGCATATTAATTTTCTTATTGCGCAATTCCCGTCAGTTGTGAAAAAACACAGAGTAGCTGCTGTCTAAAGATACTAATAATGTGAAAAATGTGTATTTTAAAAATAAATATTAAATTTAACAGACAAATAAGTTCAAGTTATGCCCCTTTCCCATTGACGTATTATATTTTCAAATGCGATATTTTTCACTTTATTCTGCATCATCAGGATTTGTTTTGGCATCTGCAGGCTACCTCTATTTGTCACAGTGTATGAAATTTTAAACATGAATTATGAATAATAAATCATAAAATGTGTCCCAGAATTTATTCCAATTACTCATGACTTATGAATATCTTATGCATAAAGCATGAGCAAACATCATAATATTTGATTTTTACTTTAATCATATATTATGAATAAAAATCAAATCATTATGATTACTTGGCTGGATATCATGATTAATTTTTGGCAAAATTTGTGGGTATAGTACATTATTATATTATAATATTAATATTAATCAAAGTCAATATTAATAATATTTCAAAATAAAACAAACATGTTGTTAATAGCTCTATTCTGCTATTGTGAGCGCTCACAAGTCACATCTCAATTAGTGTCATTTTTCTTGTCAGAATTATTGTGATCAAATAATTTAAAATTGTATTCTAGCAAAAATCTATCGAAAATCTAATACCCCCACACTTTGGGGAAGGTGTCACGTTGGATTTTATGTTTATACTAGCTGGACCCATGCACACTCGTGCAAAGATTTTGTGAATTCAAGGATATGGAGTGATTTTATTAATAAAAAAAAGAAAATTTTTAGTATTTATTTTCGATAGTCTAATCGAGTTTGTTTGGTGGGTTCTATTATATATTACTAGTTTTAAGTAAATTTCGTGAAGAAGTTTTTTGTTTTTGTGTTTTGCTTTTATGTTTTTGCTTTTGTGAATTTGGACCCGTGCACGACTCGTGCAAAGATTTTATTTTTTTGCTTTTGTGTTTTGCTTTTATGTTTTCGCTTTTCTATTTTTGCTTTTATTTTTAATTTTGTGTGTTTGTTTTTGATTTTTGTCTTTGCTTTTGTTTTTGGGTTTTGCTTAGTTTCTCCTTTTGTTTTTGTGTCTTTGCTTTTGTATTTTTTGCTTTTGGTTGTGATTTGCTTTTGTGTTTTTGCTTTTGCTTTTGTGTTTTTGTTTTTGTTTTTGTTTTTGTGTTTTGATTTTGTGTTTTTGATTTTGCTTTTGTATTTTTGCTTTTGATTTTGTGTTTTTGCTTTTGATTTTGTGTTTTTGCTTTTGATTTGTGGCTCTGCTTTTGTTTTTGTGATTCTGATTTTGTTTTTGTATTTGCTTTTTTTTTGTATTTGCTTTTGTTTTTGTGTTACCATCTTTTGTTTTGTTTTTATTTTGTTTTTGTGTGATTGCTTTAGTTCCTGCTTTTGATTTTGTATATTTTGTTGTGTTTGAGTTTTTGTTTCATCTTCTTAGCTTGTGTATGTGCCGAGTTGTGTCGTTTTTAAAGTTTATGTTGTATGGGAGCTGCCACGCCCCTTTGTCCAATCCCGCCCATATATTGCCTATGACACCCCTCCGACTCTATAGTATCCTGGTGCAAAATTTCAATCAAATCGGTTGAGCGATATAGACGTGATGCTGGAACAAACAGACAGACTGACAGACAAAAAATGGAATATATAAGAATTTCTTTATTTGTTTTTTTTCTCTGTGTAAATAAAAATTCTATAATTAGTCAGTTACAAAATCATTTCTCATCATTTGCGTAATTCATTCCTTTCATTATCGACAACATTGCAATAGTACATTGTAAAAAAAGTCTGGGAATATTGAATACTGAATAATTTTAAAATATTAAAGTACAACTAATTATCTCATCTTAATATTTTCACCATGTTGTGTAGAATATTCCATAGTCAGACGGAGCCGACTTTAAGTTGTGCCCATATGAATTAACTTTACTTGCTTTTTTTTTAACTGGGTTCTGAAGCAATATGTCACCACATCACCTCCATTTCCCGCATGTACATATATGGTTAGTAGTCAGTCAACCTTTTATGCCACAGCCAGCACATCCATGGGATTTGAGTGTCGTCATGTACTCTGTATAAGGACAACACTTCATCGGGATGCTGTGCTGATGGCTGTAGCTAGTGCTGTTGCCGCCGTTGTGGTCATGTGCACGTCATGTAATGTGATGTTATGTCGTGCCCGTCCAAAAAATGTCGTTTAAAAATTCCAATAGAACAAAACTTATAAATTAAATAGTTACAAAAACAAAACAGCTCGGGCCGTCAAACTTTCACCATCCAACTTCCAACATATGTATATTGTATGCCTCATATTCGTTACTCATACCATACCTAACTATTTGAAAATAATTTAGAATGAAGCAAATCAATATTTATCCGCCTTGCGAATAACTTATGTATGGGCTCATTTTTTATTACATGCAAATTTGCATAAAATATTAACGAAACGTGGCACATGTGTTGTGTACGTACTGTTATAGTATTTGTCTATATAGTATATGGGTATTATAGGGCCAATAGTTGGCTAAAATACAGCTTATTTGATTTGTATACCGTAAATTGTTGAAAATTTTGAAATTTTTAATGAACGTAACTTTTGAACATAAGAATCTGGGATATCATTTTCAACTCAAAATTTATAATTCACACTTTGTAACTTTGAACCACTGTATATCTGGAAGTAATGATCGAAAAAAAAATAAAAAAAATGGTCAATGTATATCTTGATACTCTTTATCAATTGCCCAAATTTTATTGAAATCGAAGAAGATGAGTTCCAACAACTGATCGATTTGGTGTAAAATGGAGCCATACTCATATATTTTTTTGGAAGAAAAAAGGTTAAATTTGAAAAATCGGCGATTAATCGCAATTGTCCGTTTAAAATTTTTCGAAAAATTATTTCTAAAGTACCTTTATTTCTAAAGTTAGTAATAGTAGTTTGACGCTACAGTCCTGAAAAACTTAGGCCGAGCTAGCTAACAATTTGAGCAGTGCATGTTATATTTGTATGCAAAATACTGGGACCTACAGTTTACTGCCGAATACAAGCTTTTTCATTTGCATTGACTACCGAGATTTAGTGCGGTATAGAAAAACGTTTTCCAATTAAAAGATGTTGTTAAGCCGCGGCCCCAGATTTGAACCTGTGCATATTTTGGCTTGCAGTCCAACGCACTAACCGCTGAGCTAGCGACGCTAGTAAGTTAAGTTACTATTGTTCAAGAAAAATCTAATTTAAAATACAATGTTAAAATTTTTATTTAGAAATATAAAATTTGTACTGAGAATTTATGCAAATTTTCATTTTACGATATACATAGAGTAAATATGTGTTAACAGTTCATAAAAGAGCATTCTATAATACATTATGGTAAAGTTGGAACCTATAAACTTCAAATTTGTCTTTAGTTTTACCTAGCTTAGTGCTTTCTGCATCTACGGTATGAACATTGCACAATCAGTCACATGCCACAAACAAACAACAAAAAAAAATCGAAAAACATCGTAAAAATATGTTATAGATAGATTGTGAATTTCGCTGATGTGAATGCGAATGTGTTTGGGTCTTTCTTGCGTATTTAGGCCAACAGCTGCGAAGACATTTGCGAGAACATCGAAGTTGGTGGCAGAGCAACACCAATAGCAACATATGTTGGTGGTGTTGGCGGCAACAATAAGAGTGGCATGTAAAACGGTCTAAATCTCCAAAATAAACGCAACTTTATGCAATAAAATGCCAAAATGGCTCAAAATCAACATGCAAAACGAATAATGTGTCTGAAAAAATAAAACATAAGGCCAATACTAAGAGGATAGAGGCGTGGTCGAAAAGAGATGGCGCTAAAATGCATGGCGTCTAAAGTGTATGGGTGATAGTGAGGTAAGTAAAAGATAAAATTCGCCTGCAAATGAATAAAAGCCGAACATATGGCGTTAAGGATGCGAACGTGCGGAGCATCCTTGAACTGTTGGTTGGTCTAATCTAATGCAAAGTAGACGACTAGTTATTTACAGTGTGTGACATGTGTGGCGTTTGGTTCGAAGGCGCGTACTGTTTTGGTGCTAGGCATAAGTAGGGCAGCTGAGTTGTTGGAAGGTGCTTTGACAAATTGCTTGGAAGAATGGATGTGTAAAATATTATAAATTATAAAATAGCTACCTCGGCAAGCAACATAGGCATCTATTGAACGTCTATCAAATTTGCTGAAACTGCAGCTATTTATCAGTGTAGGCGATGTTTTGCGTG
This sequence comes from Dryomyza anilis, assembly GCA_951804985.1. Classification (NCBI taxonomy): domain Eukaryota; kingdom Metazoa; phylum Arthropoda; class Insecta; order Diptera; family Dryomyzidae; genus Dryomyza; species Dryomyza anilis. The sequence continues at coordinate 18,552,841 of OX638132.1, forward strand.
TGTTTTTTTTTTTCATTTTTATTCGAATAATCATAAAAAAGCCTTTTACATAATTTGCGTATTCACAGTTTCATGGTATTGGTACGACATTACACGAATACGACAGTACGGTATTTGAACTATGAGCACCACTTTTCTGCTTGTTAAAATATTTCGTCAAATAAATGCAGCTTATTCTTATAAAATTAGGATTTTTTAAACTTATCATAAATATTTCTCGATTTGCAAAGTAAAACAAATAAATTAACATTTTATTTGCACTATTTGTCTTTTCACAATTTTTCTTCATTTCACAAAATACGACACTAAAAACATGCTTTAGGGATACTCTCAAATACAACACATGTGGTATTTCACTTTTATAAGGGCTGCAACAACAAATTAACGTTTCTGTGTTATTGTATCTAAAATACGATGAACTGTGAATACACTAAATGTAAGAAAACTCTAATGAAAAAGAAGGTTTGAATCCCAGCAGATTATAAAAGTACTTTGCAAGCATTTTGGCAATTTATATTATATTAAGAGATTCACTCCAAAAATAGTTTCAGAATTTATTATTTTCGCTAGCGATGTCTACACGAGCAAGTATTTTTCCGTCAGCTTCTAAGAGAAGTGAACAGAGAAGTACATCTTCATTCGTTTTTACTGCAATGGGTTGTGGAACCACTTTCAGTACTCGCCTTAAATTTCTCTTTTTACTGGTTGAACAACTTCTCTCCCGATTCCAATAGAGGTAGTTATGGAATAACGTCCGATGGAGTGAATTTTGTAAATACTTCTTTCCATTGAAGGACTTTTGGAATTATTTCTTAAAATTTTTGCCATGGAAGGACCTTTGCACTTAATTTTGAAAATAGTTCCCATTGAACGACTTTTGGAAGTACTTATTAAAATGATTCCCATGGAATGACTTTTGGAACTTTTCATCGACTTTTTATCTTTGCTTCCACTAGAAGCGAACGTAGAATGAGTTTTTTTATCGAAACCAACTCAGTTATACAGTTATATTCAGCATGGCATCATTGACGACAAGGTCATCAATGATGAATCGAGAACATTACAAAAATTGTCATTGATGAATATGTTATAATTTCATAAAGGACATTGCATTAAAGACGTCATACACCATATTTCATATATACATATATCAATGACATTGTGAAAATCCGTCATTGATGAAATGTTATTGAAGACGTCAATGATGAAAGTTAACATTCACGTCAAATGCCCCTAAAGGTATGCTGCATTTATGTTGTGAAATGCAACGTGAAATGCATACAACATACATCTAGGGGTAGCATTTACGCGTAAAACTGAAATTTGTGTTCAATTTCACCCTGCCATATAATTCATAGGCACAAATTGAGGGACCAACTTATATAAAAGCGAGATAATAAGCAGTAATAATGTTCATAAATTATTGCCGTTAGAGAAGTACGTTATTGACATTAGCAAGTACACATACCATTCCAACCGAAGAAAAGATGAAAATTATAAAATTGAATAATAAATAAAATAAGATTTAAGATTAAAGATTAAAAAAATATGAATTAAAAAATAAATAAAATTATAAAAAAAAAAATTTTTTTACTAAAAAAAAAATATGAATGACAATCATTTGTGACTTCCTTGATGAATGACAAGCATGACATCGTTAATGCTATATCATGCATGAATCGGAGAACATTTGTAGGAAATGATTTGCAGGACGAAAATGCTATCGGTCATCGATGTTTCTGACCTGACATAGGGGAATCATTGAGGAATTATTGGTGAGATTTCCAGCTGGGTACAGTTCACTGTTCGTTCTCTCTCATATTTGCACATTCAACCGATAAATTTAAATGTGTGACCTCTCTATAACTTTGAAATATAAAGTGATTCCTAAAATCATTTCACAAGAAGCGAACGATGTACGACTTTGTATACCCTACACCATTTGTAATACCCAGAGGGAAGCCTATTTGGTATGGAATAGTATATATATATATATATATATATATATATATATATATATATATATATATATATATATATATATATATATATATATATATATATATATTCTCGATCAGCATGACCTCCTGAGTCGATTTAACGATGTCCGTCTGTTGAAATCAGAAAAATCACAAAAACTAGATCAATAAAACTTCTAATTTATATTACTTGTATAGCTAGGCTGTGTCAACAAGAAAATTGGCATGATCGGCCCATTGTGACCTCAGAACCGATGTTCAAATACCTCATATAAAACGTACATCTCAGGTGATTTATACTTTATACCGGCTCAAATGAACTTTTTTAGTCAAATATTTATTTACTTTATGCTCAAAAATGTAAAAATAATGTTTACTCGTGAACCGACTTTATGTTACCGAAAAAAAAAGTTGAAATTTGTACACATGGGTATCGATATACCACTTTAAATGGTAACTGTACAGATTATCACTTAAGTGTAGGGTAGTTATCGACCAACTATAAATTTGATAATTTGTACTGGCTTCATCACACCAACTATCGCAATTTCCCTACTTCAACATTTCTCATTTGACCTAACTTTCCTTACTGGTTATCTTTGCATTCCAAATAAATATAGTACTAGAGTTGTTCTCTTCGGAACGACTTAAGATAAAATATGATGGGGTTCATAATAAATAATTTAATAAAATACAAAACGATTAGTAGTAACGATCAGAAGAAATGTTATAACCAGTAGAAGTAGTCGGAGAAGTATCATCGTATACTTATTAAAAGTTCGTAGTCCCATAAGAAATTATTTTGGATCACCGAACAATTAAAATCCATAACACGTACCGTTGCTAATATTAGACATCTGCACAAATGTATTTGAAGTAATCTCTGCAAAATATGCACTACAGTATTGATTGCATTTTGCAATGACAGTCGACAGTATTATAGTGAAGTCTCTCCAGCGACTAACACTTCACTGCAGTATATGTTTCATTGGTGTCAAGTAGTGTCAAGACATTTTTTTTTGCAAAACATTCAATGTTTAAAAAAAACAACAAGTGACAATACTGTCGTTGAACATGCAACGTATACAGTGAGTGCAACGAGTGAGAAGACGAACATTGAAAACAACAACAGCAAATATGTAGGTATTTATGTGTTTATAAAAAAATATAACAAACATACATTTTTCAAACAAAAAAATTATACGACAAAACAACGTATTGTTCGAAAAGAAATATATCCAGCAAAAAAAGATAATTACAAAAATGTGATTTATAAAAAACTTATATATTATTATATAATTTTCTTATATCTCTTGAATGTTTTCTATATTTCAATAGTAATAAAAATTCCTTAAAATAAGAATGATAAACCAGTAGGTGTAATTATGATAGTTAGGATTATCGAAATTATAGTCGGTCTAAGCCGACTATAAATACCCTACACATATGTGTGGTTACCATTCAAAGTGATATATAGGTCACCAGGGTATACGAATCCTGAAAATAACTACAAACATTCAATCGCTGAAGAATTTCCATTCATTTGATACCCATATTTACAAATCATAGGTCACAATGGACCGATCTCGCCAATTTTTTCGCACATACAGCGTATATTAGTAATCTAAGTTATAAGTTTCATTTATCTAGCTCTTCAATTTTAAAAGTAGTAGGGATTTCAACAGACAGACAGTCAGACAGACAGACGGACATCGCTTAAGAGGTCATGCTGATCAAGAATATATATACTTTTCCATACCGGAGATGCTTCCTTCTGGGTGTTACAAACGGCGTACCAAACTGAATATACCCTTTCACTCTTAGTGTAGGGTATAAAAATGTAAAATGCACCGAGTACTCAGTGTCATAAGCAGTTCATTTCAGTATTTCAAATTTTATTGCACATCATTATAGGCCTCTTCACTACAACTACATCTTATTTATGTTTTGTTTTGACACTACTTGTGCTTTGTTGTTTTGAGCAACACATTCATTTGGTTTTCAAGCATAGAGTCGGCGACAGTAAATGTTTTGAAATAAAATGAATGTCTTGAAGGGGGTTTCAAATGCATTTGTGCAGATATCTAGCTGTTATAATACTTGTCCTGGATTAAACTTTGTATAAAAATTGAGCAGTCTTTGATTTATGTTTATTAAAACAAAAGACATATATTGTCTTAATACATATAGAGTCTGCAACATATAGAGTCAGAGAGTCATAAAGACATATTGACAGACTAACATGACTAAACCGAATCAGACATACTGATCACTGATCACGCCAGCTCGGACATGTTACAATATCCGCACAAACTTAATATACCCGCTATCTCATGGCAATATGGTATGAACACATATTAATTTCAATTAATACTAAATTGTTATCTGAATTTAATAAGGAAATAGCTCTTATGCAGACGTTGTACATTTCAATGTTCCTTCTATATTTTCAATATTTACTGAGTAGCAATTGAATCACCTGTCAAATAAATTTTTGCTCTGTTTTTGCGCATTTTGACTCATTTCCAAAGTGTTTTATAAATAGCAACAAAGGAACAAATGCAAAACAAACGAACTGCTTAATCCGTAAACAACAACAGCAACAAGAACAAGTCATTACAAGAACAATATTTATGCAATACCAAAGCAAGTTCAAGTCCAATAAAGCAATTCACCGAAGTGCTATCGTTAGATATGCTGGGGGACAAAACAACGTTCTGAACAAAACAATCAGTGTCTCCAGGTACAATACATAAATGAAGAAGAAGAACAAGCTCTAGATGAAGATGAAGAAGAAAATGAAGATGAAAAATAAAATAAATAAATGAAAGTAGACAAACCATCTACCCACTCTACGAAAGTTCACTCTAATGATGTTAAGTTGGCTGCTGATTACGCAGATCAACAAAGTTGGGCAACATTTTTCTTGTTGTCTTCCTTGCTGCCAACTGCTTCATGATTATATCGCCGCTTGCATAATTCCATTCTTATGGGCTGAAGACAATGTGAACAATGAAGAAAGCAACAGCTTAACGCAGAGTAGGACAGAATGGGGGGACGAACGGACGGACGGACGGACGCCCGAACACCAAGGAGACTCGCAGAATGAATAAATGAATGAATGAATAAAAAGCAGTTCGAAAGCAGAGACTGCTAAGCAGCTGTACAAGAGACTAATTAAAGTTTTCGTAGAGAAAACAAGAATATATAACAAAAGACTAAAGCACTGGTAGCAGAGTCAAAGCGCCTAAAAGTAGGCAACAGCATCGCGCGTATGTTTGTTACTAAGATAATAGATACAACACAATGCAAAGTAAATTCTACAGTGTTCTTTGCGCAAACTTTAGAAGGTTTTGTTCAGAAAGAGTTCTTTAAACCCTGTGCAAAGTCTATTCGCGATACTCGAAACTTAAAACTTGCGTCAAGTAAATTGTACCTGCCAATTATAAAAATAATAATAATTGGATCCGCTAATAGTAGAAAGGCAATTATCGATATGCAGCAAAACCTACATCTACAACAATATTGGACAATCAAATAATTGAAATACATTTTCGTTTCAAGTACTTTATTATGTAATAATAATAGTTTGGCACTACAGTCTTATAAGAACTTAAGCCGAGCTATCTCGCCACTTTGAGCTGTGCGTGTTTTATTTGTACTCAAAGTGGTGGGACATACAGTTTTATTGCCGAATCCGAACGGCGGGTGAGAGCTTTTCATAGGCAATTGTTTTACTCTCGTAGGTTTGCCATTTACTGCCGAGAGGTAGCGCGGTATAGAAAAATGTTTCTATGAAAAGATGTTGTTAGCCCCAGTCCAGGCTTGAACCGGGGACCTTTCGGCTCGCAGTACGTATGTAAAAATTAACAAAAACATTTCCTCAACAACATTTTTCCATGCACATCACACACATCAGTTCTATATAATTCGCTGATGATAATTTTGACTGCATACGCAGTTTTTTCATATTATGTAACGTTTTTGAGAAAATTACAATCAGAAATTGTAGATACGCGTTATTACAGCAACATTGACGTTTATTATAATTAAAATTTTTTAAATATTTCAAGTTTATAACGAGAATTGCTGTTTTTAGAGTATGTATATTGGACTGATTCAAATACCAAAAATCTTGAAATGTTTCGCTCCGCGTCGACTTTCTGAAACTATGACCTCTAAAACTGTGAAAAAGCTTTTAAAACCCAAAAAAACTGATCCTGTGATGTTGCGCAAAGAGCATATTTCAATAAAATTATTATTATTCAATGTGTAAAAAGATATCACTAAATTTTCTTTCTTTTTTTAATTTTAAATCTCTTACTGAAATTATGGTTTTTTAAATTATAAGTTTTTAGTTAACCGTTACAGTTTCATGGCTTGCCAAACACGTACAATGTAGACTTTTTTTTACTATAGTAATTTTAACGGTCGAAATTTTTCTAATTTTATTCTAACGAGTTTGGGATAATAATAATAATAATAGTTTGGCGCTACAGTCCTGTACAGAACTTCGGCCGAGCTCTCTCACCATTTTGAGCTGTGCGTGTTATATTTGTACTCAAAGTGGTGGGACCTACAGTTTATTGCCGAATCCGAACGGCGAGTGAGAGCTTTTCATAGGCAATGGTTTTTACTCTCGTAGGTTTGCCATTTACTGACGAGAGGTAGCGCGGTATAGAAAAATGTTTCTATGAAAAGATGTTGTTAGCCCCAGTCCAGGCTTGAACCGGGGACCTTTCGGCTCGCAGTCCATAACATTTTTGTATTATTGCATTAAAATGATATGTCACACTTATATATCGTTTTATTAGAAAATATTAAAAGTTTGCGCATCTAGCATAAAAAACAATATATTTTGATTGAAATCAAAAAATAAAATTATATAAAGGGTTAATTTCTGGATAAATATCTTTGATAATGTACACGACAGGAGTTAGATTTTTATTCAAGAATGTAGCTAATAAAGTCTACTTTTAGAAAACGTGGTTCAATAAGAATATTGATGACTTTAAACTTCATTACATATGGTTTACTAAAATCTTAAAATATTTTAGACTAAATTTTCACGAAAATTGGATTTTGAATTGTAATATCTCTTCAACTTTTTTTGTTTGGTAAATATTTGTATACGGGCCATTTCACACCAAATCGACCAAAAAAAGTAAATTTTGAGATTTTACCTTTTCGATTTCAATGAAATTTGGGCAGCTGATAAAGCTTATTGAGATATGCATTGACCATTTTTATACCCTACACTAAGAGTGAATGGGTATATTCAATTTGGTACGCCGTTTGTAACACCCAGAAGGAAGCATCTCCGGTATGGAAAAGTATATATATTCTTGATCAGCATGACCTCCTGAGTTGTTTTAGCGATGTCCGTCTGTCTGTCTGTCCGTCTGTCTTTCTGTCCGTCTGTCCGTCTGTATGTCTGTCTGTTGAAATCACTACTACTTAAACAATTGAAGAGTTAGATAAATGAAACTAATAATTTAGATTACTTATATACCTACGCTGTATGTGCGAAAAAATTAGGCATATCGGTTTATTGTGACCTGTGATCTGACCATTTATATTCAAATAACTCATATAAAATGTACATCTTCAGTTCAGTTTTACTGTATACGTGCTTAGGTAAACTTTTTTGGTCAAATATATATTGACTTCATGCTCAAATACATGGAAATAATGTTTTCCCGCGAAACGACTTGTGGTTCCCAAAAAAAAATCGAAATTCGGTGCACCTACCCATTTGTAAATATGGGTATCAAATGAATGGAAATTCTTCAGCTATTGAAAGTTTGTAGTTATTTTCCGAATTTGTATACCCTGGTGACCTATATACCACTTTGAATGATAACCACACATATGTGTAGGGTATTTATAGTCGTCTTAGACCGACTATAATTTTGATAATCCTAACTATCATAATAACACCAAATTTAAAATTTCCCATGTGATCAAACATTCCCAACTGGTTTTTTATTTTTTTCAACCACTACTTCCAGGGATACAGTGCTTCAAAGTTACAAAAAATTGGCTTAAAATCACTTTTGTATGGTTGTTCATATTTCAAAATCTTTTAAAGTAGATGCGATAGAAACTCCGTTGATAGCTCGCTTCAAAGCTAATAGAACAGGCTATTAGAAAAAATTAGAAAACTTGAACATGTGGTCCGTCGTAATTACTTCAAAATTGATGTCGTTAAAAATTACCCTTTTTAAATCAGTACGCCGACGCGGAGCAAAAGAAAAAATAGTTCTAAATTTTTCATACATATTTGAATCAGTCTAATGTATATATTATTATATTTAGAAAATTTAAAATTTAAAAATTTTAAAAAAGTTAATTTTGTGCCGAAATACACATTAAGCTAACGTTAACAATTACGAACTTTCAAATATCGGTTCTGCATTTTAATAGAAATGACTTATGGAACGATCATAGGATATGAAACGTGACAAATCAAATTATACACTTTCTTTATATTGATAATATTTATGGTTATTTACTATAATAATAAAATCCAGATAAGTATTAAAATTAAAAAGAACATATATTAGAATTGTCCAAAATATATTCATAACATATTATAACACTCTGCGGTAATATTTACACCAGTCATTACGTATTTGCATTATTATTCATAAAATACAATTTGACAAATAGAACATAAAATTATTATGCAAATTCTTTTGAGATCTAAAACCACAACTGCACACCACAAAATACTTTTTTTGAAAATATTTAAAATGCATGGCTTTGTTATGAATAGTTGCAAATTTTGATGACATACGAATGCGTGTGGTTTTTGTAATATGCTTTTTCCGCAATCATTTTATAAATTCTTCCACAATTTATTTATATAGTACCAATTGAACTTTTACACCCCGAAAAAATACTATATAAATAATAGTTTTTTAATATTAAAAATAGTCAAAAGGATAAATTATTATTTTAATCGGAAAATACCATTAATAATAATAATAATAGTTTGGCGCTACAGTCATGTATAGGACTTCGGCCGAGCTCTCTCACCATTTGAGCTGTGCGTGATATATTTGTACTCAAAGTGGTGGGACCTACAGTTTATTGCCGAATCCGAACGGCGGGTGAGAGCTTTTCATAGGCAATGTTTTACTCTCGTAGGTTTGCCATTTACTGCCGAGAGGTAGCGCGGTATAGAAATATGTTTCTATGAAAAGATGTTGTTAGCCCCAGTCCAGGCTGGAACCGGAGACCTTTCGGCTCGCGGTCCAACGCACTAACCACTGAGCTACCGCGGCTACCGGAAAATACCATTAAATACTAGAAAATACCATGACATTGCCATTGAGTTTATATGAAAAGATTTCTTTTTTGTATACTATATAAATAATAGTTTTTTAATATTAAAAATAGTCAAAAGGATAAATTATTATTTTAATCGGAAAATACCATTAAATACTAGAAAATACCATGACATTGCCATTGAGTTTATATGAAAAGATTTCTTTTTTGTATACTATTAAATCAATAATTGTCCTATTGACCAATTTTAATGGGATTTGAGAGAATTTTTTTCTGGGTGTACTGTTTTTACAGGATTCCCTTTTATTGTACAACTATTTATTGAATTTTAATCATCATAAAGTGGCAACGACCAAAAAAACCATATGAAATGCAACCAAAATACAATTTCCATTATCTTAATTTGCACCTCATAGTACAGTGTCCTCCAGTTATGCGACGGCTTTACTTGTGTCTGACTTTTATCTGAGTTTTTGTTTTGCACAGCACAATTTTCCAAATGCTGAAAGCTATTTCGAAAATATTATGTTGGCTTCATAGCAGCTTAAAGCATATCAAGTATTTAGTGAATTTCCATTGTAAAATTGTTAAGTGATTGCACAAAATGGCACGTCATGCAGTACAACATCAGAGTGTGTGACTCCGACGAATGACATCAGTGTACACACTTTTCAATTTCAACATAAATATTTTAAATACTTCTCTGAATGTCAAGCACAATTATGTTTTATACTTAATTTCATACTATTTAAGAATGTGTTCATCAATTTTATGAATCTATCATTGAGTCTCAACCAATCATCAAATTCATCCCATTTATGAATCGTTCGTAAAACCTAATGAAAAAATTCGTAATATTGATGAACGCATTTATAATATTTATGAACGCATTCATAATATTTATGAAGAAATTCATAGTATATATGAACTATTTAACTATTTAAAAAAATATATATATATTTTTGTATTTATTATATTACTTTTTTATTTATTTTAATTTATTTTTGTTTTTTTCTTAACCACTTTCAATTTTATTTTATATCTACTCTTTCTGTTGCTGCATATTGCTGCTGTTTGTGTTGATCGATGTTAGGTACCTGCGGCGCACATTTCTTTGGAGTTGTGAACAAGGAAACGATTTGCTATATACGTACCAAATGTGATACGAATAAAAAGCAAAGAACTGTATCTGTCATCATCGACTATCGACGCGGCGCAACGCGCAGTGAAAATAATCACTGCCCGTTAGACACACAAGTAAAACAATATATCTATTTATGAAATGGTCAAAATGGTACCAATTGCAGACATACGATCATACACAAATACTCAAATATCTATCTACCCACTTTGTGTTCTCTTTTCCATACCATTTTTATACCCTACACTAAGAGTGAAAGGGTATATTCAGTTTGGTACGCCGTTTGTAACACCCAGAAGGAAGAATCCCCGATATGGAAAAGTATATATATTCTTGATCAGCATAACCTCCTGAGTCGATTTAGCGTTTTCCGTCTGTCTGTCCGTTTGTTCCTCTGTCTGTCTGTCTGTTGAAATCACGATTACAGAAAAATTTGAAGAGCTAGATCAATGAAACTTCTAATTTAGATTACTTATGTATCTACGCTGTACGCTGTACAACAAGAAAATTTGCATGATCGGACCTTAGTACCTGCGAACCGACCAGTTATGTTCAAATACCTCATAAAATTTACATCTACGGATGAATTGTACTTTATACGAGCTGAGGTGAACTTTCTTTGCCAAATATATATTGCCTTTATGCTCAAATATATGAAAATAATGTTTTCTCGGGAACTGTCGTGTGGTTCTCGAAAAAAAATCGAATTTCGGTATTCCTACCCATTTGTACATATGGGTATCAAATGAAAGAAAATCCTGCAGCGATTTCAAGTTTATAGGTATTTTCAGAATTTGTAAACCGTGGTGACCTATGTACCTTTTTAAGTGGTCACCACACACATTATCACATATGTGTAGGGTATTTATAGTCGACTTAGACCGACTATAACTTACATAATTCAAACTAACTTAATCACACCAATTATCAAAATATCCCTACTTCAAAATTTCCCATGTGATCTAACCTTCCCAACTGGTTATTTTTTAGTCTCGTCTTTACCATAGACTAAATTGCACATGACGTGGAGTCTGCGCTGCTTTGCCTCAAAAATGAATATGAATACCTCAATGAACTCAATTCATAAAAATAATGAACGTGTTAGTCTAAAATTAAAATAGAAATTTTGACTATGTCATTGATTATCTTAAAAATTCGTACGGATCACCCCATTTTTTCTTATTTATAATGATAGACCAGTTAATTTCCAGTACTTTCTAACTAATTACAGTGATTTTAACCTGGTAACAAATGCTGCAGAAATAATTAAACAGTGACTGTTCTTATCATTTGGTGTAGAGATGGGCACGGGCACGCCCCGTGACACGTAAGAGTACTAGCCCGACGACTAAATTTAAAGACACGCACGAGAAGGACGATAAAATACGGGATATAAAAAGACACGAAGAAGTACGACAAAATACGTAAAAAGCACGGAATCACATGAAAAACTAGACAAAACGTGAAAAATTATATTTTAAACACGGACTAAAAGTATTTAGAATATCAGTTTTCACATTTTCTTATTTTTTGAGTCATAGAATGACACCATGAATTAGTGACATCGATGAGCCAAACACCCTGTATAAACTTTTAATGTAATATTAAATTTGTAAAAAATTTGTGCTTTTCCGGCTACAACTCAGTTACTGTGACCGATTTGTATGCAAAACATGACTTAAATGGTTCCCATATCGAAGGTTCTGTTCAATTGTGTAACTAATTTTAAACTAATTTCTAAATTTATTTTCCTCGTGATTCCGGAATTGAAGAATTTAATGGCGTCCCAATTGCAACATAAACTGATGCAATGCAACGGTTATAAATACTAAAACCATTTCGGAGCACTCTCAACAACAAAGTGCCCACAGCAACATCTCACATATGAAGCAATAAATTTGTCGTTGCCAACAACTTTGCAATGATGATGCCTACGACGACAACCATAATAACGCTAGCTGACACTGAAAAACTTGAGCATTGAGCTAAAAACGCACAAAATATGTAATAATTACCTATCTAACGATAGCCATGTAACCATGTGCGTTTGAAAACTGAATTTATGTCAACAGCTTAACGATGTTGGCAACACTATAGCAGCGACAGCAGCAACTACTAGTGTTGCTGCTATTGCTGTTGGTGCAAATCTGAATAAAAGTAGAAGAAGATGATAAATAGCAACATAAACACAATTACAGCTAAGCAGCAGCAACATCAAGCATGTTGACGACAACAACAGCAAGGTGTTGCTATTGCTATTGCTGCTAGTTTTACCAACTCGTTGCCAACACATTGCTATGCTTTTTGTTGCGTCGACATAAGCAGCAGCAAAACTTGACAAAAGTTTCTATGACATTGCTTAGCATTATTGGTTGTGGGTGGCAGCATTTAACACTAGCAAATCGTAATATTTTCAAATTCTAATCACACACTCACAGTCCGGGTAATGCTCTCATACTTGCATATGATCGTAATTAGCTCACGGTACACTTACTGTTGCTATAATTGTACCGTAAATAATTTCAAAGAGTGCCAACTATACCGCATATACGACTTTATCTTCACTTAAACTTGTCTTTTTTGTACTTTTTATTCTAATTTCAAATGGTTGTAGAATCTAAAAGGAGCGTCGTAGAATGATCAAACTTTGCACTCTTTATCTCATATTAAATGTCAGAATAGAAATCATAGGAATCAACTCAGTAGAAGTCGAGATATAACATATTTAACTCGTCGTAAGGGAGTCAAAGTTAGCGCTTTTTATAGTGATTTTAAAGTAGATTATTTAATGCAAAATTCTTTAAGTTCGGTCCACTGGTCCTGGAAAAACGTCTGATGAGTCAAGATTTTCTTAAAACCTTCATATCTTCTAAACGGAGCGTCGTGGAGGGGTCAAAGTAGGCGCTTTGAATAGTGATTTTAAAGTGGATTATGTAATGCAAAATTCATTAAGTTCGGTCCACTGTCAAGATTTTCTTAAAACCTTCATATCTTCTAAACGGAGCGTCGTAGAGGGGTCAAAGTCGGCGCAATTTTTCTAAATTTTTAAATCAAATTTTAAAAATAAAATTTCTTAAAACCTTCATATCTTCTAAACGGAGCGTCGTAGAGGGGTCAAAGTCGACGCAATTTTTCTGAATTTTTAAACCAAATTTTGAAAATAAAATTTCTTAAAACCTTCATATCTTCTAAACGGAGCGTTGTAGAGGGGCATGGTAGACGCTTTTTATAGTGATTTTAAAGAAGATTATGTAATGCAAAATTCATTAAGTTCGGTCCACTGGTCCTGGGAAAATTGACTGACGAGTCAAGATTTTTTTAAAACCTTCATATCTTCTAAACGGAGCGTCGTAGAGGGGTCAAAGTAGGCGCTTTTTACCGTGATTTTAAAGTAGATTATTTACTGCAAAATTCATTAAGTTTGTTCCACTGGTCCTGGAAAAATCGACTGACGAGTCAAGATTTTCTTAAAACCTTCATATCTTCTAAACGGAGCGTCGTAGAGGGGTTTTGACCCCTTTTAGGCGCTTTTTATCGTGATTTTAAAGTAGATTATTTACTGCAAAATTCATTAAGTTTGGTCCACAGGTCCTGGAAAAATCGACTGACGAGTCAAGATTTTCTTAAAACCTTCATATCTTCTAAACGGTGAGTCGTAGAGGTGTCAAAGTCGACGCAATTTTTCTGATTTTCTTAAAACCTTCATATCTTCTAAACGGATCGTCGTAGAGGAGTCAAAGTAGGCGCTTTTAATAGTAATTTTAAAGTAGATTATTTAATGCAAAATTCATTAAGTTCGGTCCACTGGTCCTGGAAAAATTGACTGATGAGTCAAGATTTTCTTAAAACCTTCATATCTTCTAAACGGAGCGTCGTAGAGGGGTCAAAGTCGACGCAATTTTTCTAAATTTTGAAATCAAATTTTGAAAATAAAATTTCTTAAAACCTTCATATCTTTTAAACGGAGCGTCGTAGAGGGGTCAAAGTAGGCGCTTTTTACCGTGATTTTAAAGTAGATTATTTAATGCAAAATTCATTAAGTTTGGTCCACTGGTCCTGGAAAAATCGTCTGATGAGTCAAGATTTTCTTAAAACCTCCATATCTTCTAAACGGAGCGTCGTAGAGTGGTCAAAGTCGACGCAATTTTTCTAAATTTTTAAATCAAATTTTGAAAATAAAATTTCTTAAAACCTTCATATCTTCTAAACGGAGCGTCGTAGAGGGGTCAAAGTAGGCGCTTTTAATAGTGATTTTAAAGTAGATTATTTAATGCAAAATTCATTAAGTTCGGTCCACTGGTCCTGGAGTCAAGATTTTCTTAAAACCTTCATATCTTCTAAACGGAGCCTCGTAGAGGGGTTAAAGTATGCGCTTTTATAGTGATTTTAAATTCATTAAGTTCGGTCCACTGGTCATGGAAAAATTGACTGATGAGTCCAGATTTTCTTAAACCCTTCATATCTTCTAAACGGAGCGCCGTAGAGGGGTCAAAGTATGCGCTTTTATAGTAATTTTAAAGTAGATTATTTAATGCAAAATTCATTAAATTCGGTCCACTGGTCCTGGAAAAATTGACTGATGAGTCAAGATTTTGTTAAAACCTTCATATCTTCTAAACGGAGCGTCGTAGAGGGGTCAAAGTAGGCGCTTTTTATAGTGATTTTAAAGTAGATTATGTAATGCAAAATTCATTAAGTTCGGTCCACTGGTCCTGGAAAAATTGACTGATGAGTCAAGATTTTCTTAAAACCTTCATATCTTCTAAACTGAGAGTCGTAGAGGGGTCAAAGTAGGCGTTTTTTTATAGTGATTTTAAAGTAGATTATTTAATGCAAAATTCATTAAGTTCGGTCCACTGGTCCTGGACAAATTGACTGATGAGTCAAGATTTTCTTAAAACCTTTATATCTTCTAAACGGAGCGTCGTAGAGGGGTCAAAGTAGGCGCTTTTTATAGTGATTTTAAAGTAGATTATGTAATACAAAATTCATTAGTTCGGTCCACTGGTCCTGGAAAAATTGACTGATGAGTCAAGATTTTCTTAAAACCTTCATATCTTCTAAACTGAGAGTCGTAGAGGGGTCAAAGTAGGCGTTTTTTATAGTGATTTTAAAGTAGATTATTTAATGCAAAATTCATTAAGTTCGGTCCACTCGTCCTGGAAATATTGACTGATGAGTCAGGATTTTCTTAAAACCTTCATATCTTCTAAACGGAGCCTCGTAGAGGGGTTAAAGTATGCGCTTTTATAGTGATTTTAAATTCATTAAGTTCGGTCCACTGGTCATGGAAAAATTGACTGATGAGTCCAGATTTTCTTAAACCCTTCATATCTTCTAAACGGAGCGCCGTAGAGGGGTCAAAGTATGCGCTTTTATAGTAATTTTAAAGTAGATTATTTAATGCAAAATTCATTAAATTCGGTCCACTGGTCCTGGAAAAATTGACTGATGAGTCAAGATTTTGTTAAAACCTTCATATCTTCTAAACGGAGCGTCGTAGAGGGGTCAAAGTAGGCGCTTTTTATAGTGATTTTAAAGTAGATTATGTAATGCAAAATTCATTAAGTTCGGTCCACTGGTCCTGGGAAAATTGACTGATGAGTCAAGATTTTCTTAAAACCTTCATATCTTCTAAACTGAGAGTCGTAGAGGGGTCAAAGTAGGCGTTTTTTTATAGTGATTTTAAAGTAGATTATTTAATGCAAAATTCATTAAGTTCGGTCCACTGGTCCTGGACAAATTGACTGATGAGTCAAGATTTTCTTAAAACCTTTATATCTTCTAAACGGAGCGTCGTAGAGGGGTCAAAGTAGGCGCTTTTTATAGTGATTTTAAAGTAGATTATGTAATACAAAATTCATTAGTTCGGTCCACTGGTCCTGGAAAAATTGACTGATGAGTCAAGATTTTCTTAAAACCTTCATATCTTCTAAACTGAGAGTCGTAGAGGGGTCAAAGTAGGCGTTTTTTATAGTGATTTTAAAGTAGATTATTTAATGCAAAATTCATTAAGTTCGGTCCACTCGTCCTGGAAATATTGACTGATGAGTCAGGATTTTCTTAAAACCTTCATATCTTCTAAACGGAGCCTCGTAGAGGGGTTAAAGTATGCGCTTTTATAGTGATTTTAAATTCATTAAGTTCGGTCCACTGGTCCTGGAAAAATTGACTGATGAGTCAAGATTTTCTTAAAACCTTCATATCTTCTAAACTGAGAGTCGTAGAGGGGTCAAAGTAGGCGTTTTTTAAAGTGATTTTAAAGTAGATTATTTAATGCAAAATTCATTAAGTTCGGTCCACTGGTCCTGGACAAATTGACTGATGAGTCAAGATTTTCTTAAAACCTTCATATCTTCTAAACGGAGCGTCGTAGAGTGGTCAAAGTAGGCGCTTTTTATAGTGATTTTAAAGTAGATTATTTAATGCAAAATTTATTAAGTTCGGTCCACTCGTCCTGGAAATATTGACTGATGAGTCAGGATTTTCTTAAAACCTTAATATCTTCTAAACGGAGCGTCGTAGAGGGGTCAAAGTAGGCGCTTTTAATAGTGATTTTAAAGTAGATTATTTAATGAAAAATTCATTAAGTTCGGTCCACTCGTCCTGGAAATATTGACTGATGAGTCAAGATTTTCTTAAAACCTTCATATCTTCTAAACCTAGCGTCGTAGAGGGGTCAAAGTCGACGCATTTTTTCTGAATTTTTAAATAAAAATTTCTTAAAACCTTCATATCTTCTAAACGGAGCTTCGTAGAGGGGTCAAAGTAGGCGCTTTTAATAGTGATTTTAAAGTAGATTATGTAATGCAAAATTCATTAAGTTCGGTCCACTGGTCCTGGGAAAATTGACTGATGAGTCAAGATTTTCTTAAAACCTTCATATCTTCTAAACGAAGCGTCGTAGAGAGGTCAAAGTCGACGCAATTTTTCTGAATTTTTAAATCAAATTTTGAAGATAAAATTTCTTAAAACCTTCATATCTTCTAAACGGAGCGTTGTAGAGGGGTCAAAGTAGGCGCTTTTAATAGTGATTTTAAAGTAGATTATGTAATGAAAAAATCATTAAGTTCGGTCTACTGGTCCTGGAAAAATTGACTGATGAGTCAAGATTTTCTTAAAACCTTCATATCTTCTAAACGGAGCGTCGTAGAGGGGTCAAAGTAGGCGCTTTTTATAGTGATTTTAAAGTAGATTATTTAATGCAAAATTCATTAAGTTCGGTCCACTCGTCCTGGAAATATTGACTGATGAGTCAAGATTTTCTTAAAACCTTCATATCTTCTAAACCGAGCGTCGTAGAGGGGTCAAAGTCGACGCATTTTTTCTGAATTTTTAAATAAAATTTCTTAAAACCTTCATATCTTCTAAACGGAGCGTCGTAGAGGGGTCAAAGTAGGCGCTTTTTATAGTGATTTTAAATTAGATTATTTAATGAAAAATTCATTAAGTTCGGTCCACTCGTCCTGGAAATATTGACTGATGAGTCAAGATTTTCTTAAAACCTTCATATCTTCTAAACCTAGCGTCGTAGAGGGGTCAAAGTCGACGCATTTTTTCTGAATTTTTAAATAAAAATTTCTTAAAACCTTCATATCTTCTAAACGGAGCTTCGTAGAGGGGTCAAAGTAGGCGCTTTTAATAGTGATTTTAAAGTAGATTATGTAATGCAAAATTCATTAAGTTCGGTCCACTGGTCCTGGGAAAATTGACTGATGAGTCAAGATTTTCTTAAAACCTTCATATCTTCTAAACGAAGCGTCGTAGAGAGGTCAAAGTCGACGCAATTTTTCTGAATTTTTAAATCAAATTTTGAAGATAAAATTTCTTAAAACCTTCATATCTTCTAAACGGAGCGTTGTAGAGGGGTCAAAGTAGGCGCTTTTAATAGTGATTTTAAAGTAGATTATGTAATGAAAAAATCATTAAGTTCGGTCTACTGGTCCTGGAAAAATTGACTGATGAGTCAAGATTTTCTTAAAACCTTCATATCTTCTAAACGGAGCGTCGTAGAGGGGTCAAAGTAGGCGCTTTTTATAGTGATTTTAAAGTAGATTATTTAATGCAAAATTCATTAAGTTCGGTCCACTCGTCCTGGAAATATTGACTGATGAGTCAAGATTTTCTTAAAACCTTCATATCTTCTAAACCGAGCGTCGTAGAGGGGTCAAAGTCGACGCATTTTTTCTGAATTTTTAAATAAAATTTCTTAAAACCTTCATATCTTCTAAACGGAGCGTCGTAAAGGGGTCAAAGTAGGCGCTTTTAATAGTGATTTTAAAGTAGATTATTTAATGCAAAATTTATTAAGTTCGGTCCACTCGTCCTGGAAATATTGACTGATGAGTCAGGATTTTCTTAAAACCTTAATATCTTCTAAACGGAGCGTCGTAGAGGGGTCAAAGTAGGCGCTTTTAATAGTGATTTTAAAGTAGATTATTTAATGAAAAATTCATTAAGTTCGGTCCACTCGTCCTGGAAATATTGACTGATGAGTCAAGATTTTCTTAAAACCTTCATATCTTCTAAACCGAGCGTCGTAGAGGGGTCAAAGTCGACGCATTTTTTCTGAATTTTTAAATAAAATTTCTTAAAACCTTCATATCTTCTAAACGGAGCTTCGTAGAGGGGTCAAAGTAGGCGCTTTTAATAGTGATTTTAAAGTAGATTATGTAATGCAAAATTCATTAAGTTCGGTCCACTGGTCCTGGGAAAATTGACTGATGAGTCTAGATTTTCTTAAAACCTTCATATCTTCTAAACGAAGCGTCGTAGAGAGGTCAAAGTCGACGCAATTTTTCTGAATTTTTAAATCAAATTTTGAAGATAAAATTTCTTAAAACCTTCATATCTTCTAAACGGAGCGTTGTAGAGGGGTCAAAGTAGGCGCTTTTAATAGTGATTTTAAAGTAGATTATGTAATGAAAAATTCATTAAGTTCGGTCTACTGGTCCTGGAAAAATTGACTGATGAGTCAAGATTTTCTTAAAACTTTCATATCTTCTAAACGGAACGTAGTAGAGGGGTCAAAGTAGGCGCTTTTTATAGTGATTTTAAAGTAGATTATTTAATGCAAAATTCATTAAGTTCGGTCCACTCGTCTTGGAAATATTGACTGATGAGTCAAGATTTTCTTAAAACTTTCATATCTTCTAAACGGAACGTAGTAGAGGGGTCAAAGTAGGCGCTTTTTATAGTGATTTTAAAGTAGATTATTTAATGAAAAATTCATTAAGTTCGGTCCACTCGTCCTGGAAATATTGACTGATGCGTCAAGATTTTCTTAAAACCTTCATATCTTCTAAACCTAGCGTCGTAGAGGGGTCAAAGTCGACGCAATTTTTCTGAATTTTTAAATCAAATTTTGAAGATAAAATTTCTTAAAACCTTCATATCTTCTAAACGGAGCGTTGTAGAGGGGTCAAAGTAGGCGCTTTTAATAGTGATTTTAAAGTAGATTATTTAATGCAAAATTCATTAAGTTCGTCCACTCGTTCTGGAAATATTGACTGATGAGTCAAGATTTTCTTAAAACCTTCATATCTTCTAAACGGAGCGTCGTAGAGGGGTCAAAGTAGGCGCTTTTTATAGTGATTTTAAAGTAGATTATTTAATGAAAAATTCATTAAGTTCGGTCTACTGGTCCTGGAAAAATTGATTGATGAGTCAAGATTTTCTTAAAACCTTTATATCTTCTAAACGTAGCGTCGTAGAGGGGTCAAAGTAGGCGCTTTTTATAGTGATTTTAATGTAGATTATTTAATGCAAAATTCATTAAGTTTGGTCCACTGGTCCTGGAAAAATCGACTGATGTGTCAAGATTTTATTAAAACCTTCATATCTTCTAAACGGAGCGTCGTAGAGTGGTCAAAGTCGACGCAATTTTTCTAAATTTTTAAATCAAATTCTCGGTCTACTGGTCCTGGAAAAATTGACTGATGAGTCAAGATTTTCTTAAAACCTTCATATCTTCTAAACGGAGCGTCGTAGAGGGGTCAAAGTAGGCGCTTTTTATAGTGATTTTAAAGTAGATTATTTAATGCAAAATTCATTAAGTTCGGTCCACTCGTCCTGGAAATATTGACTGATGAGTCAAGATTTTCTTAAAACCTTCATATTTTCTAAACCTAGCGTCGTAGAGGGGCCAAAGTCGACGCAATTTTTCTGAATTTTTAAATCAAATTTTGAAGATAAAATTTCTAAAACCTTCATATCTTCTAAACGGAGCGTTGTAGAGGGGTCAAAGTAGGCGCTTTTAATAGTGATTTTAAAGTAGATTATTTATATTCAAGATTTTCTTAAAACCTTCATATCTTCTAAACGGAGCCTCGTAGAGGGATTAAAGTATGCGCTTTTATAGTGATTTTAAATTCATTAAGTTCGGTCCACTGGTCATGGAAAAATTGACTGATCTTCTAAACGGAGCGTCGAAGAGGGGTCAAGGTATGCACTTTTTATAGTGATTTTAAAGTAGATTATTTAATGCAAAATTCATTAAATTCGGTCCACTGGTCCTGGAAAAATTGATTGATGAGTCAAGATTTTCTTAAAACCTTCATATCTTCTAAACGGAGCGTCGTAGAGGGGTCAAAGTAGGCGCTTTTTATAGTCATTTTAAAGAAGATTATTTCTTGCAAAATTCATTCCTGGAAAATTGACTGATGAATCAAGATTTTCTTAAAACCTTCATATCTTTTAAACGAATCGTCGTTGAGGGGTCAAAGTCTACGCAATTTTTCTGAATTATGAAATTAAATTTTGAAAATAAAATTTCTAAAATCTTTCATATCTTCTAAACGGAGCGTCTAGAACCTCATATTAAATGTAATTATTTGGTACAAAAATCATAGGGATCGACTTAGTAGTAGTCGAGATATTATATCTTTAACTTCAAATGGTTGTAGAATCTGAACGAAGAGTCGCACAGTGGTTCGACTTCATACGAAGCTATCTTGGTATTTAGCATCTTGGATGGATACTGATCTTAACGAAATTAAAAATGTACATATGTAAGTATAAAGGTCGTATCCATAGAATGTAAAATTATAAATTACATTATATCTTACTTTGGTTCGTGATTTTCACAAAAATTAGTAAATATAATATTAAGATAAATAATTAAACTACTAAGTCTCGATGATGTTTTGAGTCTGACAGTTCTTATACATACGCCTTATTCTAACGGCATTGATACTATGATTAATGCCGTTCTGGATGATTGAAATCCAGATAATAAAATACATCTAGTCGTTCCCGAATATTTAAGAAAAAAATTAATTAATTAAAATTTTTAAAATTCTTGATACTATGTAAAATACTTTATGACTGTTTATTTTAAATTTCAAAAAATCCTATTTTAATTGAGGTTTTTTTACTGTGCGTCGTAGAAAAGTCAAACTTTTTATCCCATATTAAATGTAATTATTTGGGATATATTTCATTTACTACAAGAGTGTCCTAACTGAAAACGCGATTTTTGGGTTAATGATGCAGAATAATCCGTTATATCATGTTTCATCTTGTGTAAAAAATGTGTACTCTTATCTTGTATACTCACCGTTTGCGAAGGTAATGGCATATAACCTCATTTCATATGCCCCATACATTTCATATGCAAGGTGAGTCAATTGAAAACATTAAACGCGTTTTTTTTTAGTTTGGAGTAAATGAGCGATATTTTTTTTTTAATTAATTATCACAATAAAATAAAATACATACAGATTATATATAGTTATTTTTCTACATATTTCAGGACTTATAAATAAAGACAAAGTTTAGGTTTTTGTATTCAAATATATCCAATTTTTGTATAGAAATGCAGTCAAGTTATGTAGTTTTTTTCCAAAGCAAGTACATACATTTAGAAAAAGCAAATACATGTCCTTTAGGACGTATATCAAATACATACCGAAGTAACACAACGTACAGATTTCGTCACGAATTCTGGATATTTTTGTAGTGTTACTTGGGTACCCAGGTAACACATTTCAAAACATAGTCAGGATCTGTAGATTAACATGTAACGAATATGCATCGATACGTAGAATTGAATCGGTTCTTACCCAAGAATGGAAATCTATTTGGAATTATGTATTGAAACTCGAAAAATTCTATTCAAAATTACAAAAAAAAATTTAGAATCGATTTATAGAAAAACTGTGTCATGGGACAAGGAATTCTCTACATTTTTCAATTTAAATTTCGCCAAACTAACGAAAATATCTAAAATTCGTGACGAAATCTGTACTTTGTGTTACTTGGGTATATATGTTAAAGACATTTTTATTTATTGTTAATACAGTATTTTTTCGGTGTTGGAATCGATTTAGTAGAAGTCGTGCATTAAATGTATTAACATATAATTGGTATTTCATTTGAATATCAATTTGATCATACTTATTCCCGATTCTATTACACATTTACCTGCTTTGTCCACCAATCTTAAACGTAGTCAATAAGACATTTTTCA
Organism: Dryomyza anilis; assembly: GCA_951804985.1. Taxonomy (NCBI): domain Eukaryota; kingdom Metazoa; phylum Arthropoda; class Insecta; order Diptera; family Dryomyzidae; genus Dryomyza; species Dryomyza anilis. Next base: position 18,575,723 of record OX638132.1, read on the forward strand.
TATTATTATCTTAAAGCCTTAAAAACTACAGCACCAACAAGGTATTTAGTAGCAACTGTAAAGCAACAACAACAACAACAAGAAAAAGGCAACACTTTGAAAGCCACCCATGGTTATTTAATGCTTTTCATTGCAAACTTTTCCGGTTTCCTCATGCAGTTTTACTTGAAGTTGCTACTGGAGATTTAGCTACATTTTTTGTTGTTGTTTTTATGCAGCGACAACACAACTCACGCCAACAACAATATTTACATCATCGACGTCGCAAAACTTTTTAGTACTTTTTGTCACATTTTTTATTTTGCTTTTATATCTTGCAGTTGCTGCTGTTATTGGAGACGATAACAAATTGTTTGTATTTTGTTTTGAAAAGCCGATGAAAATGGTTTTATATAAAATTTTTATGTTACTCTGTTCGGTTTGCTAAAGTTTCTTAAGATAGAAATTCTACGAAAGTTATTTAGCAGAAGTAGCGGCTCAAATTTAGTCTTGAAACTCATATTCAGAAATTAAATTTCAATATTTTTATAATACAAACAGAATATTAAATACTAAAATATTACTATTCTAACTAATGCATTTATTAAAAACTTTAATGTAAAAAATTGAACGCCTCTCTGCTGATTGCATAAGTTCACTACAACAACAACTATGAAAAAAAAACAATAGTCATATAAATAAATTACATTGGCTTGCAATGGTTTAGTTAACTTTAATGAATGCCACTGCATCACAATTTACAGTATAATTTACATTTACAGCACTGCAAGAATGCCACCCAAAATGAAGGAGGCCAAAACCATTGCATAACCGGTCGAGTAGACCTCTTTGATGTTCAAGAATTTGCCTGTGTCCCAGGTCAAATGACGAATGCCATTGGCAAAATGATAGGCAAACGGATAGCCAAGCACAAATTTAAGCGCAAGCAATGTGCCTGCACCCATGTGCAGACCCTCCAGCATGGTGACGTAGTGGGCAAAATCATGGGACGACATCAGTGCGCCCAGACCTAAGATCGTGGCATATCCGCTGAGTGCCAGGCCAGTGCCTCTGTGTGTTATCGATAGCATGCTGGTCAGCTGCGGCTTATAGATGCTCAAATGTGGCGAGAGTACACGACCCAAACGTTCGTTTCTTTCGTGAACGTCCTCCTTTTTGATCTCCGTTGGAGCTGGAACAATTTGCAGTGCATATTGACGAGCTGGTGCTGTGGCCTGAGCCAACATAGCACTTTGACGCAATGCGCTCGCTTTCAACAGGGAACGTGACACGGCATACCTTTAATTTGCACATCTTATTATAATTGTTATCCAATTAAATAATTATTTTTACCTACATTTTTGAGATTTTATAACTTGCAAATTCCTGGTTTCAGCACAGCAACGAAAACTTCGTCGACCTTTGTATGTTGGCTGCAATGTTCGACGGCCAGCTGTCAAAGAAAATCTATTACTATTACTACTCAAATTGTAATAACTTTGTAAAATGGTTTGTGAAAATACTATTCATTTTTACACAAAAGTTTCAATTGAGTTAAATAAATACACCGAGAGAAAAACATAGTTAATTATCTCCAATTTTTGTACATTCGTACATTCTTGATCTTTGTTTTCTTTATGGGTTAAGGCGTAAAAAATAAACAATAAACAGCTAATACAACTATTTTTTTATATTTTAAAAGAAAAACATTAAAAAAGATGAACAATTATTTTCTTTTGAAAATGTGCTTTGATTATAAAAGCATTATGGAATTTGCCATGTTTGAATCAAACAGGTTTTTTTTTTAAATTTTACTCCTAAGAAAAGTCTTTCCACGCCAAAGACTTTGGCTCCAAGAGAACTATGCCGTATTGTCGACGTTATCCCAATATTTTTGAGTCTTTGCAATCGTTACGATTTTTATGAATAAATTAGATAAATGCCATTACAAGTTAATTTTGTATGAAGTAATTGCAGAATTATGACCGAAAATAGTTTTTTTTCTTCTATAAAATTGATTTTGTAATAGGTATTCGAAAATGTAGATAGACGGTTTTGCAGTATCACGATATGTCATTTCATTTTTAAAATTACGAACTAATTTAAACTGACTGTAGAAATATAATTTTATAACTCTAAAATGTAGTTTTATAGCTATATAAATACAATATCCTAAATAATGCAATATCCTGTTTAAGTAACGTAGAAAAAAATAATGTTAGAAGAAACTGAACGACTTTACATTTTCGGAGTATTTTCATTCACGTCGTAGTTGAAAACGTAGTTATGAATAATTACGTTTCGCACTCGGTGTATTAATATTTTTAATAACAAATGTGTGCAAAAAATTATATAATTAGTAAATACATTCATCTATTTAATTGGAATTCGTTTATGTTTTCTATTACTTTCAATTCTTATATATACGTAACATGGTTGAAGTACATACAGGTTAAGTCATTTTTCAAAATTCAGTCGCTATTTACTTTTTTTTTTTTGAAAACTGTTTGAAAGACTAAACATGTCTTTACGAAAAATTTAAAACAAAACATCAGTGCATTGTTTACAAAACTCATAAAAAAAACTATATAAGTCAAAATATTAAAATAAATAAAACTAAACAAATTGTTAATTTTTGATATATCTATGTTTTATTTTTATTACAAAATTTTGGATATTGTAGTGCTATTGTAGTATTTTCAAATTATTTTTATTAACAAGACTACCCTTTTATTATGTCAAAATTTTTAAATCAAATTTAAATTTTAATTTTAATAAACTTTAAAAGTAGGCCACAATTTTTAATAGCTTGTGTAAGGATTCAGCATAAGAAATTCCAGTAGCATGAGAGGCTACATATTAATTTTTACTACGATAAATAAACTTTGCGATGCTGCGACTTGAGACATTTATAACGAGACGCAAATGCGTAATAAGGGATGTTCATTAGAAGTTTTGAATTCTTTGTGTTTCTTTAGCAGTGCTTCTCCTCTTATGGGGATGGCCAACACTTTTTGCTGGCTAACAAGAATTACTTGCGACCAGCTTTATCTTCTGAAACAACTTGAGTCAACAATAGATAATTCATAATTTCAATCGCTTTATTTGTCTCGCAATATTTTACAATGATTTGTATTAATTTAATGTGTGATTGGTTATATACTGGTTAATATTATACAAGGGGAGATTAAAGTATTTGAAAAGTTTAGAATATTTAAGAAGTCTGTGCTTATTTAAACGCCTTGCAGAGCGGGCTCTTCAGTCGTCTGCTCTATCTCCGTCTGTGCCGCCAACCAGCTGCTTACTTTGTCCTTGTTTTGCGCCAGCCACTCGATATTGTACTTGACGGACTAGAACGCACGCTTGCGTGCAGCGGTGGCAGCGCACGCATCTGGCTACTTGTGAAATTTACTGCAGAGAAGTGAAGTAGTATTGGCCACGCACGTAGTTCTTGTTCCAGGTCAGATGGATATAGCGCTGCAGAGTCCTTTGCTCCTTTACGGCAGACAGCGCCTTGATCTTTTCCTAGGCGTCGCGCTCTGCCACAAACAGATCCAGTACCTGGTGCCCGTTCTGCTCATTGGCAACTTCTTATATTCCTTAATAGTAGACGGTGGCACGTATATCGAGGTCTGGGCGAGTTTCTGGCTTTGTTAGGCAAAAGTTAAAACGCTGCTTTCTGCAAAGCGGCCTGGTGCCCATAACCGATGTTAAATAGCCCGAGAAACTATTCGTCAACACGATGTGATTGCTTTATTATTTTAATTTATAAATTTTGCATTTATTGTTGTTTTAAATTATATTTATATTTAATTATTTTGACAATAAATGTAAGAGTTGCATGATTATAATAAAAGTAAAAAAAGGATTTTATATTTTACAACCCTAATTATTTTGCATGCTGCTGATATGAACGCCTTTGCATGAACGTGCATGATACGCTACGTGCATGATACGCAACGTGCAGTCTGATATGAATGGACCTTGATACGTAAAATATTTTTTTTATGTTGGTGTGGTTGAACGCCAGCTTTAAAAATCTAATTACTATTTTGTTGAACACTCTTAATTGACAATCTTTTACAATTATTACCGTTTGTTCTATTACCGAAAAGCGCAAAATTCTATTACAAACGCTAAATTTATTCGCCATCACTTTTCCTTCTTTTTGAGTTGAGCGCGTGGCATCGTCGTGGTCCCTCATTGTCGTCTTGTTGTGACTAATTTTTGAAAACTTTTCTATTTTCCCGCAAACACATCAAAAAAACACCAACATGAAGATCTTCAAGGATATCATTACCGGAGATGAGATGTTCGCCGATACCTACAAAATGAAACTCATCGATGAGGTTATCTACGAGGTGTACGGCAAGCTGGTCTCCCGCACAGAGGGTGACATCCAAATCGCGGGCTTCAATCCCTCTGCCGAAGAGGCCGATGAGGGCACCGATGCCAACGTTGAGACCGGTGTCGATCTCGTCATGAACCACCGTCTGCAAGAGTGCTTTGCCTTCGGCGATAAGAAAGGCTTCACACTCTACCTCAAGGACTACATGAAGAAGGTGTTGGCCAAGTTGGAGGAAAATGCACCCGACCAGATTGACATCTTCAAGGGAAACATGAACAAGCAGATGAAGGAGATATTGGGTCGCTTCAAGGACTTGCAATTCTTCACCGGCGAATCCATGGACTGCGACGGTATGGTGGCCATGTGTGAATACCGCGACATCGACGGTGTCAGCACACCAGTGTTCATGTTCTTCAAGCATGGACTCGAGGAGGAAAAGTGCTAAAAACAAGCGAAACTGGCAACGTCAACGCCTTTCTTAAGAAATCACATAAACGCTGCTTTAGCAAAAACAACGTTCGCTTCACTCTTTTTAGTTAGAATTTTTTTTATTTTCAACACAAAAACATATTTTTTACTCAGCTACAATTAATTTAATTGCATTAAATAACCTACTACGAAGACAGTAAAATTCAAGAGATTTTTGCCAATTAGTAAAAATTTTATATTTTTGTGCTTATTAGCGTATAAACATACATTGTAAAACCTTAAAGGAAACAAAAACATAAGATATTTATTGTAACTACTAATAACGTTTATTATGTATTTTAAATTCTTTTTATACGAGCAACACAGAAATTGTAAATCGACGTCTTCGTCCTCGTGAGACTCGAGTAGTAAAGGAATTTTTTGGTTTTTGTTCTATTTGTCTCATAAGTAAAAACAAACATTGTAAAGAAACAAATTCAACTCAAAGAAAACGATTAAAAATAATATTGCCGGCTATTAAACGGAAACCTTAAAAGAAAAAAAATGATTGTATTTTTATTTAGAAATATGTCTGAGCAATATTCTTGGGCGATGACTCATGATCAAAACAACGTCGCCGACGTTTTCTTTGCACATTTCATTCCATTGACCTTTGGTGCTGCAACTAGTGCAGGGCGTTGCATGTTGTGCTACTTTCGAAAAAAAAACTACTTTATGGCCTACTTTCGCACGTCGCCAATAGTGGCCGCAAAATTTGACATAACCTCAAAATTCTTGATATTTTTTGACATTTTCGTTTTAAATCTATTTTTATTAATGCTTTATATATATAATTGAAATTGTTGGGTGGTTTATGTTTTTGTTTACATTTTTTTACATTTAGTTTGCACAATGTGATTTAAAACAAAAGACTTGTTGACCCGATAGCCGCATGTCTATGTGCGACTGCACAGCAACAAAATGCCAGCAGCCTATAATCGTCGAGATTATATTTGCAAAAATCAAGGTCATTTATAAATTCTTGCAAATATAGCAAACAGTTTAAAGGTGTATTAAATATATTCCATAATTGAACACACGGTAATTTTCCATTTCTTAAATGAATAATATATTTTCCCTAAATCATGTTGCATAGACAAAACGTGCCGCAATTTTACTATCTCGTGTTTTTTGTTTAATTAATTCAGTATACAGCTATCTTTTTTATATTAACGTATGTTTGAGTTTTATCTCACACAAGCACAAGTTTACAATCTACAGCAACAATTCAGGCCTAGCAACTTGTTGGCAGACAGACATGTGCAGAACAATATTGTTTTAGCAACAATGTTGCTTGAGCAAAGGTCTTTCTTTATATATTTAAAGCAGTGTTGCATTGCATATAATTAAATTGGACTAAATAAAAGTAGGCATTTTTACCAGGGACCGTAAATAACGGTTATTCTTATTTTTTTAATGAAAAAAATCAACGTGTTTTAAAATAGGTACGCAAGTTTTGAGAATGCCGAATCAATTATTTTTGCATGCAGAATTTATATTTGCAGTGATTTTTATTTTTTGATTTTTACGGCAAAAAATCAAAAAATAATGATTATTTTTAATTTTTATGTTTGCTTGCACAGCAATAAAAATTAAATTTCAATTTTTACTTTAAAAAATCAAAAATAAAAATTAAAAAAATGCGGGGCGTTGTGCTTAATTTATTGTGCAGCAAAAATAATGTTATTGCGATGGAACGATAGACTATAAAACTAATTTGGGTGATGTTAGTGAACAGTTTCGATGGCTCACGTGTGATGGTGGTCAGAATAACTAATAATAGTTTGACCGGGCTGTGTGTGTTATATTTGTACGCAAAGTGGTTAATGCCGTTAATTCATGGTTAATGGTTAATGCAGTTTGAATCCGAAAGGCGGGGTAAGAATATGTTAGTAATGTTTTACTCTCGTAGGTTAGCCAAGAGGTAGCGAAGTAATAATAATTTTTATTTTTGATGTTGACAGTCGCTGGGATCGAATCGGGGACTTTTCAGCTCATGGTCCAACGCACAATCCAATCGAGCCACCGACGCTACAGTATGACCTACTACCTAAACATATTCATCCAAAAAAGTTCCAATGACGCACTCGGGTGCTTTAATAATTCCACTGGAACAGATTCACCCAAAAAAGTTCCAAGGACGCACTCGGGTGCTTTTGTGGAACGGATTCACCCAACAAAATTCCAATGACGCACTTGGGTGTCTTTGTAATCCCACTGGAACAGATTCACACAAAAATATAGTACACTCAGAAGAAAATGTACCATTAAGTATTTTATGGTACGACCATTTATCTTATGGTTCATGTATTAATAGTTTTTTCTTTTTAAATCAAAAGTTTTCTAATTAATTCAATAGTATTTGAAAAATTCAGTACCATAAATTTAAATATTTCAATATTATTATTTTAAATAGAATAAATACTGTTGTTTTAATGGTTTCCTCCTATAATAATAAACGTGGTGTAAAAAAAAAATAAAAACGAATGCAAACATGTTCGTTTTGTACGTCATTCTGCGTGATTACTCAAAATGGTCGCATGTATTTTTTTGTTTTAATCCACATTATTAAACGCGACATTGGTAAGGACTCAATGTATTTAATGTAAATAAATTATATTTATATATTTATTTATATTTTTATTTATTAGAGAAAATAAATAATACATCGAACTTCTATTATGGCAACGGACTCAAAAATAACTGCAGACTCAAGTACTACAATCAATTATTGGAAACCAAAGCAAACATTAAATGTTTTATAATCTTTTGCAGCAAGAGGTGTCTTTTTATGTGTGTGTTGTAAAAGTGAATATCAATTTCGACATTTAAATAAAATAATATATACAATAAATTAACAAAAATACATTTTTGTTTTAATAAATTATTAGGAAAATGTAATACGACTATACCATAAAATTAATAATACGTATCATTAAATTTGTATAGGTCTTTCTTATTGTAATTAAAATATTACATTATAAAATTTATGGTACAACCACACATTGTATTAACAGTTTCAATATTACTGAACTAATGGGACGCATCCTATTGACCAATTTTAATGGTATAAATTATTGTTTTTCTATTGAAATACTATCAATTTACCATGATTTTTTTCTGGGTGTACAATGACATTCCTGGATGTGTATATACCCTTGCATATAATAATAATAGTTTGGCACTACAGTCCAATAAGAACGTAGGCCGAGCTCTCTGACTACAATACCGTATAGATAAATCACCGATGAAAGTCTAATGAACTTGGCTACTCAAGGTTGACCGAGACGAACACTTATGAACCATGACTTGGAAGCTCAAGGTTGTTCGACTCTTGGACGAAGACTAATTGACCAAGACTTGGCCGCCCAAGCTTGGCTAAGCATTGGCCACCTTGTCAAGTCCAGCGTTCCTACATGGACTGTTATTGAATGCATCGGCAACTCAACTTCCAATTTACAAAATAACTTAATATTAATAGTATATTAAAATTAGAGTGTTATAACATTTTATTAAGGTAAATCTATAAAGACTATATGGCACATAAGATCATACTAATTTTAAAATATAAAAAAGTTCTTAAGATATGTTAATTCTGTAAAAATTCCTAAATTATAAAACCAAATTTATGAGTATTTTATATTTTAGGAGCACTCAGAAAAGGGAGTTATAAAAGTATCTTTTTATGCTGGCTTTAGAAGCATACTGTTTTAATAAAATTGATATCGTCGTTGTAGAACTAAAAGTCACCAAATACATTTTTATGAAAATCTTAAATTTCAACTTTGTTGGTAATTAATACAAAAAGTTATTGATACATTTTAAAAGTTGAAATACCAATTGATAGATAAACATTTTCTTATCATTTGGTACAAATATTGATAGATATATTAAGGTTTTTGTAAGTGAACAATTGGCATTTTGAAAATGTAATTGGTGACTTTTAGTTCAACAACGACGATATACTATATTTGTTTTGATTTTGAAATCAAATAAAAATTAATTGTATTAATGTAAATTCAACAGAAAAAAAAACATATTTCATGGATTTAATTGAAATGGATGCATTTTCTCTAGGATGTCTGGAGTAAGAAAAACATGAACATGTTCGATTTATTTAAGACACTTTATATATTTTTGAAGAGGAGAAACTAAAACAAAAAAACTAAAACAAAAATATGAATGTTTTAAGAATATTTAAAATGATCATAAATGTGAAGATTTTTTGTCGTCTTAAAAGCGATCCTTAACCCAATTTTCGGGGTTCTTTTTAGTACTGAAATATGATTGTTTTAGAAGTAATAATAGTCTCAAAAATATGAGTGTTTTTGGGCTCATAAAATCGTGCTTCTACCCAGTGGTTGGAGTTCTTTTTGTGCCCTTTTAATTGCTCATAAGTGTTTTAGGAGTAATAAAATTTGCATAAACATGACGGTTTTTGGACTAATAAAATTGTACCCAGGGGTCAGGAATCTTTTTTGGCGATTTAGGTGCTCAATTATGAGGATAACACTCATAAATATGACACATTTATGCCCGTAATTTTAACAACTAGATATCTAGCTGTGCATAGATATCTACCGTGTAAATCAAATTTATCAATTTCAACACTTTATACAGCATATCTACTCGGCAATTTGTAGTGTACCTTACACGGTCGATTTCCTATAGTTATCTATTACACCCAGAAAAAAATCATGGTAAATTGATAGTATTTCAATAGAAAAACAATAATTTATACCATTAATATTGGTCAATAGGATGCGTCCCCTTAGTTCAGTAATATTGAAACTGTTAATACAATGTGTGGTTGTATCATAAATTTTATAATGTAATATTTTAATTACAATAGGAAAGACCTAAACAAATTTAATGATACGTATTATTAATTTAATGGTATAGTCGAATTACATTTGCTAATAATTTATTAAAACAAAAATGTATTTTAGTTAATTTATTGTATATATTATTTTATTTAAATGTCGAAATTGATATTCACTTTCACAACACACACATAAAAAGACACTTCTTGCTGTAAAAGGTTATAACACATTTAATGTTTGTTTTGGTTTCCAATAATTGATTGTAGTACTTGAGTTATTTTTGGGTCCGTTGCCATAATATAAGTTCGATGTATTATTTATTTTCTGTAATAAATAAAAATATAAATATATGTAAATAAATATATAAATATAATTTACTTACATTAAATAAATTGAGTCCTTACCAATGTCGGGTTTAATAATGTGGATTATTACAGAAAAATACATGCGACCATTTTGAGTAAACACGCAGAATGACGTACATGTTTGTATTCGTTTTTATGTTTTTTTTTACACCACGTTTATTATTATAGTAGGAAACCAATAAAACAACAGAATTTATTCTATTTAAAATAATAATATTGAAAGATTTAAATTTATGGTACTGACATTTTCAAATACTATTGAATTAATTAGAAAACTTTTGATTTAAAAAGAAAAAACTTTTAATACATGAACCATAAGATCAATGGTCGTACCATAAAGTACTTAATGGTACATTTTCTTCTGAGTGTAGGTAAATAAAATTCAAACAAAATGTCAAATAAATTTTTATATATGTTGATGTCAAAAATATGAACAATTTCATGCACAAATTTTGCTTTTTTTTATTTGCAAAAAGATATTTCAACACAAAACGTGGAGGGAATATTCAAATTTGCATGTTTTCTTGTCCTCCACTTTTCACAATTCACTGAAATTTTTTTTTTTTTAATTTTTATAACAAATTTGTCAAAATTTAAAAAGTCAAATGCAAGTGATGCCATATTTTAGAAAAATCCTCTTGGGTAGAAACACGTAGGTAAAAAAACAGTTAAAATTACCGAACGAAATATACCTATTAGGTAAAGTTATCTACTAGGTACGAACACCAATAGATATCTACTCGTTAAAATTACGGGCATTAAAAGACTCAAAATGTTTGTTGGGATAGTCGTGAAGAATACTTTATCAGTTTAGAGAATAAAATATAGTTATATGTTTAAATTATGAATTAAATACAGTAAAAAGCCTCATTTTGTGTCAATGGCAGTTAAACAGACGTCAATAATTGGGAGAAACTTTGAATGTAAAACGATTTAAATTATATATTTAAGAAAATTATTTCTTAGTGAACTTTTATGGTTTTTTTTTTCTAAAATAATAAATTTGGTATTTTAAAGACTGATTTTTATGTTAATTTTTTCACTTGCCAAATAGATTAACTTCTTAAGCCTATAGGACAACAAAAAGTTGAAATATAAATAACGATTACTCATCTCATCTTATTTATTTAATATGACTTTATATGAAATTCACATCTGTATTTATGCATTCCACAATGTTTATTTAAATTTTTTATTTTAAAAATATTGGTACATAACAATTTAAGTCAACATTAAAATTAAAGTCGACTTTTTTGACAATGTTCACAAAAAATAAAATGTCAAAAAGCTGATTTTAATTTTAAAGTCGACTTTAGATTTATGAATATGCGCATTGTGTATTATTTTAACATATTTCTCCACTTTGTGTTTTATGAAGTTCATCGATTCAAATATTAGTACTATTAAACGACGGAAAAATATCAACACTATATATAACATTAGTTCATTCGAAAATACGTCATATCTGTGATTCAAATTTTATTAGCATCGCGAAAAGTTAAAGTTTAGTGTAATTTGACATGCACCGTAAAAACTTTAAAGTTGCCATTGTAAAAAAACAAAAATGTTCGTCATATAATTTAAATATGCAGGCCTGGTCCAACCTAAACTCGATTTTGTATAAACATTTCTAAACATACAATTTTCATATCGATTTCTCATACCAAAAAATAAAAGACGAATTCAAAACGAGTAAGTGCTAAGTAGCCGCGGCAGCTCAGTGGTTAGTGCGTAGGACTGCGAGCCGAAAGGTCCCTGGGTCAAGCCTGGACTGGGGCAAACAACATCTTTTCATAGAAACATTTTTCTATACCGCGCTACCTCTCGTCAGTAAATGGCAAACCTACGAGAGTAAAACCATTGCCTATGAAAAAGCTCTCACCCGCCGTTCGAATTCGGCAATAAACTGTAGGTCTCACCACTTTGAGTACAAATATAACACGCACAGCTCAAAATGGTGAAAGAGCTCGGTCTAAGTTCTTATAGGACTGTAGTGCCAAACTATTATTATTATTATAAGTCAAGCTAATAATATGAATTCATTTAATTCATAATTCAATTATTTATTTAGAAAACGAATTCAAAATTGTTTGATTAGTAAATTTAATGCAAAATCGGAAGAATTACTTTCGAAAGTTAGATAACTGCGAATCAGTCAAAAATAAAGTGAATACATAAATATAGAAATTATTGATCTAACACCTTAAACAAGGAGTTTTAAAAACATCAATTTTTTATACATTTATTGCTGTTGTTCATAAAGCACGTCAGCTAACAAAAAAAAACATACCCACTTTGACGCACAAACTTCGTTACACTAATTTGAATTTTAAAAACATATAAATTTGTTTAAAACTACGTCACTTTCGTGTAATAGTCATTGGTTTCGAAATACAGAATGAGGCACTCAGTAAACTTGACAATATCTAAAATGTCGGAAAAAACAGACGCAGGAAGATTGCTGAATATTGATGCAAATTGTAAAATTAAATTGTCAAGTTTACAATTTCAATTGTTCAATGTTTCTAAAATAAAATAATATTGTTTTTGTTCGAAATGTTATACTGTAAACGCATATTCTTTTTATTTTCTTTATATTTACACTATTACTGCACACAATAATTTTTAAATTACATTTTTAAAATAAAACGTTATACAAAACAGAGTACAATTGAAATAATTATCTATTGATTTTTGTAATAAAAATAAGAAGCGAAATCATAAAAAAGTAACAAATTCGTATTGGAATGATTTTTCTCTATTTTGTTGTGAAATGCACATCGTATCGGTTAACATTAAGCTAAATTTTACGAAATACAAAATATAACAAATAATATTTTGTTTTGCATCGAATTCAGTTCAACTTAATTTTCAAAATAAAATATATAATTACTTGACATTGGATATTATTAAATAATTACAATTAATTATTATGTTTATAACTACGTTTAAGTTGCATTTGTTGCTTTTGTTTTAAATCTTTTCTCACATTTTATATTTAATTTGTAAATTGCTAAAAAAATATTCTATCAAATACGCTATCACACATAGTCGAGTTGTATGTAGATCTGCTTGACGCCTATCGACTCGAATATCATACGCGCATGCGTAACCACATACTTGGGATCGACATTCTTTGACACCTCCAGCTTAATTGCACCAACGTATACGTCGGAGCATAACGTCCAGAAGTGTGGCTCTTGCACCGCATAGACGCCGGCCAAACCCGTCACCTTCTGATAGCATTGCGGCAGCGATCGATCCAAATTCGACGGCTGACGTTGCATCAGTACCAGAATCGACTCCTTGATTAGACCGAGTACACTCAAGCCGATGAGCAACGCAATGAAAATGGAACAAATTGGATCGGCTATCATCCAGCCGAACATTTGCATGAGTACCGCCGAGATGATGACACCCACAGAGCCGAGTGTATCGGCCAAGATGTGCAGGAAAACGCCGCGCATTATTTGCGAATTGCTGCCGGACATGTCGCCGCCGTGCGAATGACCATGTCCGTGATCGAGTGCATGATCATGTGCTGTTTTTAAAATAGAAATATTATAAAATGTTTAAAATATAAGTTCCATTATTTACTACCACCATCTAATGATATGCTCTGATGATTGTGGTTGTTCATGTCATTGTGATTGTTGCCACCATGCGAATGTCCATGGCCGCCACCGCCATGCGAGTGGCCATGACCACCGCCGCCGCCACCATGCGAATGTCCATGACCGCCGCCGTGATTGAACGCATAGATGCCGACCAAATTCACCAGCAGTCCCAGCACAGAGACCACAAACAAACGTTCGTGCTTCACCTCTGGCGGTTCAATCAGCCGCTCAACGCCCTCCGACAGTATGAAGAACGCTATGAAGATCAGGAATAAACTGTTGACAAACCCGGCCAGAACCTCGGCGCGCACATAGCCGTAGGAGAATTTGTCGTTAGCCTTCCACTTGGTGATGACTGAGGCGGCGAGTCCAGCGAGCAGTCCAGTACAATCGAAGAACATATGAAAGGAATCGGAGATCAAACCTGTAAACAGGAAAAATAACATTAGTTAAAAAACAATATAATAAAATATATGTTGGAGAATACATTTGAAGCGTGTTGTCAATGTCAATATAATAAAAAGTATTTAAATCTATGATATGAGCTAGTAATCTATATTGTTATGTGACAAGATAAGATATAAATGATGTTTAACATTTTTTTATTACCTAAACTATTTGTCCAGATGCCATAGAATAGTTCTACAAATGCAAAACTTAAATTTAACAAAAGGAACAGAAACAGATTCCGCGAATTGGGATCCGCAAAGATGAGTCGCTTCCAGCTGCCGAGTTTCTCTTTGATGCGGTAGCTGAGGTTGCTGCGATCCTTGTGTGTGAGTGGCAACATCTTTTCAACTTGTTCTGCAATCAATTAAACATAATTAATAATCAAAATATAAATGGTTGAGCAAGATTATTGCATACGTGGATTGATCAGTTGCTTTGGGGGATTTCGACTTTGCAAAAGCCGACCTGTATGATAAATGTTCTGCTTACTTCTTAAAATAATCCGTTTTTCGTATCAGTTAGCCGACTCTTCTTGTTATTTGCTACTCTTGCCGACGGCCTTTGTTTATTCCGCTGGTTTTATTTAATTTGTTGCAATAGCTTTAGTTTCTCTTCATGTTTGACTGCTCTTTTTTCAATAACAAATTTAATTTTTCTTTGAAAAAAAAAATAAAAATGCCTTCGCGTGTATTTTTCAGATCTTCTTCAGCGTACAGAATTTTGACGTTTAATTTGATGACAACACACCACAAAACTTGACGTTCAGCCCGTGTGGCCATTTATTTAAAAAAAAGATTACATTTATATATTCCCAGTAGGCCTACGATATCGTTGCCTCTAAATTCTAAAATAAACAAACATTTTTTTGGCATTGTTAAACGACACAAAGGGGCCTGTTCTACATTCGCCTTTCCGATAACTTTTTGTTTACAGAATACTGCTTAACCTTTGTGTCTATACGAGATTTCACAATCATATGTCAATACGAGAATACCCGGGTACCCAACTAGAACAAAATACGAAATTTTATCTTTACGACTATCATTTTTCAAGTATTACAGAAGTTATCTATCACTTGGGCCGATAATCGTAAAAATATCTGGAAAAACACCTCGTATTGAATACTTTCTCAATAAAAGTATGTATTCTATAACGCTCGCGGACTATTTATCGTATCACAATTCATCGTATGTGCAATTCATCGCTTGAACAATTCATCGTATCACAATTCATCGCATGCACAATTCATCATATGCACAATTCATCGTATCACAATTCATCGTATGTACAATTGTACGAAGAATTCATCGTATACACAATTCATCGTATGCACAATTCGGAACATTTTTTCATTTATATATAATTCGAACAACATTTGATATATTACATTTACAGAAGAAGTGATAACAAGAGAGAGCCACAGGCGAACATTTTTCCATAATTGAATAACTCTCCTGAGTAAATTTCCTTTCTTTAGATGAATTATTCATACGATGCATTGTGCATTCGATGAATTGTTTATACGATAAATTTCGATACTATGAATTGTGAATACGATGAATTGTGCATACGACGAATTGTACATACGATTAATTGTGCATACGATGAATTGTGATACGATGAATTGTGCATACGATGAATTGTGTATACGATGAATTGTGTATACGATGAATTGTGATACGATGAATTGTGTTTACGATGAATACATACGATGAGTACATACGATGAATTGTGCATATGATGAATTGTACATACGATTAATTGTGCATACGATGAATTGTGATACGATGAATTGCGATACGATGAATTGTGCATACGATGAATTGTGTATACGATGAATTGTGATACGATGAATTGTGCATACGATGGATTGTACAGACGATGAATTGTGATACGATGAATTGTGTTTACGATGAATACATACGATGAGTACATACGATGAATTGTGCATATGATGAATTGTACATACGATTAATTGTGCATACGATGAATTGTGATACGATGAATTGCGATACGATGAATTGTGCATACGATGAATTGTGTATACGATGAATTGTGATACGATGAATTGTGCATACGATGGATTGTGCAGACGATGAATTGTGTTCGTTGAATTGTGATACGATGACTTGTTTAAGATGAATGGTCCCAAGAATTATTCTTGAAATGGTTCGGTTCCCATTCTATAGCGATACCCGAACAAATATCGAATACAAAGTATTGGGTATCCAGAAAAAAACTATCACTGACAAAATTCGCAAAAAATTTTGTGTGTTCTAAAATCGACGAGAACTGCCAAGAATCAACCTGGCCCGCAACGCAGTGCATATTTTGAAATTTTAATATATATTTAGAAAATAAGTAAAAAGTTAAAATGGCCCTACGCCTTACACAACGCCTGCTTCAGACACAAGCACCCTTCCTGACCAGAGTGAGTGGTTCCTCGAGTAGATGAAAGTTTTTTTATCCAAACTGCAGACAAGAAAAAATTACATAATGAAATCGGCAAAATACACACAGCTACATTTTCACATTTTCACATTGATAATTGTATTTCGTACTTCTATGCACAGGGATATCCGTTGCTGGTGACCAAGGAAAAGGTGGAGGAGGTGGCACACACCAAAACGGCTCTTCAAAAGAAACAAACGGTTAGTCTCGATTGGAAGAATATGCAAAATATTTGAGGTTAAACGATCTATGTTTACACAATATATTCTTTATTTTGTTCTTTATACTGATGCATAGCGCACTGATATCCCTTCGGCACAATATGGTGGACGTCATGCCGTTACAATGTTGCCCGGTGGAGGAATCGGTCCAGAGCTTATGACGTACGTGCGCGAAATCTTTGCTTATTGCGGTGCTCCCATCGATTTTGAAGTGATCGAAATTGATCCTTCCACTCAAGGGAACGACGATCTGGAGTATGCCATCACATCGATCAAGCGTAATAATGTCGCCATCAAGGGCAACATTGAGACCACGTCAAAGGAACTGACCGAGATGTCGCGCAATGTGTCCATTCGCAATGAGTTGGATTTGTATGTGAATGTGGTGCATTGCAAGTCGTACCCAGGCATACCGGCGCGTCATCAAAATATCGATGTGGTACTCATTCGTCAGAATACCGACGGTGAGTATGCTATGTTGGAGCACCAGTCGGTGCCCGGTATTGTGGAGAGCATGAAGGTGGTTTCCGTGGACAACGCCGAACGTGTGGCCCGCTATGCCTTTGAGTATGCACGTCAAAACAACCGCAAGAAGGTGACCACCATACACAAGGCCAACATCATGAAGTTGTCCGACGGTCTCTTCTTAGAGGTGGCCAAGCGGGTGCACAAGGATTATCCAGAGATTCAGCACAACGACATGATCATCGACAACACTTGCATGCAGTTAGTGTCCAATCCGCATCAGGCATGTTATAGTTTCAGATGACTTTTTTCGTAATTTTAAATGTTTTGTTCACGCTTTATTTTTGGGCAGTTTGATGTCATGAACATGACCAACTTGTACGGCACTATTGTGTCTAATGTCATATGTGGTTTGATTGGCGGCGCTGGTCTTCTCTCCGGCCGCAACTACGGCGATCATGTGCGTTAAATGCAGACTTTAGTTATTATAGAAATTTTAATTAATATTTTGCTTATTATTCTGTACGCATTTTAGTATGCTATCTTTGAGCCCGGCACCCGCAACACTGGTACTTCTATCGCCGGCAAAAACATTGCCAACCCCATAGCCATGATCAATGCCAGCGTTGACATGCTCAACCATCTGGGACATAAGGAGCACGCCAAGGTTATACAGGAGGCCGTTTACCAGACCATTGTCGAAGATTGCGTGCGCACACCAGGTATGTTTTATTGTTTTATCTGAGGTTTTTTGTTCGTTTCAAGTTTAATGGTGTTTTCCATAATACTAGACTTGGGTGGCAATCACAGCAGCACCGATGTCGTTGAGAACATACTGAAGATTCTGGCAAACAAACGCGTCAATTGGTAAACCAGCAGTTTTTGCTATTTTACTTTGTATACTTTGCAAGTATTGCATCTAAGAGTTTGCGTTTTTCTACATATTTGTCTTGCATTCACCTACAACTCTACACCTTGACTAGTTACTCGTATTAAGTTAATATTATTGTAATAGCTGTTTCGTGCAGCAATTGTATGCGACAGTCTGTTTTATGATTTTGTATTATTTCCAGCGAATATTTTGATTGTATTGTTTACCGTAAAATATTATTATCTTCCTTTAATTATGTATTTTGAGCTGTATATCACTTTGCTAGTCTTGTTAACAAATCTAAATGTAGTTTTGCCTGCACTAACACCTTTTTACTTATATAAGCATGTTTTCCAATTGTAATTTGTATAATTTCTCAAGCACACACCACACCTATACACTTGACACACATCTTATATTGTAGTTGTAGTTCTGGGCCTTATACTCAGTGCCAGAGGTAGTCGTTTCCGGTAGCAAAAACACTTTACACATTCAACCAGCGCTTGGTTATAATCACTTCTTTAATATGTACCCAATATGTTCACTAACAAAATATATCAAATTTTATTTCTTCAAAATTCTGCCACAACCCCCATCCCCAACAATTAACATAATTGCGGGTTCACAGGCCACATGGAAACTTTTTCTGCCAATTTTAAGTACAACAACAAGTGTAGCCACTACTACTAGCTACGATTAAAACGCATTTCATCTCAAAAAAAAAAACAAAAAACTATAAATCCAAAACTGAATAACTTTTTAATTAATTTAAAACTAAATCAAAAAACATTTAACAATTTGAATTATGCTGTGAATGTCTCCCTCCGCCCCCTTTCCACAATGTACGTGCTGTTTACCCGTTCCTGTAACTGCCGTTGCCTTTGGATACATAACACGCATAGTTTTTGTCCAAATAACGCCAAAAGCATTAGCTGTTGAGAGCTGTCTCAAAAAGCAGCCTCAGGTAATTTTGAATCTGTTTTGCATTTCTACAATATTCGATTTGTTCTAATTATATTTTTCTTTGTTTATATTTTTTCTAGATTACTACGTCAATGCGCTGTGCGAAATTGAGCAAGTCGTTTACTTTAATTTAAGCCTTAATGTTTTATCTCCTTTCAAAGTTATCTATTGTACTTTAGCGCGACTTTTTATAATTTATTTTATTGTTACCTTTATTACAAATTAACGATATAGACATTGATTTTAAACGGCAGCAAATGTCAACAGCAGCAAACTATTAAGTGATCTGATTTATTTTGTATTATGTATTATGGTAATGTTTTTTTTTGTTTTTTAATTTTACGCATGAAAATTATTTAAATTATATAACAAAATTTTGTAAACAATAATTTAATCGAATAAAACTGACACTACATAAAGGTTTAAAATCGAAATGAAGTGATTGAAATTAATTCTGAATGCGCTAACTTTGTTATAGAAATTCAACCAACATTTTTTTTTTCAAAACATTTAGCGTATTCACAGTTCGTCGTATTTTAGTATGGTATTCGTACCATGTAGTGTATATACGATACAATAACAGAAACGTCAATTTGTTGTCGTAACCCTTATAAAAATGAAATACCACAAGTGTTGTATTTAAGAGTAGCCCTGAGACGACCTGTTTTTTGGCGTCGTGTTTTGTGAAAGAAAAATTTTAAAATTGAATATTTTGAGTGCACATAAAATGGTAATTTATTTGTCTTTCTTTTAAAATAATTTTAATGTATATATAATTACTGGTATTGTCGCATCGGAGAGACAAAAGATTCAGTAGCACAGGTTATGATCAGAGCCGGGTCTTAATTATTATTTTTCTAAACCTCACGGCAGTAAATGGCAAACCTCCGAGAGTGAATATTGCCTTAAAAAGGCTCTCACCGCATCGTTCGTATACGGCAATAAAATATAGATCCTTCCCAGTGTTGCCACTTTGGTGTATTTCCACAAAAACATTGTATTTTTGATGTGTATAATTCAGAATTAAATAAAATAGTTGATATTTCAGCATCGTACTTCAAAAAATGTTTTGCACATTCCTATTTAAATCAAACAAAAATATTTAAAATATCACTACATTTTAGGAGTTACATTTTTCAGAAAAATTTTAAGAGTTTCAAGAATATTTGCAGATAGATATATAAAACACTATCGCCACTGCAACGCTGTCATTTAAATGTTCTGCAGCAGTACGGAGCCTATTTCCTATTTTTTTTAATCGTTATAACCTATATTCACACTAAAGCAGAAATAATGAGAAATGTAAAAATGTTGTAAAAGAAATGTAAAATATAATGTATTTGGATTATTAATCATAGCGATACCAATTTTTTTTTAGATATTTCGAAAATGAGAAACGTCTTTGTAAATTATGAAATGCAACATTCATAATACAATTTTGTAAAAGGTTAGAGATCCCATTAAAAATCGCAGTATCTCAGTGTATTTACTTCGGATGTTGATGATTTTGGTACCAAACTGTACTGTATGTGAAAATTACGCCTAATTTTGTATTATTATCCGATTTTAAATGATATGTTGATGCCATTGTAAGTTGTGACACACTTAATTTTGTATGAAGTAAGTGCAATATTGAGACTGAAAATAGTTTTGTTTCTTCTGTAACATTCATTTTGTAAGAGGTATTAGAAAACGAAGATAGGCGGTTTTGCAGTATCACCGTCGAAATTTACCATTTTTTACAAAAAAAAAAACCGCTTCAATTACACTTAAAAACTGAACCAGCAACGCACACTCCTGTTCCAAAACGTCTGCGAATATGACGCGGTGAACTTTCCATGAAGCCAAGATCTTGCAGCGCGTCTTCTCGCTGATTTCGCTTGCATTTGGAAATTTAAACTCTGTCGTCACACAAACCGGAACAGACCATGGGTTTAAACACGCATGTAATGCTACGAGGACGTAACGCACATCATGGATATCTAAAAATTCGTGTTCATCACCAACAGCAGCTTAGCTATTAGTCGTGGCGAGAGATTTTTAATTGCGATCAGCAGGGTCAGATAGGAAGCATATATTCCTAAATCTTTGGCTTCGGAGAAACCAAAAAAGTTGTAGTATGATTTGTTTACCCATTTCGGAATATTGTTTTTGTATACTTTTTAATCAATTTTAGCTGTATTAATTCGGTTGCTTTACACAAGATAAAATTATTTAAAAATAGCCAAAAATGATTGACCATGTACAGACAAGGTCTGGAAAAAATCCACATTAAAAAAAATATCTACTCCACCGTATTTTTATTGGATATTTTATAAATAACATCATTTCAATAAGTTCAGTTTTTCAAGGTATTACTTCCCAGCCTTTCACTGCCGAGAACTGTTAAATAACCTTTGGTTAAAACATTATTTGGATCTACATAAAGGCCTATGTTGTATAATCAAGGCCTATATGCATCTTTTCATTATCAACTTCACCAGATATTTTAGTGGTAATAATAGTGATTTTCGATTTCGTGATTTATATCCAATTTTTAAATTTTCAAAAAATAAATCTTAATAAAATTAAGATTATCCGAACATTATTAATTTAGGGTATTTTGTTAATTTGCGCGCTCTAGAAGTATGCAACATCTTTTTAAAAATGATAAAGTACTAAATTAAGACGCCTAAAACTTTGTTAAAAAAGTTATTTAATTAACTTCGAATTATACCAAATTTCTAAACAATAAATTTATGAGCTGTGTCGTTGTCCATTTTCATTGTTTATAATAAAACAGCTGTTGACTAAAACAATGCCTCTGGTACATTTTCCACGCAACTAAACATCCAAACAATACTCAAAATACCCCCCACACATTAAATACAGTATTTGGGAATTTTTCAATTTTATTATTTTATCTGTAACTTTTGACAATGCCTCCTGCTCCGCCACACAATAAACATATAAAAACTATGTTCATCAGTTCTATAGTTAAAAGTAAAAAAAGAAATGCACTCGCGTGCAACATTTTCTTCTCTTCTTCGCTTAGAAACGCAACTTCTGGAAGAACCACTTGTTCTTGCCCTCCTTGTAGGTGGACTCGAATTTGACGCGTGTCTGGAAACGGTGTGTTTTCCTCTTGACGGGGTCCTTCAGATCCTTGATCGAGATCTTGTCCAGACTGATGTCGTGCGCCGCATAACGGGTGGGCATCAGATGGTTGTAGTTGAGAACCTTCAGGAAAGGCTTGATCTTGGACTTCTTCTTCAGCTTGTTCTTGCCCATGCTCTTGGTCACCTTGCGTGGGTATCTGTCGATACCAGCGACCAGAGCGTGTCCGAAAGGCTTCTCGGGGGTGCCATCGTCTGAGGTTTTGACGATGATGGCTTTGCGGCCGGCGTAACGTCCACTAAGGACAATTACAATTTTATGCTGTTTCATAATCTTCCTCATCTTGAATGGCTGCAGGCGTCAGGTTGATGATCAGGTTAGGTGCACAACATAGTTGCATTGACAAATGCATTCATCAGATGGTTGAGGGAAAAAGAAAGAGAAAAAATACATCAGTCTCGTTGAAAATTTAAACTATTTTGGCAGTTATCTATTTTTTTTTATCGACATACAATCAAGCAAAATATCAGAATATTCACAAATAATTTCAATTTTGCAGCTATTTGTATGTTTAGCTTGGTTTAAACACTTTATTTTCGTTTGCATTTTTGACATTTGTCATCGTCAAAACGTTAATTTGTATACATCAATTTTTCAACATTATTTCACACGTCTGGCACTGTTTTAATTGCGTAAATATTTTCACATTTTCATGCAACACATAATAACGCACACGTGTTTGCATGATTTCTATTCATAATTTCTGATATTTTACTTGATTTATTCGATTTAAAATTGGAAAAATTCCGTGCACCACTTACAGGTCTTATGGCTGACCGGATATAGAGAAAGAGAGACGGGTTGACATTTCGCACGTTGATTTGACGTTTCGGTTATATTGAGCAACGAGTTGTCATATTGAGCAAAATAACATGGCGGCAAATGCTGTGTTTACACGACATACTGCTTATTTTGAGATGTGTTTAATAATTTGACAGGGTGTAGTTGGGAATACACTTTACATATACATATAACATTTTTTTTTTGAGTGAATACATTTTCTTTTAGAGATTCTCTGGCTCCTATCAATACTTCGATGATTAAAACTGGAATTATAATGGAAGTACGTTCTCAAATGTCACCGGAACGAATGGTAAACTAGAAATCCAAATGCAACGTACGTTACCCCGAGTAGAAATTTAGTTCAGGGTGCGATCATTGTCACAGATTGTCAGATTTGAGGAATCGCTCAATCGAATTATATAAAATTTGCAGGGATTTCTGCTGAAATATATTTCTATAAAATGCGCCTACTTTCGACCCTCTAGGACGCTCCGTTTAGGAGTTATAGCCATTTAAAAAAATTGTTTGAAAATCGAAATTCAAAACCCGATTTCTGAGGAACCGCTCAATAGAATTATATGAAATTTGCAGTGATTTCTGCTGAAATATATTTCTATAAAATGAGCCTACTTTAGACCCTCTAAGGCGCTCCGTTTAGGAGTTATAGCCATTTAAAGACATTTTTTGAAAATCGAAATTCAAAACTTGATTTCTGAGGAATCGCTCAATCGAATTACATGAAATTTCTGCTGAAATATATTTCAATAAAATGCGCCTACTTTCGACCCTCTAGGATGCTCCGTTTAGGAGTTATAGCCATTTAAAGAAGTTTTTTGAAAATCTAAATTCAAAACCCGATTTCTGAGGAACCGCTCAATCGAATTATATGAAATTTGCAGTGAATTCTGCTGAAATATATTTCTATAAAATGCGCCTACTTTCGACCCTCTAGGACGCTCCGTTTAGGAGTTATAGCCATTTAAAGACATTTTTTGAAAATCGAAATTCAAAACCCGATTTCTGAGGAATCGCTCAATCGAATTATATGAAATTTGCAGTGAATTCTGCTGAAATATATTTCTATAAAATGCGCCTACTTTCGACCCTCTAGGACGCTCCGTTTAGGAGTTATAGCCATTTAAAGAAGTTTTTTGAAAATCGAAATTCAAAACCCGATTTCTGAGGAACCGCTCAATCGAATTATATGAAATTTCTGCTGAAATATATTTCTATAAAATGCGCCTACTTTCGACCCTCTAGGATGCTCCGTTTAGGAGTTATAGCCATTTAAAGAAGTTTTTTGAAAATCGAAATTCAAAACCCGATTTCTGAGGAACCGCTCAATAGAATTATATGAAATTTGCAGTGATTTCTGCTGAAATATATTTCTATAAAATGAGCCTACTTTAGACCCTCTAAGGCGCTCCGTTTAGGAGTTATAGCCATTTAAAGAAGTTTTTTGAAAATCGAAATTCAAAACCCGATTTCTGAGGAACCGCTCAATCGAATTATATGAAATTTCTGCTGAAATATATTTCTATAAAATGCGCCTACTTTCGACCCTCTAAGGCGCTCCGTTTAGGAGTTATAGCCATTTAAAGAAATTTTTTGAAAATTGAAATTCAAAACCCGATTTCTGAGGAATCGCTCAATCGAATTATATGAAATTTCTGCTGAAATATATTTCTATAAAATGCGCCTACTTTCGACCCTCTAGGACGCTCCGTTTAGGAGTTATAGCCATTTAAAGAAGTTTTTTGAAAATCTAAATTCAAAACCCGATTTCTGAGGAACCGCTCAATCGAATTATATGAAATTTGCAGTGATTTCTGCTGAAATATATTTCTATAAAATGCGCCTACTTTCGACCCTCTAGGACGTTCCGTTTAGGAGTTATAGCCATTTAAAGAAATTTTTTGAAAATCGAAATTCAAAACCCGATTTCTGAGGAATCGCTCAATCGAATTATATGAAATTTGCAGTGAATTCTGCTGAAATATATTTCTATAAAATGCGCCTACTTTCGACCCTCTAGGACGCTCCGTTTAGGAGTTATAGCCATTTAAAGAAGTTTTTTGAAAATCGAAATTCAAAACCCGATTTCTGAGGAACCGCTCAATCGAATTATATGAAATTTCTGCTGAAATATATTTCTATAAAATGCGCCTACTTTCGACCCTCTAGGACGCTCCGTTTAGGAGTTATAGCCATTTAAAGAAATTTTTTGAAAATCGAAATTCAAAACCCGATTTCTGAGGAATCGCTCAAATGCGCCTACTTTCGACCCTCTAGGACGCTCCGTTTAGGAGTTATAGCCATTTAAAGAAATTTTTTGAAAATCGAAATTCAAAACCCGATTTCTGAGGAATCGCTCAATCGAATTATATGAAATTTGCAGTGAATTCTGCTGAAATATATTTCTATAAAATGCGCCTACTTTCGACCCTCTAGGACGCTCCGTTTAGGAGTTATAGCCATTTAAAGAAGTTTTTTGAAAATCGAAATTCAAAACCCGATTTCTGAGGAACCGCTCAATCGAATTATATGAAATTTCTGCTGAAATATATTTCTATAAAATGCGCCTACTTTCGACCCTCTAGGACGCTCCGTTTAGGAGTTATAGCCATTTAAAGAAGTTTTTTGAAAATCGAAATTCAAAACCCGATTTCTGAGGAACCGCTCAATCGAATTATATGAAATTTCTGCTGAAATATATTTCTATAAAATGCGCCTACTTTCGACCCTCTAGGACGCTCCGTTTAGGAGTTATAGCCATTTAAAGAAATTGTTTGAAAATCGAAATTCAAAACCCGATTTCAGAGGAACCGCTCAATCGAATTATATGAAATTTGCAGTGATTTCTGCTGAAATATATTTCTATAAAATGCTTTCGACCCTCTAGGACGCTCCGTTTAGGAGTTATAGCCATTTAAAGAAATTGTTTGAAAATCGAAATTCAAAACCCGATTTCTGAGGAACCGCTCAATCGAATTATATGAAATTTCTGCTGAAATATATTTCTATAAAATGCGCCTACTTTCGACCCTCTAGGACGCTCCGTTTAGGAGTTATAGCCATTTAAAGAAATTGTTTGAAAATCGAAATTCAAAACCCGATTTCTGAGGAACCGCTCAATCGAATTATATGAAATTTGCAGTGAATTCTGCTGAAATATATTTCTATAAAATGCGCCTACTTTCGACCCTCTAGGACGCTCCGTTTAGGAGTTATAGCCATTTAAAGAAGTTTTTTGAAAATCGAAATTCAAAACCCGATTTCTGAGGAACCGCTCAATCGAATTATATGAAATTTCTGCTGAAATATATTTCTATAAAATGCGCCTACTTTCGACCCTCTAGGACGCTCCGTTTAGGAGTTGTAGCCATTTAAAGAAATTGTTTGAAAATCGAAATTCAAAACCCGATTTCAGAGGAACCGCTCAATCGAATTATATGAAATTTGCAGTGATTTCTGCTGAAATATATTTCTATAAAATGCTTTCGACCCTCTAGGACGCTCCGTTTAGGAGTTATAGCCATTTAAAGAAATTGTTTGAAAATCGAAATTCAAAACCCGATTTCTGAGGAACCGCTCAATCGAATTATATGAAATTTCTGCTGAAATATATTTCTATAAAATGCGCCTACTTTCGACCCTCTAGGACGCTCCGTTTAGGAGTTATAGCCATTTAAAGAAATTGTTTGAAAATCGAAATTCAAAACCCGATTTCTGAGGAACCGCTCAATCGAATTATATGAAATTTGCAGTGAATTCTGCTGAAATATATTTCTATAAAATGCGCCTACTTTCGACCCTCTAGGACGCTCCGTTTAGGAGTTATAGCCATTTAAAGAAGTTTTTTGAAAATCGAAATTCAAAACCCGATTTCTGAGGAACCGCTCAATCGAATTATATGAAATTTGCAGTGAATTCTGCTGAAATATATTTCTATAAAATGCGCCTACTTTCGACCCTCTAGGACGCTCCGTTTAGGAGTTATAGCCATTTAAAGAAATTGTTTGAAAATCGAAATTCAAAACCCGATTTCAGAGGAACCGCTCAATCGAATTATATGAAATTTGCAGTGATTTCTGCTGAAATATATTTCTATAAAATGCTTTCGACCCTCTAGGACGCTCCGTTTAGGAGTTATAGCCATTAAAGAAGTTTTTTGAAAATCGAAATTCAAAACCCGATTTCTGAGGAATCGCTCAATCGAATTATATGAAATTTGCAGTGAATTCTGCTAAAATATATTTCTATAAAATGCGCCTACTTTCGACCCTCTAGGACGCTCCGTTTAGGAGTTATAGCCATTTAAAGAAATTTTTTGAAAATCGAAATTCAAAACCCGATTTCTGAGGAATCGCTCAATCGAATTATATGAAATTTGCAGTGAATTCTGCTGAAATATATTTCTATAAAATGCGCCTACTTTCGACCCTCTAGGACGCTCCGTTTAGGAGTTATAGCCATTTAAAGAAATTTTTTGAAAATCGAAATTCAAAACCCGATTTCTGAGGAATCGCTCAATCGAATTATATGAAATTTGCAGTGAATTCTGCTGAAATATATTTCTATAAAATGCGCCTACTTTCGACCCTCTAGGACGCTCCGTTTAGGAGTTATAGCCATTTAAAGAAGTTTTTTGAAAATCGAAATTCAAAACCCGATTTCTGAGGAACCGCTCAATCGAATTATATGAAATTTCTGCTGAAATATATTTCTATAAAATGCGCCTACTTTCGACCCTCTAGGACGCTCCGTTTAGGAGTTATAGCCATTTAAAGAAATTGTTTGAAAATCGAAATTCAAAACCCGATTTCAGAGGAACCGCTCAATCGAATTATATGAAATTTGCAGTGATTTCTGCTGAAATATATTTCTATAAAATGCTTTCGACCCTCTAGGACGCTCCGTTTAGGAGTTATAGCCATTTAAAGAAATTGTTTGAAAATCGAAATTCAAAACCCGATTTCTGAGGAACCGCTCAATCGAATTATATGAAATTTCTGCTGAAATATATTTCTATAAAATGCGCCTACTTTCGACCCTCTAGGACGCTCCGTTTAGGAGTTATAGCCATTTAAAGAAATTGTTTGAAAATCGAAATTCAAAACCCGATTTCTGAGGAACCGCTCAATCGAATTATATGAAATTTGCAGTGAATTCTGCTGAAATATATTTCTATAAAATGCGCCTACTTTCGACCCTCTAGGACGCTCCGTTTAGGAGTTATAGCCATTTAAAGAAATTGTTTGAAAATCGAAATTCAAAACCCGATTTCTGAGGAACCGCTCAATCGAATTATATGAAATTTCTGCTGAAATATATTTCTATAAAATGCGCCTACTTTCGACCCTCTAGGACGCTCCGTTTAGGAGTTGTAGCCATTTAAAGAAATTGTTTGAAAATCGAAATTCAAAACCCGATTTCAGAGGAACCGCTCAATCGAATTATATGAAATTTGCAGTGATTTCTGCTGAAATATATTTCTATAAAATGCTTTCGACCCTCTAGGACGCTCCGTTTAGGAGTTATAGCCATTTAAAGAAATTGTTTGAAAATCGAAATTCAAAACCCGATTTCTGAGGAACCGCTCAATCGAATTATATGAAATTTCTGCTGAAATATATTTCTATAAAATGCGCCTACTTTCGACCCTCTAGGACGCTCCGTTTAGGAGTTATAGCCATTTAAAGAAATTGTTTGAAAATCGAAATTCAAAACCCGATTTCTGAGGAACCGCTCAATCGAATTATATGAAATTTGCAGTGAATTCTGCTGAAATATATTTCTATAAAATGCGCCTACTTTCGACCCTCTAGGACGCTCCGTTTAGGAGTTATAGCCATTTAAAGAAGTTTTTTGAAAATCGAAATTCAAAACCCGATTTCTGAGGAACCGCTCAATCGAATTATATGAAATTTGCAGTGAATTCTGCTGAAATATATTTCTATAAAATGCGCCTACTTTCGACCCTCTAGGACGCTCCGTTTAGGAGTTATAGCCATTTAAAGAAATTGTTTGAAAATCGAAATTCAAAACCCGATTTCAGAGGAACCGCTCAATCGAATTATATGAAATTTGCAGTGATTTCTGCTGAAATATATTTCTATAAAATGCTTTCGACCCTCTAGGACGCTCCGTTTAGGAGTTATAGCCATTAAAGAAGTTTTTTGAAAATCGAAATTCAAAACCCGATTTCTGAGGAACCGCTCAATCGAATTATATGAAATTTCTGCTGAAATATATTTCTATAAAATGCGCCTACTTTCGACCCTCTAGGACGCTCCGTTTAGGAGTTATAGCCATTTAAAGAAATTGTTTGAAAATCGAAATTCAAAACCCGATTTCTGAGGAACCGCTCAATCGAATTATATGAAATTTGCAGTGAATTCTGCTGAAATATATTTCTATAAAATGCGCCTACTTTCGACCCTCTAGGACGCTCCGTTTAGGAGTTATAGCCATTTAAAGAAGTTTTTTGAAAATCGAAATTCAAAACCCGATTTCTGAGGAACCGCTCAATCGAATTATATGAAATTTGCAGTGAATTCTGCTGAAATATATTTCTATAAAATGCGCCTACTTTCGACCCTCTAGGACGTTTAGGAGTTATAGCCATTTAAAGAAGTTTTTTGAAAATCGAAATTCAAAACCCGATTTCTGAGGAACCGCTCAATCGAATTATATGAAATTTGCAGTGATTTCTGCTGAAATATATTTCTATAAAATGCTTTCGACCCTCTAGGACGCTCCGTTTAGGAGTTATAGCCATTTAAAGAAGTTTTTTGAAAATCGAAATTTAAAACCCGATTTCTGAGGAATCGCTCAATCGAATTATATGAAATTTGCAGTGAATTCTGCTGAAATATATTTCTATAAAATGAGCCTACTTTCGACCCTCTAGGACGCTCCGTTTAGGAGTTATAGCCATTTAAAGAAATTTTTTGAAAATCGAAATTCAAAACCCGATTTCTGAGGAATCGCTCAATCGAATTATATGAAATTTGCAGTGAATTCTGCTGAAATATATTTCTATAAAATGAGCCTACTTTCGACCCTCTAGGACGCTCCGTTTAGGAGTTATAGCCATTTAAAGAAATTTTTTGAAAATCGAAATTCAAAACCCGATTTCTGAGGAATCGCTCAATCGAATTATATGAAATTTGCAGTGATTTCTGCTGAAATATATTTCTATAAAATGCGCCTACTTTCGACCCTCTAGGACGCTCCGTTTAGGAGTTATAGCCATTTAAAGAAATTTTTTGAAAATCGAAATTCAAAACCCGATTTCTGAGGAACCGCTCAATCGAATTATATGAAATTTCTGCTGAAATATATTTCTATAAAATGCGCCTACTTTCGACCCTCTAGGACGCTCCGTTTAGGAGTTATAGCCATTTAAAGAAATTGTTTGAAAATCGAAATTCAAAACCCGATTTCTGAGGAACCGCTCAATCGAATTATATGAAATTTGCAGTGAATTCTGCTGAAATATATTTCTATAAAATGCGCCTACTTTCGACCCTCTAGGACGCTCCGTTTAGGAGTTATAGCCATTTAAAGAAGTTTTTTGAAAATCGAAATTCAAAACCCGATTTCAGAGGAACCGCTCAATCGAATTATATGAAATTTCTGCTGAAATATATTTCTATAAAATGCGCCTACTTTCGACCCTCTAGGACGCTCCGTTTAGGAGTTATAGCCATTTAAAGAAATTGTTTGAAAATCGAAATTCAAAACCCGATTTCTGAGGAACCGCTCAATCGAATTATATGAAATTTGCAGTGAATTCTGCTGAAATATATTTCTATAAAATGCGCCTACTTTCGACCCTCTAGGACGCTCCGTTTAGGAGTTATAGCCATTTAAAGAAATTTTTTGAAAATCGAAATTCAAAACCCGATTTCTGAGGAACCGCTCAATCGAATTATATGAAATTTCTGCTGAAATATATTTCTATAAAATGCGCCTACTTTCGACCCTCTAGGACGCTCCGTTTAGGAGTTATAGTCATTTAAAGAAGTTTTTTGAAAATCGAAATTCAAAACCCGATTTCTGAGGAACCGCTCAATCGAATTATATGAAATTTGCAGTGATTTCTGCTGAAATATATTTCTATAAAATGCTTTCGACCCTCTAGGACGCTCCGTTTAGGAGTTATAGCCATTTAAAGAAGTTTTTTGAAAATCGAAATTCAAAACCCGATTTCTGAGGAATCGCTCAATCGAATTATATGAAATTTGCAGTGAATTCTGCTGAAATATATTTCTATAAAATGCGCCTACTTTCGACCCTCTAGGACGCTCCGTTTAGGAGTTATAGCCATTTAAAGAAATTGTTTGAAAATCGAAATTCAAAACCCGATTTCAGAGGAACCGCTCAATCGAATTATATGAAATTTCTGCTGAAATATATTTCTATAAAATGCGCCTACTTTCGACCCTCTAGGACGCTCCGTTTAGGAGTTATAGCCATTTAAAGAAATTTTTTGAAAATCGAAATTCAAAACCCGATTTCTGAGGAACCGCTCAATCGAATTATATGAAATTTCTGCTGAAATATATTTCTATAAAATGCGCCTACTTTCGACCCTCTAGGACGCTCCGTTTAGGAGTTATAGCCATTTAAAGAAATTGTTTGAAAATCGAAATTCAAAACCCGATTTCTGAGGAACCGCTCAATCGAATTATATGAAATTTGCAGTGAATTCTGCTGAAATATATTTCTATAAAATGCGCCTACTTTCGACCCTATAGGACGCTCCGTTTAGGAGTTATAGCCATTTAAAGAAGTTTTTTGAAAATCGAAATTCAAAACCCGATTTCTGAGGAATCGCTCAATCGAATTATATGAAATTTGCAGTGAATTCTGCTGAAATATATTTCTATAAAATGCGCCTACTTTCGACCCTCTAGGACGCTCCGTTTAGGAGTTATAGCCATTTAAAGAAATTGTTTGAAAATCGAAATTCAAAACCCGATTTCTGTGGAACCGCTCAATCGAATTATATGAAATTTGCAGTGAATTCTGCTGAAATATATTTCTATAAAATGCGCCTACTTTCGACCCTCTAGGACGCTCCGTTTAGGAGTTATAGCCATTTAAAGAAGTTTTTTGAAAATCGAAATTCAAAACACGATTTCTGAGGAACCGCTCAATCGAATTATATGAAATTTGCAGCCTACTTTAGACCCTCTAGGACGCTCCGTTTAGGAGTTATAGCCATTTAAAGACATTTTTTGAAAATCGAAATTCATAACTTGATTTCTGAGGAATCGCTCAATCGAATTATATGAAATTTCTGCTGAAATATATTTCTATAAAATGCGCCTACTTTCGACCCTCTAGGACGCTCCGTTTAGGAGTTATAGCCATTTAAAGAAGTTTTTTGAAAATCGAAATTCAAAACCCGATTTCTGAGGAATCGCTCAATCGAATTATATGAAATTTGCAGTGAATTCTGCTGAAATATATTTCTATAAAATGCGCCTACTTTCGACCCTCTAGGACGCTCCGTTTAGGAGTTATTTTAGACCCTCTAGGACGCTCCGTTTAAGAGTTATAGCCATTTAAAGAAATAGAAATTCAAAACCCGATTTCTGAGCCATTTAAAGACATTTTTTGAAAATCGAAATTCAAAACTCGATTTCTGAGGAACCGCTCAATCGAATTATATGAAATTTGCAGTGAATTCTGCTGAAATATATTTCTATAAAATGCGCCTACATTCGACCCTCTAGGACGCTCCGTTTAGGAGTTATAGCCATTTAAAGAAATTTTTTGAAAATCGAAATTCAAAACCCGATTTCTGAGGAACCGCTCAATCGAATTATATGAAATTTGCAGTGGTTTCTGCTGAAATATATTTCTATAAAATGAGCCGACTTTAGACCCTCTAGGACGCTCCGTTTAGGAGTTATAGCCATTTAAAGACATTTTTTGAAAATCGAATCGAAATCGAATTATATGAAATTTCTGCTGAAATATATTTCTATAAAATGCGCCTACTTTCGACCCTCTAGGACGCTCCGTTTAGGAGTTATAGCCATTTAAAGAAATTTTTTGAACTCGATTTCTGAGGAACCGCTCAATCGAATTATATGAAATTTGCAGTGAATTCTGCTGAAATATATTTCTATAAAATGCGCCTACTTTCGACCCTCTAGGACGCTCCGTTTAGGAATTATAGCCATTTAAAGAAGTTTTTTGAAAATCGAAATTCAAAACCGATTTCGGAGGAACCGCTCAATCGAATTATATGAAATTTGCAGTGGTTTCTGCTGAAATATATTTCTATAAAATGAGCCGACTTTAGACCCTCTAGGACGCTCCGTTTAGGAGTTATAGCCATTTAAAGACATTTTTTGAAAATCGAATCGAAATCGAATTATATGAAATTTCTGCTGAAATATATTTCTATAAAATGCGCCTACTTTCGACCCTCTAGGACGCTCCGTTTAGGAGTTATAGCCATTTAAAGAAATTTTTTGAACTCGATTTCTGAGGAACCGCTCAATCGAATTATATGAAATTTGCAGTGAATTCTGCTGAAATATATTTCTATAAAATGCGCCTACTTTCGACCCTCTAGGACGCTCCGTTTAGGAATTATAGCCATTTAAAGAAGTTTTTTGAAAATCGAAATTCAAAACCGATTTCGGAGGAACCGCTCAATCGAATTATATGAAATTTGCTGTGGTTTCTGCTGAAATATATTTCTATAAAATGAGCCTACTTTAGACCCTCTAGGACGCTCCGTTTAGGAGTTATAACCATTTAAAGAAATAGAAATTCAAAACCCGATTTCTGAGCCATTTAAAGACATTTTTTGAAAATCGAAATTCAAAACTCGATTTCTGAGGAACCGCTCAATCGAATTATATGAAATTTGCAGTGAATTCTGCTGAAATATATTTCTATAAAATGCGCCTACTATCGACCCTCTTGGACGCTCCGTTTAGGAGTTATAGCCATTTAAAGAAGTTTTTTGAAAATCGAAATTCAAAACCCGATTTCTGAGGAACCGCTCAATCGAATTATATGAAATTTGCAGTGAATTCTGCTGAAATATATTTCTATAAAATGAGCCTACTTTAGACCCTCTAGGACGCTCCGTTTAGGAGTTATAGCCATTTAAAGAAATAGAAATTCAAAACCCGATTTCTGAGCCATTTAAAGACATTTTTTGAAAATCGAAATTCAAAACTCGATTTCTGAGGAACCGCTCAATCGAATTATATGAAATTTGCTGTGGTTTCTGCTGAAATATATTTCTATAAAATTCTTTCGACCCTCTAGGACGCTCCGTTTAGGAGTTATATTTATTTAAAGACATTTTTTGAAAATCACATCAGTGCCTGATTCAAAATGTGACGCTATTCGAAGTTGCTATCCTGATCAGGTTGCCAGATTAGGCTTCTTGATTTTATCCATATCCTGACCTTATATTATTCGATGTATATTTAAAATCTACCGAAAGTGCTTTTATCAAATACGAGTCCTTTCAAAAACATAATTTTAGGAACACACAAAGTTGTATTAATAACAATGCAATGATAAAAGGTCATCGTTATGAGTCTAAATGATAAAATTCAAAATTTTCAAAAATGAATTTGATCTTCTTTTGGTTTTATGTTTAACATTTATTTATTAGAATATTTCATTTATTAGAATTTATTTTAATAGGTGTGAGATCCGATTTCATTAACTAGACTTTAAAGAATGGGTTTGGTTGCCTTTCGTGGATTTGAAATTAGGATTACCTCAGTCGACCCTGATCAGGATCATTTCAGGTGGCCTTTGGTAGGGAAACCTTATCGTATTCTGATCATGGACGGATGCGAAATAAGGCGAAACTTTAAACATTTCCACTCGGGACGTTCATTATAATGTCGGTGATATTGCAAAACCGCCTAACTGCATGTGAAAATTACGCCTCATTTTGTGTTATAATCGTGTTTTTAATGATATGTTTATCGTATAAAATAGATAAATGCCATTATAAATTATTAAATTTAAATTATTATTATATTTAAATTTTAATATAAAATTTTAATTGAAATAAAAGGTTTAGTAAAAATTGCTAGTTTTCCATTCATAACCACATCATTCAGACTTCGTTTGTGGTTCAAACGACGCAGATGATTCAACTTACCGCAGCACTTGGAATGCGATTCAAAAGTGCAGTATGCTACTTATGCAAGGACGCGATGTTACTTTCCAACATTCAGTCATTTCTTGTCTAAGAGCCAATGGTAGAGACGAAAGACAGACAGACGACGGGAAGTTGAGTATTTTGTATTCGGAGTAGTCTGAGTTATACCAATAAAAAAAACTTACAACAGGCAACAAATTCCAAAGAAAAAAAAGCGAGGGTATTTTAAAACTGAGACTATCTTTGTTTTATATATCTTTTATTTTTTTATAAAAAAAAGTGAGGGTATTTTAAAACTGAGACTATAGTCTTTGTTTTATATATCTTTTATTTTTTTATAAAAAAAAGTGAGGGTATTTTAAAACTGAGACTATAGTCTTTGTTTTATATATCTTTTATTTTTTTATATATTTTAACCGTTTCTATATCAGTAGCACACACTACTTCTGTGTGGTTTTAAATAGGATTTATTTTTTATTATACATAAATATTTATTTATTTATAAAACTAAGTTCAGTATTTTTGTTTTCGACTTGCATTGCATACTTCGAGTCGACTTCGTGTTTTTTTTGCATACTTTAAGTGCTGCTTGGTATTATTTTAATGCATAATATTCGGCAATTGCTGGAAATATGCCCAATTTTCTGCTGCTGTTATTTTTTTTTGTCTGGTTGGCAACGCAGCGCATAGGCTTCCGCAACATTTCCGCTTAAACTTAATTTGCATTTATTTGTATAATATTAAACCATCAAGACGGAGCTTAGACTCTACTTAAGTTATGACATAGTGGTGGCGATCCAGTGAATAATGGGAACGAGCTAAAAGAGACCGCCCAATGTCACAATATTTAATCGTACCCTTCACAGCATTGACGGTAATTCTTTTAGAGAACACGTTCAAACAAACTGCATTAATATAATATATTTGATGGAGTAATATTTTTCTTAAGATATTTACTAGGAACCTCAACTTGTTATTCATCGTTATAGAGCTTAAACTATCTATGTACATAATTTACATGTACACATTAACATGATTCAAGAGATTGAAGTAAATAATATTGCTTCAATTTAAACATGTAAAACATATACGGGAAGTGTGTCTATGTTTTGCAGCAAACATATTATGTTACACGTTAAACAAATGAATTTCCAGGATTTTAAAATAAATATGTTAATAACAAATTATAACCAAAGTCATAAAATGAATATCAAAATAATTTAAAAAATTTGGAATTAACGATTACGATTGCAAATATATTATGTTTGCTGCAAACAAATTTTTTCTTTGCGTGTATAAATTTTGAAATCCTGAGAAGATAACTTGTAAAGTTACTAGATATAGTTATTCGTATTCTTAAAATTTGCCTATAAAAATGTGTTTCAAAAATCCTCTAAACTTTTGATTTTTTATTTTATGAACATTTTAGATTTACATTATTTAAGTTAAAATTTCATATGTGGATATTATATTAATTACACATAAATTATCCGCGATCTAAGTATGATTTATCAAAACCTCATACACAGTTTTTTCAGGTTGCGTAAAGTTTTGGAGTTATTGGGTGAAACAAATATTTGACGATTATCGTATTTTTAAACAAATTTTGGACTTAAACTTTTTAAAGATTTGAGTTTTCAATCTGATTTCTTTCGTATTCCACTGAGAATACTGCAACTTATATTTTGAAATAAACTGATAAAATTTGGGTGGATCTTACCTAAATTATGACCAGTCATGTGAAAATAATAAACATTTTAAGGTGTACCTATTATTTTTTGCATAACATCTATGATTTTCATAATTAAACAAAAGTACCTATTTTGTAGAAAACTTGATCTATAATTCTATGCTTCCTCTTATTTTGTTTTTATAAATCAGCTTTTAAGTCCTGAGCTTAAAGTCAAATACACAAATTCTATTAAGAAACTTATTTATATTATGAACATATATAGGATATTATTTTATTTAATTTTGAAAGTATGAAAATTTACTGGGTGATCGTCTTTTGACACTTTTGTAGGATACTGAGGTACAACCATTAAAAGTAATACATTTATGCAAAGCTGAATTCTTCTTATTTAAGAATTTGTTAGAATTACTATGAATAATTCAAGAAAAAATTATTATATTTATTAAATGGATCATCACAAAAGAAAATTTAAATCAAAAATTGCTAAAGTTAATTAGTTTGATTTATGACTTAAAGAGTAATTTTCAGAAACAAATTAATAGGATCCATAGAATTAAAGATCGTGTTTGACACATAATATATACTTTTATTGAATTATAAAAACTTTATATATAATGAAATTTCTATTTTTTGCGTCAGATTAATTCGAATTTTATGTTGTTTAATTAAATATAAAATATAAGTATATTCAATGGAGTACAAAAAAAAAATCAGATCTCAAATCTGTAAAAAATTAAAGTCCAAAATATGTAGTAAAACACGAGAATTGCCATATACTTGTTTTACGTAATAACTCAAAAACTTGTGGCAATATGAAAAAAATGATTATGAGGTCATGATTAGAATCATGAAGTCCATCGGAAAATCATACTAAAATGGGAAAAAAAGGCACAAATTGTTTATCTAGTGGAATTAAGAGTTTTATAATTTACGTATACGTATTAATAACCCCACATTAATATCCCCAGGAAGTATAGGGTATTCGACTTTAAGTACCGTCCATGTGACTTTACTTTCCTTAATCGTTATTTTTTGAATTAAAGTTATCGTTAGGTTATTGAATTAAAGTTATTTGCGTTGAATATAAATATACCTAGACCCATTGAAATTGAATTGACATCTAATGAAATATCAGTGTTTGTTTGATTAATTCAAATTAAACATAACGTAATAATTGTAAACAAAAAACAAACTGAATATACCCTTTCACTCTTAGTGTAGGGTATAATTAAATATTCTTAACTTGAAATGTCTCTGATAAATATTGAAAAGTATTCACTGCTCTCGGAGTTTTCACTTACACTCAGAGGAAAAACACATTTTAAAATCAAGCACAGTCATAGTTGTTTTTAAAATTTTCAACTTTTGATCATACAACCATGTTTTAACAATGCAAAATTTTAATACTAGGTTGAAATACATCGAATCAAAAATTACAACTTTAAATTAAAAATGCATTTCCAATTTTAAGTTGCAACAATCTAATATCAAGATTGCACCAACTTTGATTTAAGATTATATCAACTTTAAAAAAAAATTAAAAATGCAACGCGTTCTCATTTCAATCTTAAATCAACGTTGTTCGTTGGTGAATTAAAAAATATCAAGCTTACTCGACTTTCATGACGGATTTTGCTTGATTTAAGGTTGTTTTTGCTTGATTTTACAATGTTTTTCCCTGAGTGTACGCGCCTCTATCTGTATTTCCATTTAACTTCCGTTGTAAGTCAAGTCTTCTACAGTTATTCGAACATGAACTTTGTTTGTAATGTAAATGTGTGATGAGCCCCAAGAATTTGTTTTTTGATGCACTTGTTTCTCTCACATTTAAAATTCTTTTTCACACAATACGCTTTATACCAACCATATATATATCATTGAGTGATTTGTGTAATGTTTCCTAGAATCGTCGATTTTTTTTTCGATTTGATTGAACTTAAAATTATTCTACGTATCAACTTGTATATTCTTTTCTGAGGTTCACATTAATGTTCAATTATTCATATGCAAATACTTACATGAAGTATTTAAATGTTCAAATAATTACGAGCAAAAAAGGTACGTTTCACTTTTTTTGAGAGAATATTCAAATATAAATAAAATAGCAACTAAAATAGGATTAAAAGAGTTATTGCATTTTTATACTTTTCATAAAATACGATATATATTTTCACAGTAAAAGTAAAATTCACGCAGTACGCTGATTATAAATATAAATTATTCATTAAAAAAACCTGATGGATTAGCCATTACTTCTATTAAATAAAGGGAATTTTTATATTTTTAAAATTGATTTTTATAATACAAATCTAATATTAAAAAAAAAAAAATCAAATTTTAGCAAAAAATTAAAACAAATCAAAAAAAAATACATATTGATAGAATTTTTTTATTATACAATTGGGCCATACCACACCAAATCGATCAGCGGTTGGAACTCATCTTCTTCGATTTAAATGAAATTTGCACAAATGATAAAAGGTATCGAGATATGCATTGATCATTGATGTTTTATTTTTTCGCCCACTACTTCCAGAGATACAGTGGTTCAAATTTACAAAAAATGGTCCAAAAATCACTTTTTTATGGTTGTTCATATTTCAATATCTCTTAAAGTTGAAATACCAAAACCTAAGTTCACTTCAAAATTGTCTCTAGTTATTGAGATATATACCATTTTTCGAAAATCGTCTCCAGTTATTGAGATATATACCATTTTTCGAAAATCGTAAAACCTATATGCCAAAATCAATATCTCAAAAACTAGATTGAATATGATAAAACTGACTTCATTTAAGAAATCAGAGTTACATATATATTCAGGAATTATTACAACTTTTACTGTAGAAAAAAAATTTTTTTTTCTATACAAAAAATAAATAAAAATTTAGGAAATTATTTTTTTAAATATGATGCCGTAAATATATCATCTTGAAAATATATCATCTTGCATGAACTTTTATAATAAATTGATGAAAACTCAGTATTTTTTTCAGAATTTTAAAAA
This sequence comes from Dryomyza anilis, assembly GCA_951804985.1. NCBI lineage: Eukaryota > Metazoa > Arthropoda > Insecta > Diptera > Dryomyzidae > Dryomyza > Dryomyza anilis. Next base: position 18,615,546 of record OX638132.1, read on the forward strand.
GGGTCCTTTTTATGGACATCAATTTTGAAGTGCAAGGAAATGACCACGGACCACATGTTCCCGTTTAGAAATTACAACTTAATTTTTCTTTGAGCCACTGTATCTCTGGAAGTAGTGGGCGAAAAAATAAAAAAAAGGTAAAATCTCAAATTTGACTTTTTTTTGGTCGATTTGGTGTGGAATGGCCCATATACAAAATATAACATACAAATACATACATAAGGAAGTATATTACTTTGTTAAATATTAGTAATCTTCTTAAGAAAATTATATATCATTTAACTTTTTCTTTTGCTCAATAACAAAGATATTTCAGTTATAGGTATTTCAGAGTTAATCAGTTGCAACAACACATAAAAGATCAAAAGAATTATTTTTTCAATTGAAAATTTACCTTAATTCCTTTGATCTGAATATGAATGAGTTGTCGTTTGTAAAATTAAATATGTACCTACATGTTTTATATTAAAAATGATAATCTGCACAACAGATTATTTGCGAAATACAAAATGTAATAAAAATAAAACTGTAATTTCAATATATTTCAAATTTCCTATTTTAATTTAATTAATTACAGTTAAACAATACTCTCAAATAAAATTAGATTAATTGTTAATCATCTGATGTTGAAATAAGTGGAATAATAAAATGTTGTGAAATAAATAAAAAAATAAATGAAATGTTGACAATAAATTTGATTAAATTTTCATGATTTTAATATTTAGAGGGTTCTTATCGAAGCAATATATTTCATATGGATATATATTTCATTTATCAAAAATAAAACAAGAGTTTCTTCATAAATCTGCCATTGATTTGTCCTATATCTGCCGTTTCGAAATTCGAGGTGGGTAAAAATGGTCATTTCAGATAATACCAGCTCAAGCCTATTCATATACATGCCCTTTATTGCATTTGCCACAGCGTTTACTTCTCACGCATTTTCAAAGTTTGCCTTACACTCAAACAGAAACAGGGGCGGACTAACCATACGAACAAATCTATTTTTTTCAGCGGGTCGAAAAAAAAAATACTATTTTTAGTATTTTTAGTTCTAAAATTAGTAATATTGTACCTATTCTACACCATGTCCTGATATCTATAATTGAGAAAAATCCAAATGACATTTATATTATGAATTATGAAAATTTAAAATGAAATTAAGAATTTTTCATATTAAATTATGATAATTTCAAAAGAAATTGAATTTTTATAGACATTGCACAATATGAAACTAAATTGAGATATTTTATTTGGTATAAAATTTAAAACGAAAAATCTTATGTTTATCATTTTCAGATTTAATTAAGGGTTGCTTTAAATCCTTAGTAGCACGATTGAATTTTTGTTTGTTTACGATCGTCATATTCGACCATTAAAAAAAAATACGACCACACTCAAAATAATCAATATGACTATTAACAAAATATTTTTTCGTAAATTAAAATTTCGTAAAATAGACGATTTATTGTAAATACAACGCAGTATTTGTGTGGAACTTCGTTCCGATTTTTAAAATAACCCACAAAATGATCCACCAAAACATTCTTACATAGTACGAATGAACTTTAGTAGAGTTACGAAATAAATTTATGTTTAATATTCGTATGTTTTACGAAAATTATTTGTAAACATAATCCATGAAGTAATTCGTTCATCTGACGAATAATGAACTCACATATATGTGAAAGTTAATACATGGGCGGGACTTAAAGTCGGTTGGGTCCGACTATGGAATACCCTACACTTATGTGGGATATTAATAAAGATTATTTAATTGTGTACCTAATTTTAAACTTCCTAATTAAGCTGATTACCCTTTATTTTTAAACCCATTTTGTACTAAAAAATGTTGAAACCAAATTTCAACGCGTTCTGGCCAGTATTTCTCAAGTTTTTGTCCAGACGGACTTGGCTAAACGGACTCGAGTAAAAAAACTTTTCAGTTTACTATGGTAATAAATGTATCTTTTTGGTTTCATCGTAACTTTATGAGTATTTTTTTATACGTTACCATTAACGAAATAGAAATTTCTTTTCAGATATTTAGATTCAGATATTTAAGATTCCAAATCCATAGTTATTTCAAAGATTTGAGCATTTTGAATTTTTTGGTCGTGGTTGACGTTTTTCTGCAAATTCCTATATATACTTACATGTCCTTATTGAAATACTGAGGAAAAGTGATTTGAGAATTTAAAAGACAATAATAATAATAGTTTGGCGCTACAGTCCTGTATAGAACTTAGGCCGAGCTCTCTCAACATTTAGAGCTGTGCGTGTTATATTTGTACTCAAATTGGTGGGACCTACAGTTTATTGTGAGAGGGTGAGAGCATTTCATAGGCAATGTTTTACTCTCGTAGGTTTGCCATTTACTGCCGAGAGGTAGCGTCGCATAGAAAAATGTTTTCTATGAACAATATCTTGGCAGTCGCTGGGGATCGAACCGCGGAACTTTCGGCTCGTAGTCCAACCAGACGAGCTACCGACGCTTAAAGAACGTTGTACATAATAAAAGGCCGCTTGTTGACGATTTCTATTAAAATGGCCGATTTATAAAACTGAATTTATTTTATGCACCGTTGAATGGAACTACAAATGATTTAAAGGAAGATCCGCAAATTTGTTTTCTGGCACGATTAAAAACGATTTGTTGGGTAAGATTTTTACCCCAGTCCACCCCTGAACAGAAATGTAAACGAGAATTCATGAATGGCTGGGTAAAGTGCAAGGGAGATGACAATAGCATTGTTTACGTTCAACAGTGCAAATGCATAGCAGAGCCAATGTTGAAATTAAAATCAAAGCTGCCTGGCAGGGTAAAATGTGGCGAGAAGTATAAGAAAAACTATGAAATAGATTCAAGTTTTGCAATTAAAGCTTTTCGCGCACATACACACACACGAAAGCATTTCTTTGGAAACACGAACCCATTTTTTTGTTGTAGCTGCAGCCAGAAGAATAGATTTAGTTTGGAATACCGGCAAAATAGTGGATAAAGTTTTCCGCTTTTTCCACACAGCCATTGTGGTTACTTGAAGCGAAAAACAGTTTTCTATTGAAGCTAATTGCATGGGGGAGTTGCTTAGAAGTGTTGTGAGTGGCTGCCTCTCAAAACATCACTGTGGGAAAACGGCTTTAGTGAGTTCTCGTTGGGAATTTAAATATTATCAACGAATTCATAGAAATAAAATCCAGGTTTCAGCTTTTAAAAATGACCGCAATTAAATATAGCAGCGGTCAGCTGATAAAGAATGTAGTCATTATACGTTGGATTGTGAAAAAGCGTTGCCACACATGAACTGCTCAGTTACGAGTTAGGTACTAAGCTACTGGTCATTTATATTCATTTTTCGAAATTGAGAAAAACGGCTAGCATAAAGTAAGAATACAACACATAAGAGAGAAATAATAAGGTATAACTTTGTTTAAGATAATAACTAAAATTGTACGTGCATTTGTAAGAGAGATTCGGATGCAAGAGAATTTTTTATTAAAAATCGTTTTAAAACAGAACCAGTTGGGAAGGTTAGATCACATGGGAAATTTTAAAATAGGTGTTATTATGATAGTTAGGATTATCAAAATTATAGTCGGTCTAAGCCGACTATAAATACCCTACACATATGTGTGGTTACCATTCAAAGTGGAAAATAACTACAAACTTTCCATCCTTGAAGAATTTTATTTCATTTGATACCCATATTTACAAATGGGTAGGTGTACCGAATTTCGATTTTTTTTTTTGGAACCACAAGTCGTTTCGTTGGAAAACATTATTTTCATGTATTTGAGCATAATGTCAATATATATTTGACCAAAAATGTGTACCTAAGCTCGTATACAGTAAAATAGATCTGTAGATGTAAATTTTATATGAGGTATTTGAACATAAGTGATCAGTTCTCAGGTCACAATAGACCGATCATGCCAATTTTCTTGTTCAGACTGCTTAGATATATAAGTAATCTAAATCTAATTGCTCTAGCTCTTCAACTTTTTCTGTAATCGTGATTTCAACATACAGACAGAAGGACAGACGGACAGACAGACAGACGGACATCGCTAAATCGACTCAGGAGGTCATGCTGATCAAGAATATATATACTTTTCCATACCGGAGATGCTTTTTTCAGGGTGTTACAAACGGCGTACCAAACTGAATATACCCTTTCACTCTTAGTGTAGGGTATAAAAACAACACTTTATAAATTTGGTTTCTATTGACGAAAATTTTAAAATATGTTGTTTTGTATATTATTAATTAATAAACATAATTATGACCTCTTTCTGTACGAAAACAATGACATTTTGTGAATTCCCTTATTTTAACTTTTAAAAAAATCGTAATATTATGAAATGACGTTACTTTCGTCTAAAAGACTTTCGTGCCGAAATACAGAAAGTGAGTATACTTAGTATACTTAAAATACGTTGTCTGACAGGCACCTTGTTAATTTTGTCAGATTACAGACAAATCATGCATCAAGCTGTGCCAAGTGTTGCCAACACTATCGCCGTACTTTGCAACTACAAATTTTCAACTGAATCCTCTACTAATCTCTGAATAATATTATTTTCAGCAAATAAACCAAAAATGATATTTTCTACTCTTATGAATGACTTGGTGTGAGTTTGTTTGGCCAGTGTCTAGTGTGCGTTTTTTGGGCCAAGCTCCTTTAAGAACATGTCTCCGCATAATCCATCTTAATTGGGTCAAAGAAAAACAGCTGCAACATTTCCTAAACTCAACGCAAACTTTTCTCGAATATCATGACTCAGTTAGACTCAGCCAAAACATGCAACAAAAACTAAGAACAAACTACTGTTGTAAAGAAACTAAAAAAAGTTAAATACAAAAAAAAAAAAAAAAAAAAAACGCCCACAAAACTTCAGACCACGACAGGGTTCTGACATTTCTTGCCAAATATTTGCACTGTAGATGACAAGATTTTACACATTGCATGCGTACATTGTGGAACCACTAACACTGCGAATACCTTGTGTCCCCAATGCAATTTCTTAACTGCAATCCGAATGTTTCGAGTACTACCCAGAGTTTTAAATGCAAATGAACAACGCCAAATTAAGACTATGTGAAGAAGCACTGTTAACCTGGCCAACTCATGGCCCGCACCAAGGCCGACCAACCGTAGGAGTGACAATGTGTCAAGTAGGAGTTGCACTTGGCACAAATCCTTTTTGCATATTTGATATGTGTTTGAGCTGCAGTTGTGCTTCGCTTGATTTCGCCGCAAGTTACCGAAGTTGTTATTGTTGTTGGTTGGTTGGTTCCAGGTGGGTGCTTTAGGGGTCCTGACTCCTCTTGAATATTTATATATAAATTCTATAACATAGTGAAAAATTCTCAAAACCATTTACAAAATTGTAACAAAACAATAAAATATGAAAATGCGTTTTTGTGAGGAAATTTAAATTATTATTATTAATGTTATTATTTAATTTAAGCTTCAAACTGTATTAAAATAATAGATGCGTTTTTACATAGAACTAAGCGAATGAAATCAAATGTGAGAAAACTTTTATACTCAATTTAATTCTTTCAGTATTTCAAAACAGATGAAACCACTATATTTTAGAGCAAACAAATATTTAGGGCCGGTTTTACAGTGGTAGTTTAACTCGATTTGTGTGTTAAACTTAGTTTAATCTCAGAATTCAGTTTAACAGTGACTTTAAATTGTCGTTTAAAATCTCAATGTTTTGACAGATAACTTCCACAAAAATTAGAATTGCTCTTCTTGTCACCGCATTGATACTCTGCCTGTTTGTGTTCTTATAGAACTGTCTCCTCACATTTATTATAAATTTTATTTTCAATTTTTTGATTTCCAATGTTATTGCATAAAATTATCAGTTGTTCCAAATAAGAGAAATAATCGACATTTGCCAGTGATGCCATATTAATCCGACATGAACAAAATTCACTTTAAACTTTCACTGTAAAATATCCTTCAAAGTTAAACGTCGTTTAAATTTATGAGATGTTCATTTAAACTAAAGTTAAACTACGTTAAAACTTGTACTGTAAAACCGGCCCTTAATATGTAACCAGGAATCGCAAACAAAATAGATTTTTTTTTTTATTTTCGTTTGGTCTAGGAACTCCAATTTTGGAGCCTCTGCACAAATGTGGGAATTCTATTCCATCTTAGGCAAATTATATGAGTTGTAGACCGTGCGTAAGTCAGCACGAGTGAAGTATGTCCTTCACCGTTTCAGAAAACCAAGACACTTTGCCGCTTTTTTCGACACATTATATATATGATCATTTCAACGGGGGCCGCATTGAACTGATATGCCCAGAACGTCAAGAGTAGTTGATTCCGCAATATCCACAGCATCCATATTGAGAGGTGGAAGGGGTGAATCCATTCGGTTGTGGAATAACAGACAACATTAGGTTTTGCTTACATTGAAATCGGCAAGTCCCGATTTGGAACAATTTTGCAATCAAATTTGGTATCGCCTGAAAGGGTATTCATACAACTATAAGCTAAAATAAATTTCAACTTAAAACATTTTAAGTTGTTAACGTTTAAAGTCAAAAATTTCGACTAAATTCAGCTATAACGTCTCTAGCGGTCAGGGTCGGAACGTCCCGGCAGTAAGAGTGAGTATTTATTGGTATTCATTTACTTATAACTTGAAGTAAAAATTTGCTTAACTGCTTTTAACTGGCAGAAGTTCAAAACGTTCAAAATCGAAATTAAAAACAAAATAGACTTTTCTTATATATTCCATAGCACTTAAAATAAAAAAAGTATGACAATCGTCTCGGTTTGAAAAATGTCGGTTAAATATCCAATATTTAAAAAAAATGTAACATGAACGCAATATCATTAAAACTCATGGAGATATTAGAACTCAAATTAAAAAAACCAATTCAAAAATTTTCACTTTTAAAAAATGTTCAGAGGTTTAAAATTTCAAATCAAAAAAATATATAATATTAACTAACTAATATTATCAATCATTTAAAATAGTAATAAAAAACTCATTACAACAATTTTTTTTGTTGTATATACTAAAATTGGCAAAGAAAAAAACGATTAACTTTGGGTAATTATGAGTGTGTGCGAATTCGACTAAATTGCTGACTAAACTAAAGTGTACGAACCGGACTAAACTAAAGTTATTCGACCGCCATTCAGTAACCGGTAATTGTTAAGGTCTCTGATATTTCGATTATCATATGTCTGTTTGCTGTCTTTCAATTTAGTTCAATTTAGTTTGCTTGAAAATTTTCTAAATTGAAAAGTAAATGCTGCATTACCGACAAAATTTAGTTTAGTCAGCAATTTAGTCGAACTCGCACACACCCTATATAGCGGAATTTAAAATGTCGATTTTTATTTTTAGTATCTTAAAAACATATTTCATCAATTTCCAATAATGAAATGAAAACACATTCATAAATATTCACGATATTAAAAGATACAGAGTTTTGGCCGATTAAAAACGTTTCTAAACCACTGTGGGACGGAGATAGGACATACTCTAGAATTGATGGAATATTTTTTTTTGAAAAAACACCATCCATCTATCCCAACTCGTATTGAACAACTCTGTATAATTCTTACTTAATATCAACTGTCCCTACTTCAAAATTCCCCATGTGTACCTTCCTAACTGTTTTTTTCTTTGAAAACCCTTCCGCAGGAAAATCCTGTCTACGGACCTGGTTGGTTTGGATGTGGTTGCAACTTTTGTGAACCAATGTACCGACCGACCATATGGTGCATGATGCATATATTAAATTTCCTCATCTGTTATGTTGTCTGTGTTATGTAAATTATTTGCTGCTAAACCTTTGGCCAGTTGGAAACTCTTGCATTATGATTTTGTGTCAATGTCCAGGCATATGCTAGTCGTAAGGCGGCTTAGGGATTCCTAGATTGTATTAGAGCCGAATATGCCATCACTATTCAATTTATAATTATTGAAATTTTCCGAATATTTAGACATATAGTCAAATGCACAGATTTACACAGTTATTGAAACACTGTTGGACTAATAAAATATCTAAAAATTAATTGATTGGAGAATAATTGTCGCGCAAAGTATTGTTTCAGGGAGGGTATTGTCCCGGAAAGAATATTTTGGGGAAGAATTGTGCGTGAAAAAGTTGTCACCGAGAGAAACGTCGGAGATGAAATTTATTGAGGGAAGAAAAGTTTTTCGTAATCCTAATTTACAATTATAATTTTATATAACTGGCATATATTTCAGAAATACTTAAAGGTTTGTAAAATAATAAACAAGCAATTTTTTTTAGTTACATAAACATATATGTAACAAAAATTAACTTTTGAAATGAGCTTTGTGCTCAGTGTCATATTTCGTGCCATTTAAAAATTAGACCACATGGCGTGAAATGCTTTTCCATCTATTTGAACCCCTTAACATTTTCAAGTGGTTTACATTACGACCCGCTGTTATTTAATTATAAATGTAAATTTTCAGTAGCAATTGTGTTATTGTTTGTTGTGTGTATAACGTTGAGTCATTACAATGAATTCTTAACTTTGCCGTCATTTTAAATGGCGCTGCAAAACGGTTTTGTATTTTTTTTTTATTTTGTTTGGTAGCGCAAAAACAGTAAAAACGCATTAATGGTTTCATTTGTGGCATGAATTATGATCTTTTGCAATTAAGACCCAAAATATGTACATAATTGCTGAAGTTTAAACAAACAAAATGATAAATAATTCATATTGGATTTGGGGCTAAAAAATACTCTGTTATTAATAGTTAAAATACGTATTTGAATTATTAACTCTTTCCTATATGAATTAATTTGGGAAGGTTTAAATTTTTAAGCCATACAGCAGTTGGCTTAAACGTAAACATTAACTGATATGAAAATATAAAATTCTTGTTACATATTCATATTATTATTTCCACACATTTTGGCTTGAGGTTAATCGAAACAACTTTTCATTGTTGTAACCGAAGTACATGTGATTCAAATGAACGCTATAACTGAAAATTTAGTACACGCAACTGCACATTCGGTTGCCGAAACCTCATGATTGCATTTTTCATTCTGCTAAAATTAACATTGGTGCATTTGTTACGGCAACTGAGCACTTTGTTGTATAAACGATATAAATAACAAACGGCAACCGCATGTCTATCACCAGTTCGCTTGACAGATTCTAGGCAAAGGTTTTTTATAGATGAATAAATGACAGTAGGTGACTTTTACTTCTACAACGACGATAAATATATAAAACTTACACACCAAATGGACCCAAAAAAGTCAAATATGAGATTTTACCTTTTCGATTTCAAAGGGTGATAAAGGGTACCGAGATACAGTGGCTCAAAGTTGCAAAAAATGAGCCAAACATCACTTTTGTATGGTTGTTCATATTTAAATATCTCGTAAACTAAAAATTCTAAAAACTCCGTTGAGGTTTTTAAAGCTAATGAAACAAATATAAGCCATAACTACTAAACCAATAAACATTATTTGGTGGTTGAAGTTAAAAAAAAAATCAAAATAATCGAGAAATAATTTTAAACAAAAATATTTCCCTCAAATCCCATTAAAATTGGTCAATAGGACAATTATTGATTTAATAGTATACAAAAAATAAATCTGTTCATATAAACTCAATGGCAATGTCATAGTATTTTCTAGTACTTAATGGTATTTTCCGATTAAAAAAATAATTTATCCTATTGACTATTTTTAATAGTAAAAAACTATTATTTATATAGTATTTTTTTTCTGGGTGCATTTATTAAAATTGTTATAATTATCATATTACTTCACAAAACATATTTCCTGATCATATATCCAAAAATAATAATTTTTATTTTTATTTCTATCACCAAATCACAAGACTTGCCACTCTATATTTCTGCAGGATAACTTACCAGTTTAAAATCACTGTAATAAGTTAGAAATTGGGAATGAACTGGTCTATAATTACCCTGTAGTAAATATGTCCAGGCCTTGCCAGTAGAAGCCCTGATATAACAACTTCTTAGCATGCTCAATACACATTCTGCCATCACTGAAGCTAGTGTACTTCCAGCACACCTTCTAGAGAATCAGCGCCAGTCGATTTGGTGACAAAAGCGAAGCACTGCTAGCTCACCTTCTAATGGAATGCTTACAGTAATAGGTCAAACTATTTTGTGAGACCTTCTGCCACCCGTTCACTGAGAAACGAATAGGGAAGTCCTGCAAAAATGTTCATTTCATATAAAAAAGAAGAAAGGAAATCATTTAGTCGGGAAGGGGTTCTATCCGCTTGAGAATCAGTGATAGCTAGCATAGCTTCTTGCGCCTGAAATTTACTACTGGGTATAAATTAGAAAAAAATATCGATAACGGAATTTTGAGAAAATCTATGACAAAGTAAAAATTCGCATTTTTATTTTTGTAAATTTCAATCTTAATTACCTTTAAATAGAAGATATCATGGGATCTGAAGATGTGATATACTATTGGAAAGGTAATTAAATTTTCTAAATTTCAAACAGATTATACTTTATAACAAATTTTCTTGACTAGTTTATGTTCGTAATATGCAGGACTAACAATTATATGGACGAAAAACAAGAAAAATATGTATGAATTATGCACTAAAAAACTGGATCAAAAACTTAAAATATGGATCAAAAAACTTAAAATATGGATCAAAAACTTAAAATATGGATATAAAATTTGTTGTATTTAAATTATTCAGCCGTCTAAACAAATTTTTCGTTTAAAAAAAATAAATTGTACTGAAGCAAAATTATTTTTCAAACCAAATTTTTACACCCTACCAAATTTGCAACAAATCACAACATACTGATATCCAGATAAAGTTTCTGCAGTAAAATTGATTGATTTTATAGATTGAACTCCAAATATGTTTAAAAATATCAACCTGTATCATAAACTGGGTGCAAAATTAGACATTTTTATACCCTACACTAAGAGTGAAAGGGTATATTCAGTTTGGTACGCCGTTTGTAACACCCAGAAGGAAGCATCTCCGGTATGGAAAAGTATATATATTCTTGATCAGCATGACCTCCTGAGTCGATTTAGCGATGTCCGTCTGTCTGTCCGTCTGTCTGTTGAAATCCCTACTACTTTTAAAATTGAAGAGCTAGATAAATGAAACTTATAACTTAGATTACTAATATACCTACGCTGTATGTGCGAATGGCGAGATCGTTCCATTGTGACCTATAATCCGACCACTTATGTTCAAATACCTCATATAAAATGTACATATAAAGATCAATTTTTATGTATACTTGCTTAGGTAAACTTTTTTGGTCAAATATATATTGATATCATGCTCAAATACATTATAATAATGTTTTCCGGCAAAAAGACTTGTGGTTCACAAAAAAAAATCGAAATTCGGTACACCTACCCATTTGTAAATATGGGTATCAAATGAATGGAAATTCTTCAGCGATTGAATGTTTGTAGTTATTTTCAGGATTCGTATACCCTGGTGACCTATATATCACTTTGAATGGTAACCACACATATGTGTAGGGTATTTATAGTCGGCTTAGACCGACTATAATTTTGATAATCCTAACTATCATAATTACACCTACATTAAAATTTCCCATGTGATCTAACCTTCCCAACTGGTTTTATTTACATTTTCTTTTTTTTTTAATGTCAAAGAATGACTCCAAGAATTATTAACATCGATGAACCAAACACCCTGTATAAGTAACATGTATGGAAGTTACAATATTTTTTGGCATAATTTTCTAAAGTTTTGTTTATTCCGACGGACGGACATGGATAAACGCACTCGGACATTTACATAACGGCCACGCATCAATGAACATACTTTTTTATATTTAATTATTTTTGGCTTTAAAACAAAATAAAACGAGTTGGGAAAGTTAGGTCACATGGGTAAGTTCGGTCACATGGGGCGGATTTTTATAGTCGGTCGGGCCCGACTATGGAATACCCTACACCTTTGGTGGGGATATTAATGTGGGATATTTAATTGCATACCTTAATTTTAAAGTTTTTAATTATGCTGAACCTCCCCACCCTCAGAATATTATTCATAAATCAGAAATTTACGTCTTATATCCCCATAAATTCAAAAATTTATATAAAAGTATAAACAACTAAAAAAAAAAATTTTTAAAAATATAATTGGGCGGACCACGCCTATATTTAAAATTATGAAAGGCTAATATTTCATAGATTTGATTTTAATAATTTACGGATCAAATTTCCACTATGAAAACCCGGGAAATAATGAAAAAAAAAGTGGGCGGATCACGTCCATTTTTGGACCACATATATATAGGTGAATTTTAACAATACCTTTTAAATTTTATAACTATACCATGAACACTTTTCGAGTTATTAGTTCCGAAAGAGTTATAAAAAAGTGACTTGTATGGGAGGTGGGCGTGTCCGTTGACCGATTTGGCTCATTTTCAAACTCAGTTCTTACTTTTGGCTAAAATATATTGAGACGAAATTTCATCGCATTCTGATCAGTATTTCTAAAGTTATTCTGTATTCGGACAGCAAGACGGACAGACAGACAGACAGACAGACAGACAGACAGACAGACGGACATGGCTAAACGGACTCGGGTGGTGATGCTGATCAAGAATATATATAATTTTCCATACCGGACACGCCTCCTAAGGGGCGTTACAATATATGCACAAAGTTAATATACCCTGTATCTCATAGGTGTAGGGTATAAAAATAAAAAAAATATATATTTTAGGAAATTCTATTTTTTTTCGGAATATTTTCTATTATATTTTTGGAATTTTTTTGTAAACATTTTTTTGCACTACTTTTTTTATTTTTTTTTTTTTAGAATTTTATTTTTTAAGGAAATTTTATTTGCCATCAATTAATCAAAATAATATTTTATGGATCATGCAAGTAATTAACATTGGAATTTTAAATATATATAAATATATAATTGATGCATTTTTAAAGTTCAAATATCAATTATAGATTTACATTTTCTTATCTCGTGGTAAAAAAAATTGAGATCATCGATTAAAAATTGACAGATATATAAAGTTTTATTTAAATGAATATTTGGCATTTTGAAAATTGTATTTGGTGACTTTTCGTTCTACAACGACGATATATGGGTGTAAATGAAGACACATGTTTGTGTGTAAATTTAATATTTAAGAACACCATATTGCACATTAAAAATATTAAACTGCAATTCAATGAATGAAATTATCCAAATGATGAATTTGATAGTTGGTGAAAAAAATTCATAATATTTATGAATAAAATTATCATATTGAAGATCTGTGAGGGTCCAAATACTATCGTGGAAATGTTTGTCAAAATGTATTTAAATTTATTACATTTATATTTAATTTTATTGATTGTTTTCCTTAGTAAACGGTAAAATATATAAATAAAATATCATCACTCTTAGTTTGATAGTGAATGTGTATCAATTTGTTTGTCTATGGTTTAAATTGTTGCCCACTTGGCTGCATTCATTTCTATATAGTATGTACAATACAAACACATTGAAGGGCCAACAGTTTCCACATCGGTCAATTGAAGACAATACCGCAACATCAACATCAATGTGACCAACGCACTAAGTAAATAGGGGGGTAAACACATGCATGTGTAATAAGCCAAATAAATAATTGTTAATTACGTGATTTTGGCTTTCTGATTCAGCAATATCAACATCAACAATAATAACAATAATATCAACAGCAACAATATCTAGAAATCGGCACCAACAACAATAAAGCATACAGCAACATGTAGACAGCAATAAATGCTACGCAAATATCCAGTTTTAATTACCTTAATTGCAGCTATTTCTGCGGTTGCTTCATTTACATGGCCCCTTAAATACTTGGATGGTTTGTGAGTGCGCGCGCCGCACAGTGGGACCGCAAATACCTAAATTTGGCGAAAACCTCAAAAGTCAAATGGATCTTTGACACTAATTGTTCATTGTGTAGTAAATTATATTTCCTACAATGTGGCATCACTCAATTTATGTCATATATATCCCACTTTTACCCACACTCTCACAAGCACAGCCATTTTTTCTGAACAATTGCAGGACATTTTTTAAAAACCTTAAATACTATGTCGTCGGTGATACTGAACCGCATTAGGCCTAATTTTAATAATGTGTTGAACGGATAAATTAGATAAATTCCATTATAAGTTATGACTTACTTAATTTTGTATGAAGTAAGTGCAGAATTGGGACTGAAAACAGTTTTGTGTCTTCTGTAAAATTCATTTTGTAAGAGGTATTCGAAAATGTAGATAGGTGGTTTTGCAGTATCACCGACGATATACATTTTTTGTAATGCAGCAGTCAATATCTGATATTTTTAAAATCTTTGCAATATTATAATTTATATTCTGCACCTATGAGGGTATATTAAGTTTGCGTGTCCGTGTCCGTTATGAATGTTTGATCAGCATCACTACACGAGTCCGTTTAGCCATGTCTGTCTATCCGTCTTGATGTCCGAATAACCGAAAACTTGAGAAAGACTGGTCAGAATGTGATTAAATTTGGTTTAATATATTTAACCATTTTGAGTTTTGAATTCGAAAATGAGTTAAATCGATCAATGGACACATCCATACAAGTCACTTTTATATAAATCTTTAGAAATGTATTCCCTGGTTTTGTATAGTAATCATTTTAGTCGTAAATTATTGAAAAGGAATCTATGAAATACTAGCCATACAAATGTTTGTATATTTTTTAAAAATAGTTGTCCACTTTTATTTTTCTATATTTATTTGTTAATTTTTTTTGGATTATGGAAATACAAGATGTGTACTTTTTTTTTTGATATATGAATAATATTCTGAGGGTGCGAATATTCAGCAGAGTATGGAATTCCATAGTCGGGACCGACCGACCGACTTTAAGACCCGCCCATATGAGTTAACTTTCTCCACTAATTTTATTTATTTTTAAAAAAATTTTCTTTTACAAAGATAATAACTGATTATACTGTTATTTGGAATACATATTATGCTTTTTAAAAGTCTAATCAAAATGTAGCATTTTTCGTCTTTTGGAAGTTATTCACATTTCAACGACCAACTACTTGTACTAATATTAACGATTTTAACAATTTTTTGTTTTATGAGATTTATCACGCCCACTTGAAATTTGGATAAGTGAATTATTATTTGATCTCTGTACGTCCATTATTTCCCAATACATATCAATTTAATCATTTTAGTTGTAAAGGAGGTATTACGACCACTTTTAAAAATCCGCATCTAAATGTTGATTATGGAATTTTCATACAATGATAGTCAATCTTCATATATATCTAAAAATAACCCTATTTAACGTTTTAGCCAACTTTTGTTACTCCTTGCCCCACTGTGCACCGTGTCAGGTGGTAGGCGGTGCAGTTCAGAGCGACGTGTATTTTGTTGTAGCGGACGTTAGTATCGCATTATAAATAAATATCATTCGTTATGCATTACAAAATTGTGTCAAACATTTGACACTATAGGAAAATCTAGTTTGGTTTTAATATATAATGTTCAGCAGTCTACGAATTTAATAACTAAACAAAATCTATTTATTTCCATTAGATAGTGGAATTAAATATGCAAAATGAAATAACATCGCTTTTAGTGGTCATTTTTATTCGGAAGCACAAAATTAATCAATACAAAAACAAAAACTTTGTTCTCTATTCTAAATAAGCGAACTAGGCACAGGTGCAATACATTTGTCTCATGCAGAAAAAACGCCATTTATGTCAGACTATGACTCTTTTTCAAGCATATGATGAATCAACGCTTTTTTTCCAAGCAAAATTATTTGATTGCTGCCGAAATCCAGGAATTCGAACAAAGAATAGTTGCACGGAAATTTTGTCGAATTCTGCGCCAATTATTGCAGAACCTGACGCACTTACACACTCAAAAAACAATACTACAAAATCAAAAGTGTTTCGCAATTGAAATTAGTCAATAGGATAAATTATTATTTTAATAGGTAAATCCCATTAAATACTACAAAATACTACAAAATACTATTAAATACTATTAAACTTTTTTTGTTTTTATATGAAAGTATTTACTTTTTGTAATCTATTGAATCAAAAATGGTCATTTTGACCAATTTTAATAGTATTCTTTTCTGAGTGCAGGTAAAAACCTTGCTGATATTTTTAAGTAAATTTCTAAAACACTCAAAATAGCACCGCCGTGAAAAATATATAGTTTTAAAAGCACAAAACCCACTCGCACAAATACGGACTTGGCAATTATTATAAAATTTACAAAGCCTACACCCAGAAAAAAATACTATATAAATAATAGTTTTTTACTATTAAAAATATTCAATAGGATAAATTATTATTTTAATCGGAAAATACCATTAAATACAAGCAAATACCATGACATTGCCATTGAGTTTATATGAAAATTTTTATTTTTTGTATACTATTAAATCAATAATTGTCCTATTGACCAATTTTAATGGGATTTGAGGGAATTTTATTCTTGGTGTATTTGTTAAAAACAATGTGTTTAAATAAATTTCCATGTTCCGACCAAATATTCGCTCCTTCACGTCACGCTGGATTTTATTCAAATCAGCCAATACGTGCCAACGTATGCTTCATCAACCATAATCACGTTATTCTCTCAGAGGCAGAAGTGCTTTCTTCTACGCGTATAATTCGTATTATGTTCATATGAAAAGGAAAACTACACCGAGAAATTTAAAACTTTAAAACACTTTTAATATCTATGCAAAACAATTTTAATTTAAAGTGTGCATGTATGAAAGTCAATATAAATTGATAATTTTTAAACTCAATATGTTTCTTTTTTATTTTAGATATTTTATACCCTACACTAAGAGTGAAAGGGTATATTCAGTTAGATACGCCGTTTGTAACACCCAGAAGGAAGCGTCTCCGGTATATATATATTTTTGATCAGCCTGACCTCCTGAGTCGATTTAGCGAGGTCTGTCCTTCTGTCTTTTGAAATCTTTACTCCTTAAAAAATGGAAGAGTTAGATGAATGAAACTCATAATTTAGATTACTTCTATACCTACGCTGTATGTGCGAAAGAATAGGCGAAATCGGTCTATTGTGACCTTTGATCTGACCATTTATATTCAAATACCTCATATAAAATTAACATCTGCAGATAATTTTTACTGTATACGTGCTTAGGTAAACTTTTTTTGGTCAAATATATATTGACACTATGCTCGAATACATGAAAATAATGTTTTCCGCTGAAACGACTTGTGGGTCCCAAAAAAAATCGAAATTCGGTACACCTACCCATTTGTAAATATGGGTATCAAATGAATGGAAATTCTTCAGCTATTGAAAGTTTGTAGTTATTTTCAGGATTCGTATACCCTGGTGACCTATATACCACATTGAATGGTAACCACACATATGTGTAGGGTATTCATAGTCGGCTTACACAGACTAAAATTTTGATAATCCTAACTATCATAATAACACCTACTTTAAAGTTTCCCATGTGATCTAACCTTCCCAACTGGTTTTATTTTTATTTGACATTTTAAATTATGTACTGCGACATTTACTTCAATATTGTCACTTTTAATTTTATGTAAGAGTACAAACATTTTTTTACCAATTACCTTTTCACCAATTCACAAATTCTTTAAATTAATAGCGTGAACTTTTAATTTGAAAGCTCATCTGGGTAAAATATATTGAAACAAAATTTCTACGCATTCTGAATAAATTGTTTCAAGTTATCGTGTATACTAACTGACATACAGATGGAGATAACTAAATCGGAAACTGATGCTGATCTAAAATTTATATTTTTTTCGTTGTATTTTTTTTCTTGAAAAACTATCTCATGAAAAATACTTTCTATTCATAGATGTTTACAATTGATACACTCTGATACAAGTTGTAAATAATTCATAACCAAGCCTACGTGGTCAAATTATATATTTAGATTCCAATATCTCGACAATACGTCATACCTGCCCATCCTCCTTAACAGGTTTTAATGACGTCCACTTATATTACAAGTTCGCAAAATTATTTCATTCAAAACCGAAGCAAATTTTCACCCGTATTGTCACCTGAGAATTTGTTTGGCTCAAACGCCATTTTTGGGTGAATGGAGTTAGGAATTGGATATATATGACTTACATATGTGAACTTTAAGGATCCAATATAGCGCCACACATTTTATTTTATATAATACTAAAAATTCATCTTGAAAACGTTTCATATTAAAAAAATATATTTTTTTCATATTTATTATTTTTCTTATTTTTTGTGTCAGTTAGATTTTCGTCGGACAGAATTTGAAAGGACTAATATTATTAAAATTAAAAATACTAATATTTCAAAGTGTCTTTAATATGGAACCATAATGAACCGGATGGCAAAAAAAACGATAATAATGCATTGACATCCAGTTCAATGCAATATTTCAAATCTCAAGTCTTTAGCTCATCGCGAAGGTAGTTTAAAATCAATTACAAAATATCATAATAAAATAAATAAATAATAATAAAAACGTTTTAAAATGCCCTTATATTTTTATTGATCAATATTTTCTCTTAATTATTACTTTTTTCACAAGATTATTTTTTCAATAACTCATATGACATAGAAAGTAAATAGTAATTAATCTTCATTGAAATTTATAATTTATATTTTTAAAGCCTTAAACGTACTGACTAGATTTCATTTTACTGTAATAATTTTCACCCTCATCTCAAGAAAACTAATCTGTTATCACAGCATGACATCGACAATAGCAAAACCACAATCACACCGAACACTATTGTCATAACAGCAACACTCTAAGTAATTGCAAATTCAATTTTTTTCTTTCGTTATGTCATATCAATATCTACACTCAGAAAAAAACGTTACAATTAATATTTTAATTTGGTAATTAATTCATTAGTTTTTGGGTGTAAATTTAGTTGGTATTCAAATTTATTTGGTATTGAAAATAGTGGTAAATATCAGTTTTTTTGTTTGTAAACACCAATGAATATAACAAAATACTGAATACTATTCAATTATTTTTAATTTTTATATTTAAATAACAAACATTTGGAGATTTTAAAAATCATTTTGTGTGTTTATTTTGACTTTAAGTCACTGTCGAGGGGTAGCTAAAAGCGGTTCATGAATACGAAATTTTAATCTAAAATCAATGCAATCATTCGTTGCAACCTTTGTTTGTTTGTTACGCAAATGCCAGAGATGTCAATGTGTTTTAAATGTCCTTGTATTCGAATGCATTCGAGTGCATTTAGCTGTATCTATATATTTTCGTGTGATTTTGTTTGTGCTCAAGTGCTATTGTACGTGAGAAGGATTAGAGATACATATATACGTGATCAATGCTGAAATGATGTTTATTTTGAAAGTTTTCAAAAAAAGTGTAGAGCCTCGAACCATGTATTAATTAAGTTAGATAAAAAATGAAATATTCGGCGATGTCTATTATTTAGTGGCGAATTTCAAAATTCACATTACTTTGCTGATGAAATACATTTATTTTCAGCAACAAACAATTTCTATAGAAATTATATAACGGGTTTTTCAAATGGGACGCTACAAAAGTAGAGCGACAGGGACAGCAAACGACGCCATATTTCTTGCCGCTCTTTTAACATTTCTCTTCAGTAAGGTTTGCCATTTCATGATGGAAAGATATACGAGCCAACAACGAGTCGACATTATTAAAATTTACTACCGAAATTCGGAGTCAGTGGCCTCAACGTTAAGAGCGCTACGTCCAATTTATGGTCGTCATAATCGTCCTAGCAGATCAACAATTGAGCGTCTAGTGGAAAAATTTGAATCCACAGGCACAGTACAAAATGTTCCCGTGCCAGTGAGACAAAGAAGTGCCCCTAGTGTCGAGAATATTGCTACCGCTGAGGCTTCAGTTGAAGAAAGCCCAAATGTGTCTCTCACACGTCGTTCTCAAGCGTTGGGCATCTCTGTGACGTTCTTGTGGCGAATTTTGCGAAAAGATCTTTGCCTACATCCTTACAAAATCAAATTAACGCAAGAACTGAAGCCGCTTGACCACCAGAAGCGTCGTATGTTCGTGAATTGGGCTGAGCAACAACTTGAAAATGATTCGGATTTTCATCGAAAAATCATCTTCAGCGATGAGGCTCATTTCTGGTCTGAATGGCTTCGTCAATAAACAAAATATGCGTTATTGGTCAGACAGTAATCCACACGTACTCCATCATTGCATCCATTGCATCCACAGGCCACACAGCGAATGCCACAATCAATTTATTGGAAACCAAGTTTGGAGAACGTGTTATCTCACGAAATGGTCCAGTCCATTGGCCGCCTCGGTCGTGCGATTTGTCGCCGTTAGACTATTTCCTGTGGGGCTACGTAAAGTCTATGGTCTATGCCAACAAGCCAGCGACGATTGATGAACTTCGTACGAATTTTGAACGTGAAATTGCGCAGTATCGGTCGATTTATGCTTGAAAACCGTCGAAAATTGGGTTCAGCGTCTGGACTTCTACAAGCGTGCCCGTGGTGGCCATGCAAAAGAAATCGAGTTCCATACATAATAGCATCGAACGTAGTTTTACAGCAATAAAGAATTTCATTAATATCCAAAACCGTCTTTGTTTTATTTAAAAAACTTTTGTAGCGCTCTTATTGAAAAACCCTTTATATACGAAATAAAAATAAAATTTTAAAATTGTGATAATGAAACCGAAATCAATACTGTTTACATATTTAATCGGCGCAAAAAAAGTGTATTTTATATTGGTATTCGATGTTTTTTTTTAATTTTTAGTAAAAGTTACCATGTAACAGGTCTGTTTAGTTATTTTCTCCAAATTGTATAAGGTATGATTTTAACAAACATTTGTTTTTTACGAGCCACTTTCCTAATTTTCTGTTTCATTTTAAAAAATAATCAGGCAGTATTAACAGACTTTATTTAACGGTAGAATTATACTGAGGAAAATTGTGTTAAAATAAAATTAAATTTTGTTAACATTGATTATAAACGACGACAAACACAGCTTTTAAAATGTCATTTTAATTTAATATTGTAGTCGCTGTGATTCAAACCAGTGACATTTCGGCGCGTACGATATCGCACTAACCAATCGAGCCACCGCCACTATTAAAATGGCTAAGCCAAATAATGATCTATGTAAGATCAATTCAATTTGGACTACATAAAAACGGTGAAATTGTTAGTTATGTGGGAATAATATTCAGAGAGTATTCATATTCAGCATGAATAATTTTTAAATTTAAGAGTAATTTTGTGGATACTCTTACTCCATATCTTAGGGCCAGTTTTTCAGTGCTAGTTGAACTTTGTTTGTGGTTTAAACTTCGTTTAAAATCTAAATGAAATTTTTCAGTGAACTTCAATCGTCGTTTAAACTTAGTTTTCAGTGCTAGTTGAACTTTGTTTGTGGTTTAAATTTCGTTTAAAATCTAAATGAAAATTTTCAGTGAACTTCAACCGTCGTTTAAACTTAGTTTAAACGACCGATGCGGATGGTTTAAACTACGTTGAAACTTTCAAAGTTTTTGACATGAATTTTTTTCACAACACTTTTCACTATTTTCTGTCGCGGCACTTTTTCACAAACTATTATTAATTTTTGTATTTTTCACACTATGCATTAAAAAAAAAGTCTCATGTGCACTTTAGTTGCTCGATCTCTTGTTTAAATTTAAAAATACATTAATTTTACTTTTCAGAAACAATTATTTTATTTATTTAATTTTGAATGACATTTATCAGAAGTCAAAATCTAGAGAATTATTTGTCATTTGACTGTGGTGCCATATGTATTGTCTTGGTCTGTGTTCATTGTAAACGATCACTGTAAAACGGCTAACAAAATTAAACGACGTTTAATTTAAAGAGAACATTAATTAAACGGAGTTTAAACTACGTTTAAACGAGCACTAAAAAACTAGCCCTTAGTCAGATAAGTCGTTTTAATGAAGTAATTTTTAGAGCCAAAACAGAGTTCGTCTGCATGGTTGTACTCGATCTTCTTTACTGGGTCCTTCTCTCGAGATGTGATTTCTTAGTCATTTGGCAATATTTTACGTTATATTGTGTTATATTTATTTGGGTGGTATATTATTTATTCACGTTACAATTGGCTTCCGATAGGTAGCGTAATATAGAAAAAAAAATTCTGTAAAAATATGTTGACAGTCGCTGGGATCGAACCAGGAACCTTTCAGCTCGTAGCCCAACACAACAGGGACTTTAAGCTCGTAGACGAAGGTACTAACCAATCGAACCTTCGACGCTACAATCATCATAGATACAAAAACCTAAATCTAAAGAGTAAATATGAAATCGTTTTGCATTTTAAGACTGTAAAATTTTATAAAAACAATGAATATTGTTTTTATTATTCAATACAAAAGAACCTACACACAACAAAAATATCGTTTCATGTAAACATTTTCCCAAACAAACACTAATGTGTTTGCGAGCTCATGTTGCTTAGCACAAATGATAAGTAGTGTTTCCCACAAATATTTGTAGTGTTTGCTTCAAATATGGAAAGTGTTTCCCACAATTATTTAAGTGTTTCCCTGAAATATTTAAGTGTTTCCCACAAATATTTAAATGTTTCCCACAAATATTGAAATGTTTCCCACAAATATTTGAAAAATTAGTAGTGCTTGCCACACACATTGGTAGTGTTTACACAATGAAGCGGATATGTTCAATTGACCATCACATTTTTGTGAGCAAATATTTTTATTATAGCATTTTTTACGAGAAGTTATTAGTGCTTTGGGCATACATTTTGCCCTAATTAAATCTCTTGTATTTATTATTTAGTTTAAACAGTTTCATTATTTACAAATACATTAGTATTTGGGAGTAATAATTAAATAATTAATCTTGGGAATTTGATATCCAAAGAACACTAATATTGATCCATTTGAAAATAAAATATGAAATTGATAGTTTTTAATACTATTATAAATTTAAAAAACAAATCCCCCAAATAAAATTTAATTTTTTATGGATCAATCATTTCATGGATCAATCATGGATCAATCATTTATTCGTAAATAATACGACTAATCCATGTTGTTGTGTTAATTATGATGTTGAAAATTTATTTTGTAAAGAAATCCCAAAGGAGTAGAATATTTTACGTTCAAATTATTGTTTATTCGTGGTTTAACTGACGTTAAACATGACTTGAATTTAAATCACATAATTTCCAGCCATATCTGCTTGTTATTCGCTGCTATATTTATAGTGAGAAATGTCATTCGTACATTTCATAAATCATGTTGGATTAATTTGTTGCTATATTTGTTGGAATTATATTTGCTTTTGTCAAAATACCTACACAAATTTGAATTATTTGCTTCGCATTTGCGAGGAGTTTTAGCAAATTTCATTTATTTATTATATATTTAACATTGTTATAATGTCAAACATTTTTGCGCGTAATTTCTGCTTTTGACAGAAATTTAAAAATAATCCACTTAATAATTATTGTATGCTTAATTAGGTGTGAACATGTTTGTTTTACTTAGGTTTATGCATAATTTTTTAAATATGTTTTTATATATTAAAAATATAATTATTAAAATCAAAAGGATAACACGTACATAGCATACAGCGAAATTTAAAATAAACTCTTTAGCCAATAATATAATCAATGTAGGTATTAATACAAAGTAGAATAGTAGGAATTCATAGTAATTTATACATTGGTATCGTATGTAAATCACCTTGAAAAAGTTCTCTAAAATTCAGATTAGTTAACCGAAGTTACAGACTGCGCTTTGTAAATGAGGTTGTGGTTAATCAAACCAACGTTTCATTGAACATGTGATTGAAAAACATGTGTGGTTATCTGAAGTCAGTAAAATTAACCTACATTATTTTGCTATAACCGTAATGTTCGTCTGCGCATTCGGTTGCCATGAACTCATGACTGCATTTTTCATTCATTGTAACGACAACTGAGTACGTTGTTGTATCATCTGTATGGTTGCCAGAAACTTGCTAAATATTATTATGGATAAATGCTCAAATAAATATTCAAAAATGTTAACAAATCGAAAACAATAGGAAATTCATTAATTTAGAAATTATGCCAAATAAATATTAAGAAAGTAATAAATTATCTCCATACAATTTCTCTCTAGCTAGTGAAATATAAAGTAAACAAAAAAATATCTGACAATATGTGTTAATAGAGAGACTTATGAGGGTATTTATCTTCGTGTTAGACCGACTATAACATTCATTATACTTGCTACCCTGCAGTAAAGCCGATTCGTTCAGAAGTAGTTTTTTTTTCTGAGTGTAAAATTAATTTATAATTGATTCATCGCCGATACGACATTTAATTGTATTGATTAAATTTGTAATTATATTAATAAATAAATTAATTGAACAAAAATTACTACTTGTTGTACGAAGTTTGAACCACGTACACGTCACCAACAAAGCTTCTATATAATGAAAGGGAAATGTCAAATACAAATAAGGAGAAGAATATCAAAGTCATGAAGCCGGCCTCAGCAGTCCAGAGGTTGCGCGCTGGACTTGCATTCTGAAGGTCTAGGGTTCGAATCCCGGCTTGAGCATGGGCGCTCGTGGTGATATTAACCACAAAATCGTAGGGAATAGATTTCACAGTACAATGGATACTCAAAAAAAAAAAAAAAAGTCATGATATGCACAAAAAATGTCTAAATTTAGCTAAACAAATTATCAATACAATTAATTTATCATTTTTTCATCGCCATTAGGACATTTAATTGTAATGGTTAAATATTTAATTATATTAACAATAAAATTAATTGAACAAAAATTGAAGCAAATTAACAAACCCGATGAAAAAAATGTTTATTTTATAGTATTATTTATTTATAGGTTTTATTTTATATATATTTTACAACTTTGTTTTTATTTACTACTGCGTTTGAAGTTTGAACCACGTCCACGTCACAAGTAGAGCTATATATAATAAAATGGAAATGTTAAAAACAAATAAGAGAGAAGAATATCAAAGAGATGGTATACGCATGAACGAACGGCAGGACGAATCGAAAAGGCAAGTACACGTTGCGATGAACCAATGTAAAATAAGATCGGTGCAACAGTACCTGTAATACTGTGTAGTGAATTTAAAACTGTATAATGGCTGTAAAACTGTGTATTGTCTCTAAAACTGTCGATTTTTATAAATGGTATATGTGTATATATATATATATATATATATATATATATATATATATATATATATATATATATATATATATATATATATATATATATATTTAAGCATATACACCAACCCAGATAGGACTTAATATATACTATTAAACAATTCGTTTATCCAATTAATTAAATTGATAGAATTATTTTTATTTTGTATCAATTAATCTCAGTTGCTATATTTATGATCAATTTTTTTATAAAACATATCTTTGTAAAACATATGGGCATTTTCAGAAAAACGTCAACCACAACCGAAAAATTCAAAGTGCTCAAATCTTTGATATAACGGTGGATTATAATCTTAATTATATAAATCTAAATATCTGAAACGTATAAAAAAATACTTATAAAGTTACATTACTGTACAATTTCCCTGCAGTGAAATCTAAACTAGATGCATAAACATGTACTATTTATATTACCAAACATGTTTCTAGATCGGTAACTAGTTAAAATGGATGCAGAGAAAAACCAGTTCAAAACTTGTTTCGTAGAGGAACGTGTCAAAATTGTGAAAAACATAATAAATTTTGAACAAATTATATTTCATTTATTTATTTTGTAGAAAACATCTTTCTTTTTAATTTTGTGGTTCCATCGGTTGATTTGTTTTATTTCTTTTCGCCATGGATTCATACAAATATCCTATTTGAAAGGTCGTTACAGCCGTGTATTGATAAAAAGTCCCATTTCAATACATTTCTTGACGGGATCAATTTCATCCATTCGTCCTACGTGATCTAGACAGCAAAACCGTTAGATCTTGATGAGCTTTACTATGTGATATCTCGTCGAATAGCTTACGCCTCTAGTGTTCAATTGGTAAATAGTAACCAGTTTAAAGATGTATTAAAGGAACTAGTTTAGAGAGTTTATGTTTTAAAAGTGGGCGGATCACGCCGAATTTCATCGCATTTTAAGCAGTATTTCTCGAGTTATCGTGTATACGGACAGCAAGACAGCAAGACAGACGTACGGAAGGACGGACAGACAGACGGACATGGCTAAACGGACTCGGGTGGTGAAGCTGATCAAGAATATATATACTTTTCCATACCGGACACGCCTCCTAAGGGGCGTTACAATATCTGCACAAACTTAATATACCCTGTACCTCATAGGTGTAGGGTATACAAAAAATTTCACGAAAAATTAAAAAGGAACAAAATGTACATGTATGTAATTAAAAAAAAATTAATTTGTATGCAAAAAGTATTTTTAGAAAAAGAAAAACATTTTGTGCCGTCCGGAATGTTCAGTCGGAAATTTTTCTCTGATTTATTATGAAAAATGTATACATTTTACAAGCAAAGTGTAAATTTATAAACAAAACACATTATATAAGCTGTTTTTAAAATAATTCAAAAAAATAAATTATATGAAAAATTCGTTGACTTTTTCCATTTTGGACTCGATATGTACTTCCATTTTTTAATTTATACCACTATTTAATTTATGTCTTTTGAACAACGATTTAGAATTTTTAAATTTTTTGCTGATGTTAAGTCCTATTTAAATACTAATAGCAAATTCATTAGTTTTCCTTCGAGACATTAAAGTTTTAAATATACGAATGGAACCCCAAGAAATGCCAATATGTGAAATATTCCAAAATGAATAAAGAAATACAGTCATAACATGAATCAATAAACTCTAAAATAAAGTTTTTGAAACAAATATATTTGACTAGTTTTACTTGCACAACAATTATATTAAATGATTAGAAACACATGCGCATTAAGTTGGCAATATTGCGATAAACTGGCTCAAATCGTATGTTATGTGTGTGCAGAGGGACTCGCAAACTATTGGCTTATCGCAGGCGACACTGGTAACACGTAACTCATTAAACCGCAGAGACGACGAAGCATGACTTCCAACTTAACTATGAATGCTATGTGGCGTGGGTTGAATTGTATACTCGGGTATACCATATAGTGTGGATGGTTGCACTTGGATTTCATATAACGTTTTTGAAATATTTCTGTGTGTGGTGAAATGCTGTTAGAATTTTTGGAATTTTTGGCTAAATGTTCGGGTATACTATAATGTGTATGTTAAGTTTTAATTAAGTGAAATCGTAGATGTCG
This sequence comes from Dryomyza anilis, assembly GCA_951804985.1. Classification (NCBI taxonomy): domain Eukaryota; kingdom Metazoa; phylum Arthropoda; class Insecta; order Diptera; family Dryomyzidae; genus Dryomyza; species Dryomyza anilis. The sequence continues at coordinate 18,642,937 of OX638132.1, forward strand.
AAATTTAAAATTATAGCAGCACATAAATTTAAAATTTCTTTGAAAAATGGTCTTCAATTAACACGTGTTTTTTACGCCTCCTTGTTTAACTTTTGTGCTGCCGCCTTCATCATTAAGTATTCGATCAAAATCATCGAAAGGACTCTAATGAAAATATTGCCATAATCCAGTTGGTATTCAGACCATCAATCACAGAGCCACAACGCCAGTCAAAAAAAAGTGTGACACAATGGACAGGATATTGATTGCAATTGTAAATCCTCATCAAATCAACGTGTAATCAGGACATTCTGTAGACTCAAGATGTTGGACGACATGGAGTGATGAAAAAAATGAATACTAAATGAAACCATGAAAAGGATCAAATGACAGCTATGCTGTTGGTCGTTCGGCAACACACTTTCTGAGCCATTATTGTTGGTTTTGGTCCTACTTCTTTTTTGTATTTTTATTCTTCTTCTACTTTAGCTCCACTATTGTTGTATTTGATTATGTTGTAGTAATTGGAAATCTAATAAAAACGTCAACGTTGGACACAGACGATTATTCCAAACGAGTGGCTGACATTACGTCGTATTTATCGGATTTCCGATAATGCTGTAGGCACAAGATAAAGGTATATAAAAGAAAATGGTCAAAAGTGGTTTTTGTTGTATCTTCATTTTATTTGTACTGTATGCGGTTTAAAACATTTTCGATAGTTTTATTTTAGACGTTCGTATAACTTTAGCATTTGGCATTAATAGAAATTGCATTTATTTTTATAGATTTGTAGTTTTAAACAATACTATTTAATTTTAAAATTATAAAATTTTCTACTTTGTATTTCCTGTCAGTAACTCGGAAAATAGCAATAAATATACTAGGAATATTACAAAAATATGTAAGTAATTTATTAATTGTATTGATAATTTAAATCTTTTTTATGTCTGCTCAGGTTTGCCGTAACACGCGGCTTAATTTGTCGTAACAGCCCATTCCAAGTATGCGCCTATTCCGGATGCAAGCCGCAATCTGCCACGCCTCCTCAGAAGCCGGTCAAAATGCGTGTCGTGCCCGCTGTACCGCTCGATCAACGAGAGAAATTCGATGAGCGCAATACACGTCTTGGACGTTTTCTCTCACCCGATCTGGCCATTTACAAGCCACAACTTACCACCGTGCTCTCGATAACGCATCGTTTGACTGGCTTAATTCTGGCCACCACCACCAGCCTCTTGGGCATCAGTTCACTCGTCACACCCTATAAGTTCCCCGAGTACGTAACCATGCTGGAGGGTCTGGAACTGACCGATGTTACGCTATCGGCTATTAAATTTATTATCACCTATCCGTTTGCCTATCACGCATGCGGCGGAGTACGTCATCTGATCTGGGACACGGGTAGCATGTTGACACTGAAGGGCGTCTACTCCACGGGATATGCGATGCTGTTGATGTCACTGGTCTTAAGTGGCGCCTTCGCGACGTTGTTTAATAAAAACGATGTTGCCGATGTTGTTGAAGAAAATAACATAAATAAAAAATAACTTAAATACTACTAATATATTTGAAGCTTTAGCTAAAATAATCAAACCTCCATTTGTTCTGTTTAAAGTAGTCAACTTTAAACTTCATAAGCTTACTATTGCAGTGACAATATTTTACTCTGCACATCCGAAAACAAGCTGCTGGCTTCACAAAGCCCAAAAAATTGGACGTGTTGCCATAAATATTAAATGTGTACATCCTGCGAACATCCGACAGACATCCTGCGTTGTCGCAACTCAAAAGCTAAATATCGTATTAGGGCTATGAATCAGGGTGGGGTCAAAGGGATATTCAAAGTTTGAAGAACGTTGACAGCGCACAATTCACAACATAACCACTGCCAAGTTCTGACCTCGGAGTAAAACTAGTGCATGGTGGACATTGGTGCGTAAATTCTCGGAAATGTTACAAAAAAAATAAGGATTTTAGTTTATTTTTAAAATTTTTATGGCTTAGTCACACAGTGCAAATTTCCACTCAACAACTTTCCATATTTTAGGGCAAAACAGGGTTAGTGATTTCGAATGTGAATTCCGTTCCGCTGCAACACTTCTAGGTTACAATATAACTTTTTTGAAAATATTGAATTACGTTTATAAATTTAATAATACGTAAATTAAATACTAAACCTTTTTAGAAATTTAAATATCGTTGTTGTAGAACTAAAAGTCATCAAACACATGTTCATGAAAATCTTAAATTTCAACTTTGTTGGTAATTATTACAAAAAGTAATTGATATAATTTTAATTTTGAAATACCAATTGATTGATTCACATTTTCTAATCATTTGGTGAAAATATTGAGCTCATAGAATAAAAATTGAAAGATATACAAATATTTTTGTAACTGCATTTCGAAAATGTTGTTGGTGACTTTTAGATGTACAACGACGATATACAAAACATGTTTCTCGATAAAATGGTATTTTTAGTGGTCATACAGTAGCCAACTATTCTAATATTTTTAAATTAATATTTTTAGGGATACAGGAAAAATAAAATCAGTACTAAATCAAAAAATATTGTTGTATTCTATCATATAGAATATCGGATCCGGTTCTAGTTACATAATTTTTAAAATAGCGGTTCGGATTACGGTTCTAATCAATTAAATTTTATGGGTTCCGATTTCGGTTCCCCACATTTCTTGCAAAAATCGAAACGGTTACGATTTCGATTCCGATTTGGGTCCCAGCTTCTATCAAATCAATTAATTCCATTTTTAAAATTTTTATAATCTGACCTTTATGTTCGAGCCTCGATTTTATAGAATGAGACTGTTTTTTAAATGTTCCCAATAAATGTTTTTTTTTGTAGTTAGGTCCCAAAAGTATCCAATTTGACCAAAAAAAAAATTACGCAGATCCTAGTTGAACTTTAAAGTGTTCAGTATGCTAATTGATTTCCTTTTCCTTCTATACAAGTTATATTAAAAAACAAAAATTTAAATTAATATTTTTAAAATTATATACCATATATCGACGCCCCTTACGAAAACTATTATATATTTTTTCCCTTACGAAAATAAATACGTTATTTTTTGAGGTTCAGAAAAAAAGTATGTTATTGTTTTTGATGAGAAAAATAATACGTTTTATGGTTTTGCCAGGAACTCTATTATGTTTTTGTATGTATATCCGTGTATCTACGAATATAAAAATGATTCAAATTTTGCGAAGAAGATTGGAATCTTTTGTTGAACATGAATAATGCATTTATGATTGGGGCCTTCATATAAAACCTGTACATATTACAGCATTTAATAAATATATGTAATCGTTTTATAAAGACCACAGACCATTGGAAACTTATATCAGTCATGAAATTAAACCTCAATTTTCTGTAACAGTCTAGATTTCATAGGAGACACGGAATCATAACTTTTCATGGGTGATGTTTTTACTCTCGAAGGTCATCTACCAAGAGGTAGAGCGGTGAAGAAATATATTTTCAAATTATTTTTTTGATGTTGGCTTCGCTGGTGTTTGAACCAACGACGTTTCGGCTTGAATTCCAACACACTAATCTTCTGAGTCACCTACATAATATATGGTAATGCATATTTTATATCATTATAGCAAAATTATTTTGAATTTTGTCAAACAAATTTTACAAATGACATATATCAAAACATAAAAGCAACGCAATATGATTTTGAAAAAAAAGCTCCAATTTTCGTCTAAAAATTTGAAACATAATAATTTTCCACAGAAAACTGTTTGTTGTACTAATTTTCTGTGAAATTTTGAGAACATTATAATATTCGTTATTTAAGTAAAAATGAAATCGTATTCGTTTAAAAGTGATATATACTTTTTTTCGAAAGACAATTTTAATATAATAGTTTTCGTAAGGGGCGTGAATATGTATATACACCATCCTATTTCATAAAATGCTAAATCGACTAAGCATATTTTAACGTTTTTCCATTTTTAGATTCTGTATATCCTGTCAAATGTTGGTACAGATCGGTCGATCCTATCCCTATCACAAATTACAATAAATGAACAATTCTAAAAATTTGCAATCCATAATTAGACTTAGGGCCAGTTTTTCAGTGCTAGTTGAACTTTGTTTGTCGTTTAAACTTCGTTTAAAATCAGAATCGATTTTTTCAATGAACTTTAACCGTCGTTTAAACTTAGTTTAAACGACCGATGCTGTTGGTTTAAACTACGTTTAAATTTTCAAAGTTTTTGACATGCATTTTTTTCGCAACACTTTTCACTATTTTCTTCGCTGTGTTGTTTCACTTTATTGATTGTTGTATTTTTGCACACTATTTATTAAAAACAACTCTCACGTCCACTTTAGTTGCTCGATCTGTTGCTAATATTTAAATTTACATTAATTTTATTTTTCTGAAACAATGTTTGTATTTATTTTATTTTAAATGACATTTATCATAAGTCAAAATCCAGAGAATTATATATCATTAGCCTGTGGTGCCGTATGTATTGTCTTGGTATGTGTTCATTTTAAACTACCACTGAAAACTGCTAACAAAATTAAACGTAGCACTGAAAAAGTGGCCCTTAGTATACTCACTTGGAAGTTTTTTAATTTTGTAATTTTCTAAGTAGACTTATCAGTTTTTTGCATGGGAGGCAAACGGATGATTGATATCATCCATATATTTGAAGAAAAGTCATTTTCATTCATGTTAGTTTTTCGTGAAAATATTGAAGGTAATTTTTATCCGCCGGGAATATACCCAAAATGTGTATTTATGATTTCAAAATACATAAGCCGAATGAATAAAACGAAAATGAATTAATATTTATGTGCATTTCAATTTTTTGGAACTCTCTATTAAAAATTAATATAATTTTTCGTCACTATTTGTTAAATGTAAAACTCCATAAGAATATATCGAGGGCATATATTCAATACTGCCTATACTGTATACAATTTTGACGAACATGAGTTTTTGATGGAGAACTCTTCACTGATGGCATCTATGACATTTTTGTATGCTAATGCGCACTGCTTTATCGATATTTAAAAATTACTAAGTATTAGGGTATCACTGGACAGACTTTTAATATTCAATGATTTTTGTTTCTTTAGGGTGTGTGTGAATTCGACTAAATTGCTGACTAAACTAAATTATGTCGGTTTTCAATTTAGCATATGTTCGAAGAGACTAAATTGAATTAAACTTTGATGACAGCAAACAGACATATGATATTCGATGGATTATGGACTTTAAAAATGACCGGTTACCGAATGGCGATCGAATGAAAAGCCGTTCAATTTTGTTTAGTCAGCAATTTAGTCGAATTCGCACACACTCTTAATTTCAATCAATATGGAAAATACGAAAACTACAACATGAAGTTATTTCATAAAATTTGCTCTATAAATTTGCAAAACCCAGACGACTCTCGTCGATTTGATAGCTGGCAACACTGTTGGAATGTATTTGCCCAATTTCCGTGTCACTGTTGTAACAGTCACATCATGAATATGTCAACCCGAGTGAGGTTTTGTTTTGTAATATTGAAAAATTGTATGAATTGAAAAAATAAAAATAATAGTCACAGAATTTTGTAAAACATTTGCAGTGGAAATTGTAAATTTTATGTGGGTATGTTTTATGCAGGAACTCTGCATGTGTTTCAGTTTTATTCAGTCTTTTAGTGCAAAATATTTACTGAATTGACATACCAACCTTTTTGTAGAGACAGAAAAAAATGCATATGAGTTGTGAAAGAAACGTATTATATTCATAAATATTTTACAATATAAATGAATTAAAAAAAAACCTTTTATAAAAAAATAATTTATTTTTTATTAATTTATTATATATCTTTTTACATTTGTATGCTATTGGTGAATATTTGTAATATTTCATATTTTATGTCGACGTAACACTAGACGCGTCCACTTTAATATAAGAGTTTAAGAATTATTACTCAATAATTATAGTATTAAACTTTTCGCAGCTTTTTTGTAAAATTTAAAAACTCCAAATATCGGTATTTTAAATGTAGCTTAACATTGGCTATTTAATTAAATGAAATACAATATATTTGACTATGTGGACAATTTTAAACAGTTGATTTATGTATTGATTTATTAAGTTTTTTTTTTATATTGCAATTATAATATTGACTCTAGTTTAGTAATAAGAGATTTATATAAAAAACATTTTCAAATAGATGAATTTACACGATGCAAATATAGGCTTTCCCAAGCATATTTTAGCAGTCATATCATATATCTTTGGAGATTTTTGTAAACAAAATTATTATTGCATTGCAAAAAAGTATTATAATGACAGTCAAATATATTTTTGTTTTCGTTCAAACATATTTATGTTTATAATAACTAATTTTTGATGGTCTTGAGAACATATACAATGTATGTTTGGCTGTGGAAAACATTGTATTTATACGTAAACATAATTTATAAAAATATATGTGTATATATAAGGTGTTGGAAATCAAAAATGTCTATGCTATAATATTTTGTGAAAAACACGAATAATGTTAATTTAAAATTATAATTATCTGATAGGATTTTTCGTAAACAATCAAATTGAACATTTTTCATACCCATATTGACCTTATTTAATATAAACTGTCAGATAGAAACTTATCTGACTTATTAGAATAAAAAACCAGTTGGGAAGGTTAGATCACATGGGAAATTTTAAAGTAGGTGTAATTATGATAGTTAGGATTATCAAAATTATAGTCGGTCTAAGCCGACTATAAATACCCTACACATATGTGTGGTTACCATTCAAAGTGATATATAGGTCACCAGGGTATACGAATCCTGAAAATAACTACAAACATTCAATCGCTGAAGAATTTCCATTCATTTGATACCCATATTTACAAATGGGTAGGTGTACCGAATTTCGATTTTTTTTTGTGAACCACAAGTCTTTTTGCCGGAAAACATTATTATAATGTATTTGAGCATGATATCAATATATATTTGACCAAAAAAGTTTATCTAAGCACGTATACATAAAAATTGATCTTTATATGTACATTTTATATGAGGTATTTGAACAAAAGTGGTCGGATCATAGGTCGCAATGGACCGATCTCGCACATACAGCGTAGGTATATTAGTAATCTAAGTTATAAGTTTCATTTATCTAGCTCTTCAATTTTAAAAGTCTTAGGGATTTCAACAGACAGACAGACGGACAGACAGACAGACGGACAGACAGACGGACAGACGGACATCGCTATATCGACTCAGGAGGTCATGCTGATCAAGAATATATATACTTTTCCATACCGGAGATGCTTCCTTCTGGGTGTTACAAACGGCGTACCAAACTGAATATACCCTTTCACTCTTAGTGTAGGGTATAAATATTGACAGTTTCAACATTTTATGTGTTTGGCAAGCAAAACCATACTTTTAGTAAATGATTAAAAGTTTATTAAAAAAAAAATATAGTGATATATTTTTATACGTACTTGAAGAAATAATGATTTAATTGAAATTGGTCGTTAAAAGTTCAAAAATGTCTTTAAGCACTTTGCGCAACATCACAGGATCATATTTTTTTACTTTTAAAAGCTTGATCTTAGTTTTAAAGGCCCTAGTTTCAGAAAATCGACACTGAGCGAATCATTTTAACATTTTTGGTTTTTGAATCAGTCTATTATATTTATTCCAAACTTTTAGGAAACGCATAGCGCACAAATTTACAAATAAATAAGCGGAAAATGAGTTTCATATATATAGAGAGTGGAACAATCTCCTTTTAAAATTCATCGCATGCTCAAAATGCAAAGCTCTCGTGCTATACGTCTTGATAGTAGTAACAACCAGTGTGACCAGATTGGGCGATATTTTTTACATCGTAGCGCTTTTTATTTTACAAAAAGGACGGGGCGACTTTTTAGGCTCTTTTGGAAATTAAGAAGCTCCTTTTTAAAATAAATGTATTTTGGTATTCCGATTTTCGGTAAACGACACCAGGGAAATAACACGTATAGGCACATGTTTATTGAAAATTGATACTAGTAGTTTGTATTTTACTTTAATGGGAAGTACAGAATAAATTAGAAATTTGTATTTTTAAATTTAAGGTGGACAAATCATTACAAATACTCATTGTTTTAGATTTCTTATCATAACCCACAAAGAGGCAATTACAAAAATTTCCAAAAATCCAAATATAATAAAAATATTTAATAAATTTATTTATCAAATTAAAAATCTTAATGATGAGGACTTAGAAGTAAACTTCAAAATATTTAAAATTATAATAAAATAATTCTCCTCTAAACATCCCAGTATACTAAATTGTTTCGATATTGCAACGAAAATGTAGCGAAATGTAAGAGAATTTTTCTGACCAAGACGGTCGACTGAATTCGAACCGAGATAATGAAATTTTCTCGTTACGAGAATTATTTCAGAATCGAACCATTCTAGAAGCTCTTGACGACAGCATACGTTTAAATAAATGCGTCCATTGTGGTTGACATATATTAAAACTAGTCAAAAACTGTTCGGTTACTGGTAGTGATTTGAAGAGTAGATCCCTACCATTAAAACTGGTCAAAAACTGGCCAAAAACTAGTCTCCTACCAGTAAAACTAGTCAAAAACTGCTCGGTTACTGGTAGGGATTTGAAAGTAGATCGCTACCAGTAAAACTAGTCAATTCTGGTGAGTTACAAAGTGACGGATTTGAAGAGTAGATCGCTACCAGTAAAACTAGTCAATTCTGGTGAGTTACAAAGTGACGGCTCACTTTGCTAATAAATATTGAATATGAAGCAACAATTTTTTGTTTGTATTAAGTGACAACAGAAAACATCGAACAAAACAATTTAATAGCCCTATTCTAACGAGCAATGACAAAGTAATGACTAAAATGAGGTGAGTGACAATTGTCACGAAATGGTATTCTAGCAGCAACGTGACAATAAAAACAGTTACAATTGTTATGAAAATTGTCACCAACTAAAGAGGAGATGACAAGGAGTTTATTCTTTAAAATATGTGTGTTTTTTTTATTAGTTTTTACTTATGCACTTTATGCGGTTCGATTTTCTGCGACATTCAGATGGAAAACACTGTCCGATGTATTTGGAATTCAAATTTGTTTACCCAATTATAATTATATTTGCGCCTTGAAGAAACGACCGAAACTCACTATTAACATAATACACGTCGCGTAAATCACAAATAGCAAATCACAAAGTTGCAAATAGTGCGGAAATATCACGTGAAATATGTTCGAATATTTAAAATTTAAAATTGTGTACATTTGAATTTTAATTTTTTGACAGTTAATATTGAAAAAAGCTTTTCACCACTGAGTTGAGTTTCAATTTGTCACGTTTAAAGTAGAATACAGTAACAAATATTATAACAAAGGCATGACACGGTGAATGACAACAATTCAATGACTAGACTTTGCCACGTAAATGCCAGTATACGGCTATAAATCTCTTCTGTGAATTGCTGCAATATCTTCGAAGTTTATCGTACCGAGGTAAATAGGCTTTGTTTTTATGTTTTTGCAATCTTAAAACATTATTTTTTTGCAGCAGATCATAGTAGTGTAGATGTCGGACAATCGGAAACGCCAAAACCTGTACTATTGGTCTGTTCTTGAGCTTTGTAAATTAAAAAATAAAAATTATTTTTGCTTTTTACATGTCGAGTTTATAGCTAGTTTCTGACAGTTTGTGGTAAGTTTTTGACCAGTTATTGACCAGTTTGTGGCAAGTTTTTAGCCAGTTTTTCTCCAGTTTTTGTCCTGTTTTTGTCCTGTTTTTGACCAATATTTGACCAGTTACTGGCTAGTTTACCGCCCAGAAACCGAAGAGTTTTACTGACTAGTTTCTCGTAGGAAGGTGAGTGACACCGCTTGCGAGTTACTTGTAGGGTTCTAACTAGTTTTTTAACTGGTAAGTTTACTTTCCAGAAGCTAGACAAGTGAATAGTGATACTGGTAGGAATTGTTGCTTGGGTACTAACTATCATCAATTTCCATTGCATTTTGTTTTCTGTGAATTTTACTCCTACTGGGTACTCTGTATTAATTTGTCGTATATTATTTTAATATTCAATTTCAATTTAAATAAAATAGTTTTCGAAAATAAGTCTACGAACTTAACACCTGTTTACATTTTTTTTTAATTCTGAACGAACATATTTCTGAGATCTTAAACCAAAATAAATAAAAATGAAAAATTCAATACATTTATTTTTATTGAAATAAAGTGAAATTAACATAAATTATAAATAATTAATATAAACTGTATATATTTTAAACAATAATAAATACAACAATAAAGAAAAAGTCACCTTCAAAACAATTGAATACAAAAATCATTAAAAAATAGTTTCGATATAATAACGAGATCGATTTTTTTGTCGAAGCCACGTCGAGAATTTGTCGATACACTGCATTGTAAAAATTTTAATTGTACATAATTAAAAATAAATGAAATGTTATTAAAAACAATACTAATTTTAATATTGGGCGCTTTTTGGGCTCCAAAATTTTGGAAAACGGCACGTTTGTTCAAAACTATCTGGTCATACTGGTAACAATTCCCATGGTCGGAGTTTAACTTTTGCAATTAGTGCAGAAATCCGCAGTTGCCATGCTACCGTTTACCTCGTATAAACTCTAAGCTCCTTTCGAATGATTTCAAGTTGTTGTTGTTGATAAGTTCACCACGCTTAGACTACAAATGCATTGAAAAAAAAAAAAACACCACCACAAACGCATTGAACGCCAGACAACCGAATCAAATCGAGTTGAATAGAGCCAATTTGTCTGTTTTCCTTGGTTGGGGGTCCCAAAAGTCATTGAGAGTCTTGCTGCCATAATCACGTAATACATAAAAATAAAAAGAACAAAAATTGAAATAGGCCAAAATTCTCCAATTCGGTCAACCAGAGCAACCAGAGCGAAATCTCCGGAAAGACAAAGTTGAAAATAAGGTCGTCGTCATTCATGGAATTGGTAGCATTTGCATTTTGCACTTTACTGAGTAAATTATGCAAAATAAATGCCAAAACCTGAAAGCCCGAAAACGGTAGGAAATGCTGGAAAAATAAAAACATGAATGGTAAATTGTGTTGTGTGGCGGCATTTTATGAATTCGTGCTGAGGCATGGTCTGAGTCTAGGTATCAAAAAAAAAAGTAGCTGACTCTTGATGGGTGGTGATACTGGTGGTGGTGATGGCGAGTTTTGAGCCAATTGAATTGCAAAACTTTCGCTTTGTGCAATTTGAGTAGCAAAAGTGTTTTACATACTTGAGCTGTGAGTGCAAGTGAAAAATGACGAGTCAAATAATAAATTGAGCGGCAAATTGCGCAATTTTAAACAAAGAGAGAAAAAACTACATTTTTTCGGTAACTTGCAACTGGCATTTATTAATTTAAGTAAATTTATGACATTTTTCAAAGTTTATTTAATTAGTAGAAAAGTCATTAAAAAAATAAATTAAATGCATAAATCCATTGCCAGGCAGGCAGCGTCTTTTGGCCAACATGTGGCACAATAACGTAGGTACTTCTTGCTAAGTACCACCGAAGAAACGAGGCCACGAAAATTTTAATTATAAATAAAGAAGCTGCTTTATTTGCTGACAGCCGCTGTAATTGCTAATTCTTTTTTTCGTCAACACACTTTACTAAAATCTTCCACAATTTTCTGCACATTGCTGCTGTGCGTCAAGTCTTTGTTCCACAATCCATTCGTTGTCCCAACGTCACACAACAAGTGGCCATACACTTTGGCGAGGAGAGTTTTAACGTAATGTTTGCCGAATAAAGTTAAGTCACATGAGCGGTACTTAAAATTGAGATATTAATATTAATAAATTCTATCGCTACTGAATTATTCGGTGGGCAAGAATGAGGCTGTGGCAACCTCCTTTAGAAAGCAAGAGGTTGTTTTAACCTCCAAGTCAGCAAGCAACCTCCAAGTCGTTGAGAATGAGGTTGTTATAACCTCCAATTAAAATTTTATTTAAAAAGGTTTTTTATATATAAAAACTTTTATATATTGAAAATTTTCTAATCAAAAAAACAGAACTATTTCCATTGCCACATATACGGACAACTAATAATATTTTTTTTGTTTATCATTAAATCCTAAATAATAAAAAATATAAAATAATTTTTCTAAAAAAAAACAAAATTTTCGAGTTTAGATTAAGTTATCTTAAAAACTTATTGAGATATTAGAATTCATTAGTATACTAAAATTAGTGTTGACAATAATGAGAAAAATTGCTTTTAAGTTTTTTCGTTAAACTATTTTTCCACAGTATTATTAAATATTTTTATTCCAACTAGTGGGCTAAAATGGCTTAAAAACAAGATTTCAATTATCTCAAAAACGTTAGGTAATAGAAAAAAAATTAGTATGCAGTCAAAATCAGCACCAGCAAGTTATATAGAATTGATGTATGGGACGATCATGGCAAAAATTATGTTGGGTTGTGTAAATGATCATTTGCCCAACTAGCACTAAACATTACTTTTTTACAACATACAACATTATGATATTGGCAAAATTTCAGCGGCACAGGTGATGGTACTTTTTGAGATATCGTCACTATCATGCCAAAGGGGCGAATCTGCAATTTTTGACATTTGCGTTTTTTTTACATTTTTGAATGTAGTTTTTCCTCAAGTATACTGTGCTAAAATCGCGTGTCGTTTTGTTGGATATATCTAGCCACAAAAGTCAAAACCAAAAGGGCGAATTTGAAAAATTGAAAATCTTGTCATGTCAGAAGGGCGAATCTTTCGTTTTTAGCCATAACTATTTATTGGTACGAGATAAAATAGTAGTGTGAAGGCATTTATTGTTTGTTTTTAAAGCACCTATCGATCTGCATCATTACTTAAAAATATTTTCTTGCAAATAACAAAAATTCGAAAAATTGAAAATCTTGTCATGCCAAAAGGGCGAATCTTTCCTTTTTCGCCATAACTATTTATTGGTACGAGATAAAATAGTGGTGTAAAGGCATTTATTGTTTGTTTTTAAAGCACCTATCGATCTGCATCATTAATTAAAAATATTTTGTCAAACATTAATTTGCCATTTGTTATTTGCAGGAAAAAATGTGTAGCAAAATATTTTTAAATAATGATGCAGTTCGATAGGTGCTTTAAAAACAAATAATAAATGCCTTCACACTACTATTTTATCTCGTACCAATAAATAGTTATGGCGAAAAAGGAAATATTCGTCCTTTTGGCATGACAAGATTTTCAATTTTTCCAATTTCTTCGTTTTTTTGCTATAGCTTTTTATTCGTGCAAGATGAAATAGTAGTTTAAAGGTATTAGTTGTCTGTTTTTAAAGCACCTATCGATTGGCATCATTATTTAAATTTGCCAAAAAAATGTTCCTTTAAATAACAAATGGCAAATTAATGTTTGGCAAAATATTTTTAAATAATGATGCCAATAGATAGGTGCTTTAAAAACAAACAATTAATTCCTTCACATCACTATTTTATTTTTAGCTAATAAAAAGTAATAGCATAAAAAACAAAAATATTTGCGTTTTGGTCAGGATATAGCCTCACAAAATTCGTATTTATAATTCAGTAAATTGTCCGAATCCAAAGATATTTTATATACGTTATAATAATTCATGAATAAACCAAAATAACAAAAAAATTGAAAACGAGTTGGGAAAGTTAGGTCACATGGGTAAGTTCGGTCATATGGGACGGACTGTTATAGTCGTTCGGGCCCGACTATGGAATACCCTACACCTTAATGTGAGATATTTAATTGTATACCTCATAATATTATTCACATATCAGAAATTACGTCTCATATAATTTAAAAAATTGATATAAAAGTATAAAATATCTAATAAAAAAATTTTAAAAATAAAAGTGGGCGGACCACGACTATATTTAATATTTTGTTAGACAAATATTTCACAGATTTGATTTTAATAATTTACGGATCAAACTTCCACTATGAAATCCCGGGAAATAATGAAAAAAAAAGTGGGCGGATCACGCCCATTTTTGGACCACATATTTTTAGGTGAATTATAACAATATGTTTTAAATTTTATAACCATATTTTGAATACTTTTCGAGTTATTAGTTCCTAAAGAGTTATATAAAAGTGACTTGTATGGGAGGTGGGCGTGTCCGTTGACCGATTTGGCTCATTTTCAAACTTAGTTCCTACTTTTGGCTAAAATATATTGAGACGAAATTTCATCGTATTCTGATCAGTATTTCTCAAGATTTTCTGTATTCGGACAGCAAGACAGCAAGACGGACAGACAGACAGACGGACATGGCTAAACGGACTCGGGTAGTGATGCTGAATATATATACTTTTCCATACCGGACACGCCTCCTAAGGGGCGTTACAATATATGCACAAAGTTAATATACCCTGTACCTCATAGGTGTAGGGTATAAATACTAAATTTTTCTAATTTTTAAAGCACTTCACCTTTAAAATATGATTTCCCAACATTTTTAAAAATGCACATTCGCCCCTTTGGCATGACAGTGACGATATGGAATATTTTCTATATGTATTATATATGTGTCACGCTCAAACTTTCAAAAAGTATTAATTCCTGTTCCCTGAAAAATAAAAACATAATGAAAAGATATAGGTATTATTTTATTTCATCATAATCAAAACAACAGAACTATTTCCATTGCCACATATACGGCCAACTAATAATATTTTTGTTGTTTATCATTAAATCCTAAATAATAAAAAATATAAAATAATTTTTCTAAAAAAAAATCAAAATTTTCGAGTTTAGATTAAGTTATCTTAAAAACTTATTGAAATATTAGTATTCATTAGTATACTAAAATTAGTGTTGACAATTATGAGAAAAATTGCTTTTAAGTTTTTTCGTTAAACTATTTTTCCACAGTATTATTAAATTTTTTTATTCTAACTAGTGGGCGAAAATGGCTCAAAAACAAGATTTCAATTATCTCAAAAACGTTAGGTAATAGGAAAAAAATTAGTATGCAGTCAAAATCAGCACCAGCAAGTTATATAGTATTGATGTATGGGATGTTCATGGAAAAAATAATGTTGGGTAGTGTAAGTAATTGATCATTTGCCCAACTACAACTAAACATTACTTTTTATACCCTACACCTATGAGGTACAGGGTATATTAACTTTGTGCATATATTGTAACGCCCCTTAGGGGGCGTGTCCGGTATGGAAAAGTATATATATTCTTGATCAGCATCACTACCCGAGTCCGTTTAGCCATGTCCGTCTGTCTGTCTGTCTGTCTGTCTGTCTGTCTGTCTGTCTGTCTGTCTGTCCGTCTTGCTGTCTTGCTGTCTTGCTGTCCGAATACAGAATAACTTGAGAAATACTGATCAGAATGCGATGAAATTTCGTCTCAATTTATTTTAGCCAAAAGTAGGAACTGAGTTTGAAAATGAGCCAAATCGGTCAACGGACACGCCCACCTCCCATACAAGTCACTTTTATATAACTCTTTCGAAACTAATATTTCGAAAAGTATTCAAGGTATAATTATAAAATTTAAAACCTATTGTTAGAATTTACCTAAAAATATGTGGTCCAAAAATGGGCGTGATCCGCCCACTTTTTTTTTCATTATATCCCGGGTTTTCATAGTAAAAATTTGATCCGTAAATTATTAAAATCAAATCTATAAAATATTAGCCTTTCAAAATTTTAAATATAGGCGTGGTCCGCCCAATTATATTTTTCAATTTTTTTTTTTAGTTTTTTATACTTTATATAGTTTTTTTTTAATTTATGGGGATATAAGACGTACATTTCTGATATATGAATAATATTCTGAGGTTCAGCATAATTAAAAATTTAAAATTAAGGTATACAATTAAATATTCCTCATTAATATCTCCACCAAAGGTGTAGGGTATTCCATAGTCGGGCCCGACCGACTATAAAAATCCGCCCCATGTGACCGAACTTACCCATGTGACCTAACTTTCCCAACTCGTTTACAACATACATTATGATATTGGCAAAATTTCAGCGGCACAGGTGATGGTACTTTTTGAGATATACTTTCTGTAAAACTGAAATAGGACCTTAGTGTTTTATTTTACTTCACGTTCAATTGATTAACACCACTTTTGTGATATTTATGCAGCATTTTCAAATTTATAAGCACCAAATCTTTGGAACCACATCATCTCCGAAGCTGAAATGTTGCATGTATGGGTGAAAATTTGTCAACCGTACCCACTTTAAAAATTGTATGCTTCCGATTTGGATGAAATTTTGTGAACTTTTAATATAAGTGGACCGCATTAAAACCGGTTAAGGACCAAATGCTAGTATGACTGGTAGTTTCAAAAACCGCAAAAATTATTGGTTAATAAAATTATTTGTTCGAAAATAAATATTTTTGTTTTAAATATCATTAAAAATATTTTCTTTGATTGTTTTATGACTCGTATGAGAAATTAATAAATGTGTTTTCGTCTATTTCTGAGCCCTGGTACAAAAAAACGCCACTGATGGAATCACTTAAATCATGACCCTCTCTCATTTGGTTTCGGCTTATTTGCCCTAGTCTATGAATTCTATATTATTAGCATTGTATATGTGTTTGTGGTCATTTATGTGTTTTTGGTGAAATATTTTTTGTACGTTTTCTTTTATTTCTAATTACATTTCTTGCAGGAATTATGTTTTGACGGCTTGAATTAATGTTGGTTTCGTTTCTTTGTCGGTGACGGTTGTTTTTGTTTTAGCGCATGCATTTGTGATTAGAACAGTGTTATTTAAAAATTAAAACAAAGTAATATAAATTTTATAAAGTGTAGTGTACATTGTTTTACATTATTGTCTAACAATTGATTTAACCAATAGTTAATGTGCAATTATTCAACTAATTGCACACATTTTTTGTAATAATTGCATAAAATAATTCTGTTGCATGTAAATTGTTATTGTTAGTTTATTTGTGATTTCCAATTCTTCTTTGTGCTATATTTGTTTACGCTAAACTCTTGTTGTGTTGTTAGTGTGTTCAAAATCAGTAGCATTAACCCTTGCGTACCTAAAAATTTTTTTTAGCACTAAATTCTTAACTTTGTGTTTTTCGATAGTTTTATACTATGGATTTCTTATCAGTTGAAAACTTCGCTGCCTCCTCACTGAGGGACAAATGTAAAAGTCAGAACATTTTAAACTCAATGTTTTCCTGTTCTGGTCCCTGTGGTCAATTGTACCACGCTACATGTGCTAATATTTCTACTGGATGCACTGAATTTTTATGTTCAGTGCATTCAGGTTTACAGTGGTACTGTCCTACTTGTAGACCCCTTTCTCCATCTGTTTTTTTTTGTTAAAATTAAAAACTTTGGTGAAAAACTTAGTATTTTAAATTCAAACTACAGTGAAATATTAAATTCGTTAAACGAATTTAGCTCAATAGTAGAAATTAGTGATACCGCAAATAAGCCAGACTGTGTTGAAGATAATACAGCTATTATTAATGAATCAGTCTCTGATAATGAACCTTCAACTAAAAAAGTTGAAAAAAAACGCAAACGAAAATATAATAATAAATCTTTAAGTCCTCCTAAGGCTAAACGTAGTTCCCAAACAACTTCTGTTACCCCTTCTGTTCCTTCTATTAGTCCACCACTAATAGCAGTTACACTGCCCAAAACAACCACAAGTAGTAAGACACCAGTTAGTTCAACGTTAAAGGCAATCCCAAAATTAAAAAGAATTTTTTTATCTCGGTTGATGCCTGACACAACAACGGAGAATGTTTCGAATTTTATAAAAATGAATAAACTCGTGCCAACTGACACTTACATTTCTTGTAAAAAAATCGGAAACAGGCCAACACATGCATCTTTTACTTTGTCAATTGCGGAAGAACATGCTGCGGCCGTTATCAGTTCAAATCTGTGGACTGATAACATCCTTGTTTCCGAATTCAAAACCAAAAGAAACAATAGACCAACTAAAACAGTCCACCAAAATCCAAAAAACTTAAGCGTATCTCCCTTTACTACCAAAACGTAAGGGGATTGCGTTCAAAGACTCGGGATCTCTTTTTATCTACTCAGAATTTCGCGAACGATATCATCGCGTTAACTGAAACATGGCTAAATAAGAGCTTTTCAAATGTTGAATTATTTGATAATTCATTCAATGTTTTTAGAAAAGATAGATTTGACATCGAAAAATCTCCAGTCGGTGGTGGAATATTAATAGCAATAAAGAACAACTTAATAAGTTCCTTATTAGAAATTCCAATAGCTGCTTCATTAGAGCTTATTTGTGTTAGGATTGTACTTCACAATTCCTGTGTATATGTCTTAAACGCTTACATTCCTCCGAAAAGTAGCGTAGAAGTCTATGAGACCTTATCTAAGTCCATAGATTTTGTATTGGAAATGCTTAATAGTTCTGATGATATCATACTTTTAGGTGATTTTAATTTACCAGATTTAATATGGAATAACTCTGACGACGACACATATTTCTGTGCGTCTAACTCTAAATCTCGACAAGAACAGATTTTTGTTGACACTATATCATCTGACTTACAACAAGTAAGTTGTATTACTAATTGTCTGGAACGACAACTTGACTTAGTATTTACTACAGATAGTAACAATGTTGTAGTTACAAATTCGACGAATGTTCTAATGGACATTGATGCATATCATCCGCCTCTAACAATATTTTATCAATCTGATAGAGCGAATATCATTAATAGTAAATCTGCAGACAAGGCTTATGAATTTAATTTTAAAAAAGCCAACTTTTCATTGTTAAATGAATTGCTGTCTGCTAAAATTGATTTAATATCAGACTATATTAATGATAATGAACTTGATGTTGCCATAAACTATTTTTACCATGAACTCTTTTCCTGCATAGCACAATCTGTACCATATAGCCTTAAGTTCACTAAGATCTCATCGTATCCCTGGTACACTAAGGAATTGAAGATGCTACGTAACTCTAGGAATAGAGCATGGAATAGATATGTCAGCAGTCAAGACCCAAGTGACCTAGAAACATACAACAAATTGTTTCTGGAATTCCAGTCTATATCTAAAATTCTGTACACTGAGTATATTGATAAAATGAAGATACAAATTTTATCAGATCCAAAAAAGTTCTGGGGTTTCATCAATACTAAAAAAAAGAGCGATGGTTTTCCTGCTTCTTTTAAAAATAATGATGGATTCACTAGCGACCCTAATGTCATATGTGGCCTATTTGCAAGCCTGTTTAAACAATCATTCTCTAATGATTCTTTTATAACCGATGTTAATTATTTTGATTACATGCGTTCTGCTCCTAAAACTTCATTAGTCTCTATATCATTTTCTCCGGAGCAGATTTTGCAATATATTTCGACGATTGATGATGATTTTAGTTCTGGACCAGACGGTATCCCGGCAACAGTTATCAAGAAATGTGGTACTTCGTTATGTAAACCACTTTGTTCCATATTTAATAAATCAATAAATGAAAGTAATTTCCCAATATTTTGGAAAAACTCATTTATAAGCCCAATTTTTAAAAAGGGGTGTAAAAATGATGTAAATAACTATAGGCCAATCGCTAAATTGTCATCAATACCGAAATTGTTTGAACGTATTGTATATGATCAAGTTAAAATCCACTGTAGAGATGTAATTACCACACGTCAGCACGGATTTGTAACCGGAAGATCCACAGTATCTAATCTATTAGACTTCACTTCATTTGCAATAAGTTCAATAGAATCAGGAAAACAAGTCGACTGCATTTACACAGATTTAAGTAAAGCTTTCGATAAACTTCCTCATAACTTAATTTTATTCAAACTAAAGGTACTGGGATTTCCCGAATTCTTTGTTAAGTGGATAGGATCCTATTTATCTGATCGGTCATATCAAATACGATTCAGAAATAATTTATCTTCGCCATTTATTGCAACATCTGGGGTACCCCAGGGTAGTCATCTTGGTCCACTGTTATTTATACTGGCTATTAATGATGTGATATACAACATTAAGTACTCGCATTTATTAATTTTTGCCGATGATATGAAAATATATAAATCAATAAATGACGATAAGGACGTTCATATACTTCAGTCCGACTTAAAATCATTTGAAACGTGGTGTTGTAAGAATAACTTGATTCTTAATCCAGAAAAGTGTCAAGCCATGACATTTTCTCGCAAAAGAAATAAACTAGAATACAACTATTCACTAAAAGAGAAAATTTTAAATCGGGTGCACGTGGTGAAAGATCTTGGTGTGTTTGTCGATACAAATTTATCGTTTAATTTACATATTGAAAATATATGTAAAAAAGCCTCATCATTACTTGGTTTTATCAAACGATGGGCTAAAGAATTTAATAGTCCCCTTACAACTTTGACTCTATATTGCACTCTGGTTCGTTCACAATTAGAATATGCAAGTCAAGTATGGTCTCCTTTCTACAAGGTACATAATGACCGAATCGAAAGGATACAGAAAAACTTCGTACGTTTCGCTCTCAAGGGTTTAAATTGGATGGATAACTTACATCTTCCTCCATACGTAGATCGTTTGAAACTACTAAATTTAAAGACTCTTGACGAGCGCAGACAGATTGCCGATATCATTTACATACATCAATTAATAACCGGTAGACTTGATTCACCCGAGCTTCTTAACTATATTAGTTTTAACCATAATCGTAGAAGTAGCAGACATCGTGATGTTCTTTTTTATGTACCTTATAGTAGAACTAATTATGTAGCTGCTTCACCCTTCAATCGAATGTGTAATTTAGTTAATAATTGTCCACAGTATAATATAAATCTGTCAAAAAATCAACTCAAATGTAGATTTAAACTATAATGTAACAAATGCATGTGTTGTTCACGAGCCCAACTAATTTAGTGGGTAAATATTTTCCAGCATTATGCTGTGAAAGTGCAAGCTAGCTGTATTAGCTAAAACTCGATTATTATAAAAAATGTAGTAAATGCGGTGAACTAGCCTTATTTAATTATATTCTATATAGCATTATTTGATAATTGCTTTGAAAAAAATCCCATTTATTTTTAACGCAAAATATTAAGGTTTTTTTTTGTCCACGTAGTTGAACCTTCGACTTATCATGGTGTTGCACAAATCACTATCTAAGTACAATATCACACAGATAATTCTGTTCATAAATGGAATGAATGCCATTAATTGAGACACCGTTCATAATATATATGGAAAAAATCATTATATTTATGAACTATTCTTCGTATATACGAATCGAACAATTTGAGCGAAATTGATATAATAAACGAGTTCATAATTGTTATGAATTGCGTTCATTAAGGTATTCATATTCATATTTTGACGCAAAGCAGCATTCACGTCACGTGCAATTCAGCCGAGCATAAAGGCGATACTGAAAAATAAAAGACCAGTCCACAAAACGGAGCATAGAAAAGACAACACAAAGTATGTAGGTAGGCATTTGAGTATTTGTGTATGTGTGCAACTGCAGCCATGTTGAGAATTCTATAAATAGATATTTTTATTTTGCTGATGCGTCATGCCATAAGTTCATAAATATCATGCATTTTTCATTAATATTATGAATGCGTTCATCAATATTATGAATATTTTCATTACGATTTTATGAACGATTCATAAATTCGATGAATTTGGTCATTGCTTGAGTAACAATGAAAAATTCATAAAATGGATGAACAAATTCATAAATGGTATGAACTTTTTTTCTGTGCAGTGTTGTTTGTGTACTTGTTAAATTGGTGTGTTTCATGTTGTTTACACTATTTACCCCTTAACTCACTTATTTTAACATTACTTCTTTCTAATGCAGACCTCATTTATTAGACTTTAATCATGCATTTTTGATTTTAAAATTAATGATGCCGAAATTAAACAAATAGACCGACATTTTAGCGTGACACGCTTTTGTGCCACTGCTAGTTGGGTGCCAGCCAATTGGCGTATTTACTATTTTCTCATTTTTTTTTTATTTACTTTTGCTGAACTCTGTGAATTATTAGCGCTTAATAAATTTGATGCTACTAATTATTTTAAGGATTTGCAAGCATATTAAGGAGGTTATGCTGAGTTTGTTGGCAGCAACTGACCTCAAAAGACTATTGGAAGAAGGGGACAGTCATAAAATGAAATCTATTTAAAGTTTACAGGGTTACAAACATGCATTTTTAGATTCTTTAAAACTAGATTCTTTGAATTCTTTGAAAACTAGAGTTTGTTTTTTATAATAAAATTGTATTTTGAGGTATTTGAGAATTTTGAGAGTAGTTCTCCTCATCGAAAACGGCAGGTGATAGATATAAATATTGTATAAAGAAATTGTTTAATTTATTATGATACATTAAAATAATAAATAAGATAAAAAATATTTAATTCAAAATTCGAATAAAATTTCAGTAGTAAAATAAAATGTATTTTTTTTTTTAATTTGATGGAAAAAAATTAAATGACAAATTTAAAACTATGATCGATTATCTGTAAAATAAATGTCATCTTTTTGCTCTGGGGTATATATTGTATAAGTTACACTTAAATATACGTTTGTAACAAATTGTTTAAACTAAATTTTGAATTGGCTGTTCTGTAAAATATGAACTGCTGCACTCTACAGTATTGAGAACATTTTGGCAATGGCAGTCTACAGTATTATAGTGAAGTCTCTCCAGCGAATTCACGTCACTGCAGTATTAGTTTTATTGGTGTCAAGTAGTTGCACCACATTTTTTTTCAAGTCATTCAAAATCAATACCAAATGACACCACTGTCGCTGAAAATGCAGCAAGTACAGTGAGTGCAGTGATAGAGCACAATGAGTAACGAGTGAGAAGGCGAATATTGAAAACAGTAACAATTCTGCCACTGTGAAGATAAACATTGAAAATAGCAAGAACTAGAGTATTTGGTGTTATTCTCACCAATTTTTTTTCAAGAGATTCACTGTTTTGAGAAATAAAACCAAATGACACCACTGTCGAAAATTCAACAAGTACAATGAGTGAGCGCAAAGAGTAACGAGTGAGAAGGCGAGCATTGAAAACAATAACAAATCTGCATTGGGCGTGCGACGGCAGTAATGTTGTTCTCGGTATTTATATGTTTATAAAAATTACAACAAATATTATTTAAAAAAAGGAAAACAATGCATTGGTTGAAAATATACACACATTTTTTAAATTAAATAATAAAAAAATATATCTAAAAATTTGAATTTAAATGTTGACATTTAAATCAAAAAATTATACATTAAAGTAATAAACTATTGATTTTTTTCTATATTTCAATATTAATGAAAATTAGAGTAAGAATGATAAACAAAAAAAATGAAAAATGTAATGTCATAAGTAGTGCATTTCAGTGTATGAATTTTTATTGCGTACCATTATAGACTCTTCACTACAACTACGTCTTGTTTGTGTTTTGTTTTGACATTACTTGTGCCTTGTTGTTGTGAGCAACCCATTCATTTGAAGCATAGAGTCGGTGACAGTACATGTCTTGAAATAAAATTAATGTCTTGTAGTGGGTTTCAAATGCATTTGTGCAGATGTTTATTCCAAATAGACCCACATTCTAGAACAAAATGCAGTCAAAATATTATAGTTCACCCACTTTAAAATGAGATATCAATTTTGATAGGCCGCTTCAAGGTCACAACGATTTTATTAAGGCGCTACGGTAGTGCTGATTCTCAAGATGACAGAATGATTTTTTATCTTTTATATATGAAATGAAATAGAAATATGCATTTGTTTATTAGAATTCAAATAAATTAATAGATACATTTTCATTTATTCCTGAGTTTATGGTCCGTTCAGGAGTATATTTAATTATAACTACTACAATTTATGTACATATATTCCAGAGCAAAAAAATTACAATCATTTTAAATCGGTATAATCGATCATAGTTATTAGGAAAATTATAATATTGATTTTTTTGAGGAGCTAAGAAATTTTTCATATTAAATTGAAAACAAAGTAAACTATTTGTAGTTTTCCGTAAAAGGGAGACAATTATGAGATCGGAGTAGATTTTAAAAATATAAATTAAATGGAGTAGATTTACTCCGATCGTAGTAGAATGCGAACACTGATTCAAATTCATAACATTGAATAAATTATGTTTTCCGTGTACATTTTTTTGGGAACTGATTATATGAATCAACATCAAAAAATTAAAATATGTAAATTAAGAAAAAAAAAAGAAATTAAAATAAAAATACAATATGGGGCTTGCATATTTTTGGCGCACAATGTCTTAGGTGTTCAGGACAACAGCATAATTATCATTATCACAAGCGGCAGCCCATAATCGACTGACTGGCTAAATGCCTGAAAGGTAGTTAGCGTTAATTATTTAAAGGACCCACTGGCTGTGTGTGGAATTTGCTATCATTAAATGTTAGTTCATTAAGACGCGACAAGATGGCGCTGTTGTTACTGTCGCCACATTTCGTATAATCATTTTACGCACTCAACTGCGTAATTTGCAGAGCATTAAGTTAAATAGCTTTAATTAATTTTTACGACATCTTAAATACGATTTATGTGCCTAACAAAGAGATTTAAAAGTTTATTTAAATAAACTAAGCATTTTAGTATTCTAACTTTAATTTAGAATTGCGTCGATAGCTCAGCGGTTAGTGCGTTGGACTGCAAGCTGAAAAATCCAGTAGCACAGGTTGTAATTTGGGCTGGGGCTAACAACATCTTTTCATTAACAAAATATTTTTGTATACCGCGCTACCTTTCGGCAGTCAATGGCCAACTTACTAGAATAAAACATTGCTTATGAAAAGCAAAAGGTTCCACCATTTTGATTATAAATATAACATGCACAGCTCAAATGGTGAGCACTGACATACATATTCATTAAATTCTTAAAATATGTTGCAAAACTTCCACTACTATCGTCAATAATATTTGCAAAATAGTCAACATTCGGACAGCAGATACATTTTGCAAATATTCCCAAACTCGAATACCAACAAAATGCAAAACCATTTGGCAATATTTACCAATGTCATAGGTTGTGGCTACTCTGCATCCCTCTCGAGTGCTACCTGCTTCACGTGCAATCGAAAAAGACAAATACAAAAACGATGATCGACCGCATGTCGCAACAACGAGTAACTGCAATGACAACGAGTAAATAAATGAAAGAAACTGGTGCATGTACTCGTTTGCAAACGAACAGTGTGCACAGACAAGTGTATTGGCACGAGTGAACGAGTTCATTATTTAGCAAAGTGCAAACATTATTTTGTTGTAATACGACAGCAAATGAATGGCAAAATGGTGGCGCATCTGACAGTCGTTATACTCCTCTCTCTCACTCCGCTCTCCCGTAGACCACATACAATGTTGTACATTTAACAATAGCAACATGAAACATCATAAGTCACCGTCGTACATGCAGACAGGTCATGTGAGTTTGTGACTTAGGTTGTAGTTTTTGTTGTTGCTCAACTTTTATTTCTGCTGCTGCTTACAAATGTCCATGTGTGTTTAAGTGAGTGTATTTGTGTTGTAAGTTATTTATGCAATATCGAAGACTGGGGAATAAAAAAAAATAAAAAATCGATAAAAACTAAATTTTTAATGTATGTCAATACGGCGTTACGAAATAATACCCAAATGAAATAACCCACAAGTGAAAAATAAACCAAAAATAAAGAAATAAATTATATGAGAAAAGATAAAAAAAAATGAGAATTTTATTGAAAGTGAATATGATCAGAAACATGATAAGAAGAGATGAGGACAAATAGATAGTAATAGGACCTATCCGATTGTTAACATAAAGAACCAAAAATAAAGAAATAAATTATATGAGAAAAGATAAAAAAAAATGAGAATTTTATTGAAAGTGAATATGATCAGAAACATGATCAGAAAAGATGAGGACAAATATATAGTAATAGGATGGAATGAAGAGGAATCAATAATGATTTCAATATGTCCATTGAAACAGGAGGTGCTCCATGAAAAATATCTTTTTATTATAATTTAAAATGTCATAAAAAATAATGTTGGTCATGTTCTCTGAACGATGAGGAATCATACACACAGAAAAAAAATTCCCTCAAATTCCATTAAAATTGGTCAATAGGAAAATTATTGATTTAGTAGTATACAAAAAATAAATCTTTTCATATAAACTCAATGCCAATGTCATGGTATTTTCTAGTATTTAATGGTATTTTCCGATTAAAATAATAATTTATCCTATTGACTATTTTTAATATTAAAAAACTATTATTTATATAGTATTTTTTTCTTGGTGTAGACAACATTTTTCTGGAAAATGAAAAAGTGACTGAAAAAATAGAGGCATCTTGGTATTCTTATTGGAAAAATGGGCTATATCTCTAAAACCAGAGACAATATGAAAAAACCGATGTAATCACATTTTCGGAATCAGCGTTATAATTTTAACTAAGAATTGGTGTAATTTTCATTGCCTTAAAATTATTATTTTAATATATTTCTACGACTTTAATCAAAATTGAAGTTAAAACTATTATTAGTTAAAGGGTTTTTCAACAGGGACGTTACAAAAGTAGAGCGACAGGGACAGCAATGGACGCCATATTTCTTGCCGCTCTTTTGACATTTCTCTTTACTAAGGTTTGCCATTTCATGATGGAAAGATATACGAATTCGAATTTCGGTAGTAAATTTTAATAATTTCGACTCGTTGTTGGCTCGTATATCTTTCCATCATGAAATGGCAAACCTTACTGAAGAGAAATGTCAAAAGAGCGGCAAGAAATATGGCATCGTTTGCTGTCCCTGTCGCTCTACTTTTGTAGCGTCCCTGTTGAAAAACCCTTGAACAAAACTTTTATAGCGCTCTTATTGAAAAACCCTTTTTTAGTAGGCTTATATTTCAGAAATAGTACGTGTTGGAGAATTTAGTAGTTTAGAGACCCTAGCTCAATTTTAAAGACGAATATTTTCCTCAAAGACTTTATGATAGTTTTCTGACTTATTCTACTGGTTATAACTCTTCAACGGAATTGTTAATTGAAAACCATTCAAAATAGTGGTAAATCGTTAAGAGACAAACTTAAAGTGTTCAGTGGAAATCATCCTTAGGAAGTTCCCTATAATCGTTCCTTAGACATTTAAAGCATACAATGAACCATTTCGCTACAAAATCACGAACTGGATTAGTTATCCTTTGAATCCTTTCGGTCCCCATAGCACCTAACCCAGCCGTATAGGGGTATAAGTTTATACTATACTTTTTATCGGTAGACCACATAGAAGCACAATATGACAAAAAAAAATCGGAGTTCAATTAAAGAAGATGTAATTTTATATATGTATCTACGGATTTGGACAACTTACTGAATTATAAATACGGATTTTGTGAGGCTATATCCTGACCAAAACGCAAATATTTTTGTTTTTTATGCTACAATTTGTTATTTGCGCAAGATAAAATAGTAATGTAAAGGCTTTAATTGTTTGTTTTAAAGCTCCTATCTATTATTTTGCCAAACTTTAATTTGCCATTTGTTATTTGGAAAAAAAATAGTTGGCAAAATATAATAACGGTGCCAATCGATAGGTGCTTTAAAAACAAACAATTAATGCCATTACACTACTATTATATCTTGCACCAATAAAGAGTTATAGCTAAATAACGACAAAAATTGAAATGGAGGCAACTGAAAGCTTCGAGGCGCTTAAACGTTTTCAATTTTCTTCCTAAAAATGTGGGTATATCCATAAAATTATCTGATATGTTTTCATCAATGAAATCAAAATACATGCAAAATATGCAAAAATATGCAAAATATGCAAATTATATGCAAAATATGCAAAACAGATTGACCATAATTCAAATTAGTTTCTATCGATAATTAATTCTGTTTTTCTGACTTAAATTTGATGCTACGTTAGAATATGCATTTGCCTATAAATCCGCTCCCTAATTATAACTATGTTTACATAAAGCTACAAACATATATGTTATGCCTGAAAAATTATGTTTGAGACTTACTATTTTCTGCAGCGTGTAGACACTTTGTTACTAATTTTAATTTGTATTCATACCATGGCTATCTTTCCAAGTTATTCATTCATTTAGTCATTAATCGTTCATTGATTCATTCATTCACTTCGTCCGACCATATATTTATTTACTCCTTCATCTGTTCATCCACTCTAATGAACGACTGCATACAATGTAACAAAGCACCACAGGACTTCGATGTCCTTCGATGGTTGCTCTCTTGTTTTGTCTGCATTTTCCGAGAGTGGCTCCTGCTGCGCTTTGTGACATGAGCCAGTGTGTCTAAAGAAAGCGAGTCAACTGATTGAAATTGAAAAATCTTTTTTCTTTTTTGTTATTGGTTGAATGGTACGCGATATGTGTCGCAAACATTGGGGATTGTGAAATGTCAAGCTTAGTCGGCGCACCATCTATCAGGATGCAAACCGTGCAGCGACCACCGACCACCTACCACCTAAATATTGTTTTACTATGTGGCAACATTTTGTCAGTGTTAGGTACTGCTGCCATTGTTACTGCTGACATTTTATGCATTCGAATGGCTGGCCAGCAGTAGAGGTTGCACAGGAAGCGGAAGTGGAACCGGATGACATGGGGCCTTGCGCGCATTCTTTCGTTTGTACGTCTCGCCCATAGTGGCGCTGCAGTTTCAATCTATTACGGAAGGATGCTCATGCATCATGTCTCATGTGTGCTTACATGGCGAAGGACATGTGCTACGCTACGCAAAGACTTTGCAGTCGTCTTTGTTGCTGTTCCTGCTGCTGCTCCTTCTGCTGCTCGCTCTGCTACTGCTGATGTAAGGATATCGCTTGCAAAGGATATGCAGCTGGCAAATGTGCTGGCAGCTTATTCCGGCAACGGATTATGCTAATTTGCTGCTAATGTAAATTTACATGCATTCGTGTGAAAGAGGGCAACAAAAAGTTATTGATACTGAAAACGCAGTGAAATGTTTTGTGTGAAAGGTATTTGCGTGGTATTCGTTGTGATTGCTGGATGATGGGAATCGGGCTAATAACAGCACAAAGCATGAACACATTTAAAGTGTTAGTTGCGAATTTGTATGTTGTAATTTGAGAATATTTTATGTTTGGATTTTGTTGATATGATTTACAGGAAATGGTTTTTTTTTATGAACAACTAAATAACACAAATTATTCGCTAAAAAATATTATAACATGCGCTCTACTGTGAATTTTACTTTAATTTCAGAAGGAATCAATGAATTAGGATCTACACTAAAAAACGAAGATATTTACCATAATTACTAAAAAAAAGGACTCTTCCAAACATAATTTTGATGGTATTACATATTACATATCTTTGGAGCTTTATGCAAACAAAAGTATTATTGCATTGCAAAATATTATAACAGCCAAACATATTTTTGCTTTCGTTCAAACATATTTATGTTCAGGATGAATAATTTTTGTGTTCTTGAAAACATATATATGTTTGAACGTGAAAAACTTACTCTTAGCGATATCGAAATGATTTCGTTTAAAGGCTAAAGCTGTCAATTTCAATAATCTACGATAATGATACGAAAATCATGTTACCGAATATTTTCTTCATTTAAAACACACAATTCAATTTTGAATATAATATCGATAAAACTACCCAACACGATTTTGCTATAGACATTCCATACATCAATTCTTTATAACTCGCTGGTGCTGAGTTTGACTGCATATTCGGTTTTTCTCTATAAGGTTTTTGAGAAAATTGCAAAAGTATTTTGAAGCCTTTCTCACAGACTTTATAGAATAAAAAAATATAAATCTGTGGAAAAATAGTTTAACAATAAAAGTTAAATGCAATGTTTCTTTTAATTGTTTGGGATAATTTTAATATAATAATGTATGCTAATATTCAAATACGTTTTTAATATAATTGAATCTTAACTCGGAAAAATTTTGATTTTTTAGACATTATTTTTTATCATTTAAGATTTAATAATTAACAAAAAAATATTTATGGTTATCTAGAGCATAATCCAAAGTAACTATCAAAATTACTAACAGTTTTCTTGTTGATCTACATTTTAAAATATGCCCTGAGAACTTAATTTTGATACTCTTTTATATAATCAATTTTCAAAAGAAAAATACTAATTCTCGTAATCTGAAAATAACATGACTTAATGTTTAACGCATGCTTATTCTTATTATACACTTAGTTTTTTTCAATTACGTAGCGTTTTTGAGAAAATAAAAAATCAATATTTTTCGAGTTTAGATTCAAATATAATAAAAACCTATCGGAATACAAGTATTTGTCGATATATTGAAATAAGTCTTGATAATTCGAGCATTGGAAGGAAGATGGAGAAGGAAAGCATCAAAAATTAAATTGTTTCTGAGCACTCAATAGACTCATAAAAGTTCTATGTTTTAGAATGTTTTAGGATCGCTCCGAAATTTGACTCAAAAAAGAGTCTCATTCATGAGCGTTTTAGGAGCCCCCTCAAATCAAACTAATAAAATCATCAAATTTAAGAGTATTTTAGGAGCACTCAGAAAAGCGAGTCATAAAGTATTTTATTTAATACGCGGGTATTAAATACGCGGATTTTTGCGCTCTTTACAGTTCAGTTTCTGTAGCTTTTTTGGGGTCTTTTTAGAGCTTAAATATAAGTGTTTTAAGAGTAATAAAAGTGCCAGAAATATTTTGAACTCATAAAATGGTGCCCACTTCCTAGGGGTTTAGAGCGTTTTTGGGCACTTTTTAGAGCTCAAATATTGTGCCCTCTACTCAGGGATTCTGAGTCCTTTTGGGCTCTTTTAAGTGCTCATATATGAGTATTTTAGGAGTAATAAAAGTGTCAGAAATATGAAGGTTTTTGGGCTCATAAAATGGGACCCTCTACACAGAAGTCGGGAGCCTTTTTTGACTCTTTTAAGTGCTCATATATGCGGATAACACTCATAAATATGACACATTTAGGAGTCTTAAAAGATTTAAAATGTTTGCTGGGTATAGTTATAATTTTTGTGGACGATTCGAGCGTTTGAACAGAGAACGATATTTGCCATTTTTATGTTAAAAAAAGATAATAGTTTTACTGCAAATATCCTGTAACTCAAGATGATTTTGTGAGTCTTTTTAAAAGGAAATATTAAAATTTGTTTATAGTCTACACATATGAGGTACAATAGTATTAAGTTTGTGCCTATATTGTAACGTCCCATAGGAGGTAAGTCCGTTTTGCCATGTCCGTATGTCTGTCAAGCAGTTTTGAAATTCTAAACGTATTATTGAAATTTCCTTACCAAATGTTTTTCAAAAAATGGACGTCCTCCGACATTTCATTTAGTACTTTATTTTCCGAATTTTAATATAATATAATGTTGAATATAATTATGGAATACTTGCAAATTTGCAAATACGTTTATAAAATGGACGTGATCCGCTCACTTTATACATAAATAGCCTTATTCTAGCAAGCAATGACAATTGTTACAAATGAAAATTGTTTTAGATTTGTGCGCAAAAAAACATATAAAATAAAATTGACAGAATACGAAATTGTCAGAGTTGTGACTAGGCGTACTATTGTGATCGAGTTGAGTTTGTGACTCGTGACAGAATAGTGCTATTAGTCTAAATTATTGACAAAAACTCAATCAACTTGAAATTAATTGTCATAATTAATACAATTAAATATATTTCAGTTGTACTGAAAATCATTGAATCGTAAAATGTTCGATGCACTTATTTTCTGGTACAATGCACATAAATCATTAATTTACCTCTCGATGAATAAAGGTAAAAATCAAGTAGCAGAGCTCAAGAACTGGGTCACAATAGCAACACAACAAAAATGGAACCACAGTATTTTCAGTTAAAAATAGAACCAACCATTTGGAGTGTATGTGTCGTTGCCTGCAGGTGGCATTATTGCCGATAGTTCATTTAAACGTAATGGTGGCTACTTCATTATTACATCTTTTAATTGGTCTTCAATCATAGTCAATGGTTTTTTAATGCTCTCGCCTACGTGTGCTTCAAGAATAGCACAAGTTATAATCGAGCCCTGGTGCCGTAAAGAGTCGCAAGTGACCACATGCGGCACAAGGCACACGGCATGGGTAGTGGTTTCCATTGTGTGGACAGATTTATGTTCAGTTCTAAAACGCATTGGCTCAGATTTAATGCATTGTATCATAAAACGCGACAAGTGATTTGTTGAGGAAAATAAATACTTTTTGAATATACATAAAAACTCAATTAAATTATATAAATTTTGATATCCAAAAATAACGTCCGTCAATTTCCGAAACCACTCATATTTTTTTATTCAAATGCTACTCGCCACTTAAAAAAGCCGTTTTGTTTATTCAACGCATTCTAATGTGCAAAAGAGCAATCTGCAAAATATTCACTGCTGCATTCGACAGTATTTAGTGCAATTTGCAATGACAGTCTACAGTATTAGAGCGAAATCTCTGCAGCGACTTCACTTCAATGCAGTATTTGATCGTTGGTGTCATGTAGTTCAACACATTTTTTTTTCAAGACAATGTATTCTAAATTAAAACCAAATGACACTACGGTCGCTGAAAATGCAACAAGAACAGTGAGTGCAATGCATTGAAAACAACAAATTTGTCGCTTGGCATTCGACGGCAGTAATGTTGATGTCAGTATTTATATGTTTATAAAAATTACAACAAACATATTTGTTCAAAAAAAAAGGAAACAACATTTTTACCAAGAAAACAACACACTGGTCGAAAAGCAATGTATCCAACAAAAAAAAAAATATTAATAAATAAATATCGGTAAATGAAAAAAATTGATACAGAATATTATATGATACCTTTTGAATTTGTTCTATATTTTAATATTAATGTTAATTCCTTAGAGTAAGAATGATAAAAAAAAATGTAAAATGCACTGAGTACTCACTGTCATAAGCTCTTCAGTGTTTGAATTTTTATTGCACACTATTTTAGACTCTTCACTACAACTACAACTGGTTTATGTTTTGTTTTGACACTACTTGTGCTTTGTTGTAGTGAGAAACATATACAATAAGTCCACCCATGTGATCTCTTTCCATACTCGTTTATTTTAAAATTCCGTGTGTGTAGTCTGATTTTTTTGAAAAAGCATCTCAGTTGTAAATTTTGTTTTAGAGTTTTAAGCTCCACAACGCTAATAAAAGCATTTATTTGAAATATTTTATTGTCTGAAGAATTCATCGCCAATGAAATAATTTCTATTCATGATTCAAATTATTTACAAATAAATAAACATTTTAATTGAAGTCATTCTTTTGTTCTCGAATTCTTTACGCATTTCTAATAACATTACACATCAAAAAACTGACATTTGAATCCACATTGAGGAGTGACATAAATGGTAAAAGAAATATTGAACTGACGAAAAATACAATTTATTCAAAATACGGCAAATAAGTCGATGAAGAACCAAAAACCCAACAAATATAAATGTCAAAGTCAAATAGAAAAAAATTTACAACAAATTGATGACAAATACTGGACGAGATGTCTGTGATGTTGTGAAGAGGGACGAAAGAAATAAAGATACAACAACAAAGACCACGACAAACAGCACGACACTCAATAAGCGAAAGCGACGAAGGACACAAACAAAAAATGGATGCTGGACAAATCCTATTTTAATAAACAAAACAGAGCAACGATGAACGACACAGAACAAATGAAATGTTCCGAAAAAATAAAGACTCACGTTTCGTCACAGGACGTGACTCAATTTGTTTGCGGCAGTTGGGCGGTAGTGGTCTTCGTCATTCTTGGTACAGACAGACAAATAAATGAGCAGACCATATCGTATAGAAAGACGTAGACGACATTTGGCTGGAACGATGCCACAGACGACGACTCTAATGCATGCATATAAAACTTTTTTCGATGTTTTATTGTTGCTGTACTGTAGCTGTATTGTAGCTGTATTGTAGCTGTATTACAGCTGTATTGTAGCTGTATAGGTATAAAATGCTCAAATAGAGCTCAACTGGTTAAGCTAACGAAGTAACCAACAAACAAAACGAACTAAGGCAACCAAAATGATTGTGTGATAAAAACCCACAAATTTCCAGAGGGACATTTAATCTGAAATGTATGTAGTTTATAGTAATGGTAAATGAAGTGTGAGATCCAGTTGGGATGGTAGCCTAGCACAGGTCATGTCATTACTCTGTGGATGATGCAGCACATTTAGTTGATGTGCTTTGGTTTGATTGCAAATGAGCTAAATCATGTGAATAACTGTGAATAACTCTATGTACGAGTTGCATTTTATATAATAAAATATGTGAGGTGTGATTTTCAATATGAGATTTGAATATTGTGACTTTTGTGTGAAACGAATTAAATGAATTGTGTGAATTTGTGGTGCAAAATTAGAGATTTAGAATTCAATTTATTCAATTCTAAAATTTAAATAAAAATTTAATTATCAACTTAAACAGCTCTACTACTACACTAAATTTTATTTTTTTTATTTTATTAATGGAATGAGTTCAATATCTAAAATTAATAATCTATATGTATAAAATCTTGGTCCGTCTGTCAGTCTGTCGGTCTGTCTGTCTGTTTGTTCCAGCATCACGTCTAAACCACTGAACCGATTTAACTGAAATTGTGCACCAGGATACTATGGAGTCCGGAGGGTGGGCTATATATGGGCGGGATTGGACAAAGGGGCGTGGCACCTCCCATACAACCTAAACTTTCAAAACGACATAACTCGGCACATACACAAGCTAAGAAGATGAAACAAAAAACACAAATACAAAAAAAAATACAAAAGCAAAAACACAAAAACAAAAGCAAAAACAAAAGTAAAAGCACAAAACTTAAGCAATAACTCAAAAACAACAGAAAAATAAAAAAAGGATAGAAAACAAAAACAAAATCAACCACACTAAAATTCACCACAATAAAATTCATCACACTAAAACTAAATCACACTAAAATTCACCATACTAAAACTCACCGCACTAAAATTCACCACACTCAAATTCACCACGCTAAAATTCACCACACTCAAATTCACCACGCTAAAACTCACCGCACTAAAACTCATCACATTGAAACTCACCATACTAAAATTCACCACACTCAAATTCACCACGCTAAAACTCACCGCACTAAAACTCACCACATTGAAACTCACCATACTAAAATTCTCCACACTAAAATTCACCACACTAAAATTCACCACACTAAAACTCACCACACTAAAACTCAACACAAAAAATTCACCACACTAAAATTCACCACACTAAAACTCACCACACTCAAATTCACCACACTCAATTTCACCACACTAAAATTCACCACACTAAAATTCACCACACTAAAACTCACCACACTAACTCACCACACAAAAACTTCTACTGGGAAAAACTCTACGGGAAAGAATTCTACTGGGAAGAATTCTACGGGGAAGCACAGTCTGATAAAGAATTGAGAAAAGTTGTTTTAGCGGAGAATTAGTTTGGTTTTGGTTACTACATTTAAAAAACCAATAAAAAATAGGCCCACGGGTCCCTGATATAAATTATAAAAATGTTATTTCTATTAATAAAATTGCTCCATAACCTTGCATTCACAAATTCTTTGCACGAGTCGTGTTCGGGTCCAGCTAGTAAATAACATCTCATAAATCCTTACAAAACCAACAACTTTTGAAATTCAATTAAATATGCTAATGCCAACAATTTAAATGTGATGATCTACTTAACAAATAATATTTCATTTTTATTGATTGATTGATTGATTATTTGTATTTTGCACATTTACACAATGATAAACTGTGAATTTGAATTCGCGCCTTTTTCACTGCAAATTATAAAGAACCATTAAAAAGTTTTAAAAATATGAAAAATCCAAGAAGATTTATAAAAAAACTCTCAACTGCGCGAAAAGAACAAACAACAATACTGATAATAAAAAGAAAAAAAACAATTCCAAGCCCCATTTGTTGGTGAAATGAAATCGCGTTCAATTTTACGCCCCAATAAATGCGAACATGACAGCCACGCGCTCCCTCTAATAAATATTATTAAATTTAATGCGAAGACAATATGGCGGCAGCCGATGAGCCATAAACGTTTCGCTTTTTATCACTTCAACTGTAAATTCAATATCGGCGTTGCTTTGTGTAGGGTGCTGAGAATGATGATGAAACTTATGATGAAACTTAAATTTGGGCTTAAAAATGATTTTGTGCTTTTTGAAATTGCACTGCTGACTTAATTATTTAAACAAATTATTTAAAAAGTACAAAAAAATTAATGAGAATAATAAAAAAAAAAAAAAAAAAAAAACATAATTTTTAATATACAACGTTTTTAGGGTGAACTTTTTTAGTAAAATTTAAACCGAAAAACGTACGGCGCATTTAATAGATAATATTATTTTATGCCACACGTTTTTCGTTTTAAATCTTACTAAAAAGTTCAGATAAAAAAACGTTGTGTATTAAACATATTTTTTTTTTTTTTTTGTTATTCTTATTTTTCGTGTCATTCGTATGACAAAATTAAACGGCCGAAAAGCCTTAAATTAAAATAATACTTTTTCAAAGTGTCTTTAATATGGAACAATAACTATAGAACTAAGTCGAATAGACAGACAAGAACATGATAATATTGCATTGTCATTCAGTACAGTTGTGTTTAAAATTTCAAGTCTCTAGATCATCGGGAAGGTAGTTTTAAATCAATTAAAAAATTAATATTTTTTAGAATCTTAAAAATGTGAATGTAATTATATGAAAAGAAAATTCTATGTCATTAACGGTAGCGTATATAAAAATACTCTTAAAGTTTCGTTACTATACCTACAACATGTAGAAGAGCCTGGGGTAAAGTGGAACATGTTTTGATTTTCTTCAAAAAAAAAAGTACATTTGAATATTTTTCAAAATTCTTTTGAAGGCTCAATTCCATAGACTGGTCCATGATATAACTCTTTGCATTAACAGAAATTGATTTATATGCCTTTTAATTGATTTTTTATCGATTTTACAAAACAGCGCAATGTTGGAGTAAAGTGGGAAATTTCAAAATTTTTTTCAATTTTTGTTCTTTTTTTAACAAAGTAAAATATATTAAGGTTAAAAAAAATTACAATAAGGTAATAAAAAAATAAGAAGATAAAACTTTAAATTCATAAACATCTCAGTAGTTATGTTAAGAAAAACAAAACAAAAAACGGTGCATTTACTTCTAGTCAGAATATTCTCCAGTGGCAATGGACACACCCAGAAAAAAATACTATACAAATAATAGTTTTTTACTATTAAAAATAGTCAATAGGATAAATTATTATTTTAATCGGAAAATACCATTAAATACTAGAAAATACCATGACTTTGTCTTTTACTTTATATGAAAAGATTTATTTTTTGTATACTATTAAATTAATAATTGTCCTATTGACCAATTTTAATGGGATTTGAGGGATTTTTTTTTCTGGGTGCAAAGCTAGTAAAGTTCGAAAATTTCAAGTATACAGGCCATTTGCAGTAATGGCAGTTCTTTGAATCGTTAAAATTTAAATTCTTCTGATTTTCATTTTCTTCTTTACTGATAATTTTTTTTTGCCCTTGTTTAAGAGTCGCTTCTCGGCTCTCTTCTGAAATTCTGATCTTTTCTTAGATGAATTTAAAATTTAGCTTTTCATTGATTTGTGGCCAAGATTGAAGTTTTTTCTTGGCTTAACCAATCAAATAATTCGAATAACACAATATTTTCAACGAAATAACAACAAAAATTGCTAAATTACATTTCTCACTTTACCCCAGAAAGTGTTTCCCACTTTACCCAATGCTTTGCAATTATTTAGCACCATTTAAGCAATATTGAATTATTTGTAAAACCTGTTTGTATTTCAAAATATATACATCTTTCGATCATTTTAAACATACTTTCCTAATTGAAAAAGAAAAAAATTCACAGTTTTTGATAGCAAACAACAAGAGTCTAAAAAATTCTCAAAAACATTTTTTTTTACTTTTTCTCAGTGGATGTCACATTAAGAAGCACTTGACAATTGTTTTTATTTTTCTGAGTGCAAAAACATGTCAAAAATTTACAATTTCCCACATTAACGCATATCCCACTTTATTCTAGGTTTCCATACACTAGGGTGGTTTAAATTCTTTTTTATTTTTTTTGTTTAACAACAAGTCAACTCAAATTATGTGAGGGTCGTAAAATCTTGGTAAAATTTCAACACCCTACATATTATGAGATCGAAGAGCTTATTAATAAAATCTTGATTAATTAAATAATCAATTAATTAGAATTGATTAATCAAACGGTTTCATGTATTTTGTGAGAACTTATTCTAAATATCGTCGTTGTAGAACGAAAAGTCACCACACCCAGAAAAAATACTATATAAATAATAGTTTTTTACTATTAAAAATACTCAATAGTATAAATTATTATTTTAATCGGAAAATACCATTAAATACTAGAAAATACCATGACATTGCCATTGAGTTTATATGAAAAGATTTATTTTTTGTATACTATTAAATCAATAATTGTCCTATTGACCAATTTTAATGGGATTTGAGGGAATTTTTTTCTGGGTGCAAATACATTTTAAAAATGCAAAATATTCATTTAAAAAAATCTTTATATATCTGACAATTTTTAATTGGTGATCTCAATTTTTTTACCACATGATAAGAAAATGTAAATCTATTTACTGATTGAAATAACTATTAAAATGCGTCAATTACTTTTTATAATATTAATCAACAAACACAAAATTTAAATTTATCATAAAAATGTATTTGGTGAGTTTTCGTTCTACAACGACGATATCTAAACTGTATAAAGTAATTGTTTGATTCATTTTATTTAATTGTAGATTAAAAATTGTAGATTTAAAAATATAATAAAACAATTTTAAATTTAATTTCTATAATAACAACATTTCAATTGTAAAAATGATTTATCTAATATATTCAGACATGCGTCTGCATAAAATAAAAAATAAATACGGATTAAAAGCTTTAATGCTTTTGGCTGTAACAGCCAAATGAGCTCTATGTCAGTGCCCCAAAAGAAAATCATATTAAAAATACGTTGATATCGATGGTTCCAAAGTACTGCTGTTCGCATTCATGGCAAATGACAAAAAGGATTTCATCCGACATCGATTGACAACCCAAAGGGTTGAATGTTTTAAAATTGTCGTTAGAAGGGGAAGACGATATTATGGTAAAAAATGCACATAGAAATCGATTTGTTGTGGCAACCAACAGAATTTCCCCATCCGAATTATTCGGTTGCGATAACAACCGATAAATTATTTGCAAAAATGTGTAAGCATGAGCAGGGCAAACTTCATTTGAAATTTATTTAAATGAAATAAATATTTATTTTCTATATATTTCACTAGCTCTAGCAATTTGCATTGAATTAATTTATTATTTTATTGATTTTATATATTTATTTAGCCAAATTACTTATATAATGAATTGCTATAATCGAAGATGTCTGAACGGTATAGCGTAAAAGTTCATACTATTTATGAATTTGTACATCAATATTATGAATTTGTCATTGCGACTCAACCAATCACCAATTTCGTTCTATTTAAGAATGGTTCATAAAACCAAATGAAAAATTCATAATATTTATGAACGCATTCATAATATTTATGAACGCATTCATAATATTTAAGAACAAATTCATGGTATTTATGAACATCTTTACTATTTAAAAATAAAACAAAAAATATTTTTTATTTTCTTATAT
This sequence comes from Dryomyza anilis, assembly GCA_951804985.1. Lineage (NCBI taxonomy): Eukaryota > Metazoa > Arthropoda > Insecta > Diptera > Dryomyzidae > Dryomyza > Dryomyza anilis. The sequence goes on from OX638132.1 coordinate 18,682,803, forward strand.
TCATTTTTTATGCTATTACTTTTTTTATTATAATATTTTATTTTATTTTTGTTTTCTCTTTACTACTTACATTTTATTTCTCTTTCTACTCTTTTGCTGCCAACATGATACAATAACAAGGTATCACCTCTCACAAAATATTCTCATCCCATACAACATTTTGACATAAGCACGGGACGTTTGACAGTATCTGCAGACGTTTGACAGAAGAACGGGTCGCCTAAGATGAACAAGAACTCTAATACCTTGAATAATTGTATCATGGCTGCCAATTCCTGCTGTTTGTTGTTGATCGATGTTCGGTACCTGCGTCGCACAGTGGTGTAGCAATGTTTTTCATCGGCCAAAACACTGTGTATCTTTTGATGTAGTGAATATTTTTGAATACGTTTTTTTTTGTTTGATCGGAAATTGATAAAATAAGTTTTGAATATACTAAAAATAAAAATCGACTGATTAGATTCCGTTGTATAATAAGCCAACGTGTTTTTTTTTCTTTTTCAATTTTACTATATGCAACAATATTTTTTTTGTTCTAATAAGTTTTTTATTACTGTTTTACATGATTCATAATATTAGATACTCAAAAATATTTTTTTTTTGGTTTGAAATTTTGAAACTCTGAAAATTTTTAAAAAGTCAAAATTTGTAAATTGTTTTTTTCACTTTGAATTTTAATATCTCCATATTACATTTTTTAAATAATGTATATTTTAACTATATTTTGAAGAAACTATTATCGTACTTTTTTATTTTGAATGCTATAGAAGATATAATAAAAGTATATTTTTTTAAAATTTCGATTTTGAACGTTCGCTTTAAGTTTTAGCTCAATGAATACCCTTTCAACCCATACACATTCTTACTACCGATACGTTCCGACCAAATTCAAAAATTTCGACTAAATTCAGCTATAACTCCTCTAGCGGACAGGGTCGGAACGTATCGGTAGTAAGAATGTATATGGGTTGAAAGGGTATTCATTCAGCTAAAGTGAATTTTGGTTTAACTGCTTTTAACTGTCAGAAGTTGGGATCGTTCAACATCGAAATTTTAAAAAAATATATCGATAGGTATCGATAGTTAGTATTTTTAACTTATTTTTAAGTGATGGCCTCGAGCTCCCCTAGATGTTTTTATTTTTCAGAGTAATTTTTAGTAATACTTTATCCCGAGATTTGCGGAATGAGATAATGATCCCGGGATTCCGAATCCCAGGACTGCATTCCCTGAGGCATTCTGTTATTCTTATGATATTTGACGTACTAACTCAACGTGCAATAAAACCATTTAATATATTTTAGACGAAATATAATATTTAATTTTTTGTTTACATTATGGCGACGCCTCTTACGAAAACTCACACGTATCATTTTGCTTACGAAAAACGCCACATTAAAAAAATGTTTCATTAAAACAAGCATAAGTTTATTTTATCCACGAAAAGAAACACTAAATAATTTAAGCGACGAAGAATTTCATTCTCTGTTCCTACACGAACAGAAGCATAACTTTATCTTTCGCACGAATAGAAGCACGTTTATATTTTATCTATGAACAAAAGCACATTTTTAATTTTGCGACTAAAAAGATATATGTATTTTTGATACCGATATCCCAATATACATGTTTGTGATGATTTAGATCTAGTGTGTTATGACCAAATTTGTTAATTGGATGACGTGGTTTCCAGGTGTGTCATTGGATATTTTTTAGTGAAACTGTTCCAATAAGTAATAAATTCACATCCAGGTGCGTCATTGGAACTTTTATTACTGAAACTGTTCTAATGGATGTACATTCACATTAAGGTCGTCATTGGAACTATTTTTGGATGAAAAGGTTCCAATGGGCATAGATACACATGCAGGTGCGATTTGGCCAGAGCCTACTTGCGTCATTGAAAATTTTTTGGAAAAACATGCTGTTTTTCGTAAGCAAATGGAAACGTGTGGGTTTTCGTAAGAGGCGTATTTTTTATAAATGCCGAAAAAACAAAGCCAAAGGTTCATCAAAATATACTTATGCTTCATAATATTTCAGAATAATAGATGGAATACAAAATATTCTGGTCGATGAATTCAACGAAATTCGAAATGAACTAAAAAATCATTTGCAGAACAATTTAAATGATTTCAAGAAGGACATATGCTCCAAAAGCAGTGATGAATCATTCCAAAAACAATTTGAAAGTATTCAGAATAAACTTTCAAATTTAGAAGATTTAATTAGTGCACATAGAATTCAATCAAAAGAACAGCATGAAGAAATATTAAAAGATCAGAGAAATATTTACGAAATGATTGATAAATGGGCTAATTATGGAAAAAATAAAATTGATAATACTTTTAGCTCTTTGCAAAAGGAACATTCAATTTTAAAGAGTCAACTAAAGGAACACCATCAGACTGACTTGCATTATCCCAGTTCCTGTGCCGAGGCAGTTCCCCTGGACGGACCTAGCGGTGCTTATAAAATAAAATTACCCCACATAGGCGACGATCTATTCTCAGTATATTGCGAAGTGGACCCGCACGGAGGTGCCGCCTGGACAATATTTCAGCGTCGTTCTGATGGTAGCGAAGACTTCTACCGAAATTGGCAGCAATATAAAGAAGGATTCGGCCATGTTGATGGCGAATATTTTATTGGCCTCGACAAATTACACATTCTGACCAATGCAACTAAGCAGGAATTATGGCTGAAATTAGTGGACTTTGAGAACACTACGATGCATGCGATATACTCCAGTTTCGGCATTGGCAATGAGCAGGAGTCCTATGCTATACATGAATTGAGCAGTATACATGAATCGAGCAGTGATGTAGGTGATTCGTTAACATATCACAAAGGTCAGAAATTCTCCACTAAAGATCGGGATAATGAATAATGCGCACTAGAACAAAAAGGAGGGTGGTGGTATAACGCTTGCAGCAGTAGGTAAGACTATATTTCGAGAAATAATCAAATTAGTTTCTAATTATTTATTTATCAGTAATTTGAATGGAATCTATAAGCATGAAGAGAATAATGAAAAAGTAAATGGCATATTCTGGCTTTATTGGAGGGGTCCATATATTTCACTAAAATACACGCACATGGCAATTCGAGCGGCGAAACAAAACTAGCCAGTGATGGAAATGAAAACGAATGCTTCGCAAGATCACTAACAAAAATGATGGGAATTAATAAAATTAAATATTTTTTTAGTCGAACAGTTGAAAACTTCAGGGTGATGGTTTGCAATTAAAATAAAAAATTTAAAATTTTCTATAAAAATTCAATATTTCATTAAAAATTGAAAATTTTTAATAAAAAAATTCAAAGTTAAAAAAAAATTATCGCATTTTCAATAAATGTTCAAATTTTAAATAAAAATTCAAAATATTAAAGCACAAAGTCAATAAAATATTCAATTTTTAACAAAAATTATTATTTGCGAGTAAAAAAGTTTATGTCACAAAAAAAACAAAAATAAAGTAAATAGTAGGTAATTTTTTGTTGCAATCTAAAAATTAAGAAATTAATTTATTCTTCATACAAAAATAATGTATTTGATTGAAATATAAAATCAAATTGATTTTTCAGTTCAAAAAACAATTAAATGTTCGAAAATTGAACAAAAAAAAAAAAAAATAATTTATAAACTATCACCAAATTTAATTTTAGTGACAAATTTAATTTTTATGAAAAATTTTATTTTAGTGAAAAATTCAATTTTTGTGAAAATTTGAATTTTTAGTGAAAAATTGAATTTTTAGTGAAAAATTAAATTTTAGTGAAAAATTGAATTTTTAGTGAAAAATGAATTTTTTTAGTGAAAAATTGAATTTTTAGTGAAAATTGAATATTAGTGAAAAAATTAATTTTTAGTGAAAAATTGAATTTTTAGTGAAAAATTGAATTTTTAGTGAATAATTGAATTTTTAGTGAATAATTGAATTTTTAGTGAAAAATTGAATTTTTAGTGACAATTTTTATTTTTAGTAAAAAATTAAATTTTTAGTGAAAAATTTAACTTTTAGTGAAAAATTTAACAAATTTAAATTTGGATTTTTTTGGTGAAAAATTGAATTTATAGTGAAAAATTGAATTTTTAGTGTAATATTGAATTTTTAGTGAAAAATTGAATTTTTAGTGAAAAATTGAATTTTTAGTGAAAAATTGAATTTTTAGTGATAAATTGAATTTTTAGTGATAAATTGAATTTTTAGTGATAAATTGAATTTTTAGTGATAAATTGAATTTTTAGTGAAAATTTGAATTTTTAGTGATAAATTGAATTTTTAGTGAAAAATTGAATTTTTAGTGAAAAATTGAATTTTTAGTGAAAAATTGAATTTTTAGTGAAAAATTGAATTTTTAGTGAAAAATTGAATTTTTAGTGAAAAATTGAATTTTTAGTGAAAAATTGAATTTTTAGTGAAAAATTGAATTTTTAGTGAAAAATTGAATTTTTAGTGAAAAATTGAATTTTTAGTGAAAAATTGAATTTTTAGTGAAAAATTGAATTTTTAGTGAAAATTTGAATTTTTAGTGAAAATTTGAATTTTTAGTGAAAATTTGAATTTTTAGTGAAAATTTGAATTTTTAGTGAAAATTTGAATTTTTAGTGAAAATTTGAATTTTTAGTGAAAATTTGAATTTTTAGTGAAAATTTGAATTTTTAGTGAAAATTTGAATTTTTAGTGAAAATTTGAATTTTTAGTGAAAATTTGAATTTTTAGTGAAAATTTGAATTTTTAGTGAAAATTTGAATTTTTAGTGAAAAATTGAATTTTTAGTGAAAAATTGAATTTTTAGTGAAAATTTGAATTTTTAGTGAAAATTTGAATTTTTAGTGAAAATTTGAATTTTTAGTGAAAATTTGAATTTTTAGTGAAAATTTGAATTTTTAGTGAAAATTTGAATTTTTAGTGAAAATTTGAATTTTTAGTGAAAAATTGAATTTTTAGTGAAAATTTGAATTTTTAGTGAAAATTTGAATTTTTAGTGAAAATTTGAATTTTTAGTGAAAATTTGAATTTTTAGTGAAAATTTGAATTTTAAGTGAAAATTTGAATTTTTAGTGAAAAATAGAATTATTAGTGAAAATAGAATTTTTAGTGAAAATTAAATTAAAATTTTGACTTCATTCAGCTATAACGCCTTATCGGTCAGGGTCCGCACTATTCGGTAGTGAAAGTGGGTATGGTGTGAATGGGTAAAAAAACCATTCACATATTTTCACTATTTAAAAATGTTCAGAGGTTTGGAGAATTGGAGAATACTAAAATTGAAAATGAAAAAAAAGTTCATTTTTGTTTTATTTTACAACGGAATCTAATCAGTCGATTTTTATTTTTAGTGTCTTTAAAACTTTAAAAACATATTTCATCAATCTCCAATGAAACGAAATAAAAACGCATTCAAAAATATTTACTGCATCAGAAGATACAGAAATTGGTACATCTTAGAAAGAATTGTAGTATGATATAGATACGAGAATCATAATTAAGATGAAATTCCAGACATCTCGAAGCAATAATATTCTATAATTCATAATATTTTTTGAGTTTTTATTTATTTTGTTTGTATTTTTAATACTTTCTTGTTTATATTATTTAAATTTTTGTATTTTGTGAAATACCTTTTTTATCACTAATTCAGATAAGTACTTAATTTCGCGTCATTGCACATCGCAATCGTTCATTGTTCATCTATTAAATTTTATTTGCAGTGTTTTTTTTTTAATAGTCACACTCGCACATCAGCAAAATCTCAATCGTCTTCGTTTTGTCTGCCATTTTGTGATTGTCTTGTGTAGCAACCATGACAATAATGTGATAAAATTGAATTAAGAATTTGGTGCAGACAACTAAAAGAAATGGTCACGTAGTTTATTGCAAAAATTTACTGTTGTTGTCATTTTTCATTTATTGTATTTTGTTAAGGACAACGCGAACTTCCCCGAATTGTGCGCAGTAATAAACATCGTATATAAATGACAAAAAAATTGATAAAATCAGTGTCAATTCTAAGATATACAAAAGAATACAACAAAAATAATTGGACAACAATTTTTTTTGGAAGTTTTGCCCACAATGCAATTTTAAAAACCTAGAAATACATTTCATTAATGTTGACAACCCAACGAAACTTTGAAGTGGTTATAATAAAATGTATAGTTATTAAAAACTTAAGTGTTTACTGTGTTTTATGCCAGGTCTTTTATACATCATTTTTAAAGGAACATTTGTAATTTTATTAAATACTAGGGCTGCGAACCAGGGTTTTAGTGTAATTTTTTGTTTTTAAACCATTTTTCAGTGTTTATCTTTGTTTTTGATTTGGTGGTTTCTGCTCTTATTTATGTGTTAGACTTTTGTGTTTTTTATTTTGAATATTCTTTATTTTTCTTTTGTTTTTGTACTTTTGTATTTTTGTGATTTTGAGTTTTTGCTTTTCTTTTTTTTGTATTTTTTCTTTTGTTTTTGAGTTTTTCTTTTGATTTGTGTTTTAGCTTTTGTTTTTTTTTTCTATTGTTTTGTGTTTATGGTTTTCGGTTATTTGTGTGTTTTGCTTATGTATTTCTTTTGTGTTTATGGTTTTGTGTTTTTGATGTTGTATTTTCTGTTGTTTTTATTGATGTATTTTTTTGGTGTGTTTTTGTGTTTTGCTGTTGTTGATTAGCATTTACTTTTGGTTTTGTGTTTTTGTATTTATGCTTTTGATTTGTGTTATTGCTTTTTTATTTATGCTTTTGTTTTTGTGTTAGTACTTTTTTGTATTTTTGCTATTGTGGTTTCGCTTTTGTTTTTGTGTTTTGCTTTTCCTTCTGTGTTTTTGTATTTGCATTTACGTTTGGCTTTTGTGTTTATTTTTGTGTTTGTTTTTGTGTTTTTGATTTTGCGTTTTTGTTTCAATTTTGTTCTTTGTTTTCGATTTTGTATTTTTACTTTTTTTTCGAATTTCAGCTTTTGTTCTTTGTATTTGCTGTATTTGTTTTTGTTTTTTTATTTTGCTGTTGTTTTGTGTTTTTGCTCTTATATTTTTTATTTGTATTTCAGTTTTTTGGTTTGTCTTCTTAGCTGTTGTAAGTACCAAGTTAAAACGCGTTGAAAGTTTAGGTCCACGTCCATTTGTTCAATATATCCTGTCACCTCCGGACTTCATAGTATCATGATGCAAAATTTTAGTTAAATCGGTTCAGCGGTTTAGGCGTGATGTTAGTACAAACAGACAGACAGACCGACAGTATATTATAGTATAGCTGGACCCGTGCACGACTCGTGCTAAGATTTTGTAAACTAAAGGATATGGAGCGATTTTATTAATATAAAAAACATTTTTATTATTTATATCAGGGGACCATGCTTGCCTGTGGAAGTTTTTTATTGGTTTTATAAATGTAGTAACCAAATAAGAAATCTCCGCCAAAACAAATTTTCTCAAAGACAATTTTTTCTCAGACTGCTCCGCAAAATTCTTCCCCATAGAAATCTTTCCCGTAGAGTTCTTCCCGGTAGAAATCTTCCCGTAGAACTCATCCCGGTAGAATTCTTCCCGGAAGATATCTTCCCGTAGAACTCATCCCGGTAGAATTGTTCCCGGCAGAGTTTTAATGTGGTGAGTTTCAGTGAGTTTAGGTGAGGTGAATTTTGGTGTGGTAAGTTTTACTGTGGTGAGTTTTAGTGTGGTGAGTTTTAGTGTGGTGAATTCTATTGTGGTGAGTTTTAGTGTAGTGAATTTTATTGTGGTGAGTTTTAGTGTGGTGAGTTTTAGTGTGGTGAGTTTTAGTGTGGTGAATTTTAGTGTGGTGAGTTTCATTATGGTGAGTTTTAATGTGGTGTGGTTGCTTTTGTATATTTTTTGTATTTGAGTTTTTTGTTTCATCTTTTTAGCTTGTGTATGTGCTGAGTTATGTCGTTTGGAATGTTTAGGTTGTATGGGAGGTACCACGCACCTTTGTCCAATCACGCCCATATATAGACTATGACACCCTCCGGACTCCATAGTATCCTGTTACAAAATTTCAGTTAAATCGGTTCAGCAGTTTAGACGTGATGCTGGAACAAACAGACAGACCGACAAACAGACGGACAGACAAACAGACAGACAGACAGACAGACAGACAGACAGACAAACAGACAGACAGACAGACCAAGAGTTTTATATATATAGATTTTATAGTATTTTATAGTATTTTATAGTATTTTATAGTATTTTATAGTATTTTATAGTATTTAATAGTATTTTATAGTATTTTATAGTATTTTATAGTATTTTATAGTATTTTATAGTATTTTATAGTATTTTATAGTATTTTATAGTATTTTATTGTATTTTATTGTATTTTATTGTATTTTATAGTATTTTATAGTATTTTGTAGTATTTTATAGTATTTTATAGTATTTTATAGTATTTTATAGTATTTTATAGTATTTTATAGTATTTTATAGTATTTTATAGTATTTTATAGTATTTTATAGTATTTTATAGTATTTTATAGTATTTTATAGTATTTTATAGTATTTTATAGTATTTTATAGTATTTTATAGTATTTTATAGTATTTTATAGTATTTTATAGTATTTTATAGTATTTTATAGTATTTTATAGTATTTTATAGTATTTTATAGTATTTTATAGTATTTTATAGTATTTTATAGTATTTTATAGTATTTTATAGTATTTTATAGTATTTTATAGTATTTTATAGTATTTTATAGTATTTTATAGTATTTTATAGTATTTTATAGTATTTTATAGTATTTTATATTATTTTATAGTATTTTATAGTATTTTATAGTATTTTATAGTATTTTATAGTATTTTATAGTATTTTATAGTATTTTATAGTAATTTGTAGTATTTTATAGAATTTTTTATTATTTTATAGTATTCTAGATGATTGAACACTTAAAAATACCTTAGAATTTTTTGGTGGAAATCTAAAACATAAAATTTTTCAATAAATTTAATATTATTTACCTAAATAATATTTTTTTTTGGGAAATTGTCAAACAAAATTTTTAAAATCCTTTCAATACTTACCAGTTTATTCTAAGAAAAAAAAACATTTTTTTTTTAATATTACATCTTTATTTTAATTTAATGGCTTAAATATTATTTTTTGTTTTTCAATTACAATTTTACTTTTTTGTGTGTTTAATTTTAGTTGCTTAGTTAACTAATTAAAATTTCTTCAAAAGAAAAACAAAAAATAAGATGATTTTTTTTTAGTTTTCTTAGTGCATAATTAAATTTTTGTTTTTTTTTAGACAGATTTTGAATTTTTTTCTAGTTTTCTTTTTATTATTAGTTATAAATTTCATATGCTTTCTCATAAATTTACAATTAATAATTTTGCTTTTGTTTTAAATAGTTAATTTCAATATTAATGTATTTAAATTAATATTTTTAATTTAAATTTTAAATTTATGTTTTAAACATATTCTACATATTACAATGTTTTACTTAGTTTGTGAGTGTAGCTAAGCTGAGCAATAGATCTTTTAATAATTTCAACAGTTTAAACAAATTTAAGTTACTTTTTTTTTAAAACAGATCACAGCAAAAAATAATGCATTAAAAATATAAAACTAAGTTGTGAAACAGCGACTACTAGTACAAATAAGAAAAAATTAATACAAAATTCCTAAAAATCAGTAATTTTTTGTGTAAATAATGAAATGACAAATATTAATATAAAAAAATAGCAAAAATTAAAATTGCACAAAAATAAAATTTTAAGACATTAAATCAAAAACATTGTTTAAAATTTGAAAAAAAAAAAAATAAATTTAAGGGTAAAAATATTTCATTAGTTTACGTGTTTTACAGAAAAAAGAAAAAATGAAATATTAAATTTAAACATTATAAATAAAATATTTAACACTGAATTCTATTTTTGTATTTTTATAGCTTTTTTTGCAAGTGTAAACAAATTCAGTACATTTCTTGTATGTATATTTCTCATTCATCTCTGTACGAAAAACATTTAGTTCTACGTATTTATAAAAAAAAAATCCACATTTTAAGGTATGACAAATAAAATGTTCTATGAGTCTTAAACTACAGATGGTTTAGTTAATATCTTCAATTTTTATTAATTATATTTTTTAACATTTTATTTATTTACATTAGAGTTGTTATGCTGAAGTGAACTAAAATTAAACATTTTTGCTTTGTAGTATTTTTCATTTTACAATTTCAGAATAATTCATGTTGCTTAATAATTTTCAATTATTTGCTAAGAATTCAACTATTTTCTTTTTGTTTTTGACAATATAAACTAATTTTACGTGATTTCATTATATTTTTTAATAAAAGTAAAGATTCTACTAAAATTAATAAATAATTTGTGAGCCACCACACAGTGCGGCCAACATGTTGCGGTGAGTGTTGTGGTCTGTGTTGGTGCCTGACTGAAGCTTTTGAGTGTGTGGTGTGTGTGTGCGCGTGTGGGCGTGGCGTAGAGCTTTTCCCTAATTGTTCACAAAGTTGACAGCCTGTTGTGTTGATAGAAGTGTGAGCAGTAAAGAGACGGAGAGAGAAATAGTAACAGAAAAAAAAGAAAGACAAAGACAGAGGTAGAGGTAAAGAGTGATATTTATAGATAGAGCAAAAAATTAAAAAAAGTGTAAAAGAGATAGCAAGCTTTTGAAAGTATATTTGTTTTTTATATTACTCATTATTTTTATAATTATTTAAATTTTTTTAATAGAAAATTTAATAATTTTAATTTAGTTTAATATTTTTCTTTTGGCATTTTTGTATGTGTCTTTTTATAAATGTCTTAAGCTTTATTTTCTGCGCCGTCAACGACTAAACTACAGTTGTTAAATATTAGCCGAACTGGTGTCAGCAGTATTTTAAATTTGGCGCGCATTTGAAAATTTTGAAGTTGAAAACTACGCGCTGCGCATTAAACACACTCCGTGCCGGACTCTTTGAGCGGCATTTTTGACTAATAAAGAAAAGAGAAAAAAAAAAAGAAAAAATAATTAAAATTAATTTAAACATAAAAATGTAGTTATTAAATTATGAATAATAAGTAAATTAATAAAATATCAAATTAAATAACATAAATAAATTAAATACGAATATATATAAAATAAGAAATTGAAAAAGAATAATTAAAAAAGTCAATACAATTTGGGAAACTTAAAAATCAGGTTTCCACATCAGTCCCTGATTCAATCTCGATTATATTATAATAATACGATTTACAAACAGTTTTTTCCGTTTTGGTAGGGAGGCCTTATCGTATTCTAATCAGGGACGACTGCGAAATAAAGCTAACTTTAACCAATTTCCACTCGTGTTTTATCGTGTGACAATTTCCTATCATTTGTGTAATATGTAAACTAGGCCGGGTCTCTTTCCTTACAGAATAATAAAAAATTAAAGAACTTTAGTTATAAAGGCTAAATAAACTGACTTCACTTATGTTACCTCGGAGGTCAATTAAACCCATGGCCTAAATGTATTAACCATCAAGACCCTTCCAACGATATATCATAATTGATGTCGGACATTGAATAACAAAGCTATAAAGACCAATCTATGACCGGGTCCATTTTTTGTTTATGTCCGACACTTGCACTATGTAAGCGCTCATTTCGGGTTCAAAATTTCAAACGTTTGTTTTTGACGCGAGCAACAATTTGATTCTCTCCATATTTTAATGGTTTGGATCTTAATTTGTACACTCAAAAGAAAATCTCCCATTATGTGTTTTATGGTACGACCATTGGTCTTATGCTTCATGTATTAATAGTTTTTTTTCTTTTTAAATCAAAAGTTATATACTTAATTTCATAGTATTAAAAAAATTCAGTATCATAAATTTAAATATTTCAATATTATTATTTTTAATAGAATACATGCTATTGTTTTAATGGTTTACTTCTATAATAATAGACGTGACATAAAAAATATAAATACGAATACAAAGATGTTCGTTTTGAATTTCATTAATTTTATTTATTACAGAAAATAAATAAAATATCAAATATGGCAACGGACCCAAATGTAAATGCAGACTGAAGTATTACAACTAATTATTGGATATGAATTTCAATTATTGTAAATTGTACAATAAATTAACTACATTATAGCGTCGGTAGCTCGTCAGGTTGGACTACGAGCCGAAAGGTCCGCGGTTCGATTTCCAGCGACTGCCAACTGCTTTTTCATTGAAAACATTTTTCTGTGCGACGCTACCTCTCGGCAATAAATGGCAAACCTACGAGAGTAAAACATTGCCTATGAAAAGCTCTCACCCGCCGTTCGTATTCGGCAATAAACTGTAGGTCTCACCAATTTGAGTACAAATATAACACGCACAGCTCAAATGGTGAGAGAGCTCGGCCGTACACCCAGAAGAAAATACTATATAAATAATAGTTTTTTACTATTAAAAATAGTTAATAGGATAAATCATTATTTTAATCGGAAAATACTATTAAATACTAGAAAATACCATGACATTGCCATTAAGTTTATATGAAAAGATTTATTTTTTTGTATACTATTAAATCAATAATTGTCCTATTGAACAATTTTAATGGGATTTGAGGGAATTTTTTTCTGGGTGTAGTTCTATACAGTGCCAAACTATTATTATTAAGAAAATGTAATTCGACTATACCATAAAATTAAAAATATGTATCATTAAATATTAAAAGGTTGAAAAGAATACATTATAAAATGTGTGATACAACAATATATTGTATTAAAAGTTGGCATATTTTTCAACTAATGGTACGCTTCTTATTGACCAATTTTAAGAGTAAGTATAAATAATTGTTTTTCTATTGAAATAGTAGTGAAAAATTAGAGAAATTGTAAAATTCATCCGTTAAATGAGGTGTTATATGAGGTTCAAAGTATCACATTTTTCAGTGATCTATAGCTTCTTTTTATGTTGTCATTTCGTGATTTCAACGGGCCGTTAGATCATAAATTTTAAGGTTTTTTTTTTCTAAGTACATGGTACACATTGTACATTTAACATATATTTTTCGGTGTGCATATTTTAAAAACTGCAACCTATGTATTACATTGCCATAGGTATAGTTGACCACAGTTTTAATTGTAAATATGTTATTCGGTCTGTGTATGTTTAACGGCAATGCGATATATGCAAATAATGTTACCAGATCACGGTGCACTATAATTTAATATGCAAATTGTTTGTTTGTGCATAATTAAGCTTGAAAGCGAATTTAATATGCGCTGCATAAATATAGATTAATAAAAGCATAGATTAATTAATGATTTAATAATATACATATATTGGAAAATTATTCAAATTTTATTTAAACGTTTGTGATAGCCAGAAAAAACACTAAACAAGAAATTGTCGACATCTAAAAGTTATTTTAATATTTTAAGTTATTTTAATTTAAATTGGCATGGAAATCAGAGACATTCTATTCTATTTAATTCGCGCTTGCTGATTTTGACTGCATACTAAGTTTTGTTTCTATTACGTAAAGTTTTTAAGAAAATTGCTCACAAAATTTTAGGCACTTTTCAGCTACTTTTTAACATTAAAAAAATGCAGTCCCTTACACAACTAGTTTTTATAGAAACTGTAAACGCAAATTTTCTTTGAATATTATTACTAATTACAATATACCGATAAATACTATTACTCCGATAGGTTTTTAAGATATTTGAAACTAAACTCGAAAAATATTGATTTTTTAGACTATTTTTGAATGATTTTTTTAGCTTTGTGAATCTAATGAGAAATGAAAAAATGATTCATCGTTATTCAGAGCATAGTTCAAACTAACAATGAAAGTTATTAACTTTTTTGCATTTGTTCATATTTTTAAAATATGCCCTATCAACACTGTTGCCGTCAAAAACTGTTAAAATTTAAAATGCTTTTTTATTTTACATAGCAATTACTGAAATATAGCCGTTTTTAACCAAATTTGTCTTAAAAACTTTAAGTAATTGTAAAAAAACTGAGTATGGAATAAGAATGAGCATACTTAAAATTTGAATTAATAATATTTGAAGCAGTTATATTTTAATTATTAGTATTTCTAAGTTTTGCATTAATTTTAATATTTTACTATTATTCTCAGTGGAGAATAGTAGCAGCATTGTATTATTTTAAACAACAACCCTGGTTGCGTATCTTTGCAAACTACTAAGAATGCAACCGTGGGACGCTTATATGCTTGTTCATGTTAGCTTCATTTTTGTATAAAAGAGCAACACCAGCTCATATATTTGTCATTCAACGCTGAGCATTCACACTGAACTTATCGTACAATATTGTTTTGGACATATTTTCAGTAGCGAAGCACGAATAAGTTTCCTATTCCTTGTCGAAACCGTGAAATGATTTCAGCTATCGTCCAATATTGCTTTGGACATAGTTTTTCAGCAAACAGTAAAGACATTCCCAGTATTAGTTTAAATAAAATCGCTGTACCCACACACTTACAAATACATGACGTATTATTTAAGATCCCTGAGGACAACATATTTTCATATTAGGAGCATTATTATTTTTATTGAAAATTGAGTATATAAAAGAGTACCAAAATTATGTTATCGGGGAATATTTAGAAAAGTAGATCAATTAGAAAAAAAGTTAGTAATTTTGGTAATTAGTTTGAACAATGCTTTAGATACACATTTAGCATTTTTTTGTTTATCATTAAATTCTAAATGATAAAAAATTATCTAAAAAAATTAAAATTTTCCGAGTTTAGATTTAATTATCTAAAAAACCTATTGGATTATTAGCATTCATTAGTATATTAAAATTAGTTTTTTTTTTGTTAAATCTATTTTCTAATAGAACTTTATTTTGTTATTCCAACTAGGAGATGAGAATTTAATTTTTAAATACTCTTACAATTTTCTCAAAAACGTTACGTAAAAGAAAAAAACTAAGTATGTAGTCAAACTCAGCAGCAGCGAATTATATAGAATTGATGTATAGGATGTTTATAAAAAAAATCGTGTTGGGCAGTGTAATTGCTCACTAAATATTATTTTAATCTGATTTTAAAATACAGAAACCATTTTTGAGTCCATCTCTATTTAATATTTCTATTTAATATATATACGCAGTCTGTCATGTCTCGAAGATCTTCGATATCTCGAATAGTTCTCGAACTCACTCTCAGAATTATTTACTATATCGTCGTTGTAGAACGAAAAGTCACCAACTACATTTTCAAAATGCCAAATATTCATTTACAAAAATCTTTATATATCTGTCAATGTTCAATCTATCATCTCAATTTTTTTAGCACATCATAAGAAAATGTTAATCTATTACTTGATATTGCAACATTATAAATGCATCAATTACTTTTTATAATATTAATCAACAAACTTGAAATTTAAGTTTTTCATAAAAATGTATTTTTCGTTATACAACAACGATATAGTTGTCATATTGGCTCATGTTTTTTTGTTTCTCGAATTCATGTTTTCATTATTTAAACGAGGGGGGGCTAATAGATATTATTTAAATTTTTAATAATCTGAAAATTTAAATTAAATAAAATAATTAAATAAAAAAAAAAAAATAATAATAAAGTTTTAGTAGTTTTCTAGCCAACATTTGTAATGAATATTCCTAAGTGGTATTCAAAAGATGTATTTAAATCATGATTTTTATGTAGTTTTAAATTTCCCTTGACGATAGCGTTTTTAAGTGTTGCATTGAAATAAGCGTTGAAATTATTTTTAAAAATATCCGTAGATATAACAGTTCTTGTGCGGACTTAAGTACAAATTCAATATGAAATTATTGATTTAAAAAAAGAATTATCAAAAATATTGTATTTTTTCCTAAAATAGAATTTGAAAGGTGTATTGAAAAAATGCGCTATATTATTTACATTTAAAATTTTTTTAAATTGCAAATTTTAACTTCGCCATTCTCCCAAATACATCTTAAACTCTATTTCGTTATAAATCTCGTGACTTCAAACAAAATAGCACTAACCTTTAAGTAATTATTTAACTTCCAAACTCCTGCTGTTTCCTAATTAAATATTCAAATTTATTTAATATAGCTGGTGCTATTAATCGTCAACCAACGGCTACGAAAACATTAATGAAAAGTAAATTTGCGCCGAATTAAACATATTTTCATCTTAACGATGCTGAAGTTGACTCAATTATGAAAGTAGTTGCTATCGTTTTTGGCGCACACGCTGTTTTAGAAAGGGTAGTACACATCAAAACCAGAAGTTACTCGTAGACGCCCAGGTGAGTTGATAGATAGTTGTGTCAACATATTAATCGATTTCAATACTTTGTTTGAAATGGATTAAATTTGATAATAGATAAACAAATTAATTTTTAATACTTTGTTTTAATTAAAAAATGTTTAGTGTTTAATTTTTAATATTTAAGAAGTTAAGTAACGACTGATTTATAAAAAGGCTGATTTTAAATTTAAAGTTGACTTTAAATTGTCTGCTGCGCCAATGTATTTAAATCGAATCGTCAATTTCCAATTACACTTCATTGTAAATTAAATATATGGCATACAATTCCGCTGAAAATCATTGTGAAACATGCCTGGCAATATTATGGCAAATATTGACAAAGTGACTGGAGAATATGCAGAAGGCCTCAAAATTGTAACTTTGCAATGTGGTTAAAACAAAGAAAAAAAAATATATAATTCAAAAATATATAAATATAAAAAACGAAATTTTAAAAATACAGTTAAAATTTTAACGAAAATAACACTGTGTCCTACTCGCACTCATTGGTTACTTACCAGTGTTTCGCCGTGCAACGAAGTGCGCAGCGCAGCATGAAAATACAAAATGTTGTGAGAGGTTTCACGGTATGAGCAACACAAATGTACACTCAAAAAAAACATTCTTTAGGTTGCACAATTATTGAGTTTAATTAATTCCATATAAACTTCCAAATTATTTAAAATTAATCAATCATACCAATTGTTAATAAATAATTTCGCAAATATTCGGCAGAAAAAAAGATTTGTATGTAAGTTTTGATATTTGTGAGAGTATTTATTGAGAATAGGGCTGAATATTTTTTCAATAGTTAATAGTTAATGCTATTAAGGGTGTGTACGAGTTTGACTAAATTTGAAACTAAATAAAATTTTGTCGCTAATGAAGTGTCGAAAATTTGCTAAATTAAGGGTGTGTGCGAATTCGACTAAATTGTTGACTAAACTAAATTGTTTTCATTCGATCACTATTCGGTAACCGGTAATTGTTAAAGTCCCTAATAAATCTATTATAATAAAGGGTTTTTAAACAGGGACGCTACAAAAGTAGAGCGACAGGGACAACAAACAACGTCATATTTCTTGCCGCTCTTTTGACATTTCTCTTCAGTAAGGTTTGCCATTTCATTATGGAAAAATATACGAATTCGAATTTCGGTAGTAAATTTTAATAATTTCGATTCGTTGTTGGCAACACCTACTTTTGTAGCGTCCCTATTGAAAAACCCTTGAAAAAAACTTTTGTAGCGCACTTATTGAAAAACCCTTTATGTCTGTTTGCTGTCTTCTAATTTAATTCAATTTAGTTTGCTCGAGAATTGGCTAAATTGAATAGTAAACGCTGCATTATCGACAAAATTTGTTTTTAGTCAGCAATTTAGTCGAACTCGCACACATCCTTAATAGTAGTTTGTCAAATTTTCGAGCAATCTAAATTTAACTAAATTGAAATACGGACTTTACTTATTACTCGGATACCGAATTGTGATCGAATGAAAATTCATTCAATTTAGTGTAGTCTTCAATTTTGTGAAACTCGCACACATCCTTCATATAAATGGTAACATTTAAAGAATAATTCATACTATTGACTAATTTTAATTGCTAAAACAATTGACATAATATAAGAAAAATCTATTTATTTTATAGTATTTATTCACAGTGTATTCACTTTAATTGGATAAGGTGCAGCGATGCAAAATAAATGTGCCGAATGCACATAATGAAGCGTGATGCAAATAATTTTCATTTATATATTAAAAAAAAATAATAATAAATAAGAAAAAGAACAATTTCAACATGTTGGGTGTCGGCGCCAAGTGCTCTTGGGGACTGAACAGTAATAATATTTGATATTGTGGACACAAACAGGATGTAGGTGTCGGTTGAAACGAGTAAATTCTGTAAATATTATAATATTATTTTTCCAAATAAATTTCTTTAATCTGATATATATCTGTCGCCCATTTAAGTATTGCGAAAAAGTGTAAAATGTAAAGCTTTTGGTTTTAAAATATAGCTTTCAAACGAACGCGAGCTTTAAATCAATGAAAAAAATTTATTACTCAAATTAAAAAAAATATAAAAATCTTATAAAAAAGCGGTTTTTAATTAAAGCTTTAATTTTTTAACCATTTAGACTTGGCAGATATTTCATGATGTTAAATAATAGCCAAGCTGTAATTTATAAAAGCTATAAAGCTTTTAAAGTTTGTAATAAAACATAATAGTAATACCTAATAATTTAAAAATCATAAAAAGATATTCGGAAGTAGTTTAAAGTTAAAAGCTTTTAAATTTTAACCAATCGTTTCAGCGTACGAGTTATGTTTTGAAGAAGAATGTTCGCTGAATACACTGAAGCTTTTAAGCTTAAAATTTGAAAACAGATTATTTTAAAAGAACATTTTTATATTGAAAATGTTTGATGTAGCAAAAAGTAAACAAGGTAGAGTCTTAAAAAGCTATATTGAAAATAAAAACTGAAAAATTTAAAACGTAAAAATAAAAACTTACGTTTTTAGATTTCAGTTAAACAAGAGAAGTTATCGTGGTTTAAACAGTTGTGTACAATATGTGTTGAAATCATAAGTTATTGACGTTGCATAGTATTCTGTTAAGTCTAGAATAAACACGTAACTATTTTAGCTAATTAAGGAAACAACTTTAATTAGACCTAATGTAGACTTATTTCATACATTATACTAATTAAAATTAATACGTATGATGAGTGATTTTAATATGTGTTTTTGTTTTATATTATTTACTACATTAATTTATATATAGGTTCTTAAATATAATAGCTTAATTAATTAAAATTGAATGCTAATAAATTTAAAAGTAATTCTCTGTAGCTTTTTGTTAAATTTTACAAAATCAAATATAATATTTTTGGTTTGGTTAAATTTCAGTTAACTTTGAAATGTCAGAAAATTCAAATTTTTATTTTTATTTTAATACTGCGCGAACAGTCTTCTTTGTGAGCAATGCAGCTAGAAATAAACAACAACAATATGTGATTTAAAGAAAAATTTACAAAATAATTTAATGCTAATTTTACGACAACTACGTTTTTTTATTTTTTACTGTGTACAGTGTGTGCCATGTGCTGTGTTTAGCACACGTAACGGATATGTAGTGTACGCTGTTTAGCACTTTTTTTTCAAGGGGTTGGAATGCATAAATTACGTATTGAATAGTATTATTTACAAAAAGTAGTAGTTTAGGTCAATTTAGTTTTGTTCTACAAAACGATTACTTAATACACTAGCATTAACTACTTATTTGCTAAAAAAATACTTTGATGTGGGTGTCTTTTAGGACTTTGAATTCAAAACTTAACGTAATTGAAATCATTGGGGCAATGCGGTCTTACCTCTTCGTCCACCGTGCTGGCGAACATGCGCGTCGGGTTGTTCTTCTGCAGACAGATGTGATCCTCGGTGGTTTTTCGGTAGACCGGATTCTCAAAGTTAATGGAGTTGACAGTTCGTTTGCTGCAATGGCGGTAGCCAACATACAGCAGCTGTACAGAAGAGTATTAATGAAAAGCAACATTTATAGTACAATGTAATGAAGTGAGTAAGGTGCTGCCGTCGCAGTGCTTACCATGCCCAGCACTAACGAAGTGCCCACCAGACCGGCTATGACGACCAACGCAATGTAGCCGCTGTCCGGTTGCTGCGTTTGCACAATGGTGCCATCGGTATGGGTCACATTTCCGGCGGGATGCGTCTCTACTATATTTAAAAAAATAAAAATATAAAAAAAAAATATATAAATAACTTTTGTACTTAAAATAATTAATGTGTTTTAAATTAAACACCACCATTAAATAATAATTGATATTAAATATCAACAAAGCCTTTTATGCTGTATTAAATTCATTATTAAATAATGTAGTTAGTTAATTGCAATGAATTAAAAGTTTGTGAAAATTTAAAATTTAAATTTAAATAATAGAATAAAACTATAGAATAAAACCTTTGAAAATAGCTTTAAAATCGCAATTACGAAATTGTAACCCTCCATCACCAAAACCTAACTCTGTCACTTCAGGCATTTTATAAATGACGGATGATTTAAAAATTCATTATATTTTAAGAAAGACTGCAAAAATGTATTAAAAACTAGCAGGGATCCGTGCTTCGCTGTGGACGTTTTGTATTGGTGTTATAATTGTAGTAACCAAAACAAAAAAAATTCTTCGTCAAAAAAAGGTTTTCTCAAAGACAATTCTTCCTCGGACTGTTCTTTTCCGTAGAATTTTTCCCCGAAGTTTTTCCCAGTAGAGGTTTTAGTGTGGTGAGTTTTTAGTATGGTGAGTTTTAGTGTGGTGAGTTTTTAGTATGGTGAGTTTTAGTGTGGTGATTTTAGTGTGGTGAATTTAGGTGAGGTGCGTTTCGGTGTGGTGTATTTCTCCAATATGCAGAAAACGAATTTGCAGATAACGCAATGGGTTTCGTTTATACCACACGAATTTCAAATAATTAAAAATCTATAGTTACTGCGATGTATAGAAAACGAATTTTATTATACATCTTTCTAATAGATAAATCAAGTAAAATAACATAGAATTTATTTAAAAACTTAAAAAAATGTAACTAATTTTTTAAAAACAAATCTAGTATTAAATTTGACTGTATTCGATTATTTAATTTTGAACTGTTAATAATAAAGATAATTAGTGAAAAAAAAAACAATAGAAGAATGAATCGTTTCCATTTGAATAACATAATAATAAAATCAACTTTTCTTTAATTTTTGTGTTCAAAGTTGAACTTTTCTTAGAGTAACGGAATTATTAATTAAAAATTATGTTTTTTATATTAAAAATAGTTACTGCTATTTAATGTGGAATTTTATTCGCTTTTTTTGTCTTACCCAAAACCACACAAAAGCAATTAAAACTTTTGTCTTGACAGTTGTTGCAATGCCATGCTGACACAAGTGCACAAAATTGTATTTTGTGTACATTTTAAGTCACAAAGAAATACACAAAATGCTTGCAACCATGCAAGTGCAGTTTCTAATTTTTTTTTAGTTCTGTGCAACACTTAAATGTGCAAAAACTGTCATATAATAGCAATGTAATGCTATTATTTGTCATGTGAAAATCTACAAATGGTAAAGCTTTTATAAAATAAAAAATATAATACTTTTTGTTAACAATTTGTAGGGTATTTTACATGGCATACACCCAAGAAAAATTGCTATTATTTGGTTAATAATGAATATTATAAAATATGTTCATATATAAACATTGAATAATTTAGTGGAATTTCAAATTTTTCAATAGTATATTGTAGTATTAAATGGTATATATCAATTAAATGATTTTTTTATTTTATTGTCTAAATAATATTAAATGTATGGTATTTTTGTTTAAATTTAGAATTGAATATGGTATTTGAGGTTTTCTCTGCAAAATATGCACTACTGCACTCTGCACTATTGAGTGCATTTTACAATGACAGTATTATTACAATTACAGTATTATTGTGAGATCTCTCCAGCGACTTCACTTCACTATTCAATATTTGTTTCGTTGGTGTCAGGTAGTTGCAACACATTTTTTTTCAAGACATTCAAAATCAAAACCAAATGACACCACTATCGCTGAAAATGCAACAAATACAGTGAGCGCAGTGATTGAGCTCAACGAATAACGTATGAGAAGACAAATATTGAAAAGAGCAACAATTGCAGTATTTGTTTCATTAGTGTCAAGTATTTAGTTGCAACACATCTTTTTTCAAGACATTCAAAATCAAAACGAAATGACACCACTATCGTTGAAAATGCAACAAATACAGTAAGTGCAGTAATTGTGCTCAACAAGTAACGAGTGAGAAGACAAACATTGAAAACAGCAACAACTGCAGAATTTGTTTCATTGGTGTCAAAACACATAGTCAATGTATTGAAAAACAGCCATTTTATTTATCTTTTAATATCTGTCATTCGGTTTGATATTGATGCGAGAACGATATGTAGAATGCTACTATGAGATATTTTAAAAATGAATTCAAATTTATTAAATAAAACTTTGATTATACTTGAGTTTTTAAAATGCAAATAAAAACCATCTCAGCTATGAAGTAAATTCACCTTTTTTTTATGTGTTCATTCAAATATATATATATATATATATATATATATATATATATATATATATATATATATATATATATATATATATATATATATATATATATATATATATATATATGTATATATTATGAAAATATGATATGCACTTGCATTTCAAATGCAAATGAAAACCTATAACGAATTGATCCAGAAAAACGAGGAGATCTTTGACGAATGCGTGATAAACTGGTGGTCGTTTCCCCGAAGCTTTCTTGAATTAATTTCGATAAAAAAATCGATATCGTAAATTAAATATGGTTAGAGTTCTTCGGAATCGCGCATTCATCTCGTGATGATATCAAAATGACTGACAACACGGGGATCTTAGAATTCTCGATTTTGCAGAAACATGTTTCAATGATATATATATGTTTATATGAACAAAAACTTCTATAATATGATTTCAATAAAATAAAGTTATTTTGGAATAACGAAATGAGTCTTTATTTATTAACTATTTTCTGAATAATACCTGAGTTGTATTATAAAAAACGAATGATATTCGTGATTTTAAAAATGCAAACATGCAATACATATATTATAAAACTTTAAAAATAAGTTTTTGAAACCATATATTACATTAGTTCTTCTTCTAGGCCAACGATGTACAGTGACATAAATAAAATGAGATAAAATTAAAGTGTTGCCAGATATTTAAGAAATGTGTTGCGTGCTTAAGTGAATGTGACACATGTTGGGTGCCATAAATAGAACATAACAGATGTTTGCTCAAGTTTGATAGTCATACACGTTAAACTTGCAATGTGTGTCTTACGCGTGCTGGTTTTTTCTTATTCTCTATTTAGTTTTTCATTCTTTTTATCTTATTTTCCCACTCTTTTACCTAATCTGATTGCTTCTTCTTTTTCTGTCTTATCAACGTTGATTATGAAAGCCAACGAGCGCCGTTTTATCACGCATTCGTCATCATTAAACGACGAAATGGCAACGAGATAAAAGTGTCAGAGGCGATGAGTCGAGAAGCAGCAGCTCCAAACCACCGACCGCAGCTACACTCGGAAAAAATACCATTCTGTGTTTTTTTTACTATTAAAATTATTGTTTTAAACGGTACACGCTGCAAAAAAAGGGCTCCCCAAACATAATTTTGCTTGCATTAACATGTATGTTTGGAATTTTATGTAAACATAATATATAATTGACTGATAAATCATTTGTAAACAGGGCTGTATTGAGGCTTGAACAGTGTTGTAATGAGTTCTGACCTTCATTATAATATCTCGGTAATATTTTAATGTAGCCCCATAAAATGGAGTATGTTCTTATGGAAACATAATAATTACTACATCCAAATAAAATAAATATTTGAACCGAAAAATAAATATGTTCAAATTAAAACATGATTTTGAACGACCTGAATATAAATTAAGGCTCGCTTTATATTTGGTACAGTTACAGTTGATCTCAGTAGGGTTTTGTAAAAAAACATGTCAAATTCTGTTTGAAAATCGAAACACTGATTTTTATTTCACATTAGTTTCAGAAATTATGTACTGCACTATATTATACTCTGTTACTATTAGTATTTTTTATAACACAATTTATATATTTATCTAATTTACAAATAACAAAATTATTACCGAAGCGAACACATTTTCTCAACGAACAACAAGAGGCACGTACGCAGAAAATGCCGAGTTGACACTCGGTGACCGTAGGTAAAAAATTCTGCTTAACGAGTGCCAACTTCGTATACAAGAAGAATGTTGCAAGAATACACTTATCCAATTTCTTTCTTGTTTGTTTGTAAACATCAATATGTTCAAACGATGGCGTCGGTAGAAAATGCTGCACAACGTTGCCAACTTCGTCAGTCGATAAATTATCGAATTAAGACGAGCGTTGCGAACAAACGTTGTATATAGATTTGATTAGCATTTTCTGTGTTTCGAAACATAGTTTTAACCAAGTACATTGCCAAGAAATAGTTTATTCAAATGCAATTAAAATTTTATGTTGGTATTGTAACATATTTATGGTAAATTAGACAGATTCTGCTGGACAATATAACAATGTTTACACGTGAGCAAAAATAAATTCAATTTCGATTATAATTTAATTAGACTTCATTCCTAATACATGTATGGTAATTTCGTATTACTTTTTAATTACATTCAAACATATTCAAACAAATCTTTTCTATCCGTGTAAATATCATCAAAATACTACAAAATAATATTTAAGTTTATATCGTCGTTGTTGAACGATAAGTCATCAAATACATTTTAAAAATGCCAAATATTCATTTACAAAATTCTTTATAGATCTGTCAATTTTTAATCGATGATATCAATTTATTTACCACATAGTATGGAAATGTAAATCTATCAATTGATATTTCAACTTTAAAAATTCAACAATTAAATTTCATATTATTAATCAACAAACTCGAAATTTAAGTTTTTCATAAAATGTATTTGGTGTCTTTTCGTTATACAACGACGATATATAAATATTAATTTTAAGGTATACTATGAAATAGAGAACAGTAGTCCTATTGATCAATTTTAGTGGTATTTTTTCTGAGTGTAATCTACAACAAAAGACACAAAATACAGGGGACATACATAAATGCGATTTAAGGCGTTCGTGTGAATGAGCGCATAAATTTTTCTTAGAAAGTGTCAAGGCGATACCAGCGATAATTTCATCATGATAATGGCGAGAAAACGAAGTAGACGAAAATAAAAAAAAAAATCTATAGAAAAAAATGCAGAAATATATGAAAGAATAGCCAAATTAAATGTATTTTTTATAATGCAAACCGTAAAAACATTCTAAAAGTTTTCAAAAGGAAATTTTTTGTATTAATAAAATTTTAGTTATATTACTCAAAAATAATTTAATACTATTCAAAAATATTTACCTATTAAAATAATAATATTTTACGTTTTATTGCTAAAACTATTGAAATAATATCAAAAAACTATAAATTCTATGTTTTTTTATACAGAGTGCATTTAATAAATAACACAAACTTTTGTTAAATTAAAGCATTAACAAATTTCAATAAAATGTATTTATTAGAAATTCTTAGTAGCTGCTTTATGCGCCTACAAAAAATAAGCTTTCAAAGCAAATTTAAATTTACACAGATTTTGCAAATTTAAAATTATTATAATCAGTTGTGATTATAAGTAATTGCTTTGGCTGCCTAATGCCTAAAAGGCATATTTTCCGTCTTTCACTTATTCCTTCTTTAGGTAATAAATTTTAATGTGCTGCCTAAATAAGGATTATAGGCGCGGCGTAAATTTCTACGCAGTTTCCTTTTGCACTGTCGTTAAATTATTTTTAATTAAAAATAGCCAAAACAAAAACCAAAACGGATGATATCAAAATTTATGTTTTCCGCGTTTAATTCAAGCGCAAAAGTTGAGTTCGGGCGTAAATAGTCAGAGTTTGGTTAAAACAAAAAAAAAAAAGGGTGGGTGGGTAACGTGTGACTAGATTTGTAAAAGTTCTGTGTTCGCGACAAGGCAGCCACTTGTAATGTATTAAATTGTTGAGTGAAAGAACCACACAACACAAAGCAATAATTAGACGGTGTTTTTTTTAATTTTAATAACCCTAAGAATTTTATATAATTATTTAATTATTGTTTAGCAATTGTATAAAATTTATGGTTTGTAACTTTATAGCAATTTTAAAGGAAGTGTTCGGAAACTGAAGAGTAACTATTTTTCAACTTCATAGTAACTATTTAGTGAGTGCAACTGTATAACAAATATATAGCAACAACTGTAAATCAACTGTATGGAAACAGTACAGCAACTGTACAGCAACTGTATCGCAAATGTACAGCAACTGTATAGTAACTGTATAGTAATTGATCAGCAACAGTATAGCAACTGTACAGCAACTGCATAGCAACTGTATAGCAACAGTATAGCAATTGTACAACAAATGTATAGCAACTGCATAGCAACTGCATAGCAACTGTACAGCAACTGTATAGCAACCGTATAGTGCCTGTATAGGAATTGAATAGCAACTTATAACTGTATAGCAATTGTGTGGCAACTGTATGAGAACTGTTTATTAACTTTACATCATTTACACATCAATTATATAGCTGCTGTATCGCATTTCTATAAAAACTGTATAGCAATTGTATAACAACTGTATATGAACTAAATAGCAAATGTATATCAACTGAATAGCAACCGTATATTAACTGAATAGATTCTGTATAACATTTGTGTAAGGACGATATAACAACTGTTTAGCTAATGTAAAGTAAATGTATATCAATTGTATAGCAACCGTATAGTGCATGTATAGGAATTGTATAGCAACTGTATAACTGCAATGCAATTGTGTGACAGCTGTATGGGAACTGTTTATTAACTGTATATTATTCGCACATCAACTATACAGCTACTGTATCGCATTTATATGACAACTGCATAACAATTGTATAACAACTGTATATGAATATAATATATCAACTGTATAGCAACCGTACAGAAACTGAATATATTCTGTATAAAATTTGTGTAAGAACGATATAACAACTGTGTAGCTAATGTAAAGGAAATGTATATCAACCGCATAGCAATTATATATACTGTGTAACAACTGTATAGCAATTGTATCACAAGCTATTGTGTTGTAATTTTATGACAACTGTATATCAACTGTATAGAAATTGTATAGAAACTGCATATAAAATGTATACCAACTATCGAGCAAATGCATAATATCAACAGTTTGCAACTGTATAGCACTTGTATAGTAAATGTATGACAACTGTATAGCAACCGTATATCAACTGTATAGCAATTGCTTATCAACTGTGTAGCAACTGCACAGAAACTGTATAGCACTTGTATAGTAAATGTATGACGAATGTGTTATAACTGTATATCAACTGTATATCAACTGTATTGCAACTGCATATCAACTGTATAGCAAATATACAGCCATTCAAAAAAAAAATCGAATTTTGCAAATTTATATGCTGCATCGGACAAAGTTAATAAAATATATAAAAAAAAACTTTAAAAATGTTCGAGTCAGAAGAAAATGCAAAAAATTCGCTATAATTTTGTTGCTTTATATTTTACACTTTTTTTAATTTTTAAATATTTAATAAAACTTTGCAATGAATGTGATTATGCTGAATGCAAGCAGTTATTACTTTCTCCGTTGTTGGTGGTGGTTTTATTTATTTTCTTTTATTTTTATTTATTTCTATTTTTGTAAATGCTTAATGTTGACAAGCGGAATCAGCAACAAAATGCGACAAAACGTAATAATGTCGGCACAGTTTATGGCGGCAAGTGTGCCCAACGGCAGTTAAGCTGTAAACGGAAACGGAAATAAGAATGACAAACATGGCGGCGATGGCGACGGCGACATCGTTCGTTGAAGTAAATAATTTAAGCGTGCTCTGTTCTTTTTTTTTCTTTGTGTTGGGCTGCCGGCATTTGCCTGCCAACCAACCGACCGACCAAGTTAACTCATTAATTTTGTTCAGTTTTTTGTAGCTTTATTTTTGAAATACGTTAAGAGCGCTTGTTTGTTAGCTCGACTAACATTATTCCGACGCGCATATTTATCATTGTTTGGTCAGAACGCAAGATTTATTTATGAGCTAAGTAACAAAAAAAAAAGGCGGAAGTATTTGTCTGCTATTTGAACAGCATTAAACATTTAAAACTTTATTGTATTTTGTAAAAAAAAAACAACAATATACGGTTGTATACGGTGCGCTCTTTTATGTATCATTGTGTGCTCCATTTTATTTGGTATTAGGCAAATGGTTCTGCTTAAAGTCATAATTATGGCTAAAAGTTAAGTAATTCGAGTACCGCCATTTGGTGTGCTCCATTTAATTGAGTGCAGTTGGGGCACAATGCATAAAACAAATTTGCCACGAAGTATGTAATTACTTGAATAATCCATTTTATGTGAAGCCTTTTTATAATTAGGTAACTTTTGCAATGATTATTATAGAATTAAATTACATTATGTTTTTAAATCAAAATCGAAAATGTCGATTTAAAATTGTTCATGAAAAATCTTACTGAATAGAAGTGGATTTTTAATAAATTACCTATGTAATAAATTTAAATAAAACTTATTTACTTCAAGTTTAAATAAAAAAATATTTAATTTAAATAAAAAAGACTACCTGTCAAAAACGTGTCGAAAAGCATTGAGATTTATTACTTTTTTATTAAATTTAATTTTTTCCCTCAGTTCCCTAATTCAGCGGTATTGCATTGTCGACGATATGCCTTTAAAAATGTATATACATTTTTTGTCTACAATCATAACATTTAATATACTATTTATAATTTTGAAACACATGAATGATGACATTACTCAAAAAATGTTTGAAAATGCGCTGTCATTCAAATTGACTGATTAATTGTTTGATTATTATGGATGAATCATCAATGGATTATTCATGACTTGTTGCATAATAAAATTAAGTGAATTTAAAATGTTGTGTTCCATATTATAAAATTGACTGAATAATTAACTAGTTACTATTATTGCAAATTATTATAAAATATACAAGCATTTTATGAACACAGTCATAGCGCATATTTTGAAAAGTTAATTTGAGCTTTGATATATACATATATACATATCGCCACTATCATGCCAAAGGCGCGAATTTGTAATTTTTGACATTTGCGTTTTTTTACATTTTTGAATGTAGTTTTTCCTCAAGTATACTGTGCCAAAATCGTGTGTGGTTTTGTTGGATATTTATAGCCACAAAAGCCAAACCAAAAGGGCAAATACGAAAAATTGAAAATATTGTCATGCCAAAAGGGCGAATCTTTTCGTGTTTTTGCCATAACTTTTGATTGGTATAAGATAAAATAGTTGTGTAAAGGTATTAATTGTTTATTTTTAAAGCACCTATCGATCACCATCATTATTTTAAAATATTTTTTGAATTTTTATCATTTGCAAGAAAAATGTTTGGCAAATTAATTTTAAAGAAGTATGCCAATCGATAGGTGCTTTGAAAACAACTATTTTATCTTGCGCATATAAAGAGTTATAGCATAAAAAACAAAAACATTTGCGTTATGATCAGTTTTTTCAGACAACATTAATATATATTTCTAAAGATTAAAAATAATCATTGATATTAAAATAACGGACACATTTTAATTATTGTATAAGGGTCTTTTTGTAGCGTCGGTAGCTCGTCTGGTTGGTGCGTTGGACTACGAGCGAAAACTCGCTGGTGCGTTCGACTACAAGCCGAAAGGTCCGCGGTTCGATCCCCAGCGACTGCCAACATCTTTTTCATAGAAATCATTTTTCTATACCGCGGTACCTCTCGGCAGTAAATGGCAAACCAACGAGAGTAAAACATTGCCTATGAAAATCACTCACTCGCCGTTCGGATTCGGCAATAAACTGTAGGTCCCACCAATTTGACCAAATAAAGCACGCACAGCTCAAATGGCGAGAGAAGAGAGCTCGGCCTAAGTTCTTATAGGACTGTAGCGCCAAACCATTATTATTATTAAACAAGTGTGTTCTATTATCCCGTTCGGAACCAAAAAGATACATTTAATATCATATTCAACTAACACATTTTTTAAAAAAAGTTGTATCCTCTGTTCCTAAATCTGAATTTGCACGGCATTTTCAAAAAATGTAAACATCGATTTCCGAAAAATTCTAGAAAATTTTTGATGGGATTTGAGAAAAAAAAATTCACTAAAATCCCATTAAAATTGGTCAATAGGACAATTATTGATTTAATAGTATACACAAAACAAATATTTTCATATAAACTCAATGGCAATGTCATGGTATTTTGTTGTTTTAATGATATTTTCCGATTAAAATAGTAATATATACTATTGACTATTTTTAAAAGTAATATACTATTATTTATATAGTATTTTTTTCTGGGTGGACCGTCCGGAACTATCCGACCAAAAGTGTAAAACCACATAAAAAATATAAAAAAAACATATTCCCAAAAATAGTGAATAAAATGGAAAAAACATCTTGAAATTCGAATCGTACATCACTTTTCATTTCGTAATAATGATTAATAATATTGTCAGATACAAAATTGGTTTTAGAAAAAAATCATAGTGTATATTTCCATCGAAACGTCCGGAATTATTCTGTGATTTATTACGAAATAAATATAAACTTTAGGAACAAAGTTTACAAAAATTAGTTCAATTGTCTCAACTAACTTTTTATATTATTAAAAAAAAAATAAGGAAACAAAAGTTGTGCCATCCATGATTTATGCCATCTGTGATTTATTATGAAAAAAGTATACATTTTAAGAACAAAGTGTAAATTTACAAACAAAGCACATGATTTCGGTTATTTTTTTAAATAATTAAAAAAAAATATTTTGTACGCAAAATCGCTGACTTTTTGGAATTTTCATATGAACTTCGACATGCTCTTCCGTTTTTGTCCTTATGGATTGATCATTATTTAAATTATGTCTTTTGATCTATCATTTAGAATTCTCTAATAATAATAATAGTTTGGCGCTACAGTCCTGTATAGAATTTCGGCCGAGCTCTCTCACCATTTTGAGCTGTGCGTGTTATATTTGTACTCAAAGTGGTGGGACCTACAGTTTATTGCCGAATCCGAACGGCGGGTGAGAGCTTTTCATAGGCAATGTTTTACTCTCGTAGTTTTGCCATTTACTGCCGAGAGGTAGCGCCTTATAGAAAAATGTTTCTATGAAAAGATGTTGTTAGCCCCAGTCCAGGCTTGAACCGGGGACCTTTCGGCTCGCAGTCCAACGCACTAACCACAGAAAATAAAGTAAATTCATTAAATTTTATTTGAAATATTAAAGTTTTAAGCGTACGTCTCAAGAAATACTTTGTGGCAACTTAAGTGGTAGCCACACAGTTGCTATTAAAGTGTTTGTTCTAAATCATGCGAAATATACTTATTTGCCACCCAATTGAAAAAGCCCCGGGGTGAGGCTTAGTTGCCACAAATTTTGATCCATTAAAATTTTGCTTCACCTAATTGGAACTTGAACTGTATTTTTAACTTGAACTGTAATTTATGTGTAGATTTAAAATAAAAATAATAAAGATAAAGTGCTATTGACGTGAATGTTTGTTCTGTAATAAAAAATATGCATGGCATATTAATAGAAGTCTTTACGAACAGAGTTTTGTAAAAAATACAACTCGTATTTAACAAACGATTTAAGTTGGCGGGTTAAACCTTATATCCTACCCGCTCTAATTTTTATGCGCAACCAAAAAAATGCAATTTGTGCAATTTATTAAAATTGTGATATTTTTTATGTTTTAAATTATACTTTTGCGAATGTAAATTTTTGCAACACAACTTTCCATAAACATATGTAGTGGATGTTATAAATAGGTCGTGTATAATAATATCCATTAATTAAATTTTAAAGTTACTTAGCTACATTATATATAAACATGTTCCTATTAGGTTCTACATTCTATAATTGCCACATATATGGAACATAAGACATTTAATAATTTACCACTTTTTGCCACTTAATAGCAACCAAGTTCACTCCGCACTTTATTGTATATGTACCATTAACAGAATAAATGACTTATTTGTCACAGCATTGCGGCATATTATTGCGTCTGTTCCATGCATATTATTAGTCACCTCTTTAGGACTACATATTATTAGTTTGCAACACATCAAAGGTACACAAATGCCACAATAGTTTGTGGCAATTGTCGAGTCGTGTTTGCCAGGAAATATGGGGAACACCTAAATTGTTTGGGACATATGAAATGAGATCAGCATATTCTC
This sequence comes from Dryomyza anilis, assembly GCA_951804985.1. Classification (NCBI taxonomy): domain Eukaryota; kingdom Metazoa; phylum Arthropoda; class Insecta; order Diptera; family Dryomyzidae; genus Dryomyza; species Dryomyza anilis. The sequence goes on from OX638132.1 coordinate 18,715,001, forward strand.
TTCTCAAACGTCGTATACTAGATATTAGTATGAATTTTATTTTTTTGAGTTATGACAGTTTCGAAGTAAATGGTATAAAAAAATAATTAAAATTTAGATAACACCAAAAATTTGATAAGTAGGATACTTGTAATAGTTTGGTTTTATGTTATGAAGAACCTAGACCGTGTCTTAATTCTCGATTTGAGATGTGCGTTTTTTATTTGTTTGTTTTATTTTCGGAGTATGAGTAAGAAACACTTCAGTAATACTCTTCATGATTTATCATATTTAAAGGTAGTCATCGAAGAATCTAAAACAAATCCGATATCGTAACGTGTAAACGGGATAAAATAGTAAAAACGATATATAAAGAAAATCTGTTTTGAAATATGAAATTATCAACTGGGATCGGTAAAAATTCCTGGTATTGGGTGTACTTCATACCAGTGACAGTTGTTGTTGGTGGCTGCTGAGGTTGCAAACGCACCCGTTTGCACAGCCAACGCAGATACAAAGGTGGTCCATAATCGCGTGAATTCAAGGTCATTGCCAACTGCTGTCGAGCGTAATCACTGCTTTTATTCCTGCTGCTGCTGCTAAAAGACTTCAAAGGATGGGATGTAGTTATAACAATGCTATTGTTATCGACCATAGATACGAAATGCAAATCATCAATATGTTGAATAGTTGGAGTTTTAATCTCAATATTGGTAGCGCTCAAGATTGGCGAATAAACGTCAGATGTTGCTATGTTTTTTCCTGTTGTTACTATAGATTCGGTTTTAATTTCCGATTCAGTTGTCAATGCAAAATCAGTTGTTGTTTCTATTGTTGATTGTGTTGTTGTTGTTGCTACTTTCCTATTTATCGACAACAGCTTAGCATATTCAAGAGAATTGTTGTGATAGTCAGTTGCTTTAGTCGCTGCAATTTTTAATGCTTCTTTATTATTTGCTTTACCAGCAACATCTTCGGCTGTAGTCGCAGCAACCACTACATACTGCAATGCAGTTGTTGCATCGTCATCATCATCATGAACACCACTAGCAACATTGTTAGCAGCAATTGTGTCAATAGCAACAACATGCACATCAGCATCATACTTTGACGTCTGCTGACCCACAACATCATCGTCTATGTCAAAATCAGTAACTGCAATATTCTTGTTGCTGACAGTATTCTCAATGTTATGCATAAAGTGTCCATCACGCCCATCAACTTCGTCAAATGTCGCCAGCGTATCAACGTATTTTATACCGAATTCATTGCTCTTGACCAGGGTTATGTTTGAAATTGCAACGTCTGTGCCCAGCACTAGTTGCTGCATGTTTTCTTTTTTCCCTGTTACCAATGACTTTGTCGCGGTGATGGTTTTGATTATTGTGTCTGTTGTTGCTGCTGTTCTTATTGCATCGTCTGTCAATGCAGCAATATTAGCATCTTCATCATTATCGACATCTTTATTATTGTCATCATCATCATCATCAATGATAAAATATTGCGTATTATGTCCTGTATCAGTCATAATTTTGGTGATTTTCATTTCATTAGTTTTTTTGTGTTGCATTTCAATTTTGGAATTAAATTTTGTGACTTTCTTTGTCATTGTTTTCACATTCATTTTATTTGGTTTTGTCTGTGACATCTCTGATGGCATCCTTGAATAAAACTGGTTTTCATTTTGTGATATTTCATCGAACTGTAGCAATTTTTCACAAATTTCATAAAGATATTCGCCCGGATATGTATCATAAGGTTGTCGCTGATATGTCAATCGATACGATGACGTATCCGGAATCTCATTCACAACATTATTTTCATACTTTTTGTTTAGTTTATTTTGCACTAATGTAGTTTTGTTTTTAATTCGAATGTCTTTGAGGTGATTTTAATATTGGGAATTGTGATGTTGATGTATGTGATAATGATAATTGTGATAATAATATTGATAGTTTTCTTTTTTAAAATTATTATTGTTAAAATAGAGTTGATCATTGTTTATGAACAAGACAATTGTGATAATAATAGAGTGGATAATCATATTTGTGATAATTTTATATTTATATAATATATTGATAATAATTTAATTTGATCATAGTTGTGATACATTCAATTGTAATTTTTGAATATATGTTTTGTGGTGTTGATAATTGTTAAGTGTTATTTGATGCAAATTTTATTGTTGAGTTTATATTTTGAATATAACATTGTGATAATTAAAATGTTTGAGATGTTTATAGTTTTGTAGAATGTGTGATAAATGTGCGATGAATATGTGATGAATGTGTGATGAATTTGTAATGAATGTGTAATAAATGTGTGATGAATGTGTGATGAATGTGTGATTAATGTGTGATAAATATGTGATGAATGTGTAATGAATGTTTGATAAATGTGTGATGAATGTTTGTAGTATGTGTGATGAATGTATGGTGACGTTTTCATGTGTAAAAAATAATATAAATTTATTAGAAAAAAATGCAAAGTACGATGAATGTGTTATGAATGCGTAATGAATGTGTGATGAATGTGCGATGAATGTGTGATCAATGTGTGATGAATGTGTGATGAATTTGTAATGAATTTGTAATAAATGTGTGATGAATGTGTGATGAATGTGTGATAAATGTGTGATGAATGTGTAATGAATGTTAGATAAATGTGTGATAAATGTGTGATGAATGTTTGTTGTATGTGTGATGAATGTATGATGACGTATTCATGTATACAAAATAATATAAATTTATGAGAAAAAAAATTCAAAGTACGATGAATGTGTGATAAATGTGCGATGAATGTGTGATAAATGTGTGATAAAAAAAATTCAAAGTACGATGAATGTGTGATAAATGTGTGATGAATGCGTAAGTGAATGTGTGATTAATGCGTAATGAATGTGTGAAGAATATGCGATAAATGTGTGATGAATATGTGATGAATGTGTGATGATTGTGTGATGAATGTGTGATGAATGTGTGATGAATGTGTGATGAATGCGTGTTGAATGTGTGATGGATGTGTGATGACGTATTCATGTATAAAAAATAATATATATTTATTAGAAAAAAAATTCAATCATTGATATTAAAATCGAGAAGAAGAAATGGTATAAAACACACAACATTTAAGTTACTTAGTTATATGACAAACGATGACATGAATGACATGACTGACATGATTCTATTAAATATTAACTGATGGAACCTGTGATGTCTTATGCTATATACGGCGCTTCTTGTAGGATTATAGGACTCTTCCATATATGTAAACAAATTTAAGCCAGCACCAATAGTAAATAGTTAATATTTATATAACCAAAATAAAGCAAGAACATTCAAAGAGAATGTCAAAAAAGCATATGATGATTAATTGTTGAAGACACTTTTAGTGATATTAATAGTGAGATATAACTAGGAGACAACCACAAATGGGGGACAAACACATTATCAAAGCGAAGCCAAAGAGACCGCAAACCACAAGTGCAGATTGGACAATATATAGAGATAGACTAGTTTTAGGAGGATAGAGGTTTTATATTGAAAAGCATACCAAATACGCTCAGCGCAGGATCTGCTGTAGGATGCGTCGCTGCATGTGGTGGTATTTTTGTGGGCGACGAGTTGGACGACGGCGTCTTTGGTCTGCTGTTAGACACGGTTTTAATACTCACTAAATGTATAGGTTGAACAAGCACACAGGACAGAAATTAAAAGAACAAAGAAATTAAGAATTAACATTTTAAAAAGTAAAAAAAAGATTTAAAAAAAATAAAAACTGTGATAAAATTATAAATAAAATATAAATATTAAATTCAATTAAAATTTAAAGAAGACAATAAAAAATAGAAAATTAATTAAAATGCAAAATAGTACAAACATATATAGAAAAAGAATATAGGTGGCCTTTGGTATTAATTTCAAAATGTTTACATAAATAATTACAATGAAATTACAAGAATTACATTGGCCAAATACTTTGGTACTTACGATCTTCGACACACATCAGACGGTCCTCCATGAGTTTTAGTCCTGTCGGACAGGCGCACGAAATACGCGGACTGCGTTCGTTAATGCGCGGCGCCGGCAGGCAGAGATGCGAACAGTGACCGTTGACCGCCTGACAGTGATTGATGCCGTCCGGCTGACGGTATGGATGATAAACATGGATCACCATCGGATGTTGCAGCTGCAGATTATTTATAGGTTCAGGACGATGATGGCGAATCCAATGATGATGTTGTTGTTATAATTAATGCAACGTCATTGCAAAGAGAACGAGAAAAAACAAGAAATATTTGCATAAATAAATTGACGCCATTTTTAATTGCATTTAATTGTCAACCTTTCGATGTACAACGCACTCAACCCACCTCCCAATAAACCCCCCCGACCGAAGCAACATAACTGTCACACATGACGCCTGATTCAATGACAAATGTGCGCACTCATTTGTGTTTCATTTTCATTGCGTTCCATTTCATTTCATTTGAATTCATTTTGTGTCATTGCCATTTCAGCATGAAACCCATAAAATATTGTCGCTCATTTTTTATGTGCCTGTCTGACATATCCAGAACCTCGCACCAATAAATTTGTTGCCATGTCTGTTTTATGCATGTCTGTCTGTCTGTCCGTCGCTTTCGCCCGTGGCACTTACAGTTTTGTTCACTTGCAAATTGGTTTTTCAACGTTCGTTTGGGATTTCCGTGAATAATGTTCCTGGAATTTATGCGTTTATCCGATTGTTATCGCAGTCACAGCATGATTGAAAGCTTGGATATGCCGCAGAGTGTCTTTTGTGTGTATATTTTAAATATATGCATATTTTTTGTATACACCTATTGAAATCATTTTCTTCTCAGTTAAGATGCTTATATTCCCAAGAAATATTTCTTAATATTGCAAACCAAATCCATTAAAGCCTTTCCGATTTTCTTTGTGAACACATTTCTTCGCCGAAAATTATTTTTAGAAAAACATTCCCCAAACAATTCAATACCATGAAATTAGAAAGAAGTAGGAAGGAATAATTGTTTTGGGAAAGAATAGACTTAGGAAGGACTGTACGGGGATGGGGTTGCCGGCGAATAATTTCCTAGGACATGCATTTGTCGGGAACGAATTGTCCGAAAAATAATTGTCTTAAGGAAGAATTATGCGGAGAGCAATTGTGTCCGAACAAGTGTCGCGTGGAACAAATGTCTTAGGAAAAATTGTCCAGGAACAATAATCTTGGGGGAAATTGCTTTGAAGAAGAATTGTCGCGGGAATAATTATCTCGAGAATAAATTGTTCGGGAAAGAATAGTTCAAAGAATAAAACTCTCAGGGGATAAAACTCCCGAGGAAGTTTTGTTCGAAATGAATAGACCAAGGAATAATGGTAATAGGAATACCTTATCTTTTGCAGAGTTATACTGGGCAGAATTCTTTCGGAAACATTTGGCCGGGGTATAATTGTATCGGTTAATATTATCCGAACATGAATTGTCTCGTAGAAGAATTGTAACGGGAACAATTTAATCGAGACAGTATTGTTCGGGAAGCAAATCTTCAAACAATAATTGTTACGAGAAAGAATAGTCTTAGAAAGAATTGACCGTGGAATATTAATCAAGGGAGTACTTTTCCGGAGAAGAATTTCATAGGGGAAGTATTTTTCGCGAAAGCATAGTCCGAGGTAAGAATAGTCTCAGGGAAGATTTACAATTGTCTTAGGAAGAATTGACCGGATAGAATTATTTTGAAATTGAATTGTCGGGTGAAGACTTATCTAGGAAACAATTGTTTCGATGAAGAATTTTTCGGGAAATAATTTTCCGGAGAAGAATTTCCTGGGGGAAGTATTTTTCGCGAAAGCATAGTCCGATGAAAGAATAGTCTGAGGGAAGAATTACAACTGTCTTAGGAAGAATTGACCGGAAAAAAATTGTTTTGAAGTTAAGTTGTCGGGTAAAGAATTATCTAGGAATCAATTGTTTCATAGAAGAATTGTTCGGGAAAGAATAATTCGAGGAATAATTGTCTATATGAAGACTGTCTTTGTCTTAAGAAGAATAGTATTGGGGATTGAATTGTCTGGAGAACAATTTTTTTGTGCCGGGAAATAATTGATATGAGGAAGAATTTTCTTGGGGAGATATTATCTCATAAGAATTGTCTCATATGAATTCAAATAGCAGGGACACAGTATTACTATATGACCAGCTCACAAGTTGTTCCATTTTTAATATCTGTTTATACACCAAAATACAATTCATATTTAAACTAATTGCATATTAATTAAGCTATAAATTCCTATAAACAAATCTCATTCGCTTTTTGACATTTGAGCCGTTCTACTTTGTCGCGCACAGCTTACTACTCACCATGTGCACCGCTGTAATAGGCTCCACTCCCTGTCCATTAAATTTGTTCGCCTTGAAAACGGTCTGTTTGTCCCAGTCGGTCCAGTAAATGTTGTCCTCGAACGTGGTTATCGAGAACGGATGACGCAGATACTCCGTCGAATACAGAATCTGGCGCCGTTGTGTGCCATCATAATTTGCCGACGAAATGGCATTCAATTTGCCGTCCACCCAGTAGATGCGTTTGCGTACCAGGTCCAGAGTAATGCCGTTCGGCCACTTGACGTCGTAGCTGATAATGGTGGTGCGATGAGAACCGTCCATACCGGCACGTTCGATACGTGGTGAGGCGCCCCAATCGGACCAATACATCCAGCTGCATTCAGAGAAGGGAGATAAAATATTTGAATTAAATTACGGGCGATGGCAAAGTATTTACTTCAGATTAAGTGACAATCAAAATAACTGGCACGACAACTTTTTCAGTAGAGATTTACTTTACACCCAGAAAAAAAGACTATATAAATAATAGTTTTTTACTATTAAAAATAGTCAATAGGATAAATTATTATTTTAATCGGAAAATACCATTAAATACCGTAAAATACCATGACATTGCCATTGAGTTTTTATGAAAAGATTTATTTTGTGTATACTATTAAATCAATAATTGTACTATTGACCAATTTTAATGGAATTTAAGGACATTTTTTTCTGGGTGTAACTTTATACTGAAAATTTATTTTTCTTTTGTTTTACTTACCCCTCAATCGGATCCAGCGCAATGGAGCGCGGTATGTCCAGCTCATCCTCGATTAGCACTTTGCCCATGTTGCCATCAAAGTTGGTTAGCTCGATGGTGCACTTGTGGGTGTCTGTGAAGTAGATGTGATTATAGATCCAGTCCACAGCAAGGCCGTCTGATGTGACAGAATGGTCCTTGAGAACCACGGTTTTGTCATTGCCCTCATCAATTGGTGCTCTATGCGGAGGCGGATAAAAGCAAAGCAGAATAGAGTAAAACAAACACAATGAAAAAAATGTATAAAGGTTGTGCATATAATTTATAAAGTGTACGTAAGTAGTATATAATAAAATGGGCTGATTGCTTTTGACTGCAGTAACAGGAAAATTGCAATTTAATGACATTACCTCGAAGCAAATATGTTGACTTATGAGTGCTCAAAGAGCAAAGAAATGAGGTGCAGGTAACACTGTTATAAAGACTTAAATTAAAAGTTTTCAATTACAGTTTAAAATTGCAAATAATAGGTTTACAAAAAATCCTACACTCAGAAAAAATATACTATAAAATTAATAGTTTTTACGATTGAAATTAGTCAATAGGAAAAACAATTAATTCATCGGTAAATCGCATTTAATACTACAAAATACTATAATATTATTTTTGAATTTGTATGAAAATATTTATTTTTTTGTATAGGGTAGTCTGGGACACTTTTTTTCCCAAAAAGGAACATTTAATTAATTTTATATATTATTTTCTTCATCTAATGAAGTTGTAGAAAATTTTCTGATATATTTTTTCTTCTCCAGTTAAAGGTTGGCTTCGCGGCTACTTTTTGTAATTAAGATCTTACTCAGGTGAGGTCAAAATGATGCTTTTTATTGGTTTGTGGCCAAGAGTGAAGTTTTTCTTGTTTAACCAAACTAAATAATTCATATAACAATATATTTTCGCGAAAATTACAACAAACATGGCTTAAATTACGTTTCCCATTTTAACCTAGAAGTGTTTCCAATTTTTTCCCAATTTAAACATAATGTAGCAATGTTAAATTATTCGTAAAAACCCGTTTGTATTTCAAAATATAAACAATATGCGCTCATTTTAAACATACGGTGTTAATTAAAAATTATAAAAATATCACTTTTTGATAACAAACACTAAAAACTATTTTTTAAATTTTTTCTCAAAATCCAATAAAAGGTATTAATCATGGATGAAAAAGTTAATGCCATATTAAGAATCATTTGATAATGGTGTTTATTTTTCTAAGTGCAAAGACAAGGAAAAATTGCAATTTCCCACAATATCCCATGTCCCACTTTACCCAATGCTCCCATACTATTAAATCAGTAACTGTCCTATTGAAAAATTTTAAACTATTTGAAAATTACAATCGATAATGTTAAATATATGGAGCTTTAGATGAATTTTTTCATTCGGTATCGATTGTACTTAGTGATGAGCTAATGCAAGAACAGGACATGGTGGTCTTGTTGATCATAATTTGAAATAGTTAGGCTTGTACAATGTTTAGCTTATTCTTGCAGTAGTTCTTGCAGGGTCATCGGAATTTCAATATTGTTCTTGCAATATCAGCAAGAACGAGAGCAAGGGTCTTGCATTTTTTGCTCATCACCAATTGTACTCGAATTTCAAGGTACAATTTGGCATTTTGACTATTTCTGAAAAGTACCCAACACGAAATTTTGTTTTCTTCTTTTATCTTTTACTCACTTGTAGATACTCTGCGTGGTTACGTCGCTCCAGAAAATCATACCGGTGCGAAAAACAAAGTCCAGCGCCGTCGCCGATTTGGTATTGTTCACAATCGAAGTCATCTCCATGTGGTCCAGGGCGATTTTGCGTATATCGTGACGACGCGCCAGTAGCAGTGAGGCATGTCCTTCGGTTGCCTTGCAACGGGTGTGATTTCGTGGATCTCGCATGTAGCCTGCCTCGCATTCGCACTTGAAGCCACCCTCCAGATTGATGCAGATGTGTGAACAGCTGCCCGGTTGTTCGCACTCGTCAATATCAACGCAGGTTTTGTTGTCGATGAGTTTGTAGCTGTAAAGAGTAGAATATTCAAAATAAGATAATGTTTTAGAAAATAATTTGAAAATTTTATAAAATTCTTAAATCATATAAATTAAGGAATAAAGTATATAAATATGATAAAACACAAAACATAAAAACATAAAAATATAAAAAATAGTAGTACAAAAAAAATCACAAAGTAGAAAAATGTTGTATGAAAATAGTAAAAAATAATAGAAATGTTGTAAAAAATAATAAAAAAAGAACTAAGAGAAGTAGTATTTATGGTAGAAAGAATGTAGTAAAAAAGTGTTCAAGAAATATTAAAAATATTTGAATAATTTATTAAATTTTGTTGAAAGAATGTTGTAAAAAAGCAGTAACATTTAAAAATAATATTAAAAGAGTAGTAAAATAGTTGTAAAATAGTAGTAAAAAAGTAGTAAAATAGTAGTAAAATAGTAGTCAAATAGTAGTAAAATAGTAGTAAAATAGTATAAAATGTAATTAAAATTTAGTAAAAAATGGTCAAAAAGTAGTATAAATTCAGTAAAAGAAGTATTAAAATTAGTAGAAAGAAAGTTGTCAAAAAAGTAGAAAAATAAAAATTATTAAAATAAGTTGAAAGAATGCAGTTACTTATTTTTTAAGTATTAAAGTTTTCAAAAAGTAGTCAAAATATACTAAAAAAGTATTACAAAAAGTAGTAAAAAATAATAAAATTAAGTTAAAAAAAATAAAAAAATATTTTAAAAATGTAATTAAAAAATGTTAAAAAGTATTAAAATCAAAAGAAAGTAGTAAAAAAGCAATAAAAGTTTTTCAAAAGTTGTAAAATAAAATAATATTGAAAAAAAGGGTTTAAATTTAAATAGTACAAAAGAAGTATAATAAATGTAGAAATGTAGTGGAAATGGTGTAAAAAAACATTTTATGACTGTTTTCTTACACCATTTCCACTACATTTCTACGATAAAAGTATTAAAAATTAACGTTAAAAATCAAAAAAAAAAAATTAAACAAGAAATAGCAGTATGTAAAATAAATGAAATAGTACTGAAAAAGTATTTTAAATGTAGTCAAAAGTGTAGCAAAAGAAAAACGCTAGCAAAATACATTATGTGCCCTCACCCCATTTCACACTCGCACTTGTAGCCGATCGCTCGATCGATACACTTGTGCATGCAGCCGCCATTGTTTTGTGCACACTCGTTTATTGTGCACTTGCCCGCCGGCTCATCCTCACCGCCAGCACAGTCCTTTTTCTTGTCGCAGACCTGTGACAGCTCAATGCACTGGCCGTCGCCACAGTCAAATTGTGTGGTCGCATTGCAGACGGTGTGTTTGCTGAGATCTGTGAATAGGTTAAAGTCTTGTCATTCGCATCAATTGGCCTCATCACGTCACTGCACTCATCCCAAAATTACTCACCACAATTGAGCTCGTCACTTTTGTCCGCACAGTCCGCCTGCCCGTTGCACGTCAAGTGCCCGGCAATGCAGGTGCGATCGCTGCACTTGAACTGATCGGCGCGACAGGTTATGTTCTTGCAGTTGTGCGGCAACTCATCATCGCCGTCCGGACAGTCTTTCTCGCCATCACAGAGCCAGCTGTGATGCAGACAGGTGATGCGGTCCTTGCATTGATACTCCTGACGCAAGCATGCCGTTATGGATTGTGTGGCATTGGAACAGGACTGTCAAGAAAGGAAAGCATAGGTATTATGTGAAAAAGATGTAAGATCATGTTTTATAAATTGATGTAAAAAAAAATTTAAATTTTTAGATCGAATTAAAATGACGTTTTCCTAGCAGTTCTATTATCTATTTCTATTTTCCTAAATAGATTCATAAATATTAGTAATATTTGGAAAGACCCTTTTCGATAGATCAAGTTTAATATCTGGTCAGATGATTTATTATTTTTTTCCTAACTTTAAGCTCCATAGTTAAATTCTAGTAACATCTATAATTTCATTTTTAATGTTTTAACAGACCGTAGAAATCATTTTCGAAATATTTCAGACACCAAAATTGTCTGGCCGTTTTCGTAATAAACCAAAAAGTATCTATTAAGGTCTACAAAATTAGTAAACCTGCTCTAGGCGTATCATACCCTTCTATTTATTTTCCGGAAATATGCCAGATATATTTCAGAAAATGAAATATGAAATTTTGTCTCGCCTTTAAACCCGATAAACTTGATTTTGATTGCATACTCAGTTTTTTTCTTTTGCATAATAATTTTTAGAAAATTGTTATCGACATTTTTGGTCCATTTTTGACACTTTTTAGAATAAAGAAAACAAATTCCTAGTACTAGTATTCGAAAAAACATTAAATTCAATTTTCAGGACATATAATACAAATATTCACATTCATTTGAAAGAAATTTGGAGTTAAACTCGTATAATAAACTATTTTTAGATTATTTTTTAACATTTAGGATTTAATTGTATATAATTGTTTTTGGTTTTATGTTATCCCATTTTCTAGACATATTCTAAACGACACTTATTTAATTTTATGGCACCGATATAAATAGTACATGGCACAATATATAGTTTAAATTGCTAAATTGTTTTGGCTTGGGAATCACCACTCACCGACGTGGAATTCTAGTCAGACGCAGCTCATATTGTAATCTGTATTTCTTTTGTACACACCAAGTACAAAAAAAAAAAAAAAAAAAAACTATATTTTATAACTTTACGAGTGCCGAAGTTGGTCATGTCCACCAAGTGAAGCACTTGCAAAACAACAGCAATAACTTAAATAACAATGTATATCCTTTGGTTATCCTGCAGCACGACATGCACTGCAGTTTTAGTGGCATTGCAAAGTTTTTTTTTTTGTTTCATTTCAAAAATTTCAAGGCATTGTTTTACTTCTGTTTATTACAAATACACTTAAAAAATAATATTGTCATAAATTATAATGATTTATATAGAAATTCAAAGTGCAAAATGGTTTAAAAAATATGTCAAATATGAGGTCTCTACGACGCGTATTTATGGAGTTATGAGCATTTTAAGTTGAAGACGTGATTTTTCAAGAATCCTTATTTATTATAATGACTTATTATAACGACTTTTATTGAAATTCTAAGTGCAAATATGGATTATAGACTGTGTGAATTTTATATAAAAATTTTGTATATATGTTTTTGGTAAATATAAAACATATATATTAAAGAAAATAATTTTTAAAAATAATCGTTAATTATTGATTTCGAAATTGGCATATTTGTCTGTACATTCAGAAAAAATACTATAAAATCAATAGTATTTTGCTATTAAAATTAGTCAATAGGATAAATTATACTATTAAATACTATTAAATTGTACTACTGATCAATTTTAATTGAATTTTCTACTGAGTTTACCTACTATAATTTTTGTTGTTGTTTGTAAGTCCTGAAAACCAAACTATATCATGTGCTGTTCTAAAATACCATTTTCGATCATACTGATTGAAATGGGAATGCTGAAATTTCGATAAAAACGAACCAATTGAAAATTATAGCGCTGCTTTTGAAAATTTAGTACACGCTGCAAAAAAAAGGCTCTCCCAAACATAATTTTGCTGGCATTAACATGTATGTTTGGAATTTTATGTAAACATAATATATAATTGACTGATAATCATTTGTAAACAGGGTTGTATTGAGGCTTGAACAGTGTTATAATGAGCTCTGCCTTACATTATAATATCACGGAAATATTTTAATGTTGCCCCTTAAAATGGAGTATGTTCTAATGGAAACATAATAATTACTACATCCAAACAAAATAAACATTTGAACCGAAACATAAATATGTTCAAATTAAAACATGATTTTGAACGACCTGAATATAAATATGTTTCCAGTGAAACATATCAGTTGTTTCAGTACAAAAAGTAGTATGTTTGCATAGAAACATATTTAAATATTTTTAGAAAAAATCCTGAAAATAAAATAAAATTAAAATGTTGTTTTTTTTTATTTATTGTTATTAAAAATCTTTAAATCTTAAAACAAATTTTGCATAAATAAATAATTGGTTTAAAACTGCAAGTACAAGTGACAGCATCAATGAATGCACCATTGCACCAGCAGACGCTAAACCAAACGATCGAGGCTCGCTTTATATTTGACACAGTTACAGTTGATCTCAGTACAGCACATAGCGTAGGCAAGGAATTCACGGAGGCTTTTGTAAAAAAACATGCCAAATTCTGTTTAAAAATCGAAACACTGATTTTTAATTGTGAGTTTTTCACATTAGTTTCAGAAATTATATACTGCACTATAATATACTCTGTTACTATTAGCACTTTTTATAACACAATTTATATATTTATTTAATTTACAAATAACAAAATTATTACCGACGCGAACACGTTTTCTCAACGAACAACAAAAGACACGTACGCAGAAAATGCCGATCAACGAGTGTCAACTTTATATACAAGAATTCATTTTTTGTTTGTTTTCAAACATCAACATTTTTAAAATGGCCCTATACATACTACAAACGACGACAAAAGAGACGTAGGTAGAAAATTCTCAACGAGTGATAAAGAATGTAGCAAGAATACATTTTTTAAATCCTATTTCTTTTTTGTTTGTTTTTAAACATCAATATGTTCAAACGATGGCAAAAGATGGAGTAGGTAGAAAATGCTGCACAACGTTGCCAACTTCGTCAGTCGATAAATTATCGAATTAAGACGAGCGTGGCGAACATACGTTGTATTTAGATTTGATTTCTGTGTTTCGAAACATAGTTTTAACCAGGTAATTTGCCAAGAAATAATTTATTCAAATACAATTAAAATTTAATGTTGGTATTGTAACATATTGATGGTAAATTTGACAGATTCTGCTGTGCAATATAATAATGTTTACACGTGAGCAAAAATAAATTCAATTTCGATTATAATTTAATTACACTTCATTCCTAATACATGTATGGTAATTTCGTATTACTTTTTAATTACATTCAAACATATTCAAACAAATCTTTTCTATCCGTGTAGTTTGAGAGAAATTTTCATTATTTTATCAAATACCGAAATGATTTTCTTTTGTCTGTGTTTCAAAATTTCTTTTCAAACTTAAAAGACAAACGTATTATAAACCATTCAACACTGGCACTAGAGGCAGCACAGCGTTTAAAACTGTTTTGGTCCACCAACATATAAGGTCATTGTCAAATATTATTTCTGTGAGGTATTCACAGAAAAACCCTCGAGCAGCGTGCTTTGAAGTGAATCCTTTTGATGAGGCAATGTTAGTTATAAATTCGCACTTACATTGAGTAAAAAAAAAAATGATATACGGTTGCTTTGAACAACGTGTTTTCATTAATGGCTGGGTTAGAATCTCTAGGGTTACAATCTCGATAAATTTTGACAAATACTAAATCGCCCTATTAGATTCGAAGCAGAAAAAGTAAAATTTATTGTTAGAGATGTTGAATTGAAAAGGTCAATACCTAATATCTGTTATTAGTAGCACTATTAAAGTATCATTCATTGGTAAAGGGTTTTTCAATAAGAGCGCTACAAAAGTTTTTTTTTAAGGGTTTTTCAGGGACGCTACAAAAGTAGAGCGACAGGAATAGCAAACGACGCCATATTTCTTGCCGCTCTTTTGACATTTCTCTTCAGTAAGGTTTGCCATTTCATGGTGGAAAGATATACGAGCCAACAATGACATGAAATGGCAAACCTTACTGAAGAGAAATGTCAAAAGAGCGGCATGAAATATGGCGTCGTTTGCTTTCCCTGTCGCTCTACTTTTGTAGCGTCCCATTTGAAAAACGCTGTATAAAATGGAAATTTTAAATTTTTGATGCTGAGAACACTTTCACTTAAAAGATAATTTCAAAAAGTTTAGTGAAAAATTTACATTTTCGACTAATTTGGTATTTTTTTGTTATTACATCCATAAAATAAATAAAAATGTCTTTAATATAAATACATATGTATTTGAATTACATCCAAAAACAAATGTATTGGTTTTACTACATTGATTTGTTGTTAATTTAATTGAATTTCTAAACAAAATTTTAATGCTTTTGTATTAAAATAATAACATTTTATCTATATTTATACTACATCTGCATTTATTCGTACTACATTCAGTATTTATTTATCGACAAGATAAATATTACTACATATGCATTTATTTTTACTACATTCTACATTTTTTTCAGTCTAATATTATAGTATCAATTATTTTAAAATTTTTTGTATAATTTGATTTTTTTTTCATTCGACTAATTTAATATTTTGAATTATTTTTGAAATATTTTGTCTAATTTGTTATTTTTTATTATATCTGAATTATTTTTCAAATATTTTGTCTAATTTGTTATTTTTTATTATTTCTGAAATTTTTCGCGGTAGCTCAGTGGTTAGTACGTTGGACTGCGAGCCGAAAGGTCCCTGGTTCAAGCCTGGACTGGGGAAACAACATCTTTTCATAGAAACATTTTTCTATACCGCGCTACCTCTCGGCAGTAAATGGCAAACCTACGAGAGTAGGTTTGCCTATGAAAAGCTCTCACCCGCCGTTCGGATTCGGCAATAAACTGTAGGTCCCACCACTTTGAGTACAAATATAACACGCACAGCTCAAAATTGTGAGAGAACTCGGCCGAAGTTCTATACAGGACTGTAGCGCCAAACTATTATTATTATTAATTTGATTTATTTGGAATTTTTACAAATTATTCTTTTTCATATAATTTCATGTTTTTCATTATTTTTTGAAATTTTTCATACATTTTTTTAAAGTTTTGACAAATATGTTACAATTTAATTAATTTGCTTTTTTCGTCTAATTTGATATGTTATGATATATTTTTTTGCGTGTTATTAAAAATTTTCAGATTTATTGAAATTTTTCTAATGTTTTGAAATAGCAGCCCTGTTCGTTGTGTTTGAGAGCGCCATGTAGGCGACCACCGATAGGCTGACCTTCGTCCTTTAATGTCCTCGCCGCGGGTACTGCTGCAAAAACAACTAATAATGTTTTGCAATTGCAGTTCAAGCGCAATGCCGCGAGGCAAATAAACTCATTATGCGATGCACGACATGTGTTTGAAACAACAACTGCGAAGGTTTGAGCCAACAGAGGATGCGAACGAACGAGCGAGCGAGCGTACGAACGGGAGTGAGAGAGAGAGAAGAACAAGAGATAGAGGAGAAAGAGCAAACATGAAAATCGACGAGTCACTTGGTGCTCGTTCCAAGGATTAAGCATAGGTTTTGCACACAATGTGTTCGAGATTAATTATGCAATAAATTAGGGTTCAACATGATATCGACGCTGCTGGGATTATAGAATGCATTACAAGGACTTTAAGTAATTTTTGGTGTTGTGCAGCGCAGATTAATAATGTATTCAAATTTTCTATATTTCTTGTGTAGATGTTAAGATATTTAATTTTAAAGAAATTACGATATATTGTTTGATATACAGACTTTATTGAACTCCACGGACAAAATACCAAATTCAAATTTGGTGATTTTGAATTACAAGTCGCGTTAATATTACAACCAAACAAGAAAAAATGGTTGGAAATGGAAAAAATAATATTTATTATCCAGAATAAATATTAATAATATTGTTACGAAAAGATGTATTTTGCTCCACTGTGCAAGCAATAAACATGAGTAAATGAGACGATAGACAATTCAGAGTACTGATGCAAAGTGTTAGAAACAGACGGAAAATAATTCAGCAAACCGGCGCAGTGAGCCAGAAGATCAGCGCATTAAAACGCATAAGTGCGAATGAGATGAAGATACTGTGCATCATTATGGAAAAGTGTAGCAAAGCCTGTTGAAAATTCTTGAAACGTACTGAACTGTATACACACATAAGGGCGCACTATATAAGGGCGCCACATCTGAGACACATAACTTCAGTTGAGATTTGAAAGGAAACTAGTGCATCAAACATCGAAACGAAATCAAACAATAACTATCAATGTGGTTAACATTAAAATGTCAAAAATTAAATGTCAAAATATCCATTTTCTTTCTAATTTAATGTATTTTTTTATTCATGTTTTTTTGTGTATTAATGCTGCAGATCGATAGGTGCTTTAAAAACAAATAATAAATGCCTTTACATTACTATTTTATCTCGTACCAATAAATAGTTATGGCGAAAAAGGAAAGATTCGCTCTTTTGGCATGAAAGGATTTTCAATTTTTCGAAGTTTTGTTATTTGCAAGAAAATATTTTTAAGTAATGATGCAGATCGATAGGTGCTTTAAAAACAAATAATAAATGCCTTTTAACTACTTTTTTATCTCGTACCAATAAATAGTTATGGCGAAAAAGGAAAGATTCGCCCTTTTGGCATGACAAGATTTTCAATTTTTCGAATTTTTGTTATTTGCAAGAAAATATTGTTAAGTAATGATGCAGATCGATAGGTGCTTTAAAAACAAATAATAAATGCCTTTACATTACTATTTTATCTCGTACCAATAAATAGTTATGGCGAAAAAGGAAAGATTCGCTCTTTTGGCATGAAAGGATTTTCAATTTTTCGAAGTTTTGTTATTTGCAAGATAATATTTTTAAGTAATGATGCAGATCGATAGGTGCTTTAAAAACAAATAATAAATGCCTTTTAACTACTTCTTTATCTCGTACCAATAAATAGTTATGGCGAAAAAGGAAAGATTCGCCCTTTTGGCATGACAAGATTTTCAATTTTTCGAATTTTTGTTATTTGCAAGAAAATATTGTTAAGTAATGATGCAGATCGATAGGTGCTTTAAAAACAAACAATAAATGCCTTCACACTACTATTTTATCTCGTACCAATAAATAGTTATGGCGAAAAATAAAAGATTCTCAATGTTTCCAATTTCTTCGTTTTTTTGCTATAACTTTTTATTCATGCAAGATAAAATAGTAGTTTAAAGGTATTAATTGTCTGTTTTTAAAGCACCTATCGATTGGCATCAATATTTTGCCAAACATTTTTCCTGCAAATAACAAATGGCAAATTATTTTTTGGCAAAATATTTTTAAATAATGATGCCAATCGATAGGTGCTTTAAAAACAGACAATTAATTCCTTTACCTCTCTATTTTATTTTGCTCTAATAAAAAGTTATAGCATAAAAAACAAAAATATTTGCGTTTTGGTCAGGATATAGCCTCACAAAATCCGTATTTATAATTCAGTAAGTTGTCCAAATCCATAGATATTTTATATACGTTAGAAGAATTCATGAATAAACCAAAATAACAGAAAAAATTGAAAAAATCTAAATTTTATTAATTTTTAAAGCACTTCAAACTTTAAAATTTGATTTCCCAACATTTTTAAAAATGCACATTCGCCCCTTTGGCATGACAGTGACGACGTGTTCATGTATTGTTGTTATTTTCATCGATATTGCTCTGTCTGTATGATGTGCGAGGTCACCATCTGTTTGTTAGTCTGCCTGTCTGTTGAAAGTAACTAAGCCAAATTTTTCTAGATATTCAGACATTAAGTTCTTATGTATCAAAAAAGTAACTAAGTACAAAACAACAAAGCACAGCCAGACAAGAAAGCGTCTGTGTATGTATAAATGTTATAGATATAAATAGAAAAAACGATTTTTCCTACGAATATTGGTATGGTTTCAGTTCGTAAACATAAATTTGGGTTCAATTTTGCATAAATACCAAGTTGATTTCATTCCATTGTTATCTAAATACACTATACAATGTTTATGGGTAACGTGCGGAGGGTTTATACATAACCAACAGAAGAGACAACAGAAAAGGAGAAAGTGTATATACAGAGATTAAATTAAATAATAATAAAAATAAAATAAACAATTCAATTACATTAAGTATTCAAAGAAGTCATTTAATATACAAAAATGCATATAAGTAATAAAGTTCTAAATAATTTATTTTATGTTAGCTTCGAAATAATAGCTTTTAGATACTTTCAACATATCGACAGACAGACACACGAACAAACAGATGGGGCTGACAGACGGACAAAGTAAAACAAAACATAATAACGACAAAGCAATATCGCAAAAACAACAACTATACGAACACGTGTTCGTTAAATTTTGGGACGAAAACAACAACAACATTTTTGATACCTAAGAAATTAATAACTGAATTCAAGACTTATTCTACTTAGTTACTTTTTTGATACCTAAGAAATTAATAACTGAATCCAAGAATAATTCTACTTAGTTACTTTTTTGATACCTAAGAAATTAATAACTGAATCCAAGAATAATTCTAGTTAGTTACTTTTTTGACAACTAAGAAAATCCATTTCTTGAAATTAAGGAATTTTCGGTTTAGCTGTATATCACTTCGTATACTTCTTCATTCCTTCTAGATTTTAGAACTTTTTTCCCTCCGTGTAAGTAACAATATAAACAGTTTTACCGGAGCGTGCCCGGAATATTTTTGTTTTCATCGTTGTAAATGAAAAATAATTAAAAAAAAGTGAATTTACGCTAGCATTTTTCTTTCTAAAATATAAAAATTTTCTAAAACAAGAATATTGCAAAAACATTGTAAACACCAGATGTAGATGGCTGCATCACAAACATTTTTTTTTATGGTTTTTAAAATAAACGGTTCAAAAAATTATCACAAATTCGACAATATTTATTTTTCTTTGCAATTGTTGCGATAAATTGTCTATGTTTGAGAGAGTGTGGTGAAAATTTGGATACATATGATATAAATTGAGTGAAGCAACATAGTAGGCAATTTAATTTACTATACAATGAAAAAAAAAAAGTGTCTGAGTTCAATTTGTCTCTTGAGATTTTTGCCCAGCTTTAGGTACTCACTGTCCCACTGTGCATTGTGTGCATCGCGTTCAGTGTTGCCATACAGTGTTGCCATACAATTTCGAAATTGAAATAATGTTTGCAATAAAAATGTTTTGAATAGATTTTCTGATTTTGCAGCTCTCCAGAGTT
Source organism: Dryomyza anilis (assembly GCA_951804985.1). NCBI lineage: Eukaryota > Metazoa > Arthropoda > Insecta > Diptera > Dryomyzidae > Dryomyza > Dryomyza anilis. Next base: position 18,735,083 of record OX638132.1, read on the forward strand.
GAAGAATATGCATCACTTTGACATATTTTCGAAAACCCTGAAAGTGCCACAACCACATGTGCCACATTTTAATGAAATTTAATTCAATTAAATTTAACACAACTTGCGCTCGTACATTTTGAAAGCAAAATTGAAATCGTCCACAATATGTGGCAACATCAAAGCACAGTATTGCCACAGCGCACACAAAAAAGCATCCAGAACGCAATGGCTGCATTGGGTAAAACTTAACAAAATATTGCAGTTTATGGTTGCGCTCTATTGTGATGAGTTGCAATTCGGAGAATTTAAAACAATTGGTGACAGCAGTGGCAGTGGCGTTGCCACAATATCGCTGAAAAAGGCTACAAAACAATACAAGGATTTAATGCACAGCAGAGCATAGTGTACAGAGCAGCATAGAGATGTCTAAAATACATTGATGTTTTAAAAACACTCGATACATTGCTTCGTTACATCGATGTTTCCCGATATAATATATGCCTCAGAATCTATTCGATACATCGATGAATTTTTACGATATTTCGAATCATTGTTAAATTCATATTTGAAACTAGCTAAATTTAATTAAATTGGATTATTTATGGAATTCTATTTGAAATTAAATACTTTAAATTACCATTTGGTTTTCTCAAAATAACATAACATGCACTTAGGCATTTTGGATTTCCAACGCCATAATTATTTTGTATAATAAGAAAATGTTTCAAGTCTAACATTATTATTTATTTTAACCTAATATATTTTATTTTGGTGATTTGACATGTAAAAATTTATAAAATCTTTATCAAAATTTAAATTAATTACCTAATAATTTTTCATTCAATGCATCAAAAATATCAATGTTTTTGTTCGATACATCTGAAAACATCGATGCAATGAGTCGATATATTATATTGACAAAAATATCGTTTTTTTTTTTTGATGGACATCACTAGAGCACAGACTAGAGCGCAGAGTAGCACACAGAGTAGAGCACGGAGTAGACCGCATAAACAAAAAAAAAAACACAAAAAAGAAGCAGCAGCTACAATGAGTTGTTGCCAATTTACGTTCAGTCTTGTGGCCTGACGTTCGGTTGGCAACGCGCAAAGAGTGCCGTTTGCTGGTTGCCGGATCTTTTGTGTGGCTTCGAAATACAATTAAATTGTGCTCAAAAGTACGGCGAGTGTATGGCAACGCGTAAGCGGATGGTTTGACGGGTTGCCGAATTGATGAGGCGTAAAGTATTTCGCTTTAATAACTTTCATGTTTCTAAAATAGAATTTGCAATAGTTTTAAGAACAATGAGCCTGCCATCAAAATCATCATCCACGAGTTATACAGAATTGTCCGAGTGGAAATTGGTCAAGGTTAGCCGTATTCTGGCATCAACAGATCAGGCATCTGAAATGATCCTGATCACGGTCGACGATATCAAATCTACGTAAGCCAACCATCATTTACAAAGAATCCTGATCGAAAGCCTATTTAATGGAACCTGATCTGACAATTATGAAAAAACTGATTGAAAATCGTATTATGAAGGTGTTATTAAAAACCTTTTATAATAAAATTGGGTAACAAAATTATTCTAATAATATATATATATTTTTAAAAATTTGTAATATCTTCTTTAGACCCAAACGTTGACTTTGTGTGTTTTTTTATTGTGATTTATAATAATAACATTAGAAAACAAATGAAGCCTTTTTAATTTATTCACGATCTAGATGTGATTTTCCGATGAACTTCAAAATTCAAATCACGACCTCATATTCAGTTTTTTCGGATTGCCTAAAGTTTTTGAGTTATTTTTGAGTTATTTCGGACTTTAACTTTGTGTTTTCGAAGTAAGAGGAGGATAGTAAGAGGAAATATAAAGTTATACATCAAGTTTAATATAACATATAGACTCTTATTTAATTAGAACATTATAAATGTTATGTAATAAATAATAGGTACACCTTAAATTTAATATTTCTTGCGTTTGACTGATCATAACTTTGATCAAATCCATCTGAAGTTCGTTAGATTTATTTTCAAATATTAATTCAAATATTCTCAATGAAATTTAAAAGATATCTGTTCGAAAACTCAAATCAATAAAAAGTTTAAATTCCAAATATGTAGAAAAACACGAGAAATTTCATATATTTATTTTACGTAATAACGCAATCGCAAAAAATGAGTATGTGTTGTTGATTAGAATCTTGAAGTCCATCGGATAATCATGCTAAGATTGCGTTTAATTTTTTTTTGTCGTGCTGTGTAATATATGGCGAATCACCTCAGAGCAACCAAGGCCCAGCAATTTTTGTACGCTATTGGCGAGACCTACACTTATTTGCGTCGCAGAACGGAGAGACCTTTTTTAATATAATTTTTTTTTTAATTTTTTATATGAAGATTACAATAAAATATTTTTTTTCCGAACATGAAAATGAATTTGGTGTTTTATACTTTTTTAAAACACAAAATGAAAAAGTTTAAAAGGGTGTTAAGGTATTTTTGTATTTGAAGCCCTATGCATCTTTTTTCAGAAACTGAAATTTCTGTGATAATGGCTCATTCCCAGTATGCCATTCGTTACGATATCGTTACGAGATCAATGCGAGTAGGTGGAGAAATTACACGATATCGGATCCATTCTCCTAACAATATCGATCGTCAAATTGGATCTACATGGTAGGTAGATATCGAATCGTTCTGTTCTCAATATAAGAAATTTATCGAAATCGGATCGATATCGAAGACAAAAATGATCAAAGTTCGAGATTGCTGCGAAAATTTTGCGATATGAATTTGATAAATGTTTAATTATCGTATCTTGTCAAAGTATTAGAATGTACGAACATTTTTAAAAATTAGAATCGAGAAAGGAACGAGATCGAACTTTTTTATCGAAGTTATTCGAGAAAGCTTCGAGGCATCTAAGGTCTCCGAGACATGGACGACTGGGCTCCAATCAAAAGTTAAAGATTGTTAAACGTCAGCTGAAAATCTCAGACGACTGAGCGCAATTTATATCTATAACATTTGCAGTTGCGGTGGTGCGAACCCGCAATCTTTCGGCTCTCATTTCAATGCACTAACCACATACCTACGGATGCTACTATTTTTTTTTGTTTTTTTTTTAATATAATGTCATGCAAAAGCTCACAAATATGAGAACAATACAATTTTTTAAGTAATTATAACATTAACTTACCACTTCATCAGAGCCATCGGGACAATCAGGATCACCGTCACACTTCCATTTCTTGGTGATGCACGCACCATCGGCACACGTGAAGTCCGTGAGTGCGTTGCATGCTGACTGCGGACAGTTCTTCTCATCGCTGCCATCACCACAGTCATCGTCCTTGTCGCACATCCAGCGCTTCTGAATGCAGCGTCCATTGCCGCACGTGAACTCATCGTTGCGACAGGTTTCATCTGCAGCGACGCAATTGGAAAAATATGTGTAAGAATATTGCAACAGAAAAAGGTATAGGAAAAAAAAACATTGCAGGAGGATTTTTCAAAATGTCCCATAAAATGATTGACAACATGCAATGACTTAACTTAAAGTGCATTTTTTTACAATAAATTTATGAAATACTTTTTAAAATATAAATCAGTACATTATATATAAAAGCACACAACTTACCGCTAAATTAAATTTAAACAATGAAAAAGATATAAAAAAATAATATAGAATCAAGTATAACCAACACCAGTTTTAAGGTAGGACTTTGCTGAAATCCAGAAATACCATTTAAAAATACTTTTTCACATAGTTCAAGTTGCGGGTCTATTTTTACGTTTATATATCTTTTTCCAAAAATGATGTACATTAATATAAAATATTTTTTTCAATTGATTTAAAGTAAAAAAGCAGTTTTACGCTAAATTTAGGCATAACAGGAGCATAATACGGATGCATATTTTAAAATATTCTGTGTTCCGATTTTATTAAAGAACATTTTTCTTTTGAATATTTTAAACCTACATAGAATATACAGCGTATATAGTATATACCTCTAATATTATTGACTTTTTACAAAATCTGACAAAAGTAATATGTAGAAAAGTAATTGGTAATACATTATGTAGTAAAATCAAGTGAAATAAATACAAATGTATTAAAAAATAAAATAAATTTATCAGAACTACATTTTTTTCTATACAAATACATAATTGTTGCATATTTTACTACATTCCTTTTCACGATGAACAATTTTGATGTCACAAAAGTTAAAAATTTAATTTTTTTCTGTTTTATATCAAAAAAAAATTTCAAAACACTTAAGAAAAATGTAAAATTAATTTTTAAGTTAAAGCTAAAAGTTGGAAATCGTTAGTACAGTTCAACTATTTTTGAAAAAGTTGAAACAAACGTCGACCATATAAAGCATATAAAATCATTTTAGTTGTTATGCACTTCTTCTGTGCTTTATTTTGCTTTTCAAGTAATAAAATTCAAGTTCCGACACCAAAAAAAAAATGTTATGATTAAAGTATTTGTCGACAGCATTTCAAACCAATGGGAAACACAAATCATAGCCAACGATGTTTCTTATGTTAAAAATAACTAAAGTGTGCTGTTTTATATAACCAAAACCATTTAAAATAAAAGCACTCTATACGCAGTAAATACCCAAAGAGCATATTATAAATAGTAGACACTCTGTGCGCCGGCTACAAATTAGAACAACTAATGCCAACAAAGGCCTACGAAAAATACAAAAAAAAAACGAAGAGAGTGCAATACAACCACCAAGTAAATAAGTAGTAGACGTGTGCGGTAGTATAAAACAGATCTAAATTATGGAAAGTTGGTTGATCTTACTGCAGGATGCCTCATCGGAACCGTCGGAACAATCTTTGCTCTGGTCGCACATCCAGGCCAATGGAATGCATTCGCCATCGCCTGTCTTGCAGGAATATTCGTCGGGCGAGCATGTTTTGCTCTCTGCAAGGAAAAAAGAATGATTTTTTGTTTGTGATGAAAATGATCTAGGCGAATTTATGGCAATGCTGTTAATTTATATAATTTAGTGTGTTTTTTTTTGTTTTTTGGTTCAAAGTGTTGCTAAAGGAAGTGTAATTGAGTGCAAGGAGATACGTTTTCATTTTGTGTGCTGTAAGTATTTAATTTTGAATATTAATAGTAATAATAGTAATAATTTGTTTAAAATCTTTGATTTTTAAAATCAAAACACGCAAACCTTATAGGAAAATCAAAAATAAACCAACAGTCGAAACCGATATAAACGATTTCGGTTTTATACCGGTTTTTTAAATAACAATACAACAACGGACATTGCATTTGTTTGTTATTGTTTTTTGCGATCACTTGTGTAGCGGTAAATCGAATTCAACAACAAAACACACACCACTTCAAGCGCAAAATAGACAAAGCTGTTTGTTTATATATACTGCCGAGCGCTTGTGTTGTTCGGCGTCCGACTATGCATATTGTTTGTTATTATTTTCTTCGTTGACTTGTGTAGCGGTAAACGAATAGAACAACAAAAACGCACGCAATTCCAAAGACAATATAGACATAGTTGTCTTGTTTTGGTTTTCTTAGTTACGTCTTTTATGAAGTACGTTCAATATATATATATATATACATATATATATATATATATATATATATATATATATATATATATATATATATATATATATATATATATATATATATATATATATATATATATATATATTATAAACGGTTTCGGCTCACAGAACAACGCATTTTGCGTTTTTTGTTATTGTTTTCTGCGATCACTTGTGTAGCGGTAAATCAAAATACACACCACAAAATACACACAAAATACACACCTCTTTAAGGACAATATAGACAAAGTTGTTTGTTTATTTTTACTGCCGAACGCTTGTGTTGTTCGTCGTCCGACTATGCATGTGTTTTGTTATTATTTTCTTCGCTGACTTGTGTAGCGGTAAACGAATAGAACAACAAAAACGCACGTAACTCCAAAGACATAATGGACACAGTTGTGTTGTTTTGGTTTTCTTAGTTACGTCTTTTATGAAGTACCTTCAATATATATATATATATATTATAAACGGTTTCGGCTCACAGAACAACGCATTTTGCGTTTTTTTTTTATTGTTTTCTGCGATCACTTGTGTAGCGGTAAATCAAAATACACACCACAAAATACACACCACTTTAAGGGACAAAATAGACAAAGCTGTTTGTTTATTTTTACTGCCGAGCGCTTGTGTTGTTCGGCGTCCGACTATGCATATTGTTTGTTATTATTTTCTTCGTTGACTTGTGTAGCGGTAAACGAATAGAACAACAAAAACGCACGCAACTCCAAAGACAATATAGACATAGTTGTATTGTTTTTGTTTTCTTAGTTACACCTTTTATGAAGTACCATCAAAAATTTTAAATCTATTTAGGAAGCTACATGGATAACTTATTTCTATATTTTTTAAACTATAATATTATATAAATTAACTAAATATTAAATAATTTTCAAACACAATATTGCACAACAAAATTTGTGTCAAAGTTTAACACATTAATTAATTAATCATATAACACAAAACAGTCAATGTTGCTGCCAAAAGTGTTACTGTTTGTTGACTTTAATGAAATTTAAATATTTTATAACATTTTAAATAAATTGTATACCTACTGTTATTTTTTCAGTTTTAATGGTGGCTGGCTGACTTTAGTTGCATTTACTGTTGTCCAATTACAAAACATGTTGGCAGCAGTTTGGGTAATTGGCTATTTTTGTATTTAGACAGACAGACTCATATAGTGCACACAATATAACAAAGGAGATAGAGAATACAGTACAAAAAATAAAATATAAAAGGTCGTCAGTAAAATTTGGAAACCGAGACAAAGGACTGATGCTGAAATGGAGAAGAGTATAAAATTTAAAGACTTTAATTAAGCGTTGCTGCTGCAAATTGTTTATATCTCTATTTGTGGCAACATGCGAAATTTAAAACAATTCAACTAAATGCCAACAACAAACCACAAACACCGGTAAATATATGGTTTACATTTTCTACAGACAGAGGAAAAATAATAACTGAAAAAATTGCAGGAAATTAACTTAATTTAAAGTTTATTCAACAAATTCCAAAATATTTTTTACACAAAATTAATGATCAATATTTTTGGATAGACATCAGAAATAAATGAATTTTCTTATTTATAGAATTATAAGTAAGTGTTCGTGTTTTTGCTTCAAGTTTTAATTTTTTAAGCTAATTTCCATTAAATGTTAAAAATTGTCATCTAATTGCGATATGTTCGGAAGATATAATGTTTTTAAACAGATCAAAAAAGGAACTTCCAGAGTTGCCAACTTGTCCATATTTTCATATCTTAACCCTTAAAGGTTACTGAATCTTGTCGTGTAATCGGTTTCTCTGTAAAAAATCACGTTCGTGAATTATCGTGAAAACCGCACAAACGTGACTAATTTGTCAAAAATATGACATATCACCTTGAAAAACAGATCAAAAAAGGAACTTCCAGAGTTGCCAACTTGTCCATATTTTCACATCTTAACCCTTAAAGGTTGCTGAATCTTGTCGTGTAATCGGTTTCTCTGTGAAAAATCAAGTTCGTGAATTATCGTGAAAACCGCACAAACGTGACTCATTTGTCAAAAATATGACATATCACCTTGAAAAACAGATCAAAAAAGGAACTTCCAGAGTTGCCAACTTGTCCATATGTTCATATCTTAACCCTTAAAGGTTACTGAATCTTGTCGTGTAATCGGTTTCTCTGTAAAAAATCACGTTCGTGAATTATCTTGAAAATCGCACAAACGTGACTCATTTGTCAAAAATATGACATATCACCTGGAAAAACAGATCAAAAAAGGAACTTCCAGAGTTGCCAACTTGCCCATATTTTCATATCTTAACCCTTAAAGGTTACTGAATCTTGTCGTGTAATCGGTTTCTCTGTGAAAAATCACTTTCGTGAAAACCGCTCAAACGTGACTCATTTTTCAAATTTATGACCTTGAAAGAAGGGTAAATTTGTCCAGAATTCCCGCCATTAGAAATTGTTAAAAAATTTAAATCCCATAATTGTATATTTTCATGTTGTGCTGAATTCTCGCGGAATTTCTCCAAACAAATGAATATAGGGTAAATGTCAAAAATGTGCATTTAATGCGCTATCTTTTATAGAAGAAACTTTAATGGTTACATAAAAATTTTAAAAAATACAGCCTACTGCAAAAAGAAATTGATCCTTAGGTTGGGTCACCACGAAAAATCGTTAAAAACCTTTCCAAAAAGACCGAACATAAATTATTTTAATTATATTATTTTTCAACCAATCTGTATTATTTTTCATTTCATGAAACTTACAAAATCATGAACACATGAAGTATTATTAAAAAGATTTTGTAAAACTAGATGTGATAGCTTTTAAAAACATTATATCATTTGAGAATAACGCATGCAGATGCTGAATTTTAACTATTCAAGTATAAACTAAACGTACAAATGAAATGGTCCTAAAATAAACAAATAATTAAAAAAAACTCTAAAGCTCGAATCACACGATTGACTAAATAACATCTATTTCAGTTTGCATCAATTGAATTCAGTTTGCATCAATATGTTGTTGATGCTCGAGTCGTCAACAAAAATTGACTCAATTTGGTTGATGCTTTTTAAAATTTTTTTTATTGAAACTGACACAAAAATAGAAATTTTAAATTGATACAAAATTGCGTCAACATGAAATTTCTCCTCATTTATTGATATTCGACAATATTGTGTTGATTGTTGATGCTTTGCATCAATCGTATGACTCTAGCTTAACTCTCTAGAAACAATATATATAAGACATAATAAGGCTCGAATACACGATAGAGACATTAGCTAGAGATAGAGAAAAAATCTACCGTACAGCTCCCTACCGTGGAACTCTATGTAGTGTTTATACAACTCTATGAGATTTTTTGCTCTATCTCTAGCTATTTTCTCTATCGTGTAAACTCGCCCTTAGAAGTGATGAAATTTAGTTTAAGTCTCTTCTTAATCATCAGAAACACATATTTATTATACACTTTGATAAGTATGTATAACAACATTTGTTGATACAATAAATGCTTGAAAATAAATAGAGCATACATTATAAATGCATGTGTAGTAAAATGTTTACAGTCAATTTTTAAATGCACAATGTAGTAAAAATAAATGCGTATATAGTAATATTTTACATTTTTTTTTGGAAAATAATTAAATACAGAATGTTTCAAAACTAAATGCAAATGTAGTAATATTTTTACATTTTCTATTGAATAAATATTGTAGGTAGTAGTATCCATACAAAAATGACTACATACATCATTGTAGTAAAAACACATGCCTTTGCTTTTGGACGTAAATCAAATTATTTCTCATGTGTATCCCAAAACAAAAAAATTTTCCAATTTCATTAAAAATTTTCTGAAGTGAAGACATATAGAATGGTTTCCAGAGAATTTGTTTTTTTTTTGTTAGTCTATTATTTTTATCGCGACAGGACATGGACAGAACAATTAAATAATAATAATAGTTTGGCGCTACAGTCCTGTATAGGACTTCGGACGAGCGCTCTCACCATTTGAGCTGTGCGTATTATATTTGTACTCATTTGTGGTGGGACCTACAGTTTATTGCCGAATCCGAACGGCGGGTGAGAACTTTTCATGGGCAATGTTTTACTCTCGTAGGTTTGCCATTTACTGCCGAGAGGTAGCGCGGTATAGAAAAATGTTTCTATGGAAAGATGTCGTTAGCCCCAGTCCAGGCTTGAACCGGGGACCTTTCGGCTCGCAGTCCAACGCACTAACCACTGAGCTACCGCGGCTACAGGACAATTTTAGTGTTTTGAATTTTCACTATTTCGTAGTAGCAATAATTGAATTCTGTCTATGCAGTACTGATATATATTTTATGTAGTTTTAAAAAAATTTGTGAATTTAAAAGATAATGCTTTATTTTACTTACAAAATGCAGTTAAAAAATAAAAACGCGGACTGTATAACTTTTATTTTATTTTTATTTTTTTTAATGCCTCCACCTCCAAATGAATTTTGTTTCAAATAATTATGCATTCATTATGTCGTATATAACAACTTTGAGAATTTTTCAAGAGTTTCTTTGTGCCATGCTAAACGCCGCATTTGAGGTTAGCTGGCACAACATAAAATGAATCAATACAGAACGAATCTAAATATTTATATTAATTTTCTGGTTTACTTAAGAAAGGAAAACACAAAAATTGATTTGTAATTTATTTATGCTTGACTTTCAAATTTACTTTTAAATGTTTTTTTGTGCTATACGTCAATAATGCTATCGTAATTTGCAGGGTAGGTGCGTAAATTAATTTGCGTATTTGAAATTTCCAACCGCGTTGCTAATCGCTGCCAATCTCGTTTCATGCAGCTCTGCTTTGAATTATTTTACAGTAACTGTTGAATACATCAAATAATTTGCTTTATCACCTTATTTCAATCAGCAAATATTAGTTTGCCAAAATTTAATGGCAGGACAAAGTTCTTAAAATAGAGTGGGCCGACAATAATTTAAATGCAGTCAGTCTATAGAGCACAGTGTTAATACTAATAAAATCAATATTCACTGTATGCTGAATACATAGTTAATTGAAAATTCATTGAAGTATTGTTATGCATTCAAATTAGAATTTAATTAAAAAGTTTGTTCAACTAAAGTTCAATAAAAAAATTTATGTTTATTGAAACAAAATTTATTGAAACCTGTACCAATACAGGTGTCAGAATTCATTTGTAGAATTTGGAATTCTTTAAAATGATTCGATTTTGTGGTATTTACATTATAATATATAAAAGCTTTGTCATTTTTTATCAATAATCAGAAATTGTTTAACAATTTTGAAATTTGCATAAGTTTTGAATGTTGAACTAATCAAACTATTTGAAAAAATGTTCAAGGAGTTAAACCAAATTGAATACTAATTTTAAAAACCCTTCATTTACATGATAATGGTATATATCATATAAATGATTGGGGCAAAATTGCCAAAAAATTACTTCTTTCACAAAATTCGGCATTGAAGTCAATCTGTACAATATTTAACGGAACAAAATCTAATAAATTTTTAGAAGTTCGTCGAAGTTTAATAAGGTAAATGTTTTCATGACCGAATAAACTATATGTGAAATACACTCTATGGTCTCTATCAGAAATTCTAAGTTATAGAAGAATTTTGTAAAATAATTATTAATTTTTCGAAAGAGTTATTTCTACAAAAACAATATATTAAATACAGATCTAAAATGTATTAAAAATTATAAACTTTAAACAAAGTCGAAACAAAAAACTGTAATGAAATGAACCAAATGTGTCTTAAAAAATACATTAGTATTTGACGTAAAAAGAACCAATGTTGTTGCTTTTAATACATAAATGTAGTTTTTTTTTATATGGAAGACAAACACATAAAATTACTACATTTGTAAAAAAAATAATGTACGTGCATTTAATTTTACTACATTCTGTATTTTTTTACCTTTAATAAAAATTTTAATAATTTGCATTTATTATTTATTCTATTTAAATTTAAAAAAATAATGCATTTTTTTTTTACTACATTTCGTATTTATTTGAAGTCAAGAAAAATTATATCGTCGTCGTTCAGTGAAAAGTCATTAAATCCAACTATTTTTGGATTAAATGATAGACATTATGCAGTTCTTTTACCTCCAATTCAAACTGAAATAAGATACAATTATTTGGATAAATTGGAGCACGGTTACTGTTTTATGGAACTTAGTGATTTTTCATTGAACGGCAATCGTCGAAATATGATTAAAACAGTGCCGAGTCCACAAAAATGATCGGATTTCAACTATTTTTGGATTAAATGATAGATATTAAGCAGTTCTTTTACCTCCAATTCAAACTCAAATAAGATTCAATTATTTGGATAAATTGGAGCACGGTTACTGTTCATATGGAACTTAGTGATTTTTCATTGAACGGCAATCGTCGAAATATGATTAAAACAGTGCCGAGTCCACAAAAATGGTCGGATTTCAACTATTTTTGGATTAAATGATAGATATTATGCAGTTCTTTTACCTCCAATTCGAACTGAAATAAGATACAATTATTTGGATAAATTGGAGCACGGTTACTATTTATATGGAACTTGTGATTTTTCACTGAACGATAAAGAAAAGAAGCCAATAACGGTCATGTGATTTGCCGAACTATTTTTTTAGTAGTAGAGGAATGTATTGCCTATACTACAAGCTTAGTACTATTTGAATCCAAAAATATTCTGATTTGTTACGGTAATTTATATATTTAAAAGCATTTATCTCAATACTAAATTTTTGGACTTTGTGACTTTTCACACAACGACGACAATATATTCTCTAAAGTGGATACCTATTTATAAATACTACATACTAGAAAAAAAAAATTAAAAGTACGTTTAACAAACACATTCTGTAGTTTCTGCATTATGTAATTATCGAGTTTCTAATACATTGTGTAGTAAAATAAAGTACAATAAATACAAATGCACTTAAAAAGTAAATAAATGTAGTAGAACTTTTTTAAAATAAATCTAAAAATGTTTTACATTTTACTACATTCATTTTCTAGGTGTCACAAATTTTAAAAAATTTAAATGAAGTCAAATTATAAGTACAGAACTGCGGACAAACTGCTTGATGACTGCTGTGGTGTTTTATGCCTTCATTTCAATTTTTATACCCTACACTAAGAGTGAAAGAGTATATTCAGTTTGGTACTCCGTTTGTAACACCCAGAGGGAAGCATGTCTGGTATGGAAAAGTATATATATTCTTGATCAGCATGACCTCCTGAGTCGATTTAGCGATGTCCGTCTGTCTGTCTGTTGAAACCCCTACTACTTTTAAAATTGAAGAGCTAGATAAATGAAACTTATAACTTAGATTACTAATATACCTACGCTGTATGTGGCGAGATCGGTCCATTGTGATCTATGATCCGACCACTTATGTTCAAATACCTCATATAAAATGTACATATAAAGATCAATTTTTTTGTATACGTGCTTAGGTAAACTTTTTTGGTCAAATATATATTGACATCATGCTCAAATACATGATAATAATGTTTTCCGGCAAAAAGACTTGTGGTTCACAAAAAAAAAAAAAATCGAAATTCGGTACACCTACCCATTTGTAAATATGCGTATCAAATGAATGGTAATTCTTCAGCGATTGAATGTTTGTAGTTATTTTCAGGATTCGTATACCCTGGTGACCTATATATCACTTTGAATGGTAACCACACATATGTGTAGGGTATTTATAGTCGGCTTAGACCGACTATAATTTTGATAATCCTAACTATCAAAATTACACCTACTTTAAAATTTCCCATGTGATCTAACCTTCCCAACTGGTTTTTGTTTATTTTCACAAAATGTTTCAAAAGTACAAGAATAGCTGTGGTTTAAAAGTACCGACTTAAATGAGCAGACAGTTACTTTAAATATGCAACAAATTATTATGGGAAAATGCAAAAACTTTGGTGGAGAGGCCGAAATATTTGCGGCTGGCCTTTGTATGGCGTTCGTTGACATGGCAGCCATGTCTCCAACTTGAAATACTGCGTTTGACAGGCGAATTTTGAAGCACATTCAAAGCACAAGTGGATGGATACAGTTGAAGCAGCAGTACACAAAAAAAAAAAATTTTTTTTTGTTGTGCACTTGAAGCACTTTTGAATTTTATAGCACGCAAAAGCATTGCCTGTCCGAACAAGCAACATAAACCCCATGGTAAACGTTGAATTTTGTGCTACTGAAAAATGAATCCTTTATTTAACAAACAAATAAACAAAAATCAATAAGTGTTTTTTATGATATAAATTTTTTTATTGTACTTTATTGAAAAGTTTTACATTCAAATTTCAACAGTTTCAAGTAATTGAAATTTAGCGCCATGATTTTCGGGATTTTTTCGTCCTTCTATTGTTTGGAGATTGATTTTTGAAGTGGCTTTGTAGCTTTCTTTGGTTCTTGGCTCGAGTTTTGGCAGTCTTTTATGTTAAGCTCGTTTGTTTTAGCTTTTTCATATTTTTCTTTATGTCTACTTCATATTCAATGAATTCCTTCATTTCTTAGAGTTTTTTCTTTAATAATCTTAGCTTTTTTTTGCGATTTACAATTCTGTTTCTTCGCAATTTTATGCATTCTTTTATATCTTAAAATAAAAATATTTTTTTTTTATATTTTTAAATTTTTTTTTTGTTTTTGCTGTTGTCTGCTTCAAGCACTTATCGCACTTTCTTGAAAAGCAGCTTCTGCTCTTTTTATTTTTGATTTTTTTTTCTTACTTTGAGTGGCTGTTTTTGCATAACGCTGTATTACATTTTTTTTTCTTATTTTCGTTGCTTTTTTTGCGTATCTCTTTTAAGTGGCAAAAGCATTTGCAATTTTGAACCCAATCTCTGTGCGCTAAAAGCATCTCAATGTTAAGTTTTTCTTTTCTAGTGGCAACACTTACGTCGCATCATACATACCCTGAAATATTGTGAGAGACAAACACAGAAAAGCTTCACACGCACATCCTGAATTTTAACCTAAAGCTGTTGAAAATAACCTCAATTCTATATTTTAGAAAACAAACAAAATCTATCAAAAAATTTAATGTAAAATAAAAGTATTTCACGAAAATAAAAAGATTTTTTGGTGGGGATTTTTCATTTTTTTCGGGGAATTTTCCAAACAATATTTTTCAAGAGAATGATTTCTGGCAAGACATTTATTCACAAGACATTTATTTTCCAAGATATTTACCATTGAAAATTATTTTCAAACACAACCTGAGTTCGTTTGTGCTACGGACAATTCTTTTAAATTTTTAATTTTGCCGTTCCCCGACAATTCTGCCTCTGTAAATTTTTCCTTGCATAATTCTTCACCGTTTAATTGTTCGTCTTTCAATTCAAACCCTCGTATAGTTATTCCTTGTACAGTTATTCTCCGTACATTACGTTCAAAATGATTTAATTCTTAAGATTTTTCCTTAGTAAGACAATTTGTTCTTAAACAAATCTTTTCTCAAACAATGATTCCCCGAAACAATAATTATTCTCCGAATTACTTGGGTTACAGAAAATTCTTCTCTAGATAATTCTTTTAGTACAACATTACAATTTTTCCCCAAACTATTCAGTATTCTATTCACTATTCACTGAACAATTCATCCTCTTAAATTTCTTGCCCAGTCTATACTTTTTTCGTGGAGAATATACTAAGTTTCATAGCACTGAGAATCTATTCCATAAGTTGTGTGGTTCAAGTCCCCACGAGCGCACATACCCAAGCTGAGATTCGAACCCCAGACCTTTAGAATTCTTTAGAATTCCTTTAGAATTCTTTAGAATTCTTTTTAAGACATTCCATCTCCAGAGAATACTCACCGTACAAAATTTCCCTGAACATTGATTCCTAGGACAATACTTCCTAATGCAATATTTTTCCAATAGATATTTGAAAGACAATTAGTCCACAAGATATATTTTCAGCATGATAATTTCTTCTACAGATATTACTTTCCCGGCTTATTCTTCTCATGAGCTCACCATCCTAGACTATTATTTTCCGAAGAGTTTTTCATAAAAAAGATCTTTAATAAAATAATATTTGTCAAAATTTCAAACCACACAATTTTTTCTCGAGTTAACTACGGAGAATTATGTTAAATATATTTTCTAACGCAAATTTTCCTTAAAATTATTCTCCTCTTGGTTTATTTTTTAGTCATAAATATACACAAAAAATATAAAAATTCTTGAAAAAATAGAAAATAATAATTAAAAACTTAATCTATTTTAATTGAAGATATTGAATTTGGAGATATAGCTATGAGAAGCTGGTCTATGGGAAAAAATTCAAAGAAAAACGTGTTGGGAAAGTTAGGTCACATGGGTAAGTTCGGTCACATGGGGCGGATTTTTATAGTCGGTCGGGCCCGACTATGGAATACCCTACACCTTTGGTGGGGATATTATTCATATATCAGAAATTTACGTCTTATATCCCCATAAATTAAAAAAAATTTATATAAAGTATAAAAAACTAAAAAAAAAATTAAAAAATATAATTGGGCGGACCATGCCAATATTTAAAATTTTGAAAGCCTAATATTTCATAGATTTGATTTTAATAATTTACTGATAAAATTTCCACTATGAAAACCCGGGAAATAATGAAAAAAAAAGTGGGCGGATCACGCCCATTTTTGGACCACATATTTTTAGGTGAATTCTAACAATACGTTTTAAACTTTATAACTATACCTTGAATACTTTTCGAGTTGTTAGTTCCTAAAGAGTTATATAAAAGTGACTTGTATGGGAGGTGGGCGTGTCCGTTGACCGATTTGGATCATTTTCAAACTCAGTTCCTATTTTTGTCTAAAATATATTGAGACGAAATTTCATCGCATTCTAATCAGTATTTCTCAAGTTATTCTGTATTCGGACAGCAAGACGGACAGACGGACAGACGGACAGACAGACAGACAGACAGACAGACAGACAGACGGACATGGCTAAACGGACTTGGGTAGTGATGCTGATCAAGAATATATATACTTTTCCATACCGGACACGCCTCCTAAGGGGCGTTACAATATATGCACAAAGTTAATATACCCTGTACCTCATAGGTGTAGGGTATAACAAAGATAAAGTATTCTCAATGGAATAAAAAAGAAATCAAATCGATGACTTAAATGTTTAAAAAGTTATAATCAAAAATGTGTAGAAAAACATGAGAATTACTATAACTCAAAAACTTGAGGCAATCTTGAAAAACTGAGTATGAGGCCATGATTATAATCTTGATGTCCATCCGAAAATCACACTAAGATCGTGGATAATTAAAAAAGGCCACCATTTGTTGTCTAGTGTAATGACATAATTGATCCATTTTAACACACACAAAAAAAATCTACCAACACCAAGTATTCATCATATTGTTGAATTCATTCATTGAATAAAAATCGTATTTTTTTAATGGTTTTCATTTTCAATATTTTTTTAACATAAAATTTCTAACTAAAATTTGTTTCTATTTACACATTTATGTATTTATTATTCTTATAAGTTATATAATATTTAATTTCTTATTATGCCAAGACTCCATTTCATAATAATAATGAAAAACATCATATTGATGAATTTTGTTCATTAAACCGTATTTATTTATATATCATAAATCTTATCAGAATTATATATACACATAAATGTGTAAATGGAGACAAATTTTAAAATTGATACTTGATGTGATAAAAAATATTGAAAATGAAAAACATTTAAAAAATACGATATTAGTTCAATGAATGAAATCATCAATATGATGAAAACTGGATGTTGGTAGAATTGTTTTTCTTTATGTGAATTAGATTTTAAATTTGGAGATATTAAATTTGGAGATATATTTATGAGAAATGTGGAAAAAAAGCCCAAAGAAAAAAAAAGCTTTGGTAAAAATTGATTTAAAAATAGTCTACATGAAAAATAGTTATTAGTATTGGGGTTGTATTTTTTTGGAGGGAAGAATACCATCGTCTCTATATTAGTTCTAAAGTCTATGAGTGCAAAAAAATAGGAAAGATAGATATGGTTAAATATTATAAAGGAAAAATGGTCTATAAAAAACATTGTCTTGGGCATTATTGTAAAGAGTACAACACAGAAAAAGAAAATCATCGATATGATGAATTTATTCATAAATGTTATGAATTTTTCTACCAACTACCAGATACATTAATTGATACCAGCGTACATTAAATGACATATTGATGAATGCATTCATTATATGAACTTATTCATACTATTGACCATCGTAGTAAAGAACGAAATATTTAATAAAATAAGTTTGAATCATCATATTGATGAGTATAAACATAATATCTATGAATTTTTTTTTGTTTTTATATTGTTGATAATATTTATGAATATAATATTCAATATGATGAATATTGTTGAACTAATATTTTTTTTTTGGAAATTGATGGAAATTATTTTTTTACAAATTTATTAAAAATAAAAAAAAAATCCAAAAAAAATGTGTCCGAAAAATATCTTTTTCAAATAAAAAATTGTAAAAAAATTAAAAAAAAAAAATTAATATAACTTTTTATTAATAAAAGTTGTAATTATAAATAAATATATTACAAAACATTTTACCAATCAAGCATTATATAAGAAATAACATATAAGAACTACATAAGAACGGAGAAGTATGGCAAAAAATGAACGAAAAATAAATGTTTTGTTTGAAATTTGGTTTGATGAAGAGTATTCTTTAATATGATGTACATATATGTTGTATTTTATGTATTTGTTCGTCAATATGATGAAACGAATTCATGCCTACACTTTTGAGGAACACTTTTCGGACGGTTACAAAGTGTTCATCATATTTATGATCGCATTCATATCATTGATGTCGTTAGTCATTAATATTATGAATGGTTCTTCAATACAATGAATCATGGAATTCATCATTATGATGTAATTTTTTATGCTGTGTAGATTTAGTGAAAAGAAAATTGTGTCGGAGTATATTCGTCTATTAAAAAATTGGTTTCGAAAAAAGATATTGTTGCAAAAAATTTAGTTTTCAGCAATAATACGGAATACAGGGGTGAATTATTTACAACAACATTTATATATTTATTTTCTATATTTTGTTTAAAAAGTTTTTTTTTTCTATTTTGGAATTTAGTAACATTTTAATTCATAAAACCCATTTTATATTAATTTTTCGACACTCTACTGCTGCTGCTGCAATCTGAACCTTAAAAATGTCAATCTACTAAATTAAGTTATTGCTGTTTGATAAGTAGGGTCAACTTTTGCATTTTATGACCACAAAATGACCGAGCACAGCAGAATCTCTTGACTTGGAGCAACTGGACTTGCGCAGAAAACGTAAATTTATGCTTATCACCTAAAAATGTCACGAAAACAAGAAAAAACTTAAAACAAAATAGAACAAAACGGTAACTTTTTGGTATGGGAACAACATAAAATGCTTTTGCCAACGGCTGTCAAGCACAGCAGTCATAATGAAGTCATTCGCTGTCATTGCTGCACAGAGTTTGCAATAAGTTTTTTTTTTTTTTGGGATAAATTTAACGAAATGAAACCGTAAAGATTTTTAAAAATAAATTTAGTTTTCTTCAGATTTTTTGTTCAATCAGTAGAAGAATAAGAATATTTTTCGACATTGTTCACACATTTTCTATGGTGCTCCGTCCTCGACGATACAACAAGAATGAAACTTTGATACTGTATAATGTCATGGAAAGCCGCACAACAATTTAAAGTTATTTTAATTGAGGTTTTAAAAGTAATTAGTAAGAGAAAATATTCAAAGTTTCTTTGTATATAAAATCAGTTTTCACATAAAAATTCGACTTTGAGTTGTCTTCGTTGTCGTCGAAAAGATTTCTAAGTAGAAGGCAAACGCATGGACGACACGTGCTTCGATTCATTTTTCGCAAGTTTATTGGATACAATGGTGAATATTATAGATTTCATATGAAATATCAAATAATCGAAATATAATATATGTACAAATTATTAAAATCAATTCCTATCTCTATTCACTCAAAAATGTATGGAGTAAACTATTTTTGAGGTGATGATATGGGTACTAAAAGATAAAAGATAAATGGGTACCCAAGATAAGAATTTTACAATTATTAACAGGATTCGAAAATTTTAGTGACTTCGAGAATACTTTAAACGGTAAATGCGTTTGATTCTTCACGCATTCTCAAGTATGAGTAGGAGTATTCATAGGGTATTTTATAGACATTAAACAAACAAAGAATATGTTACTACTTCATAATTTTCTCTGTGGCCTAACATTCATTAGTTTTAAAATACAATTTAAATTAAAGAAACTCTTCCTCGGCTGTCGAGCGGTAGCAAGAGTTAAAAAACATTACAGAGCGATGCTTCGAAAGGAAGCAATTACTTCGGTGGTATATTGTAAAAGAAAGCAAAGTATTTATTAAAGCAATTCTTTAAGATTTTAAATACTTTTACTTCTTGCATTTGGAATGCTTCACAAGATTTATATGTTATTCGCTCTTTACGCTTTGCAAAAATGCTTTCTATGCTCTTTCGGAGTCACTGATCACAGAAAAAATTACATCATATTGATGAATTTGATTCTGTTCAAACAATGATTCATTGTATTGAAGAACCATTCATAATATTAATGACTAAAAACATTAATGTTATGAATGCGCTCATATATATGATGAACGCTTCCTAACTGTCGAACAAGTGTTCATCAATATGATGAACTGTATGTGTATGTTCATCATATTAATGAACAAATACATAAAACCCAACATATATGTAGATCATATTGAAAAATGCTGTTCATATTTGAAAATATTTATTTTACGATCATTTTTTGCCATTCTTCTCAGTTCTCAAATGGTTTTCTTGTATGATATTTCTTATTTCTTATCGACATGCGTAAATTAGTAAAATGTTTTGTAATATTTTTATTTTTAATTACAATTAAAAAAAGTAATATTTATAAAAAATATATTTCAAAAAAATTTTTTTTTTTAAACAATTATTTTTTGATTTTCTTTTCAAAATATTTTTTTTTTTGAAAATTTTTTTTTTTGATAAATTAGTTTTTTGAAAAACTTTTTTTTAAATAATACTTTTTTTTCGAAAAAAAAAAATATAAAACGATTTTTTCTAATAACATTTTTTCCAACAACATTTTTTATTATAATGCTTTTTAAAAACATTTTTTCGAATTATTTTTTAAAAACAATTTTTATTTTTTGAAAAATTTGTAAAAAATTTGTATTCAACAATATTCATTCTATTGAATATTAGATTCATAAATATCATAAACAATTTACAAAAAAATTCAAATTTAACATAGATGTATGATTATATTCATAAATATATCGATTCAGATTCATTGTATAAAAATTTCGTTATACTATGATGTTCGATAGTTTGAATAAGTTCATATATATAATGCATGCATTCATCAATATATCATTTAATGAACGGTGGTAACACTATGATGAATCTGGTAGTTGTCAAAAAAAAATTCACAATATTTATGAATAAATTCATCATATTGATGAATTTTTTGGTAATCGAATCAGCATATAAAGAGCAAAGAGCTTATTGAATTGACGACTGTATTTTCTAAAGGGTGTTCATAAATGTTTCTGTATTTACACACATAAAAATAAAGACACCGACACACATCCACCCACAGCGATGTACATCATTGGGTGTTTATCTTCGCTTGTTTAACTCTTGGCCCGTTGTGTTGCTGTGCAATGGAATTTTACTGCGTGCTGGTTAATAATTTCTTAATTATGGCCAAGATAAACATAACACATAGCACAGCAGAGCATTTGAAAGTGTGAAAGTTATGCGATTGTGTGTGTGTGATGCATGTAATTATGAGACGATGCCTGGGTGTTGGTCTGTACAGCACAGTAATAAAATTCCCATTTCAAAGCAATGTATGTCTTGATAAGACTTTAATGCGTTTAGGGTATTGCCGTACTGATTGCAGCAGGATGAGAGGGAGCAGGATGAAAATGAGCGACATGAAAAGAATCAGCAGTAGGAGAAACTAAACGTAAAATGAGAGAAGCCGTAGTAATATTAAAGATAAACGTATTCATTTTAAAATATATTGCATAGCGGACACTAAATTAGATTTCAATTTTTTTACGGATGCCGTAAAATGGATATCAGATTGATTTTATATTTATAATTATATATAATATATAATTCTTTTTAAATAAATAATTCTTTTTAATTAATTTATAAAAATATTTAATAACAGTATTTGTGCCACTGTATCCGGCATGAGTAGTTTTTAAGATAAAAATAATTTTTATTTTAACATAATTTTGATCTTTTGTTATTTTTAACATTCCAAAAAATATAAGAACTAATTTTTTTTCATCATTAGACATTAAAAGGTTTGCACAATGTTTTGTTCTCGCATAATTTCCGTAGGAGATAATGCGTCGCATGGCAACAAATGTCTATTTTTTGATGTTGACAGTCGCTGGATTCGAACCCGGCACGTTTCGACTCGTAGTCCAACGCACTAAACAATCGAGTCACCGACGCAGCATATGCCAAATATAGACATAATCCAAACTTAAAAAAAAAGACATTTTATTTTTCAAAAGTAATTTATTTTAATGTATTTCGATTTATCATTCATTTAAATCATTCAAATTTATTTTATTTCATTACTTTTATTATTTAATTTATTTAATTATTTATTTAATTATGTTTTTTTCCTTGTAGCAATATATTAATTTATGTATATATCGCCCTTAATTGTGCTGGCTGTCTAAACATGTTTCACACGTTTTATGATATTTTTAATGACATTTATTATGCAGAAACTAATTTTTGAAATATGGCTGCGAGTGTTATTGACACCTTTTACAAATTAAAGCTTGGTGTTTGTGTAAGCAAATTAAACTCAAAATTGAACAACGAAAATATAAAACTAAAATATCAACTAAAATTCAAACTAAAAATAAAATTAATATTTAAACTTAAATTAAAACTAAATATAAAATTTAAACAAACATTTTAACTAAAAATTTAAATGAAATTTAAACTAAAGTTTAAAAATAGCTACGTTCCCGAGGCTTTTGAACCAAATTCGAAGATCATTTTCATATACAAAAGAAACACAAACAATTAGAACCTGGTTCGTTTTTGGTTCAATTACTGATCTGGTACTGTACGTATAAAAAGTAAATTTCTTTGTGTAGTGTAAATTTAAGTAAATTTAAGCTGAAAGCCAATTTTAAAGTTTAGTTTCAATTTCAGTTTAAACTGTAGCTAAAACGTTAGTTTAACTTTAGTTTATTCTGTAGATTAAACTTTAATTTAAATTGTAGTTTAAAACTTAGTTTAAAATGTAGTTAAAACATTATTGGGATGCTATTGTGAATAGCACTTATTTAAGAAGAACAATTTGTGTTAAAAACGAAGTGCAGAAGAAAACAGTGCTGCCATATTTATGAAAATAGAAACAGTTGCGTACCCGTGAAACAAATCTGGTAGTTATTATGTCTTAACATAAACATTAAACCAAAGTTTAAACTCAAGTTTAAACTTTAGTGTTTAAAATAAAGTTTAAAATAAACTTTAAACTAAAGTTTCAACTAAAGTTTAAACTAAAGTTTAAAGTAAAGTTTAAACTAAAGTTTAAACTAAAGTTTAAACTAATGTTTAAACTAAAGTTTAAACTAAAGTTTAAACTAAAGTTTAAACTAAAGTTTAAACTAAAGTTTAAACTTAAGTTTAAACTAAAGTTTAAACTAAAGTTCAAACTAAAGTTTAAACTACAGTTAAAACTAAAGTTTAAACTACAGTTTAAACTACAGTTTAAACTACAGTTTAAACTAAAGTTTAAACTAAAGTTTAAACTAAAGTTTAAACTTAAGTTTAAACTAAAGTTTAAACTAAAGTTCAAACTAAAGTTTAAACTACAGTTAAAACTAAAGTTTAAACTACAGTTTAAACTACAGTTTAAACTAAAGTTTAAACTAAAGTTTAAACTACAGTTTAAACTAAAGTTTAAACTACAGTGTAAACTAAAGTTTAAACTAAAGTTTAAACTACAGTTTAAACTAAAGTTTAAACTACAGTTTAAACTAATGTTTAAACTACAGTTTAAACTACAGTTTAAACTAAAGTTTAAACTACAGTTTAAACTAAAGTTTAAACTACAGTTTAAACTACAGTTAATAGTAAAGTTAAAACTAAAATTTAAAGTACAGTTTAAGCTAATGATTAAACTAAGGATTAAACGAAACTTTAAATTAAAGTTTAAATTACGTTTTAAACTACAGTGTAAACGAAAGTTTAAAATACAGTTTAAACTAAAGTTTAAAATACAGTTTAAACTTTGGTTTAAAATACAGTAAAATAATAATACTAAAGTTAAAACTTAAATTTAAACTATAGATTAAACTAAAGATTTAACTTAAGTTTATACTAAAGTTAAAACTAGAATTTAAACTACAGTTTAAATTAAACATTAAACTAAAGATTAAACTAAAAATTAAACTAAAGATTAAACAAAAGATTAAACTAAAGTTTAACTTAAAGTTTAAATTAAAGTTTAATATGAAGTTTAAATTACGTTCTAAATTACGTTTTAAACTACAGTTTAAAATAAAGTTTAAAATACTATTTCAAATAATGTTTGAACTAGACTTTAAAATAATGTTTTAACTACATTTTAAACAAAGTTTTAAACTACAATTTAAATTAAAGTTTAATTTACAGAATAAACTAAAGTTAAACTAAAGTTTTAACTGCAGTTTAAACTGAAATTGAAACTAAAATTTAAAATTGGCTTTCAACTAAAGTTTACTTAAATTTAAACTTAGGTTTAACAGAATAAATATTAAACTAAATCAATCCAAAATGTAAATTGAATTTTAAACCAATATTTAAATATTTATATTTCAGTTGCTTTATACTACTGTTGCATCCAAGCAAACTTAATTAGAAGCAGGATATTAAATTACTTGTTGCTGTTGCCAGTCAGATGCACACACTCAACAACAGCAACAGCAAAACTAACATTAGAAACAAACGAAAAACAAATAGTGAACTTGAGCACACAAACGAAAATACGCACTCACAAACAGACTCAAACTCAATGCTATTTTGAGAACGTGTTGTGTTCTGCCAGCTCAACAACACTCGTTTTAACATGATGATATTCAATGAAATTGCAAAGAATATTAATACAAATAACCACACTGCTAACTATTTAGATCAAGCAGCTATTCCATTGTTATACGCTATGATCAATTGAAATTCTACGAAAGTTTGTAAGAAATTTGTTTGATTTTAGAAATCAAGCACACTAAGCCAAAACTAATTTTCGGTATTTGTTTGCAGTATTGTTGTTGAAGTATTATTTGTTGAAATTTAGTTGGACATGATTTTAAAAATAGATTTAAACTTTCTGTTGATGCAAGTGTATTGCACATGACGTATGAGTTACATTTCCTGCATTACAAATTCGTGTATTGTGTTGAGTTAGTAAATTTAAAATTCATATTATATATTTTGTTATTATAGACTGTGCTTTTGGCTTTAATTAAAACTATTGCTAATAATTTGAAAATTTTGTGTTATTTTTAAACAGTTTAGTTTCAAATATTGCAAAAGATTATCGGAATATTAGCATTTATGCATATACTGTAATTAGTCTGGGCAATTTGAAGATAAATTGCATTTGTTGTGTAAGGGACACCATTTTTTATTCCAAATAGTAGCTGAAAAGTACCAATAAATTCGATAGCAAAACATTACGTATTAGAAAAGAAGAAATCGTTATAGATAATAGAAAAATATACGTAATAGAAAAAAAAAGATCACGAGTTATAAGAATTAATGTATGAGATGTCAATAGGAACACTTTTATCACGTTTTGTTGAGTAGTACATTACATGATTTTAAATAATAGTTGTATACATTTGTAATTGTTTTATTAGCTTTACAACCAAACTATAATGGAGGTTCTAGTATTTCTCATTTAAGAATTATTTTAAAATGAACAATTATACAAAAGTGATTTTTGGCAGATTGTTTTGTAACCTAGAACCGCTGTAAATTTATAATAGTAGTCGGAAAAAATGCGCAATGTAAGTAACCATTTTATGGCAACTTTAGTGATACCCACACAATTGCCATTAAAGTGTTTGTTCTAAGTCATGCAAAATATACTTATTTGCCACCCAATTGCCAGTCAAAAAGCCCCAGGGTGAGGCTTATTTGCCACAAATTTGGATCCATTAAAGTGTCGTTTCACCTATTTTGAAATTAAGCTGTAAATTTAAATATGGAACATGTATTTATTAAGTTCTTCATTACATATTTGCCACATATATGGCACATAATTCATTTCATAATTTGCCACAATTTTGCCACGTAATAGCAACAAAGTTAACTTCGCCCATTACTCCGTTCCAATACCAGAATGTACGACTTATATATCACAGCATTGTGACGTATTAATGCATATGTTCCACACTTGTTCCTAGCCACCGCTTTGGAACTACATTTATGTTCCATTATCAGAATGTATGACTTATTATTGCGTATGTTCCATACATGTTCTCAGGGACCAAACGATATCAGTTTGCAACACTGGTGTCAGAGATAACTAAAAAGCTACACATATGACACAAACGTTTGTGGTGCTTGTCGAGCAGTGGTTACTTGGGCTAGACACCCTATATCAGTGCCACAATTTTAAGAGAAATCGAAAGGGTTGAGTTCCAAATCCAGATCGATTTGGTGTGGAATGGATTTGTATACGGCATGCGCGAACAAACATTAAATATTATAATATAAAAGATATTTAAAAGCAATTTAATTAATAAAATAATTTCTATCAAACAGTTAAATTTTACCGCATATTGCAAAAACTTAAAAATCGAAATAAAAAATGTTCCACCATTCAAAAAATTGTTGCAATAATTTTTGACTTTTAAATTTTCAAATGTTTGCATGTTTAAACGTGTTTGGCAGTCTGTCGCCTGATATTTAAATTTTTCTCATGCAAATCATGCAGCCCGTTGCTGCGGGCGCTATTAAAAAAGAAAAAAAAAATACTTTTCAAGTAGCAACACATGTCACGCCAACACATCACGCGTGTTTCTTTGTGCAACTGTTTTTTTTTTAAAGCAAAACAGTTATAATTAACTTGATTTAAGGCGAAATATATATGCGGCACTCGACACAGCGCCAAGTTGCAGCAATGCGACGCAGCCTAGAGCACGCGCGTCATTAGTCGTGAGGTTGATGGCGTGGGTAGGCGTGGTAGGTTTTAGGTTAGTAGGTAGTAGGTCGTAGGTAGTAGAGCATGGTCACCATTAGAGTCTGCTATTTGAATATTTGAAGCGATGTTTGTGGTGCACTTTGCACTTTATTATAGTGTCTGTGTTTTAATAAATTTAGAGTGTTCACATACATTGCAACTCTTAATGTGGCAAATGCTACTAATTAGTGGACAAATAAGTTGCTGCAATGATTTAACTAATTAATGACTAGCTAGTGTTTTAGTTTTTATTATTTGCACTTAACATATGGCATGGTTGACACTTGACGTATGAGTGACATTTTTAGTGAAAGTTTTAAATGGCTGGCTATACGAATCAAGTGTGCTTCATCGTTGCATTAAATACTAGAAATTGCATTTATGTATATGATGTATAAATAGATTTTTTTGTGATAGGTTTTTAAATAGAATAAAAAAAAAAAAAAATTAAAAAAAATTGTTTTTATTACACTTATAGAAAAATCGTTGAAAGTTAATACTGAAAATGCCAACAGTTGTATCAAATTGGTTTTAGTTTTTGCGATATAACCGATTTTTCATTTTATCGTTTTTTGTCCATCTTATACTTTTAAAACTCAAACAAAGGAAAAAAATTATATTATTTTTTTCGATATTAGATGTAGAAACCTTGTACTCCAATACATTAATTTGATTTTATGCGTCAAAAAATTTATTTTGCGAGATAAAAGCAAAAAAAGCGAATTTTTGTGCTATTTTCATTTTTTTTTAAATTTTTAAATTAAATATGGACAAAAAGGAATCATAATACATAAACCGAAATAGAAAACGTATCTTGTAAAACATTTTGTTTTAAAAACTTAAAACCGAAACCGTAAACAAGAATAAAAACTGAAATCGATCCGATTAATTGTTTAGGTTTCAAACGCTGTTTTTTATTAAAAAAAAATCAACAATTGCCGCTGAAAAGTTTTGAACTTGAAAAACTTTTATGTCGCACTTCATTTTTTTTAAAAACATTTAATGACAAACACAGATACGAAAACGGTATCATGCTAAAAAAGTAAATAAAAACAATTTGAACAACAAACACTGTTAAAATTATTAATATCATCAACATCAATATCAGCCGACACACAGTGGTGCAGAAATTTCTTTCATCTTACAAAAACTATGTATTTTTTGATATAGTAAATATACGATAGAAAATATATCGAATATTTAAAAATAATGTTAAGACTAGAGCTGTGAGATTAATCGATTAATCAAATTATTTGATTAATCACTTTCTGATTAATTGATTAATCAATTTCTGATTATTTGACTAATCAATATTTTTGATTAATCAAAATATTAATTAATCAATTAATCAGTATTCTGAATTATCAAAATTGTTATTAATTGACTAATCAGTATTTTCATTCTAATTAATTGATAAATCAACATTTTGATTAATCAAGATTTACTTAATTACTGAGTCTAGAAATATTCGATAATCATTATTCATTGATCTTTAATCAAGTAAGCAAGCGAAAATGTTATTCAAGAATTAATTGTTTAATCAAATTTTTTGATTAATCAATATTTGATTCACTCATTTATTGATTAAACAAGAAAGATTATTAAGAGTGCATTAATTAATCGATTAACCAAAATACTAAATAACGAAAAGTCGTATTAATTGATAAATCTATTTTTGATTAATCAACATATTTCATTACTTAACCACTGAGTCTCCAAATATCCGAAAATCATTATTCATTAATTTTTAAACAAGTAAGCATGCGAAAAAATGATTCAAGAATTCATTTTTTAATCAAACTTTTTGATTAATCAATTTTTGATTCACTAATTAATTGAATAAACAAGAAAGATTATTAAGAGAACATTAATTAATCGATTAAACAGAATACAAAATAACGAAAATTGGAATTAATTGATAAATTAACATTTTGATTAATCAAAATTTTTTATTACTTAACCACTGAGTCTCAAAACATTCGAAAATCATTATTCATTAATCTTTAATCAAGTAAGCAAGCGAAATTTTTATTCAAGAATTAATTGTTTAATCAAACTTTTTGATTAATCAATATTTGATTCACTTATTTATTGACTAAACAAGAAAGATTATTAAGAAAGCATTAATTAATCGATTAACCAGAATACTAAATAACGAAAAGTCGTATTAATTGATAAATATATTTTTGATTAATCAACATTTTTCATTACTTAACCACTGAGTCTCGAAATATTCGAAAATCATTATTCATTAATTTTTGAACAAGTAAGCATGCGAAAATATGATTCCAGAATTAATCGTTAAATCAAACTATTTGATTAATCAATTTGTGATTCACTTATTAATTGCTTAACAAGAAACATAATCAAGAGAACAGTGATTAATCGATTAAATATAATTCTAAATAATCAAAATTGGAATTAAATCAGCATTTTGATTAATCAAAATTTTGTATTACTAAACCATTGAGTTATGTTAATTTGGTTCTTTTTATTTATAAATTATTAAAATGCTGCTTAAATAAAATCTTGCTTTACACACAATCTGTTCAATTTTGATTAATCAAAATATTAATTTATTACTCGCACAGCTCGATATTCACTTTAACAAACCAGTTAAAGTTTTGACCACTTTTGCACCACTGTGCGACATTTCCTCCGTCAACTTTTGTCAAGTTTTTCTTTCGTGTTTTGGCAGCTTTTGATACTTTTCACAGCCAGTTTTGCATGACACGAAAGAATTATTTGTAAGTGAAAGTTAACTTTAGTTAGGTTATGTGTTTGTGTGTGTGTTTCTGTTTGTCTCTGTACATATCACTGACAGTGTTGCCAACAGTGGCTGTGACTGATATTTTTAGCATTTATGCGTGTTGCCTAAAAATTAACAATGTTCAAGATACATAACTGGGTGTGGGTGGAATATCTTTGTGTTGGCGATAATTTATGCGAGACATGTTGTTTCTGCTCTGCGTGTGTGTGTGTGTGACATACATGCGCACGTTCTGCATAAATTAAAAATAAAATTTTGCAGTATATTTTGCAAATATTGTGAATTATGTCGAAAGCATTATTTTCTTTTTAGATTAATTATTTACAAAATGACAAAGCGATTTATGCGCATAAAAGCAGCAAATATATAAATTTCAAATTAAGTGCAACAAAAAGACTTTAAGATTATTAAACACTTAAATGTTCTAAGGCACTTAATAAAGCAAATTAAAGATTTTTTGTAATAAATAAATAGAAACTCAAAATGTATATAAAAAAAAATGGAAAAACAGAATGTGAAAATACTATGTTTTATAAAACAGGAAAATAAAAATAAATTATAAAAGCTTGAATAATGTAAATATATGATAATTATTAAAAATTTAACAAAACTGATAAAAATTAAAAAAAAAATTATGAAAATTCGTAAAAATTACAAAAAAAAAAAATTAAAAAATAAAGCAGAAAAATATTAAATTATTAAAAATTAAAAACTTTAAAAACAAAATAATGTAAAAAAAAAACAGATTATGTCAGAAAACATAAAAATATATTTTAAAAGATAAAGTAAAAGTTCATTTATCAATCTTAATATAACATATAAAAATAACGAAAAATTATTTAAACTGATAAAAGATAAGCCACATTTGATAAGACAACGAACGCATTGCGTATGAGCAACATTTTATTTAACGCATGTGCGTGCCGATGTCCTTTGAAGTCTCCGCAACGAACATCATGTTGGTCACGCGTTTCACGCATACAACTTTTGACTACAAAACAGCACAAATTGACGCATAAACATAAAGCACACATAAAAAATAAATACACCAAAAATAAAACCTATTAAATGCGGAAATCAACGAAAACATCAAACGATGAAAAAACAAAAGTTTTGGTGTGCGTTACGTCGCGTGTATGCGTGACTTCACGCATATTAACATAAATTTTCATTATTTAAAGACAGAGCTGCATTAGAGACCAACAGCTGGAAGGCTTTTGAAAGCAACGTAGTATCTGTCTGTATTCATTAAACAGACAAAAGGCAGAACGTTAAATAAGAGTAGCAGATATGAATGGAAAAACAGCAATTAATGGAAAGACAGAAATGAAAAAGAATTAAAAATGAAAAACTAAAAAACAGAAGTCTATTGAAAAATAGAAATGCAATAAGAAACAGAAAAGAAGGGAAAACAGAAATTAATGGAAAGACAGAAATGAAAAAAGAATTTAACATGCAAAACTGAAAAATTTCTATTAAAAATAGAAATGCATTAAGAAACCAAAAAGAAGGGAAAACACCAATTAATGGAAAGACAGAAATGAA
The DNA here is from genome assembly GCA_951804985.1 of Dryomyza anilis. Taxonomy (NCBI): domain Eukaryota; kingdom Metazoa; phylum Arthropoda; class Insecta; order Diptera; family Dryomyzidae; genus Dryomyza; species Dryomyza anilis. The sequence goes on from OX638132.1 coordinate 18,766,324, forward strand.
AAAGAATTAAAAATGCAAAACTGAAAAACAGAAGTCTTTTGAAAAATAGAAATGCATTTAGAAACAGAAAAGAAGGGGAAAAATAAATTAGAAATAAGATAAAAATGAACGAAACTTAAGCTAAAAAAAGAAACAAATAAAATACATTTTTAATATTTTTAAATCTTCTTAAAAAGTGTTAAAATTACAAAACATAAGCAACTCTGCAGTCAATTGGCATACAGTATAAAAGCGTTAACGTAATTTGTCCGCTGCTGCCAAGGAAACAAAATGACAAAAACATATTTTTTGCAAAGCAACAACAGACTACCTGCTGCATGTTGCTCATTAAATTATTTGATTTTGATATAATTTTAATGAAAATTTAAGAAGATATATAATTTCAGAAGATAATAACAGGGTCCCGTGCTTCGCTTGGAACTTTTATTTTTCGAATATAAAGAATATCTACCATAACAAATTTTTCAAAGACAATTATTTCCCGAGAGATTTTTATCAGATAGAATTCTTTCCCCCGACAATTCTTTTCCGGATAGGGATTCCCAAAACACATCGATGTTTTAAAGACACTCGATATATTGCTTCGATACATCGATGTTTTTCGATGCAATATAAGCATTAGAATTTATGCGATACATCGATGTATTTTTTTGATATATCGAATAACAGTTCAATTCATATTTGCCATTCGAAACTAGCTAAATTTAATTAAATTGGATTATTTATGGAATTCTATATGAAATTAAACACTTTAAATTACCATTTGGCTGTCGTGTTTTTCTCAAAATGACATAACATGAACTTAAACATTTTTGATTCTCAACGCCTTAGGTATTATGTATAACAAAAAAAACGTTCCAAGTACAATACTTATTAATTTAAACTAATATATCTTATTTTGGTTATTTGACATATAAAAACTTATTAAATCTTCATAAAAATTAAAATTCTTAACCTAATAATTTTTCATTCGATGCATTGAAAACATCGATGATCTTGTTCGATACATCGGAAAACATCGATGTAACGAGACGTTGTATTATATCGACCAAAACATCAATGTTTTTATCAGATGGACATCACTATTTCCGAATAACAATTTATCGAGGTACTGTTAACCTTTAACATTTCAATGTGTTTCAGTGGTAACATTTGGGAGGGGTTTAATGTAGTAAGTATCGTAGTTGTGTGTTTTAGTGTGGTGAATTCCGGAGTGGTGAATTTAAAGATTTATGGTGTGGATAACTTAACCTTTGATATCACTCTAACATATTAATTATTTAACTTGCGTGAGTTTTGGGTTTGGAGTGGTGAGTTTTATGTGGTGAGTTTCAGTGTGGTGAGTTTCGGTGTGGTGAGTTTTAGTGTGGTGAGTTTTAGTGTGGTAAATTTCAGTGTGGTGAGTTTCATTTTGGTGAGTTTTAGTGTAGTGAGTTTCAGTATGGTGAGTTTTAGTGTGGTGAGTTCCAAAGTGGTAAGTTTACAGATTTTTGTGGTGGATAATACATCTTAAATATTTAACTTTCATGGGCGATGCCACAGAATCCATATGATTTTTTTATATTATGGGAGGTGCCACGCCCAGTCCAACCTATAATATTCCCAGGTACAATATATATTGTGTCAAACTTTTTTTCGATTCGATAGTTTTGCTTAATCGGAACCAAAATATATAATAGAAGATAAATAATAATAACAGGTGTGTCTAAAGAATTTGATACAACATGTCGTATGAGTGTCAAACTTAACCCATTGTAGAATCCTTTCTGGAAGAATGCAAGTCGGGGAGTTATAAAATAGCTTTAAAATTAAGCAGAAAGTCTAAATCCCTAAATATTACAAACAAATGTTTACCAATGAGGGACTACTTACCTTGTTTATAGATAAAACTTAATGTCATAGGTACAGAAAAACTCACTTCGCTGTTAGAAGATTTCAGGACACATGTTATGTGGAATATTTTACACATTTTTAAATTTGTATAAAATAAATTTAAAAATTAAAGCGCATATATGCGCTCTAAAATTAAAGTCTTCTTTTTTGATAATTTCTTTTTTTAAAGTCGACTTTAAATTTAGAATTTTAAAATTTGTCCCCCTTTGCAATTTAAACCTATTGCTTATAATTAAATATTTTGTTAGTACATATGAATGCAGGTGTTATGTTTGTTGTTTTTTTTTAATCCTCCGCTAACTAAACTAAATATTTTTGAAATGCTTACTGCATTCAGCTTCATCGGACTTGTCGCGACAGTCGGCGCTTCCATCGCACTTCCAACTGCGCGGAATACACTGCTCGCCGTTGACACATTTGAACTCATTGCTGCTGCAAAAGTTCACTGTGGTGTGTCGTGTATTTTAAGGACACAGTAGAGGTGTTGATGGTGCAAAAATACAATGTAGTGTGTATCAAGTATAAATTGTGTTTGTGTTGTGTTGAAAAAGTGTAAAAATTGTGTTAAAAGGGTAGGAAGAAAAATGTGTAAAATAAAAACATAAATTATCGAAGGAACAAAAACTTACTGCACAGCGCGGTATCCTCGTCGGAGCCATCGGCACAGTCGCTCTCCTGATCGCAGCGCCACTGTTTGGGAATGCAGTGACCATTGCGGCATCTGAATTGGTTGACGCCGCATGTGGAATCTGTAAAAGTGAAAAAAAAATGCATATAATATTCGAATAAAACTATAGTATACTCTTAAATATTATTAAATACTATAAAATACAATAAAATACTATACTATAAAATACTATAAAATACTATAAAATACTATGAAATACAATAAAATACTATAAAATACTATAAAATACTATAAAATACTATAAAATACTTTAAAATGCTATAAAATATTATAAAATACTACAAAATTCTATAAAATACTATAAAATACTATAAAATACTATAAAATACTATAAAATACTATAAAATACTATAAAATACTATAAAATACTATAAAATACTATAAAATACTATAAAATACTATAAAATACTATAAAATACTATAAAATACTATAAAATACTATAAAATACTATAAAATACTATAAAATACTATAAAATACTATAAAATACTATAAAATACTATAAAATACTATAAAATACTATAAAATACAATAAAATACTATAAAATACTATAAAATACTATAAAATACTTTAAAATGCTATAAAATATTATAAAATACTACAAAATTCTATAAAATACTATAAAATACTATAAAATACTATAAAATACTATAAAATACTATAAAATACTATAAAATACTATAAAATACTATAAAATACTATAAAATACTATAAAATACTATAAAATACTATAAAATACTATAAAATACTATAAAGTACTATAAAATACTATAAAATTTTATAAAATACTATAAAATACTATAAAATACTATAAAATACTATAAAATACTATAAAATACTATAAAATACTATAAAATACTATAAAATATTATAAAATACTATAAAATACTATAAAATACTATAAAATACAATGAAATATTATAAAATACTTTTGAATAATACCAATTAGTATTCTTCGTTTGATTGGTTCCAAATTTAGAAAACTAATTTACTTTGTGAACTGAGACCAACTAATTAGTATTCCAAATTATCGAAATTTAGCAAGACGTTAACTTAATTACTAAAACCTAATTTTCAATGGGTTTATTGTGCGAAGTAACATCAATTTTCGTTACACTTAAAGTAATTGTAAAACGTGCGTGTACGTGTAGCATGTTTGACTTATGCTCTGACATATTAACAACTACACAATTATGTAATTAGCACAACTCGAACCTACATTAAGACAGGCACTTAAAGGAGCAGCAATTGTCTGAGATGTCATTAGGAAATGACTGACATAAACGAACAGACATCAAAGTACCGATCACCCTTGTGATGTGCTCTGTGACGTATCCATAAGAATTACTGTTTTTATGGTTTATATAATTTAAAATTAAAATATTTTCGAAAAGAAGAACATTAAAAATATAACAAAAATGAAAAAATTTAAATTTATTATTCTACATAACCATTAATTTTCGTTAATTTTCGAGTTTATAGCAAATATCTTAAAATACGATTGCAATATTCTTTTTAAATTGTTTTTGTTAACTTGGTGTAAATTCCTGTAATTTCTAAAAAGTGTCTGAATAGTTTTTTGAAGTTTAATTAAATGTAATATGATTAAATTATATATATATAAATATTTATTTTGGTTTATTAATTATATAAAGAATTTGATACATCAATATTAAATAATCACCGCTGGGTGCGTGTGCAAGTTATTGTTTGTATTTTGTTTATTTCTGTCATTAATGCTGTTGATTTTACTTTAGTTGCAGTTGCTGAAGTCGTTTTGTTTGTTTTACTTAATTTAGACTCAACTACATTACAGCATTAATTAAAACCATATCATTTGCAATTCAACTCATACAACTGAATTCAACCTTTAGGTCATGTCTAGTATAGTTTTAAAATATCTATTGTTAGTTCTACTTTTTATCATGTTTATGAATTCTATGTTTTTAACATATCTATTGTTTGATTTATAATAATTAAAATGAATTTTTGAATTATATATAGTTCAAATGTTGATTAAAAATTTTGTTAAATAATTTAAATTTAAGCAAAAATTTTGAGTTTGCATAAAAATTTAATTTTTGAGTGAAAACTCTCAATTATAAGTTAATGTTGTAATATTTAGTGAACATTTTTCGTTTTTCATAAAATTTTTGTTTTAAATTTAAATTTTTATTGAAAATTTTAAACTAGGGCAAAAATTCAAATTTTGAGTGAAAATTGAAATTTTGAGTGAAAATTTGAAATTTGAGTGAAAATTCTAAACTTGAGTGAAAATTTGAAATTTGAGTGAGAATTTTAAATTTGAGTGAAAATTTTAAATTTGAAGAAAAGTTGAATTTTGAGTGAAAATTTGAATTAAGAGTGAAAATTTGAATTTCGAGTGAACATTTTAATTTTGAATGAACATTTTAATGTGGAATAAAATTTTGAGTGAAAATTGGAACTTTGGGTGAAAATTTTAATTTTGAGTGAAAATTGGAATTTTGAGTGAAAATTCTAAATTTGAGTGAAAATTTTAATTTTGAGTAAAAATTGGAATTTTGGGTGAAAATTCGAATTTTGAGTGAAAATTTGAATTCTAAGTGAAAATTCGAATTTTGAGTGAAAATTTGAATTCTAAGTGAAAATTTGAAATTCGAATAAAAATTCTAATTATGAGGAAAAGTTGAATTTCGAGTGAAAATTTGAATTTTGAGTGAAAATTTTAATTATTAGTGAAAATTTGAATTTTGAGTGAAAATTTGTAATTTGAGTGAAAATTCTAATTATGAGGAAAAATTAAATTTTGAGTGAAAATTTGAATTTAGAGTGATAATTTGAAATTTGAGTGAGAATTTTAAATCTGAGTGAAAATTTTAAATTTGAGGAAAATTTTGAGTGAAAATTTGAATTTCGAGTGAACATTTTAATTTTGAGTGAAAATTTTAATGTGGAATAAAATTTTGAGTGAAAATTGGAACTTTGGGTGAAAATTTTAATTTTGAGTGAAAATTGGAATTTTTAGTGAAAATTCTAAGTTTGAGTGAAAATTTTAATTTTGAGTAAAAATTGGAATTTTGGGTGAAAATTCGAATTTTGAGTGAAAATTTTAAATTCGAATAAAAATTCTAATAATGAGGAAAAGTTGAATTTTGAGTGAAAATTTGAATTTTGAGTAACAATTTGAATTTAGATTGAAAATTAGAATTTCGAGTTGAAATTTCAATTTTTAGTAAAAATTTTAATTTGAAATAAAATGTTAAGTGAAAATTGGAACTTTGGGTGAAAATTTTAATTTTGAGTGAAAATTTTAATTTTATGTGAAAATTTTAATTTTTAATGACAATTTTTATTTGGAATAAAACATTTAATTTTGAAGAAAATATCAATTTAGAGTGAGCATTTTAATTTTGAGTGAAAATTTAAATTTTGGGTGTTAATTTTAAGCTTGAGTAAAAATTTTAAATTTAAATTAAATCATTTTGCTCTTGTAACACCCACGAATTGTTTGCGGCTGTCATTTGCCATATTCGGAGCCAGACATGTTACACAGACGGCTACGTTTTAGTCGTCAGAATACTGCTCGGGCAGGGTGTGGCTGCAGGGTGTAGAATTTTGAATTTAATGATTTTCATAAGTTTTGCTACCTGTTTTGCCGTTAATCTGAGATGTGATATGCAAAATTGGATACGTGATACATGTTAATGCTAGGAGCAGTTATTAGATTTGTTATGTATATTTATACCGGGTTTACAATAGGACAACAAATGCCAAACTTTGCAAATAATTAGTTTATTGCATTTTAATAATACTTAATAATATTTAAATGCAAATTATATATAAACTAAAAATGTAATAATACTAAATCAAATGAAATTTGATGTATATGAGTACTTAAAAACAAAAGGTTCGAAAAATAAATGACTTCCGATGCTAAATAATTTCTAAAATAATATAATTTCTAAACTAAATAACCAAATTTTAAATAAAAATAGAGAAATGATTTGTGAATTTAAAATTGAGTAAAAAAAAGAGAAAAATACTTCTTGTAAAATAGGCTTTTAACATAACTAGTAACAAATAAACTGCGCATCATTTATATAAATTAAAATAAATTTTAAAATGCAAGTCGTGTATATTACGTAATAGTCTCACAATGACATGTATTACCCGTGTTATACACCCAACTGTACCAAACCTACAACTATAGCAAAAGCCCCTAGGCGGAGGAGGAAACGATAGAGGAGGCGAAGAAGAAGGCGGCCGAACGACAGCAAACTTCCTGTCATTCAACCACTAAAACAAAACGAATGCTGCAAAATGAAAGTGCAAAAAATGCGCATCACGTTCTTTGATCAGGACTCCTGTGTTTCCTTATGCACTAAGAAAAAATTATTACTTAAATAACAAAAAAAACATTTGAGAATATTTACAGAAATTTTAAGTTTATGGGAACATCTAGCAACCTTCGACTAAAGTTGAGCATTTTTTTTAGATTTTAAACAGACAAGCGTTTATTTTTTTATCAATTGCTACCTTTTTTCAGCCGGAATTCTGCCTTTAGTATTTTATTTAATTTTATAACCTACCACAGACAATATTTCTTGCATTTGTCTAGAATATTTTGGGCATATATTCGACAAACACACAGATAACTCGAAGTTTGTGGGAGGCGTTTAGCAGGTTATGAAATTTTGTAACATTTAAAAAGTAAATTCACGGCATACTTTGCATAAAGACAGAAAATACGCAGCTTCTGCTACAAATCCCACAATTGTATGATCATTCAAAATCCAACCATTTCGATCCTATTTAAAATCTACCATTTATCTGGTGTTTTCCGGAATTATTCCAAAAGTATTTCTGAAACATGTCCACAATTTTAGTCTCTGAAAGTTGTTAAATTTTTTTTATAGGCATTTGATATAAATTCCACTTTTTGTCTGTTAAAATTCTTGCGAAAAAATAAAAATATTATTGAAGGTGTCTGCAAAAGTTTTGCTATAACCCCAAACCGAATTTCTTCCTTTTTGTCTGCTTAAAATCTTTCGATAAAATGTTCTAAACTGCATTGAGACACTCAGAATGTTTCGCTGAGTTGAAAAACAAAATCATTTTTTTTAATACATTTCACAACATTATTTTTCTCAAGTGTATCATTTGTTCTTTTTTTCTGTGCCTGTTTTTCATGTTGTAGTTAAAAGCCTGCTGGCGCCCTCCGCAAAGGTAAATAAAACGCGACACGTTGCGCGGCACGCATAACGTTTTCTTTGTAGACGCGGCATTCGTTCCGGCTGTCCTTTCCTTGAGTCCTGCGAACTGTAATGCGTTGTTCTTCCCGCTGCCAAGGTTTGCACTGACTAACTTTACATTTTATAGGCCTGTGATGGCAGTTGCTGCTTTATTTTGTGCCCCCCGTTGGCAAAACGTGAATTGACTTTTATTCCAAGGCAGTAGTTTTATTTGCCGCTTTCTATGCGTAGCACTTAGCGCTGGCGTAACGTAATGGAAAATTAGCCGCGTCTCATAGTAAAAATTTAAAATTCCACGCAATTCGTTTGGCAGAGTCATTAACAGCAGCAGCAGCAACAGCAGCTGCTGCTGTAACGCAAAATTAGCCAACGATAAAATACACATTTTTCGGAATTTGCTTTTCAACTAAATATAGGCTTTAATTTTATGATATTTTAAGCGATTTAAGTTTTTTCATTAGTTCAACGAAAAATACATTTTACATAAGTATTTGAATATTTAGTAAAAAAATTAATAGTGAACATTTTCAACAGCCAATATTTAAATTAATTTTAATTTTGAGAACAATTTTAAATATCATTAAAAAATCTGAATTTTGAGTGAAATTTTTAATTTGGAGTGAAATTTTTCATTTTGAGTGGAAATTTAAATTTGGAGTGAAAATTTTTATTTTGAGGTAAATTTTAAATTTTGACTGAATATTTTAATTTGGAGTGAAATTTTTCATTTTGAGTGGTAATTTGAATTTTGTAAGAAATTATAAATATTTAGTAAAAATTTAATATTGAGTGAAAATTTGATTTTTAGTTTCGAATAAAGATTTAAAATTTTGAGAAGAAAATTGAATTTTGGGTAAAAATTTTAATTTTGAGTAAAAATTTTAATTTTGAGTAAAAAAATTTAATTTTGAGTCAAAATTTAATTTTGAGTGTACATTTTAATTTTGAGCGAAATTATAAATTTTTATTGAGCATTTTAATTTAGAGTGAAAAATTATTTTTGAGTAACAAATTTTATTTTGAGTGAACATTTTAATTATGACAATTTAATTTTAAATAAAAATTTAAATATTGAGCTAAAATTTGAATTTTGACTTAAAATATAAATTCAGTGTGAAAAATATAATTTTGAGGACAAATTTGAATTTGTTAAGTGAAAATTGTATTAAATATTTCACTGAATTTACAATTTTCACTCGAAATTAAAAATTGTACTCAAAATGAAAAGAGTCAAAATACAATTTTGAGTAGACATTTTTTCTGAGGATATTTAAATTTTTGATTTTAAATGCAAAATTGCATTGCATCAATGTTTAAATTTTGAAAATTGTATTTTTTTTTTAGGGAAATTTTTAATTTTTAGTAAAATTTTGAATTTTCAGTAAAAACTGCATTTTATGTGAAAATTAGAATTTGGATTTTTGAATTTACTGTGATATTTAAAATTTTGAGTGAACATTAATATTTTTAGTGTCTTTTAATATTTGTCTTTTAATGTTTGTAGAAAATATTTGTAGAAATGCGAAAAATAAATTTTACAAAAATACTTTATGGACATATGAAATTTGGATTATTTTTTAAAGCACAATTTATTGCTCATCATAGCAATAAATATGCCAAAAGCGTGATGGGGCGCCTCCCGTTAAGTACATTGTTTGTTACTCATACGTCATGCGGCGACTTGTCATCTGCTTTGTGATGAATAAATTGAAATATTGCATCATTGGATTTACTGTAATCCACATTCTATGCAAGGACAACGAATATGCAGGGTGATTTGATTCAATAGTTTTTTGTTTATTTTTGTTGGAAAAATCACTTGAGGTATGTTATTGTTTTTTATGGAGTTTAATAGTATTTTATAGTATTTTATAGTATTTTATAGTATTTTATAATATTTTATAGTATTTTATAGTATTTTATAGTATTTTATAGTATTTTATAGTATTTTATAGTATTTTATAGTATTTTATAGTATTTTATAAAATTTTATAGTATTTTATAGTATTTTATAGTATTTTATAGTATTTTATAGTATTTTATAGTATTTTATAGTATTTTTTAGTATTTTATAGTATTTTATAGTATTTTATAGTATTTTATAGTATTTTATAGTATTTTATAGTATTTTATAGTATTTTATAGTATTTTATAGTATTTTATAGTATTTTATAGTATTTTATAGTATTTTTTAGTATTTTATAGTATTTTATAGTATTTTATAGTATTTTATAGTATTTTATAGTATTTTATAGTATTTTATAGTATTTTATAGTATTTTATAAAATTTTATAGTATTTTATAGTATTTTATAGTATTTTATAGTATTTTATAGTATTTTATAGTATTTTATAGTATTTTTTAGTATTTTATAGTATTTTATAGTATTTTATAGTATTTTATAGTATTTTATAGTATTTTATAGTATTTTATAGTATTTTATAGTATTTTATAGTATTTTATAGTATTTTATAGTATTTTACAGTATTTTTTAGTATTTTATAGCATTTTATAGTATTTTATAGTATTTAATAGTATTTTATAGTATTTTATAGTATTTTATAATATTTTATAATATTTTATAGTATTTTATAGTATTTTATAGTATTTTATAGTATTTAATAGTATTTTATAGTATTTTATAGTATTTTATAATATTTTATAGTATTTTATAGTATTTTATAGTATTTTATGGTATATTATAGTATTTTATAGTATTTTATAGTATTTTATAGTATTTTATGGTATTTTATAGTATTTTATAGTATTTTATAGTATTTTATAGTATTTTATAGTATTTTATAGTATTTTATAGTATTTTATAGTATTTTATAGTATTTTATAGTATTTTATAGTATTTTATAGTATTTTATAGTATTTTATAGTATTTTATAGTATTTTATAGTATTTTATAGTATTTTATAAAATTTTATAGTATTTTATAGTACTTTATAGTATTTTATAGTATTTTATAGTATTTTATAGTATTTTATAGTATTTTATAGTATTTTATAGTATTTTATAGTATTTTATAGTATTTTATAGTATTTTATAGTATTTTATAGTATTTTATAGTATTTTATAGTATTTTATAGTATTTTATAGTATTTTATAGTATTTTATAGTATTTTATAGTATTTTATAGTATTTTATAGTATTTTATAGTATTTTATAGTATTTTATAGTATTTTATAGTATTTTATAGTATTTTATAGTATTTTATAGTATTTTATAGTATTTTATAAAATTTTATAGTATTTTATAGTATTTTATAGTATTTTATAGTATTTTATAGTATTTTATAGTATTTTATAGTATTTTTTAGTATTTTATAGTATTTTATAGTATTTTATAGTATTTTATAGTATTTTATAGTATTTTATAGTATTTTATAGTATTTTATAGTATTTTATAAAATTTTATAGTATTTTTTAGTATTTTATAGTATTTTATAGTATTTTATAGTATTTAATAGTATTTTATAGTATTTTATAGTATTTTATAATATTTTATAATATTTTATAGTATTTTATAGTATTTTATAGTATTTTATAGTATTTAATAGTATTTTATAGTATTTTATAGTATTTTATAATATTTTATAGTATTTTATAGTATTTTATAGTATTTTATGGTATATTATAGTATTTTATAGTATTTTATAGTATTTTATAGTATTTTATGGTATTTTATAGTATTTTATAGTATTTTATAGTATTTTATAGTATTTTATAGTATTTTATAGTATTTTATAGTATTTTATAGTATTTTATAGTATTTTATAGTATTTTATAGTATTTTATAGTATTTTATAGTATTTTATAGTATTTTATAGTATTTTATAGTATTTTATAGTATTTTATAGTATTTTATAAAATTTTATAGTATTTTATAGTACTTTATAGTATTTTATAGTATTTTATAGTATTTTATAGTATTTTATAGTATTTTATAGTATTTTATAGTATTTTATAGTATTTTATAGTATTTTATAGTATTTTATAGTATTTTATAGTATTTTATAGTATTTTATAGTATTTTATAGTATTTTATAGTATTTTATAGTATTTTATAGTATTTTATAGTATTTTATAGTATTTTATAGTATTTTATAGTATTTTATAGTATTTTATAGTATTTTATAGTATTTTATAGTATTTTATAGTATTTTATAGTATTTTATAGTATTTTATAGTATTTTATAGTATTTTATAGTATTTTCTAGTATTTTATAGTATTTTATAGTATTTTATAGTATTTTATAGTATTATATTTTATAATATTTTTTGTATTGACTTTGTATAACTTAATTTTGAAATCGTTGCTGAAATTATTTTTCTTTCCTTGTAATTTATAAGATAGTAATTTAATTTGTACGCTTTAATTTTTTATATATTTAAATATTTGTTTATTTTAAAATCTTATAAACTGATGGTATAAAATGTGTTGCTTTTGTATATTTTATTTATGTATTAGCATATGGCATGTATTACAATAAAATAACATATAATATACATATGTATGAAAAACAAAACAAAGCAGCTGCTATAAACATTTCCAACATTCCTGCAGCTGCTGCTGTGCGTTTAAATATTTTATAGTGTTTCTGTACAAAAGACACAGCAACAAAACCAAGCAACAACAGCGACAAATGTGTCTGATTTCTGTGCCATTTACAAAAGTCGAGTTGTTCGTCGCCGTAATGTCGTCAGCATGTCCTTCGTACTTGGTGCTTTTTAATACACACAACATATATGTAAAATCACTTTTTTCTATTCTATCGCATATATTTATACAAAATTTCATACTTTGTCTACGATACTGTTGCATAATTTATATGCACAGCGTTGCCACTTTGCATAATAATCTAAGCCACGTAACAACGCGAATATTAAGCGAAACAATGTCACAGCACTGAGCAGAGAGATTGTGAGAATAATAATGAGAGACAATGAGTATTAAATAGAGCAAATAAGAGCGAATACTTACAACCTACAATTCAGGAAATATTAAATCAGTTGTCACATTCACAATTTTAACTGTCATAAAGTGTGTGACAGACTTTTCATTTAATGAATATTTTTTGTTTAGTTGGTCTTTTTTAAAATTGTTATTTATTTGACAATTGAAACAATAAGAATTAATAAATTTTAGGATGCTATGTAACTTCGTAGATATATATATATATCGTCGTTGTGGAACTAAAAGACACCAACTACTTGTTCATCGAATCAAATTTCAATCGAAAAATATAATTTTTTTTAAATTATGAAAAAAAAAAAAATTTTTCGATTAATTAATTTTATTTTATTTGAAAATTTATATTAAAAAAATAAAAAAAAAACGAAATGTAAAAAACCAGTGTTTTCAAAAAAAAAAAAAAATAGTTTTTTCAAAATAAACGAAAATGAAATTATTAAGAAAAACGAGTTGGAAATGTTAGGTCACATGTGACGGACTTTTACAGTCGGTCGGGTCCGACTATGGAATACTCTACACCTTTGATGGGGATATTAATGTGGGATATTGAATTGTATACCTTTATTTTAAAGTTCTTCATTATGCTGAACCCCTAACCTCAGAAAAATATGCAGATATCAGCAATTTATGTCTTATATACCCATAATTTAAAAAAATTATAATATAGAAATATAAAAAATCCTAATAAAATTTTTTTAGAAAAATAAAAGTTATTATTAAATAAAAACTATATTACGTAATATTTGTTCTATGGAATATTTCGATTTTTATTAAAAATGTAGTAAATATAAGTTTTATTCTCAGTGTATTTAAATTACATTCGTGCGGGGAATTTTATAGTAAACTAGCCGGACCCGTACACGACTCGTGCAAAGATTTTGTGAATGGAAGGTTATGGAGCAATTTTAATAATATAAATAACATTTTTATTATTTATATCAGGGACCCGTGGACGTATTTTTTATTTGTTTTATAAATGTAGTAACCAAAACCAAACTAATTCTCCGCTAAAACAACTGTTCTCATATACAATTCTTTCTCAGACTGTGCTTCCCTGTAGAGTTTTTCCCAGTATAAGTTTTATTGTGGTTACTTTTAGTGTGGTGAGTTTTAGTGTGGTGAGTTTTAGTGTGGTGAATTTTAGTGTGGTGAGTTTAAGTGCAGTGAATTTTATTGTTGTGTGTTCAATTTAAGTGTGGTGAATTTTAGTGTGGTGAGTTTTAGTGTGGTGAGTTTTAGTGTGGTGAGTTTTAGTGTGGTGAATTTTAGTGTGGTGAGTTTAAGTGCAGTGAATTTTATTGTTGTGTGTTTTAGTGCGTTCAATTTAAGTGTGGTGCATTTTAGTGTGGTCAGTTTAAGTGGGTGAGTTTTATTGTGGTGAGTTTTAGTGTGGTGAATTTTAGTGTGGTGAGTTTTAGTGTGGTGAATTTTAGTGTGGTGAGTTTTAATGTGGTGAATTTTAGTGTGGTGAATTTAAGTGTGGTGAATTTTAGTGTGATGAATTTTGCTGTGGTGAGTACAATGTGGTGAGTTTTAGTGTGGTGAGTTTTAGTGTGGTGAATTTGAGAGTGGTGAATTTTATTGTGTTGAGTTTTAGTGTGGTGAATTTGAGTGTGGTGAATTTTGGTTTTTTGAATTTGAGTGTGGTGAATTTTAGTATGGCGAGTTGTAGTGTGATGAGTTTTAGTGTGGTGAATTTTAGTGTGGTGAATTTTGATGTGGTTGATTTTGTTTTCTATCCTTTTTTATTTTTCTGTTGTTTTTGAGTTATTGCTTAAGTTTTGTGCTTTTACTTTTGTCTTTGATTTTTGCTTTTGTTTTTGTTTTTGCTTTTGTATTTTTTTTTGTATTTGAGTTTTTTGTTTCATCTTCTTAGCTTGTGTATGTGCCGAGATATGTCGTTTTGAAAGTTTAGGTTGTATGGGAGGTGCCACGCCCCTTTGTCCAATCTCGCCCATATATAGCCTGTGACACCCATCGGACTTCATAGTATCCTGGTGCAAAATTTGAGTTAAATCGGTTCAGCGGTTTAGACGTGATGCTGGAACAAACAGACAGACAGACCGACAGACTGACAGACGGACCAAGAGTTTTATATATATAGATTGGGGAATTTAGTTAAGAATATCGGGGAAAATTAAAATATAAGTTGGCATCACTGGTGTAGGTTATAATGATAGATCGAGCAAAAACATTTTAATTCAATGAATGATTTCATCCATATTATGAATCATTCATTGAATGAAAATTGAAGAATTTTTATTTTATTAATTAATTTCGGAAATTATGCATCAATGAATTTTAAAATTATAAAATTTATGTGCATAAATATAAAAATTAATTATTTTGATTCTTAGTGTCGTACTTACTGGATTTTTGTCAAAAAAAGATTTAAGATTTAAATTAATTGCAGTGCTTTGTTTGTAAAATCTACGCTGTGCAGAATTTGAATGCCCTACAATTGAACAAAACCATCTGCATTTAAATCTCTGATTTTCTATTTCTAATGCACTTTGATGCCTACTGCCGACTGCGTGGCATGAATTAAAATTGATCGCCGGAAAATCCGGTTTGTGTGTAGCGACGAGTACAGCATATACGACCGGAAGTGGCTTTTGTGCTCATACATTCGAAGCTTCAAATACACAAAACACGAATATGCATAATGTAAGGTTACAATTTGTGCAGCAAGCTGATCGCGCTCGAAGGCGGACACAGATTTGGCCAATGATGCATGAAGTTGATTGCACTGCACTGAATTGATTGACACAAAAGAACTGCAGAGGAAAAATATTGAGAATTTATATTCTGAATACTTTAATGTGAAATATTTGCAACAAAATTCGATTAAATTTGTAAAACAATAAAAGAAAAAATTAAAATGAAATAAGATAATTTAATATTAGAAAAATTTAAAGAAATAATGAAATAAGTTAAAAATAATAATAAAAAAACATAATTTTTTGTGAAAATGTGATTTAAAAATTTAAAATTAAAACGAAAGAAAATATTTTAAATTACCAAAAACATAAAATATATATAAATTTTCTTTTTTTTTCTGTACTCTCCTACAGATTAAAAAAAAAGTAATAAAACAAAAAATCGACTCAAAACAATAATAAATAGTTGTCGCTTCAAGACCTGACTAATTTCCCAATGGAAATGAAAAATAATTTGGCTTCAAAAAAAAATAAACAATATAAAAATTACTAAATTCCAAAGAGATTTAAGCGACAAGAACATCAACGCCTTCTGAGAAAAGCGCACATCTTCTGAGCCACAAGCCAAACTTGTCTGGCAGTTCATTACAATGGTTGGTTGGTTCGTTGGTTACTTGGACATGTTGCTGGTTGCTGTGTAGTCAGCGAACCAGCTACGCCCACAGCTAATGTTGCTTTAAATTAGAGGTAACAACAGCAAAACCTAAAACAACAACATCAATGGCAACAACAACTACAACAGCAGCAACAGCGAAAACAGCGTCACCCACAGAATTCCGATGACAGCTGCTGACAACAACGCACTTTGTGTCCTGCACAAGTTCGAATCGCACACCAGTGAATTGCAAATTGAAATTGAAAAGTTTTTAATGAAAATGTTACGCTGTACCCAACAACAACTAGTCAGAGTACAGGTATTAAAAACACTGCAGTAATTACAAAGGCAGCTGCGGATGATGGAAGTTTAGCTGACGCTGCTTGGTGAATGGTAATAGCTACAATTCAGTGGCGCAATGATGATAATGCAGTCAATGTTATACCGGGAAAAAATAGGTAAATATTGAAATAAACAAAAAATGAATCAATTAATTTCGAATTGATTAAGTTCGTGAATTTGTTACATGAAGAAATTATAAATTTATACTTATACAGTTATGAATTTATGCAATTATGAAATTATGTATTCATGCATTATAGAATTTTTGAATTTATGCAATTATGAAATTATGTATTTATGAATTTTTGAATTTTTGAATTTATGAATTTATGAATTCATAAATTTATGAATTTATGTATTTATGAATTTATGAATTTATGAATTTATGAATTTTTTAATTTATGAATTTATGCATTAATCAATTGTTGATCTAATAAATTCTTGATATTATGAATTTATAATATTATTTATGACATTATATAGTTATGGACATTTGAATTTATAAACTAATGAATTAATTAAATAAAGAATTACGGAATTAATGAATTTAAGAAATGTGTGTGTTTATGCAATTATGAATTTTTGAATATATTAAAATATGAATTTATGGAATTAAAAACTTATAAGATTATGCATTTGCAAATTAATGAATTTAAGAATATTTTTTTTTTTTTTTAATTTATGAATAAATGAATTTAAGAAATTATGGATTTACAGATGTTCCAATCTATGAATATATTAAATTATGAAACTATGAATTTATGAATTTAAGAACTTATTCATTGACGAATTTCTGAATTTAAAAGTTTATGAATAGGATATTTTGTAAATTTAAGAATTAATGAATTTATGTATTTATGGATGTATGAATCTATGAATATAGTAATTTATGAATTTATATATTTTTAAATTATGATATTAACTTTCGAATTAATAGCACCATAAATTTCATTAATTATGTATTAGTCTATTTATGAATTAGTAAATATAAGAATTTATGTATTAATGAATTTATGAATTTGTATATCTACGAATTTATCGATAACCGAATTTATTTATTTATAAATAATAACAAAATCGTTTTTTCTTATTTGCCGTTTCAACAAATAATATAATCCATTTTTGTTATATCTACTAATATATTTGTTATATCTACCAATAGCGCTTAATTAATGTTACTTGCATTCCATTTTTTTACTGTGTAGTGCTTTCCATAGAAAATTTAACTTTCAAATGTGTTGGAGACGAAAGTACTGTTGGCTGAAACATAGTTGATGTAAATGCCGGTGGCAGCTCAATAGCAGCCTTAATTAGGCTGCGCATTTGTAAGTGCTGCCTTACGGCATTAGCAGGCAACTTAGTTCATAAATGAAGTATTATTTTTAAGTTCTTATTTTTAAAATACTGCAAGAAAAAAAATATAAAAATCACACGAAATTTTATTTGTTTTTAAATGGAATTTTATTTACTATGAGGAATACAAGAAACACTGTCTGGCGTCCGTAGAGACTTCAAGAAACAGTTCAAAGCATTTTCAATGCATTTTTGATTTGACTTCATATAGCTAAAAAGATTTTTAACAAAAGAAAGAAATAAAAAGAAGGAAAGAAGGAAAGAATAAAAAAGAGCGAGAGAAAATATATAAAATATCATTTTTCAGAAAGTTCTGAATGGCGCAAAATGTTTGAAATTGTTTTTTGTTCTGTCGAAATTTCAATTTTAAACTTAGCTGTTGCCGCAGTTGGAACTTCTGATTTCTGTATTCAATACATTTTTAATGTCAGGAGGAACGCAGTATTATGAGAAAAAATGTAATTTTAAACTCTAGGGTTGTTCTATATTTGTGGCAATGTCAAAAGTAAAAATCGAATGCGTTATCATTTATTTCTCTTTTTGGTATCAACATGTGACATGCCGAAACACAGCCAGAGTAACTCCCAGTGGATGCTATTTGCTTTGATATACATTGGAATGCATTGGAGAATGAAGCAAATCTATGAAATGAAAAATGCGGTTGTAAGTGAAATGAAATTGCGCTGGGTTGCCCCGAACATTGTCGTTGGCTGCGACGGTACGCGGCAACATTTCCACGCGAAATATTATTTAAAGCGACGTTTGCAATGCTATTGAATTTTTTATGGATTTTTTTTTCATTGCAAAAACAGCAAAATAAATTCGCAAAAAATTTCACAATTTATACAGAAACTGCGAAAGTAGGAAATACAAAAAGAAAGAAAGATATTTCTGGCAATTTAAGAAAGGAGTCTAGTAGATTAATTTCTAATTTCATTATTTATTAAATTATTTATGTACGCATAAAAAAATAATGACTTAGTAAATTTATGATTTTATTGTTTTATGAAATAATTACTTTGTGAATTACAAATATTTGGAGTTATGATTTCTTTAAATTTTTATAAATTGTGTTATTTATGAATTAAAAATTCATTCTCTACTTCTGTTGAAATATTAAAAAAAAGTACAACATTGTTAAAAATTTAAAGTAGACTTTTTCTCAAAAACTAGATAAATTTATGAATATTTATATATTTACATTTATGTATTTATGTATTTATGTATTTATGTATTTATGTATTTATGTATTTATGTATTTATGTATTTATGTATTTATGTATTTATGTATTTATGTATTTATGTATTTATGTATTTATGAATTTATGTATTTATGTATTTATGTATTTATGTATTTATGTATTTATGTATTTATGTATTTATGTATTTATGTATTTATGTATTTATGTATTTATGTATTTATGTATTTATGTATTTATGTATTTATGTATTTATGTATTTATGTATTTATGTATTTATGTATTTATGTATTTATGTATTTATGTATTTATGTATTTATGTATTTATGTATTTATGTATTTATGTATTTATGTATTTATGTATTTATGTATTTATGTATTTATGTATTTATGTATTTATGTATTTATGTATTTATGTATTTATGTATTTATGTATTTATGTATTTATGTATTTATGTATTTATGTATTTATGTATTTATGTATTTATGTATTTATGTATTTATGTATTTATGTATTTATGTATTTATGTATTTATGTATTTATGTATTTATGTATTTATGTATTTATGTATTTATGTATTTATGTATTTATGTATTTATGTATTTATGTATTTATGTATTTATGTATTTATGTATTTATGTATTTATGTATTTATGTATTTATGTATTTATGTATTTATGTATTTATGTATTTATGTATTTATGTATTTATGTATTTATGTATTTATGTATTTATGTATTTATGTATTTATGTATTTATGTATTTATGTATTTATGTATTTATGTATTTATGTATTTATGTATTTATGTATTTATGTATTTATGTATTTATGTATTTATGTATTTATGTATTTATGTATTTATGTATTTATGTATTTATGTATTTATGTATTTATGTATTTATGTATTTAAGTATTTATGTATTTATGTATTTATGTATTTATGTATTTATGAATTTATGTATTTATGTATTTATGTATTTATGTATTTATGTATTTATGTATTTATGTATTTATGTATTTATGTATTTATGTATTTATGTATTTATGTATTTATGTATTTATGTATTTATGTATTTATGTATTTATGTATTTATGTATTTATGTATTTATGTATTTATGTATTTATGTATTTATGTATTTATGTATTTATGTATTTATGTATTTATGTATTTATGTATTTATGTATTTATGTATTTATGTATTTATGTATTTATGTATTTATGTATTTATGTATTTATGTATTTATGTATTTATGTATTTATGTATTTATGTATTTATGTATTTATGTATTTATGTATTTATGTATTTATGTATTTATGTATTTATGTATTTATGTATTTATGTATTTATGTATTTATGTATTTATGTATTTATGTATTTATGAATTTATGTATTTATGTATTTATGTATTTATGTATTTATGTATTTATGTATTTATGTATTTATGTATTTATGTATTTATGTATTTATGTATTTATGTATTTATGTATTTATGTATTTATGTATTTATGTATTTATGTATTTATGTATTTATGTATTTATGTATTTATGTATTTATGTATTTATGTATTTATGTATTTATGTATTTATGTATTTATGTATTTATGAATATATAAGAATGTACTAAATTACGAATTTAAAAATTAATAAAATATTTCTCTCTGAGACATCAAAGATACCACAATACAAGTTAAATAGAAGTTGAGAAGTGACTAACTAAAAACATAGAATACAAAGTCAACACAGCTGTGTTGCTGATTCTCCTATCGTGATAATGAACAAAAAAATGTGATAAAATGCCACAAACACCGTAGGTGTCTGTGTTATACACACTTTCAACATCCACATATATGGGTGGCAATTGCAGCAGATTCATTGCCAACATGAATTGCAACTCGCGTGTGTAACGTGCAAGGAATCGTGCACAAAACGTCGTGTGCTACATGAAGTTTTCCGTCCTCCGAGGCGTTAGATGGTGGCCAAGGACAAGTGGCCTGAGTTTGGCCAATATTTTCATGTAATCTGTGGATCAGACAGGGTTGGTGGGGGCGCAAGGAGTGGCAGTTCCAATAAATTAATAATAAGCGAAAATGTGGGACGCGAATGTGAGATGAAAATTAAGCAGAAGCTAATGTTAATGTGGATGAAATGAAAAAGGAAAAGAAAATGAAAATGAAGACGTGCCAAGGCAACGAAACTAAAAACGAAATTAAGTTGTATGGATTGCAGGAATGTGGAAAACCGTGAGTAGCGTATATTTGTGAAGAAACAAGTTCATCTCAAATGCATTGAAAATTTAATTACATGCTGTATTTTCGTACATATTAATATAAATTAGTATTTTTTTTTCTTTTTGTAAATATACCTAAATAGTTTGAAAAGTTTTAAAAGAATGTTATTTAATTTTAAATCCTAAACGATTATTTCTCGATTCGCGCAATTAGTTATTAATAATTGTCATATGGAAAATTTTAGACTGGAAAATGAAAGGAAACCTTCAGTTTATACGCATTAAAGTCACAGTTTATATGAAACTTATATGTTGAAGCATTATGGATAGTATATGGACAAAACCTGCCTTATTTCTGCTACACTTAGTATATGTAAAATTAGTATGGTAAGGAAGGGTATGGGAAGGAAAGTGAAGGGTATGGTTGGGAAGATAGGTGGAAGTGAAATGGTAGACAAATATAGGGTAATGATAGGCCTTTTCATTTAATTACTATAGAACGATTTTTAAAAATTTAAAACAGAATTTGGGTCGAATTAATAAAAAAATATTTTTTGTGATTAATATTCTGAGGGTAAGGGTATTCAGCATAAAAATATAAAAAGTCCACATTAATATCCCCACCAAGTGTATTGTTGATGAGACAATTTAAAATCTCAAGGCCAGAATAAAATGAACATACACCCAGAAAAAATACTAGTTTTTTTACTATTAAAAATAATCAATATGATAAATTGTTATTTTAATCGGAAAATACCATTAAATACTAAAAAATACCTTGACATTGCCATTTTATATGAACATTTTTATTTTTTGTATACTATTAAATCAATAATTGTCCTATTGACCAATTTTAATGGGATTTGAGGGAATTTTTTTCTTGGTGTATACATTCATAAAAAATAAGAGGAATATATCTTATAGGCATATTTCTGTTTTTGTCAGAGATTAAAAAAATCCGTATGTTACATGTACCGTATGTCAAGAGAACACAAATAATATCTTGTAGGGCAACATATATCTTTGCGAACACAAACTCAAGCGCTACATATCGAACACTAACAGATAATAGAGAATGCAACAATAACGAATTACGGTGCGTATACACACACTTTCACAACGACAACTCTTCGTTGCTATCCTGTATCATTGTATGGCAACAAACAGACGCATGACAACAGACAGTCGCATGGCACCACACTACATGTATGCATCTAGTAAAGCTATCTAGTTGGCAACAACAACGAGTTTTCTTTGTGGAACAAAAATTTCCCCGCCAAAAATTCTATCAAAAGCTTGGATGCTGCTTTATTCGCATTTTTGTTGTTGTTGCACTTTCAAATGAATCAGCGGATTCGTGTTAAAAAAAAAACAAAAACATAAAAAGCAATATCAGCTATATGAGGTACACTGTGAAAATGTTCATATATTAATTTTGTTTTGTTTTTATAAGTTAAATGAAATAATGCATATAGAACTTAACTTAAAAAAACATCATGATTTTACAATTAACAAAAAAAATATGTATGAAAGTAAAACAAAAATAATAATGTGAGTAGCATAGTGCATATGTACAATCGATGTACGAACTAGCGTAGTGAAGAAAAGAGAGACAATATTGTTTTGCCTATTTTATTTTTTTGAAGCGGATTTTGAATCATTTTTGAAGCTATTTACCGCTTCAAAAGTGCTTCACAGACCTTATTTTTAAGATGCTTATATTCTTTATCCATGAAAAAAAAAACATAAAAACACATCTTCATATCAGAAATTCTTTTGAATTTCATTATTACTTTACAAACATAATAAATACATTAAAATGATAAAAAAGCGCAAGTGTCTTGCTTTTCTCGCATTTCTTGTAGTGTTAGTCTTGCACTTGCTCTTGTTCTTGCATTTCTTATCTTGTTCTTGCAAGAAAAATCTCGAACTTGTTCTCGCTCTTGTTCTTGCAAAAAAATGCAAGACCAAGAACAAGATGCAAGAAATTTTTGATTATCACTAAGAGGTAGGCATGGCAATGGACCAATCTTGTTCATTTTCAAACTGAAATCTATTTGTAGTGCATGTATGCTTAGCGTAAAGTTTCGTTAAGATTGCCGCAGATTAGAAATTACGGCGAGCTCGAATTGACTTCGGTCCAATAGTGCAGTGTAAAAAGAGTCCCTGTGTAAAACTGCATAAAATAAAACAACTGTGTACAAAATTACACTGTGTATAAAATAATTAAAAAGGTACTGTGTAAAAAATCAATGTGTACAACAGAGACAAAATGTAAAATGGCTATATATAAAAATCAAATCGCTGTGGAAAAAACACATGGTGTCAAAAAATTAAAACTTTAAAAAGTTACTGTAGAGAAAAACACTGAGTAAAAAATTAAGTTTTAAAAAGGCATAGTGTAAAAAATCACTGTGTAAAAAAGAGACATAGTGTAAAAAAGCACTATATAAAAAATGAGACACTATTTAAAAAAAAGAGAAACAGCACAAAAAAGCTACTCATTGAAAAAAAAACACCACCTCTGGTCTGCCCTAATGGCAAAAACTAGCTGGCAGTCCTGCTTCAGAGAATGACTGACATTCTCAAATTAGCAAACTCACTTGAACACCTACAAAAATGATGATGTCTCCCATACCAGCTTCCGTCAAAGCGTCACTCTTAATGCATGTCATGCACATCCCACTACGTTTTGCCCATTCATCGAACTCCACACAGTTGCCAACATTTTGCATTCGTGCTTTACCGTTAGCCGTCTATGCGCGCAGGTATCAGTGCAAAGTGTGGCAACATCGTTTATTTATGATGAGCTGCATTGGGTACCATCCGTTCGGTCTTTCGTGCATTCATCGTGTTCGTCGTCATTCGTCGTTTGTTTATTTGTTGGTGCCCTTGTCGCATCCAGATGGCGGGCGCAGTAGACCATAGATTATGTGATTTTTATTGCGACACCACTCTAAAGCTATCGAAATTGGTATTCTTGGCATTTTGAATGAAGGTTGCCATGGTTTGTATGTGTCTGCTGTTGGCCAGATAACTTTGCACATTTTGTGTAATTTCTAAGTTGCATTTGTAATGCGACAAATTTAATTCCAATCGATATTTAAAATGTTGGTACCAAACAGAATTCGCATAGAATTTGGTTTGAATTTACTTAAAATACAACCATAGCTTAATTTTTTGAAATTGAAATTTTAATTCGAATTCTTACTTGAAGTAGACGAGATTTATAACACTTACCTAAATTATATAATTTTTTTTTAATAAATTCGTTCGGTTTCTTACCTGAAAAGAAGACGGAAAATAAATAATTAGTTAAAATTTTAAAGAGATAAAGATTTTATACTTTATTTTCTAATAAGAAATAATAAGAAATAAGGAAAGTCTAATATAAAAAATCTATCCTGCTTTATAAACCTATTGAAAAACTTTTAATATTTATGTTATCTTTAATTCAATATTTTTATATTATTTCAGATTTTCAAAATATATATATATTTTTTTAAAAAATTTAAAAACTGAAAAAAAACCCATTTGATATATAATATACTTTTTGATTTATATGTTCTATTAATAAAAAAATAAAAAGAACGTTTTTTTTTATCAATTAAAATATTTAATTCGATTTTAAGTTGAAAGTTTATCACTTAATTATGTCAATTTAGCTTTATCATGAGTTGATTGCGGTGCTTTTAATTTGTTGAACTTGCGCGCTTATCTACCAAAGTGCCATGCAGCTTTAAAGTTATTAATAAAGTTGAGTTTTGAGCACATGGTAACCATATGGTTTATTACAACACACAGGCAGACAGACAGACCCTGCGGTTTAATTAGGAAAACTGTCAGCAGGCATTAAACCGCAAATAGAATCTAATTAAGTCGAATTTTAGCGCACCCAAAGTCAGCTTAGACAAAATATAAATAATAATAAAATAAAATTTAAAAAAACCAAAAATAACGAAATAAGTGTTGACAGCACTGACAAAAGTTCGGGCTGTTTTTAGGCGCTGTCTGCTGTTTACTGTCTATTTTTGGCGCACCGATGGCAGACGTTCTGACAGTCTTAAGCCAGATGACTGTTAATGTTTTGCATTATATTAGTGGTTTTGTGGCCTAAACAAATTAGAGATTCATTTTGGTTTTGCTGTGGACAAGAGAATTTGCAGCATATTTTTGAAAATTTCGTTGGCAAATAAGACTTATAAAAATGTATAAAATAAAAATTCTAAAAAACCAAAAAAAAAAAAAACATTTAATTAAAAAAAATAAACTTTATTTAAATTATTTAAAAAAATATATTATTTGAAATTTTAAATAAAATTATATCGTCACAGTCATGCCAAAGGGGCGAATGTGGATTTTTAAAAATGTTGGGAAATCAAATTTTAAAGTTTGAAGGGCTTTAAAAATTAGTAAAATTTAGATTTTTTTCAATTTTTTCTGTTATTTTGGTTTACTCATGAATTCTTATAATGTATATAAAATATCTTTGGATTTGGACAACTTACTGAATTATAAATACAGATTTTGTGAGGCTATATCCTGACCAAAACGCAAATATTTTTGTTTTATATGCTATAACTTTTTATTAGAGCAAAATAAAATAATGATGTGAAGGAATTAATTGTCTGTTTTTAAATCACCTATCGATTGGCATCATTATTTAAAAATATTTTGCCAACAAATAATTTGCCATTTGTTATTTGCAGGACAAATGTTTGGCAAAATATTTTAAAATAATGATGCCAATCGATAGGTGCTTTAAAAACAAACAATAAATGCCTTCACACTACTATTTTATCTCTTACCAATAAATAGTTATGGCGAAAAAGGAAAGATTCGCCCTTTTGGCATGACAAGATTTTCAATTTTTCGAATTTTTGTTAATTGCAAGAAAACATTTTTAAGTAATGATGCAGATCGATAGGTACTTTAAAAACAAACAATAAAGATTTTCAATTTTTCAAATTCGCCCTTTTGGTTTTGACTTTTGTGGCTAGAAATATCCAACAAATCGACACGCGATTTTAGCACAGAATACTTGAGGAAAAACTACATTTAAAAATGTAAAAAAACGCAAATGTCAATAATTGCACATTCGCCCCTTTGGCATGATAGTGACGATATGTATGATATGTGTACTTGCTAAAGTCAATGTTCTATTTTACTAACGGCCAGCATCTACTAGCAAAATTAATGCTTATTATTTGTGTTTTGTAAAATGTTGTTCCTGAAAAAAAGTCTACGAATTATAGGACGAGCAGGGTGATATTGAAAACATAGCTTTTCACAGAGCATTGCTGCGCCTAAATGTATGTTTGCATTTCACATATAGGCATTTCTTGGGGTTCTGGACAGCACATTCGTACGTTTAAAACTTTAATATCTCGAAGGAAAATTAATGAATTTAATTGATTTTTTTTCTTGTATTAGTATGTAAACAGGACTAAACAATAGCCAGAGAATTTTATATGCTATATCAAAGATTTAAATTAAATAGTGTTCGATCCGGTTGGCACAAAAACGGAAGTGCATGTCCAAGTTCATATGTAAAGTCCAAAAAGTCGACGAATTTTGCATATAAATTCTTTTTTTCTTAATTTATTTAAATTTATAAAATAGTTGTGACAGTGTGCTTTGTTTGTAAATTTACACTTTGTTTATAAAATGTGTACTTTTTTCATAATAAATCACAGAAAAATTCCGGACGGTAATATATTATTCTTCTTTTTCTGAAAATACTTTTTGCAAACAGATTATTTTTTTTAACTATTTACAAAGATAGCTGAGATAATTTACTTTATTTTTGTTAATGTACACTTTTTCCCTAAAACTTATAGTTATTTCGTAATAAATCACAGAATAATTTCGGACGTTCCGATTTATTGCAAAAAATAATTTTATATCTGACAAGCTTAATAATCATTATTACGAAATAAAAAGTGATGTACGGATCAAATTTCCAGATGTTTTTAAGTTTTAATTTATTTTACTATTTAAGAATAATTTTTTTTGTTGATATTTTTAACACTTTTGTTACTAAAAGTTCTGGATATGACAGATTTTGAATTAGCTGTCAAAAACGTTCTAGGATTACTATTTAATCGATGTTAACATTTTTGAAAAAGTCGAGAAAATTATGAATTAGAAACAGAAGATTCCACTCTTTAAAAAATGTTGTTAGTTTAATAAAATAATAAATGTATCTTTTAAGTTTCGGACGGAACAATATGACACGGGTCTGGTACGATAAGTCGTAATTTAAAATATCGAAACTAAAAATACCGAAGACAAAAATGTATAAATTAAAAATGCCGAAACCTAAAAATGTCGAAAACAAAAATGTCGAAAAAAAAATGTTGAAAACTAAAATGTTGAAAAACAAAATGTCGAAAACTTAAAATGTCGAAATTTAATATGACGAAATCATTTTTTGCCGAAAAAAAATCATAGAAAATGTAGAAAAAAACTGCAACGAAACAAAAAATATACATATTTCAAGTAAATGTAATAAAACACGATGAACAATGTAGACACCATAATTCTGAGTCCCGTTGTAGAGAAAATCAGAATCTCCGCTACGAATTCTGATTTTTAACTACTCTAGGATTCATGCGGAGATTTTTTAATATGCTGCCTTCAAAATACGATCTTGGAATTTATTAGTTTTAAAATGAAACCTTAACGAAGTTTCTAGCATCAAGAGATATTTCAATAGGGGCCACCATACAAAAATTATCATTGACAATTTTTTAACATTGGACTGTATCTCTGGAAAAAGTGATATCTCTGAAAATAGTGGTCAGAAAAATATAAAAAAAAATGGTGAATGCAGATCTCGATATCCTTTATCAAAATTTCATTGAAAATATTTCATTGAAATCGAAGAGGGTGAGTTGCAAATCCTGGGAGATTTGGTGTGGATTTGAAATTTGTTTTTCAACATTTTGATTTCGGCATTTTAATTTTCGACATTTTTTGATCCTATAAAAAAAGTTTTTGTATTTATAGTTTCAAAGATTTTTCTACATTTTCTAGCGATATTTTGTGATTCGGCCAAATATTGTTTCGACGTTCTGAGGCTTTTGCAATTTCGACATTTTAAGGTTTCGAAATTTCCGACGGATCCCTATAACACCCATGTACAAAATTTCAAATTTGTCCGTTATTTTAATTCCAATACTTATTTTTAAGCTTTCGTAATAAATGGTTTTTCAACAGGGACGCTACAAAAGTAGAGCGACAGGGACAGGAAATGACGCCATATTTCGTGCCGCTCTTTTTACATTTTTCTTCAGTAAGGTTTGCCATTTCATGATGGAAAGATATACGAATTCGAATTTCGGTAGTAAATTTTAATAATTTCGACTCGTTGTTGGCTCGTATATCTTTCTATCATGAAATAGCAAACCTTACTGAAGAGAAATATCAAAAGAACGGCAAGAAATATGGCGCTCTACTTTTGTAGCGTCCTTGTTGAAAAACCCTTGAAAAAACGTTTGTAGCGCTCTTATTGAAAAACCCTTTATTAATTAAGATTGTCTGAAAAATCAGAAAATAATATTTTGTATCTGTATATGGCTACTCAAAGTACATGAAAAATTGGTATGCTTACAAGTTGTATAGTAATCTGACATTATGAGTATTTTTTTATACGTTACCGTTAAACGAAATATATATATTTTTTATAGATTTTTGGATTCACATATTTTAGATTGCAAATCTACCGTTATTGCAAAGATTTCTGAATTTAAAGCATGATAAAAATACAAAAATTTACCCCGAAGAAGATACAACGTCAAAATTTCTACTAGGTTAGTACTTAAACTTAAAATATATAGAGCACTTTTAGGCGGAACTTGAAAACAAATATCTCTGCACTTTACAAGTTGATCTGATTGTTGTGACTATCAACAGCTGGAGGCGTATTTAATACTTCAATCTGATGTTAGTACAACATTATGTTATTAAATTAAGCAATTAAAAGGCAAATATACAAATTTTTCACATGCCTAGACATAGGCTACACTTTTTTTATAGTGCAACCAATAAAGTATGCAACAGTATTTGTGATAAAATGCAAATTTAATATTCGATTTCAATAAATTTACAACAAAATGACAAATAAATAAATGGAAAATATTAGCAAAGACAAAATAGTAAAAAGCACATGAAACAAGAATCGAACGCATATTTTTAGGCGTCAAAAATACAAACTAATGAAGCGCACCAGTAGAAAATTCAATAAAAATTCGAAGGATCTAAATATAACGTAAATATTTAAAACAAAAAAAGGAAAACATGAATAAATGAAAACCCTAAAAAAAACGCAATAAATTAAAACGTCTGTGCGGTTTAAACAGCGGAAAAAAGCGCAAATTTTTGATTAAAAACAGCAAAAGCAAATATCCAAAAATTAACTAGGGTGTAGCATTAAGGCTCACCGAGCTTGTTTGCACTTCAAATCAATGTATTAAAAAAAAATAAAAAAATATACATCGGAAGGGTAGCTTTTAATGCGAAAACGGCACAACCATAATAAGCGCACGTTTATCCGTAACAGGCGGCTGTCAATCTTTTGCATTTTTTAGCGTTACTCTGACTTTTGATACTGTTTTTTTTTTTAAACAACTTTTTATTATTTTTTTTTTTATTTTATTTTTCTTTTTTTTATTTGCCATTAAAATTTCGACATTCGAGTTAACAAAACTTCGCGGTAAAATTTACGTGCTAAAGTTTTTGTTTTGCGGACATTATACAGCCTGCATTTTTTTGTTCATACTGTTTATCAAAAAAATATATATATAAAAAACGCTAGCCCCGTAACATAAATCATGCCTTAAAACTTTTTTAACACATTTTATAACATAAAAAAACACTACAGTTTTTTTTTTGGCTTTAATACAAATTTTGCTCACAGCATTTTTTGTAAGTTTTTAATAAAATGATTTACAATATATTAGACTGAAGTTTAATATCATTGTGTAAGTAAAATTACATTTTTAAAATTTAAGTTTATTCTAAAAATTATATATTTTTTTTATTATATCTTTAAGGTTAAGGGCAAAAATATGTAAATTGAAGTTATGATTAACATAATTATAATTTTCTTAAAATATTTACTCAAATGTCGCGTCGTTGGCTCAGTGCGTTAGTCGAAGAGCCGAGTCGCTGTTTCGAATCATCGCTGGTTCGACTCACCACGACCGCTACATCAAAACATAGAAAAATATAGAAATTGTGTTTTTATCAGAGGCTAACACTCGGGAGACAATGAAATACTTCCGACAGTAAAATACCGCCCATGAAAATGCTCTCATCTCGCCACACAGTAACCGAAATGCAGTAAAAAGAGCCAAAATTCATTATTTTTGGTACCACTAAATCGATTTTTTTAGTTTATAAAATATTGTATAAAGAATTTTAAAGAGAACCTTAGTTTTCAAATTGAAGATTGCACCTCAAATGGTTATAGAGATAAAAATCATCAAAGTTAACAGTTTTTTTCATGACAAATCTTTAAAAAAAAAAGTTAAAAATATTTCAAAAATATCGAATTTTAAAAATTCTCTTGTTTATTGAAAAGCTTACATTAAGATGTTAATTAATATGTGATTTAATCTATAAATATATAACTCTTGATCCGTCTGTCTGTCTGTCTGTCTGTCTGTCTGTCTGTCTGTCTGTCTTTCAGTCTGTCTGTTTGTTTGTTTGTTCCAGTATCACGTCTAAAACGCTGAACCGATTTGACAGAAATTTTAAACGAGATACTATGGAGTCCTGAGGGTGATATTGGCTATGTATAGGATGGATTTTGCAAAAAGGCACCTACCATACAACCTAAACTTTTAAAAAGATGTAAATATGAAACAAAAAAATCAAATACAGAAAAAATACAACAAAGGAAAACCAGAAAAACCAGAAAAACCAAAACAGAAATACAATAGCAGAAACACGAAAACAATAGCAAATCAAAAACACAGAAACAAAAATAAAAAACAAAAACGAAAATAAAAACACAAGTACAAATACAAATACAAAAAAAAACAATAAATCAACAGCAAAAAATCGTTAAGAAAAAACTATAAAAACAAAAGAAAAAAAACGAAAGAAAACTTCAAAAAGAATCAAACACACAAAAACAAAAGCAAAAATATAAATTCATAAGCAAAAAACTCAAATACAGAAAAAATACAACAAAGGAAAAACAAAAAAACACAAATACAAATACAAAAGCAGAAACACGAAAACAACAGCAAAATCAAAAACACAGAAACAAAAATAAAAAACAAAAATAAAAAACACAAGTACAAATACAAATACAAAAAAAAACAATAAATCAACAGCAAAGAATCCTTAAAAAAAAACTATAAAAACAAAAGAAAACTTAAAAACGAATCAAACACACAAAAACAAAAGTAAAAGCAAAAATATGAATTCATAAGCAAAAAACAAAAGAATAAAACACAAAAGCAAAAACATAAACACCAAAGCAAAAATAATAAAACAACACCAAAATTAAAAACAAATAGGCAAAAACAAACCAAAAATAAAATCAAAAACAAAATAGCAAATGGGAAAATAAAAACACAAAAAGAAAAAAGCAAAACCACAAAACCAAATCGCAAAAACAATATAAAAACTCCAAACAGAAGCAAAAAACAAAAGCAAGAACATAAAAGCAAAAATACAAAAAAAAGCAAAATTGAAAAAACATGAAACAATAGCAAAAACACGAATTCAAAAGCAAAAATAATAAAACAACAGCAAAAACAAAAACGCAACAACAAACCCAAAAATAAAATCAAAAATAAAATAACAAATGGAAAAACAATAACACAAAAAGAAAACAAAAGCAAAAACACAAAATAAAATCGCAAAAACAAAAAAAAAACAAAAACACAACAACCTTTTTGTTGTTGTTGTGTTTTTGTTTTTTTTAAACTGAAATGCAAAAACGAAAACGAAAATACAAATACAAAACACATAAATAAAATTAAAAACAAAAGTAACACAAAAATACAAAATACAAGTAGACTATTAAAATATATTAATTGATCGTATAAAAATGTTAAAAAAAAAGTATAAAGTATAAAAATAATAATTCGAAAAAAAACTTTTCAAAAACAAAAAAAATAAACAAAGTTAAAACAAAAAAATATTTTTTTTAGGAAAATAAAAAAAAAAAAAAAAAATATATTATATATATATATATTTTTATTTTCGTAAAAATAAAATATTTTTTCGATTGTTACATATATATATATATATATATATATATATATATATATATATATATATATATATATATACATATATATATATATATATATATACATATATATATATTTTTTTTTTTTTTTTTTCGAAAATGAAAACAAAGAACAATTGTTGTTTTTTAATTTTTTTTTTTTGTAAATATATTTAGTAGTAGGTGACAACTGCTGAAAAACTGAAGAAATTTTTTGAAAATTAAAAAAATAAAATTCTAATGCCGACCTGTGCCACCACCCTTTTTTTCCAACTCACGCTTTTTTCATTTTGACTTAGTCGCTCATATTAACCACATTCAGTAAAGCCTTCATTGTCTTTAAAATTGTGTACAAAACAACCTACTCCATTTGGTTTTCGTTTTTATGCTAGTTCAGCATGAAAATCATTCAGCAAAGGTCTGCCCTCAAAACCACACCCTTGGCATATATCACACATACACACAAAACAGACAGACAGACATACACACACAGATAGACATCCCCCTTTAGCCAGACGCACACATGTTAATATACATTTTTATTTAGCAATTTTGCTCTTCTTCCCAAAGCAATTTAATTTTTTCCCTTCTGTATTATAACCTCCCAGTAAGAAATCCACAGATCTACAATTGACACCCGCTGCAGCACCGTTGGCGACAACACCTAAATATTTCTATAGTTTAATCTATACTATGACTCTACTATATTGTATACTCTTTCTTTTCAGCTTTTTTTCGAACGGCTCTATGGAGCTTTTTAATCCCGACAGAAAGAATCTTCGGTTAAAGCAAAAGTTGAAACGGGCGCCAGAGTACGAACAAAAAAAAACACTACAAGTGTTAGAGACATAACAAAAAAAAAATTCATTATATCTTACAAAAAAAAAAAAGAAATCATTACAATAACAACAACAAAAATCTCATTGAAATACGCGACTATTTCCAGACCTCATGCTGACTACTGCTGGCTGCACAGATAAAAATACTAAGAAATAAAAACAGCAATAAAAAATTATTTTTCCGATTTTCTCTATACGCCAAAATCTAATAAAATCACCAAGAAAAGAAATCTATTGATGAAAAATTTATATTTATTTTATATTAATACTTGTGGTTTATATTTAATTTTTTGAATACACAAAAATTCAGAGAAATTATTTAAAAAAATGTGTTATTCGGCCAATTTTGACTTCGATATTTTGTATTTTAAAAGTATATAAATCGTCAATACAAGACGTTTGAAACACGATTTTATTCACGGATACTTGAACTTTCTATCAAAGTTGTATTTATATTTGATTTCTTAATATAGTTTCTGAATCGAACTCAATCCGTGCAAATTCAGTGAAACAAATTCGATTTATTTGTTGAATAATAAATTTTAGAATATGTCGAATTCAATATGTAGAAAAGCTTATCTTTTTTAATACAATTAATTTCGCATATTGCATTTTAAACTTTATTTTGATTATACTTTTTAATAAATTTGTTTTTTAGTTTTGGTTATATTTTAGGCAGTTTGAAATTTTTTCAGTATAAGGAATTATATTTTTATACCCTACACTAAGAGTGAAAGGGTATATTCAGTTTGGTACGCCGTTTGTAACACCCAGAAGGAAGCATCTCCGGTATGGAAAAGTATATATATTCTTGATCAGAATTCTTGACCTCCTGAGTCGATTTAGCGATGTCCGTCTGTCCGTCTGTCTGTCTGTCCGTCTGTCCGTCCGTCCGTCTGTCTGTCTGTCTGTCTGTCTGTCTGTCTGTCTGTTGAAATCCCTACTACTTTTAAAATTAAAGAGCTAGATAAATGAAACTTATAACTTAGATTACTAATATATCTACGCTGTATGTGCGAAAAAATTGGCGAGATCGGTCCATTGTGACCTATGATCCGACCACTTATGTTCAAATACCTCATATAAAATATACATATAAAGATCAATTTTTATGTATACGTGCTTTGGTAAACTTTTTGGGTCAAATATATATTGACATCATGCTCAAATACATAATAATGTTTTCCGGCGAAAAGACTTGTGGTTCACAAAAAAAAAAAATCGAAATTCGGTACACCTACCCATTTGTAAATATGGGTATCAAATGAATGGAAATTCTTCAGCGATTGAATGTTTGTAGTTATTTTCAGGATTCGTATACCCTGGTGACCTAAATCACTTTGAATGGTAACCACACATATGTAGGGTATTTATAGTCGGCTTAGACCGACTATAATTTTGATAATCCTAACTATCATAATTACACCTACTTTAAAATTTCCCATGTGATCTAACCTTCCCAACTGGTTTTATTTTTAGGCAGCCTATTTTCTGCCCGTTTATACAATATTTTGGTAATATGTCTTTAAAATTCAACAATATTTGACGTGTAGCGTCGGTAGCTCGTCTGATTAGTGCGTTGGACTACGAGCGAATAGTCGCTGTTGCGTTCGACTACGAGCCGAAAGGTCCGCGGTTCGATCCCCAGCGACTGCCAAAATCTTTTTCATAGAAAACATTTTTCTATGCGACGCTACCTCTCGGCAGTTAATGGCAAACCTACGAGAGTAAACATTGCCTATGAAAAGCTCTCACCCCGCCGTTAAACTGTAGGTCCCAGCACTTTGAGAATAAATAAAAAACACACAGCTCAAATGGTGAAAGAGCTCGGCCGAAGTTCTATACAGGACTGTAGCGCCAAACTATTATTGTTATCCCACCAACCGCTTGTATGTCGGAAATATACCCCAAGTATTCTAGAAACTCCAAAAATGTTGTCTAGAGATCTTTATACAATATGTATATTTGTCTTACACAACAAAAATTTAAATATTTCTATACTAATCTTTGATGTGGCAACCGATTTAATATCAAATAAATGTTATTGAAAATAATTTATGTTCCATGTCTCGAAACTTTCTCGAACTAACTACGATTAAAAAGTTGAATTTCAATGTTTTTTTTTTTATAAATTTCTCGTATATTAAAATTGTATGACAAGAAAGAATATTTAAATATTTATCATATCGATATCGTTATTTTTTTCTAAGCAATCTCGATTATAGATTATTGATTATTTTTTCCGACAACGATTCGAAAAATTCCTCGTACAGAGAATACACCAAACAGAATGCGTCGTAATCTACTTAGCATGTAGGTCTAAATTGAGGATATCGTGACGAGAAAGTATTTCGTAGATATTTTCTTGCATTTCGCATTGATCTCATAACGAAATCGAATCGATTGGCTGGGATACTGGGATGTGTTTATAAACACAGTAAATGAATTTATTATTATAGTTTTAAATTTACTACATTTTTCATAATTTTGTCCATTCACTTTTTTCTATTTACGAATTTAATCTGTAATAAAAACGTATTTTGCAGTTTAAATTCAATATAATGACTGAATACAGTTAGATCTGATATGGCAACCGAATAAATGTTACGATATACTACATTTAGAAAAGTGGTTACCATAACCGTATTCAGCCAATTAAACTGTGATAATAATAGAGCAAATACTGATTTTAAATTACCAATAGATTTTTTGATAATAATATTGTACCACATTTAATAATGTTATATATGAATTCAGTTATAAGATTTCAAAAGCCAATTTGATTGTCACTACCGAGATTATTAGTCCATCAATTAAACTCGGTTGTGCCAACAACATTTAATTTTAGAAGTACTTGGTTGTGTTTTAGTATTTATTTGTGTTAATTAAAAATTTTATATTATTTTAATAACTTCAATTCGGTTACTACAAATAACTTTTCTATTTACTCCCCAGTTACGATCTTTAGCTACTTCAAAAATATGTTAAATATGACTAATATAATACATTTATAGAAGTTTTTAACAGAACCGTACATAATTTGATTCTAATAACAAGAAAGCAAGTACTCGCATGATAATAGCTATTTTTAACCAGTAACTTTTAATTTTACGACATAATGATTAGAATTTATATTTTTCTGCAGCATTAGCACTGATTTTGGATTTTTAATAATCATTTTTAACAACTATTAATATTCTTGTGTATGAATTCAGTTAGAAAGTTCTAAAAGTCATTTTGATAGTCACAGCCGAGATTATGAATGCATCAATTAAACGCGGTTGTGGCAACCAAATTTATTTTTAGTAGATCATTACATTAGTATTTGGTTGTGTCAACGATGCATCAAATACTTTATATTATTTGAACAACTTTAATTCGGTTACTACAAACAACTTTTTCTATTTAATCACTATTAAAGCTATTTAACTACATACAAAATTATGTTCAATGTGACTTTTTTTTATTCTTCCGCTAAATTTTGTGTTTTACGATATAATACATTTGTAGAAGTTGTTAACAGTACCGTTTAGCATACGCAAAAATATGATTTGGTTCTAATAACAAGAGCGCAAATACTTTGCAATATTAAAATTACTTTTAACAATAATTTTTTTTTTCAGTTATAACATTCTAAAAGTTAATTTGGTGGCCACAGCCGAATTAAGAATGTACCAAATAAACGCGGTTGTGGCAACCAATTTTAAATTTAGAAAATCATTACATTAGTATTCGGTTATGTGAACAATGTAGCATATTCCTTATATTATTTGAACAAATTCAATTCGGTTACTACAAATAACTTTTTTTTATTTAATCCCTATTAAGTCTCTTGATCTACATCAAAAATGTGGTCAATGTGACGCTTTTTTTTCTTTGTGTATATTTCTTCATCAAGACAGCTAAGGAAGAAGTTAAAGAAGAAATAGCAAGAAAATCATGCGAAGAAAAAGTAAAACATCAACTAGTTTAAACGAAAAACTTTTTCGATTATCGATTTATCGCATTAGGAGACGAGATACGAGCGACACCAATACAAACAGACATACTTATACAGTGACATAAACACACACATACACTCATGTCTATCGCAAAGACATTATGTTGTTGTTGTAGTGACAATGTCGTTTTGTTGTAATGGCTTCGAGCATAAAACTTAGGCAGGTTCTTCGGCTTCAGAGTCCTGCGACGTGGCAAAAGCTTCGTTGACTTTTGTCGTTGTTGTTGACGTCGCCGCTGCATGCATTTTCAGTAGCATAAAAAGTATTTTTAATTTTATTTTTATTTATTTTATATTTGTATGTATTTTTTATATTTCTTTCCATTGTGCAGTTTTTTTTATCGTTTGCGGTTTAAAGTATTGTTCAGTACTATTTTTCTTTTCCTTTAATGGCAACAGTAGTAGCCACAGCAGATTTCTCACTCTTAGTTTTTTAATATTTACATTCCATGAAAAAAATTCAAATGACAGAAATGTCAATGACTACCAAAACTTTGGCCTAGTTTCCGGCTGCATACTTTTAGGTCACTCAACAATGTAGTATATTTTTTATTATATATATAAACAGTTTATAACACAAACATTTAATATAGCGAAACCGAAACCGATATCAATTTATAACTTTTTAGCTTTTAAAACTAAAA
Organism: Dryomyza anilis; assembly: GCA_951804985.1. Lineage (NCBI taxonomy): Eukaryota > Metazoa > Arthropoda > Insecta > Diptera > Dryomyzidae > Dryomyza > Dryomyza anilis. The sequence goes on from OX638132.1 coordinate 18,804,294, forward strand.
ATATAAAACTGAATATATAAAATAAGCTATTGATATTAACGTTTTATAACACTTTAAAAAATAAATCAAAAAGTATTAAATTTAAATGTTTTTACTATTTTTCAACATCCCAATAGTGAAATTCCGGCGTAAGAAGCCTTGGATAGAACACATTCATGACTAAATGATTTCCTGACTTCCTTTTTTCATAAGAAATTAACATATTTGTTGCACTTCTGGTCGCTCAGTAAATCTTAGAAAATATGGGACCATTAATAACAACGGTGCCTCCTTCCTTATTTCGAAATAAATATGGTCCAATGATGCCGCCGTACCACAAACCGCACCAAACTATGCACAATGAAGTGGCAAACCTTACTAAATATTTTGGCAGCTAAATGTCATTGGTAACTTTGACAGCTGCTGAAAAATAACAATTGAAAAAACTATCATTGCTATCTGTTCATCATTTAGTTTGAAAATCAAATATTTATTTTATAAAATTCTTACTGAATTTATATTCGAAATTTGTAGTTAAAACTAATTTTTTTTCAACATTGTTCCATTGGCGAAACCTTCATTTGTCTCTAAGTAAAAAAAAATTGTGTATTTTTATATTTCATATGAATTTGGATGTTAATTAATTAAAACATTTCGCATAGTATTTCTAATGTATGTCGAACCTTATTACGTTACCACTTCCATTTCGACTTTTACTTGAGTACTAACCTACGCAAATATATGTCTTGTATCCTTTATAAACTTCTGCAACTACAAAATGAACGCAACAATGTTGTGCTCGGAAAACACTCGTTGTGTACTACAAAACAAACTAATTGTGCCACAGTGAAGGAAAGGAAAAATAAAAGAAATAAAAGAAAAAAAAAGAAAAAAAAAAAAAGAAATAAACGAAAATAAAACAAAACAAAACAATAGAAACCAAAACAAAACAAACCAAAAGAAAACCAAAAAAAAAAACGCAGGTTGCGCCTCCGACAGGACATCAATTCGTGTCAAGCCATAACAAGATATAATTCAAGTGTTTATGCAGAACGCAAAAACAATAAAAAGGTCGAAATTAAAACGTACAATCAGTTGGCAACACTGCAGAGTGCGTGGTGGCACGCCAGAGAATGGGCGCGTGAGTGACACTGACATAAGGTGTGAGCTGCGTGATAGTATTGTGCGTATCAATGTTTAATCAGGACAAGTAGAAGGTAGCACTTGAGCAGGACAATTACAAGAACATGTTATATGATGTTGAATATTGTTATTTTATTGTTGTTGTTGTATTATCCTTGAACACATTTGTGGTTGAGGCAAGTATCAAACATTAATAAAGACATTTTGGATGCCATTAAGCTGTCACTAATGTCTGTCAAATCGCAATTGAGCAATGTATGTATTAGACATAGACACAATGAGAGACATGAGAAGAAAGTGATTTTAAATTATGCGGTCATACAATGAAACTGTTCTACAGTAGCACCATTTTGAAGTTAAACTGTTACACTGAAAAACTGTTATACAGTAAAATATTATACAGAAAAACTGATATACTGTAAAAGCGTTATACAACGCAACTGTTATACAGTAAAACTATTATACAATAAAACTGTTATGCAGTTAAACTGTTAAACAGTGAACATGTTATATAGTTAAACTGTTATACAGTATAACTTTTTAACAGTAAAACTGTTATACAGTAAAACTGTTATACAATAAAACTGTTATACAGTTAAACTGTTATACAGTAAAATTGTTTTACAGTTAAACTGTTATACAGTAAAACTGTTATACAGTTAAACTGTTATACAGTAAAACTGTTATACAGATAAACTGTTGTACAGTAATACTGTAAAATATTATACAACACAACTGCTATACAGTAAAACTATTATACAATAAAACTGTTATACAGTTAAACAGTGAAAATGTTATATAGTATAACTTTTTAACAGTAAAACTGTTATACTGTAAAACTGTTATACAGTTAAACTGTTATACAGTAATACTGTCATACAGTAAAACAGTTATATTGTAAAACTGCTATACAGTAAAACTGTTATACAGTAGATGGTTATATAGTAATACTGCTATATAGTAAAACTGTTATACAGTAAAATTGTTATCTAAAAAGCAGTCAAATATTACAAAAGTTACTCTAAATTGTTATTCAATAAAATTAAGTATTATAAAACAAAACTGTCAAATATTTCAGTGGAAACTTTATTATTGAATTGAGAATATAATAAATCGTTTATATTGCACTATAGTTTTATAGTAAAATTGGTATGCACTCAAACTGTTATAAAATAAACTATTATACGAAAAATTTATTCTTATATTAAAATTGTTATACTTTAAATTTATACTTTAAAATTATACTTTAAAATTGTTTATATATTTCAACTTTATTCAACTATATTAAAAAATCCTAATTTAAGACCGAAATTTTAAAAGTTATTATTTGTTTTTATTTTTATTTTTTTTATTTTATCTCGCAGTTTTTATGCATCTGCTCCAGTTTAACAACCCACCACCTCTTTTCGAATATTATTTATTTGTTGGCTGTATTTTTGTGCGATACCCATGAAGCTGTCCATTTTGTGGCCTGGCATCCGAGGCAATAAATTCAATTTAATTTCATCACAGTGAAATAAAAAATAAAAAAAAACAACCTCGAGTAGAGAAATAAAAAATGAAAATAATAATAATAAAAATCGGTACAAATGCAAGGACTCGCTAGTGAAATATTTTTTTAACGACTGGAGGTTGCAATTTCTCTGTGTATTTGTATGTGTGATTGAGGTCACGCGGTTCCGTGAATTGTTTGTATTTTTAAAGGAATATTTTAAGAGTACGTTGAATATTGAAGCCCGTTCTTCGTGTGGGTTGTAGAAAGTGAACGGGTGGAGTGAACACATTTGAGTTTTGCAAAATTGAGCAATTTTTGATTCAACAATTAGTGAATTTTGTAAATATTATTTGAGTTTTTTGCATAATAAACTTTACCTTTTATTTTTATTTAAGTTATTTCTATATCTATTATCTATTCGTTAATATTTTTAATAATAACAAATCCACATTATCACTTAAAAATCACAAAATCAAGCATAGCAATGATTTATGCAGTCTCGGAAAAATCTAATTTGAAACTGAATTTAAAAAACGTCGATTACATACACCTAATGATTATCCGTACATATTATGTTTATCATATCAAACATTTGTAAAATTACATGTTTGCAGCAATAAATAACTGAAAAACATAATTATGGAAATGACAACTCATGATTTTCTCATTTCAATTTTTGTTTCTTAAAAGTTTGATTCATTTGAATATTTATTAGTAATAAAAAAAAAACTAAATGTTAACAAAACGCAACATATTTAGGGCAGTTTTAAAAAAAATATACCCAGAAGTTATTTGGAATTGGACCCATTGTAATTAAATCGATTGTTTATGTGTAAAACACATTTTGTTTGTAGCAAACGTGATTTGTTTAGAGGAACGTGCTTTGTGTGCATCAAACATGCAAACATATTATGTTTACTACAAACATAATATGTTTACTAAAACATAAGAGTACTAAAACATTATATTTCGACTAGAAACATAATATGTTTACTATAAACATAATATGTTTACTACAAACATAATATGATGACTACAAACATAATGTGTTCACTACAAACATAATATGTTTACTACAAACATAATATGTTTACTACAAACATAATATGTTTACTACAAACATAATATGTTTACTACAAACATAATATGTTTACATCAAAAATACTTACTACAAAGATATATTTTTTTTAGAAAAAATATCTAATATGTAAAAAATATTTAAATTGCAATTAACATATTTTGTTTATTACAAACAGAATTTGTTTGCAAAAAAAGAAATATTTTCGCTTGCAGCCCACATTTATTGTTTGTAAAATCTGTGTGATATAGTTTTGTTTATAATCAATCGGCAAACAATTTTATTCAATTTGTTTTTCGTTTGTACGAATTGCTAGTTTGATTTCCACATTTACGAGTTGTATTAAATTATTTAAAAATAATGTGTATATTTTTACCATCACGAATCATGTTAATGCTTGATTATAATTAATAAAAAAATAAATAAAAATAAATAATTGCAGCAACAAAATTTCAAAATGTAGTTAGCACACGAATTTTGTCAACAGAAATTATTTAGTGTTGCAACAACTTATTTTGTCTGCAAGAAACACATTGTTTTTGCAGCCAAACATTTTCGATTATAGTAAATTTGTTGTATTGGCAACAAACATATTTCGTTTGCATACTCTTTTTATAATGCTTTTTAATTTTAGTTTTTATCGCTACCTAAATTGTATGATTATGATAAAAATAAGTGAACTATCAATACATTTATATTATAATCGCTGCAATCATATGTTCTCTTTTGCAACAATCATGTGCTACACTGTATATCTGTCCTAATCAGTTGTTTAAGTAGCGTCGAACACATAAAGACCGCAATTTTGCGCCTTTTGAACAGCCTCTCATTTGCGCACATTAAAAAAAGCAAATAAAATTACAGCCTGCGTTGCCACATTATCGTGTTTTTATTTGTTTGTGTGTTTGTGTATTTACACCCATACTTTGCACCCACACATGGTGCATGTGGATGTGTGCGCCAAAGTGGCTTTAAAGTGCATCATTAAATTGCTAATAATAATTTTTGCAATAACATGTTATTTATTTTTATTACAACGTCTAGTCTCATCTCGTCTCGTCTCGTTTATATTGCCAACATGCAGAATAGCAAGAAGAAAACAATTCTATGAAAATCAACTAAAGATGTTAAACGTGCTGCATAAAATCCATTCCACATTCAACTTAAAGCCATTCATTCATCCACATTAATCTGAGACATAAATATAAAACCCTGTTTTCAGTATTCATTTTACAAATTTTATATAATTTGTTGCAATTTTATTGTATTTTTTATTATTACTAAGATTGTTACAGATTTAAATAGCTTTCTGTATGTTCTTGAAGAGATAAATTTTAAATGACAATTTAGAAATATTTTTGTGTATTTTATGATTCAATATAAGGAGATTAAGATGAAACGATTCGATAAGGAAATTAATTTGATAAAATAAAGCAATAGAAAACTCCAATTCTAACTCTAAAAAATATATAAGTACATTGTGTAGTAAAATCAAGCCAAATAAATACACCTGTACTTAAATAGTAAATAAATTTTAGGCACTACATATTTTCAAAACGAATAGAAAAATGTATTAAATTTAAACATTGATTTTAACGAAAACAGGGACGTAAACTTTAAGAACGACAATACAAATGTCTTTTTAGTCCGATAGCAGTTTGGTTGTTTTTCAAATAGATACACATTATCGGAATATGCTATGCTAATTAACAGTACTTATTAAAATAAAATAGTATTTAATAAATATATTATATTTTTTTAAGAAGGATTTAGGCAATCCTACAACTAAACAAAACCTCCTACAGCAGACATTATTATAGATTCCTTCCAGATAAACTCTTTAGAATCAGTCGTACTATTTCATGATTTTGCTTTACCTCAATAGCAACCAACTCGGGTTTTATATATTTATCGTATTTGCATCATTTTCAGCATTGACTTCACATTTTTGACGTCACTTGCTCTTATTTAATCATGAGTTATTTTTGCATAAAATTTCCTTTTATCGTTTTTGCTTTAAGGTGTTTTATTTTGGTTATTCAAATGTGTATGTTCTACTCACAAGATTTTGTTGAATATGCATGAGTCACAAAGAGAATCACAAAAACCCCTAAATACAGCTAACCACACAGTGAATCCGTTCGGTAGTGATAGCTAGTATTCGACACTGAGAAATAATGCAAATGGCTTTATCGAATAATTTCAATAATTCAAATTAATTATGCACGCTATTTGGGAATAATGTCTCTGGTGTGGTGGTTTATTCTTGGAATGTTGAGTATAGAATTAAGTAGGTGATAAAATAAAATTTAAGTTTTTCATAATATTTTAAAAATTGTTTTAAATCCGTTAATAAACTAAAACTGTTTAAAACATTTTAAAATATCGGTTTACCAATATTAAACAAAATACGAAAGGTTATCTTTGCGGCCATTGTATTACAAGGAATATTTAAAAAGTTAACTATTAGGCATCTTTTGAATACCACTGAAAGATGACTTTTTATTACAAAATCGGAATAATCCTCATAGTGAAACGCTTGAACTTCACATTTCAAAGTTGATTTTATAATTTTATAACAAAAAGCGTCCATTTTTAGCGATAACATTTTTGTAGACATTCGAATATTGTAAAATTTAAAAAGTTGGCATAAAGTTATGTTTTGGATAACTTTTTTTTTGGTTTGGTATTAATGGTAATGGTTTTAAGGTTACGGTTACGGTCTTCGGTTTTATATGAAATCGGTATATCGGTTACGGTTTCAATTCCTGTTTTTTACATTCTAAGTATTCAGTATTTTTTGCTACGAGTGAGTAGTAAAATAGTACACTCAAAAATACATAGAGTCTATATTTTACTTGGTACTATTTTTTACTACTATATTTTACTACTATTTTGTATTACTATATGTTACTACTATTTTGGACTACTATATTTTACTACTATTTATTACTATTTTTAGTACTATTTTTTATAACTATTAATTTCAAAACTCAGAAATCTCTAATTATTAAAATACTAACTACTATTTTTACTACAATTTTGTACTACTATATTTTACTACTATTTACTACTAAATATTTTTAATACACTTTTAATTCCTCTTTTAAGTACTATTTTTTACAACTACATTTTGATATTCACATTATTAATTTTAAAACCCACAAAACTTTAATCATTGAAATACTTACTACTATTTTTACTACAATTTTTCTACATTTTTACTGAAATTTTTAATACTTCCGTTTAGTACCATTTTTTTTTTATAATTTTCTTATTTTTATTATTTACAAACACTGCTAATTAGACACTTTTTGCATAAATTTGCAGTTTCATTACGTGAGCGTCTGTCAAATTTGCATTATTTTCACGTAGCGCCATTTTTATTTTACTTTGCCAAAAAATACGAAGCTGCTTAAAATGGAAAAACAAGTAGGAAATGATCTCATTAAGTAAATGAGTTTCTTCACCTACTCTATGCGTGCCTCAATAATGCACTGAGCAAATTCAAGAACCGAATTCAAAAAAATGTTACTGTTAAAAAGTATGAGAAGTTGGTACTCTAGAACAAAATTATTTACTATGAATTATATTCAAGTAATTTAAACATAAATGCTTTTAATTATGAAACTCTGAAGCCGTTGTATTTAATGTGCCGTTTTTTGTACACTGTATGTGCAAAATTAAATTTTGCTATGTGAGGTATTCACATTACAACCAACAACCCTGTCACAGCGTAAAGAAAAATAGTTGTGCATACTTTTGGGGTGCGCGCCATTTTTAATTATTAACATTCTTTTATTTGCCAACACAGTGAGTAAGAGAGCACTTAATAGCATTGCCATTGCTTGGTACTCCTACTCCTACTTTTATTACTTTTTCTTATTTCTATTTTTACACGTACAAAAACTGCTGGAATTTCTGCAGGCAAATTTTTGTCACCTTCTTAATAATGTCTTTTAGCATTACTACTCCCTCTATTTGCTGTTTATTTCTTCTTCTTCAACAATCACACATTCTTAGTGCACACACACATATTTAATAAGCAAAAAGCGGGGATGTGCAAATAGAACAATTAGAAAAAAAAATAGAAAGAAAGATACAAGCAAATAAAATTAACCGAAATGAAAACCTAATAATCTTGGTGTGCTTCACTGACATAACGTTATTAATGCTACGTGCTGAAAACTCCGCACATTTCTATTACTTTTTCACGCTACTACTACTTTTTTTCTAACTGCTACTGTGTTGTGCCTGCAGCCCGCTGTAAGTCTTAAGTTTTAGTTCGCATTCGTTAGTTAGTTAGTTGACCAAGTTATGAGCCCCATAAGTGAATTAAAGTTGAAACAACGCTTAACTCAATTATTTTGTTCCACATTTTCTGCTGATTTTTTTTCAGTCTCTTTTTTCTATTTTCTTTTCTTCTTCTTCGTTTATGCTTTTGTTGACTGTTGTAACTGGCTTTGGTGGGCGGCTCATTCCAACGAAATTAGGTACTATTTTAACTAGTTTTTAATTGTGCTTAACTTGCGAGCCACTTCAACAAGTTAATGCCAGCAACAATTATGCGTTTTGGGAATTTTTTACTAGTAACGATTGTGCAAAATTAGCTGTATTTGTTTTTACGATATTGATGTAACGAAAGAAAGAGAAATTCATCAACAATTTCAGTGAGAACTCATTTAAGTTAATGTTTTTATCTCATTTAATCCTATCCTATTAATATAATAAATCTCTTTGTTGGTTTGTTTGTTTATTTGTATTTGTGTATTTGTTTGTTCCGCTTCTCCGTCTAAACGACTGATCCGTATTTTTATCACAGATACAGTAAGTTCTGGAAGGAATGATATACTATATATGGACGTGATTGGACAAATGGGTGGCACCTCCGATACAGCTTAAACTTTCAAAACGATATAACTTGGTCCTTACGGCAGCTACAAACATAAAACAAAAAACTCAAATACAACAATTCTCCACACTGAAATTCACCACACTAAAACTCACCACACTAAAACTCACCACACTAAAACTCACCACACTAAAACTGACCACACTAAAATTCATCGCACTAAAATTCACCACACTAAAACTCACCACAATAAAACTCACCACAATAAAACTCACCACAATAAAATTCACCACACTAAAATTCACCACACTAAAACTCACCACACTAAAACTCACCACACCAAAATTCACCACATCTAAACTCACCACATCTAAACTCACCACACTAAAACTCACTACACAGAAACTTCTACTTGGAAAAACTCTACGAGAAAGAATTCTACGGGAAAGAATCCTACCGGGAAGAATTATACCGGGAAACATTCTACATGAAAGCGTTCTATGGGGAAGAATTTTACGGGGAAGATTTCTACTGGGAAGAATTGTACGTGGTTTGAGAAAGAATTGTCTTGAGAAAAGTTGTTTTGGAAGAGAATTATTTTTGTTTTGGTTACCACATTTATGAATCCAATAAAAAAAAGTACCACAGCGAAGCACGGTCCCTGAAATAAATAATAATAATGTTTTTATATTAATATAATTGCTCCATATCCTTGCATTCACAAAATCTTTGCACGAGTCGTGCACGGGTCCAGCTAGTACAAAATAAATTCGATTACTGGAAGTTCTGATATATTAATGACGAATGTCTTCTCTTATATATCAACAACCAACTACCTATTTTACAAACAGCCAGGATCTATAAATATCAACTATACTTACACTGAGAAAAAATGTATTAAAATTAAATGAAATTGTGTTAAAATTAAAGTCAAACGACAGTCAAAAAAAAAAAAAATCTTAAAACAAAAATTAAAAAACAAATTACAATTGTTTTAAATTTTTTGTAGCATCACCACAACTGGGTCCATATAATAACACTAGGCCGATACGTGTTAAGTAAAATTTCAACAAGAATTTCAACCATCAACCCCAACATTTTACACTATAATTAGCACACATTATGCAGAAATTGATTTCAGCAGCCAGATAATTAACAACAAATTTGCAATTTCCAATTAATTGGGCTTTTTGACCGAATTTGGCGGCAGAATTGCGCATGAAAACCGAATTAAATTCAACACGAGTCAAGTCGACTCCAAATCGAGTGTGAACACAGACAAACTGTCAACAGACAAAAATAACAACAACAGCACCGACATGAGTACAACCTATATGCTGTCAGTTGACAACAACTTAGTAAATGTGCGAAAACAAACGTAAACATTGACAATACACATATGCAGCAGTGCAATTGGGCGTAGCAACCAGTGTTGCCACTGCATCCTAATACAAAATCAGTACCAGCCTCTGCTTGTCTGCTTGTCCTCCTGTATCATGGCGGCAGCTCCCATTGGTTTATCGTACTATGTACCTACATATTTTAGTTTATTAGTTTTGCAGATCAAATGGAATTTTAGAAATTCAGCCAAATTTGCGGTTAATAAATAGGATTCTACACAAGAGTGATAGTGGCAGCAGAAATGTTGAATTGGCGTTGACATTTTATGACACGTGAATTTTAAATAGGACCAGGTAATTCAGATTTCGCTCTGTGGTTGCCAACTCAAATTACGTTAAATATAATTATGACAAATGTAAATACATTTTTTATAAATAAATATAATTAGATACCTATACTAATCCAAATAATTGGTTTTAATATGCGTTTGATTTAAATTGATTTTTGTTTTGTAGTATTGGGTTTTATTAAAATTGCATTTTACATAATTTGTTGTATTATACGGTTTTTGCAGCTAATATATTTGCTCATTGTAAATTACATTAGTTTATTTTTATCATTCAAAAAATTATTTTGATTAGTTTTACAAATCATTTATAAAAATCTAAATCATTGCAAAATCTAGTTTCAAATTTCATTTTATATATTTTAAAGTATTTTACAGTATTTTATAGTATTTTTTAGTATTTTATAGTATTTTATAGTATTTTATAGTATTTTATAGTATTTTATAGTATTTTATAGTATTTTATAGTATTTTATAGTATTTTATAGTATTTTATAGTATTTTATAGTATTTTATAGTATTTTATAGTATTTTATAGTATTTTATAGTATTTTATAGTATTTTATAGTATTTTATAGTATTTTATAGTATTTTATAGTATTTTATATTATTTTATAGTATTTTATAGTATTTAATAGTATTTTATAGTATTTTATAGTATTTTACAGTATTTTATAGTATTTTATAGTATTTTATAGTATTTTATAGTATTTTATAGTATTTTATAGTATTTTATAGTATTTTATAGTATTTTATAGTATTTTATAGTATTTTATAGTATTTTATAGTATTTTATAGTATTTTATTGTATTTTATAGTATTTTATAGTATTTTATAGTATTTTATAGTATTTTATAGTATGTTATAGTATTTTATAGTATTTTATAGTATTTTATAGTATTTTATAGTATTTTATAGTATGTTATAGTATTTTATAGTATTTTATAGTATTTTATAGTATTTTATAGTATTTTATAGTATTTTATAGTATTTTATAGTATTTTATAGTATTTTATAGTATTTTATAGTATTTTATAGTATTTTATAGTATTTTATATTATTTTATAGTATTTTATAGTATTTTATAGTATTTTATAGTATTTTATAGTATTTTACACTATTTTTTTATTGTATTTATAGTATTTTATAGTATTTTATAGTATTTTATAGTATTTTATAGTATTTTATAGTATTTTATATTATTTTATAGTATTTTATAGTATTTATAGTATTTTATAGTATTTTATAGTATTTTATAGTATTTTATAGTATTTTATAGTATTTTATAGTATTTTATAGTATTTTATAGTATTTTATAGTATTTTATTGTATTTTATAGTATTTTATAGTATTTTATAGTATTTTATAGTATTTTATAGTATTTTATAGTATTTTATAGTATTTTATAGTATTTTATAGTATTTTATAGTATTTTATAGTATGTTATAGTATTTTATAGTATTTTATAGTATTTTATAGTATTTTATAGTATTTTATATTATTTTATAGTATTTTATAGTATTTTATAGTATTTTATAGTATTTTATAGTATTTTATAGTATTTTATAGTATTTTATAGTATTTTATAGTATTTTATAGTATTTTATAGTATTTTATAGTATTTTATAGTATTTTATAGTATTTTATAGTATTTTATAGTATTTTATTGTATTTTATAGTATTTTATAGTATTTTATAGTATTTTATAGTATTTTATAGTATTTTATAGTATTTTATAGTATTTTATAGTATTTTATATTATTTTATAGTATTTTATAGTATTTTATAGTATTTTATAGTATTTTATAGTATTTTATAGTATTTTATAGTATTTTATAGTATTTTATAGTATTTTATAGTATTTTATAGTATTTTATAGTATTTTATAGTATTTTATAGTATTTTATTGTATTTTATAGTATTTTATAGTATTTTATAGTATTTTATAGTATTTTATAGTATTTTATAGTATTTTATAGTATTTTATAGTATTTTATAGTATTTTATAGTATTTTATAGTATTTTATAGTATTTTATAGTATTTTATAGTATTTTATAGTATTTTATAGTATTTTATAGTATTTTATAGTATTTTATAGTATTTTATAGTATTTTATAGTATTTTATAGTATTTTATAGTATTTTATAGTATTTTATAGTATTTTATAGTATTTTATAGTATTTTATAGTATTTTATAGTATTTTATAGTATTTTATAGTATTTTAAAGTATTTTATAGTATTTTATAGTATTTTATAGTATTTTATAGTATTTTATAGTATTTATAGTATTTATAGTATTTTATAGTATTTTACAGTATTTTACAGTATTTTATAGTATTTTATAGTATTTTATAGTCTTTTATAGTATTTTATAGTATTTTATAGTGTTTTATAGTATTTTATAGTATTTTATAGTATTTTATAGTATTTTATAGTATTTTATAGTATTTTATAGTATTTTATAGTATTTTATAGTATTTTATAGTATTTTATAGTATTTTATAGTATTTTATAGTATTTTATAGTATTTTATAGTATTTTATAGTATTTTATAGTATTTTATAGTATTTTATAGTATTTTATAGTATTTTATAGTATTTTATAGTATTTTATAGTATTTTATAGTATTTTATAGTATTTTATAGTATTTATAGTATTTATAGTATTTTATAGTATTTTACAGTATTTTACAGTATTTTATAGTATTTTATAGTATTTTATAGTATTTTATAGTATTTTATAGTATTTTATAGTATTTTATAGTATTTTATAGTATTTTATAGTATTTTATAGTATTTTATAGTATTTTATAGTATTTTATAGTATTTTATAGTATGTTATAGTATTTTATAGTATTTTATAGTATTTTATAGTATTTTATAGTATTTTATAGTATTTTATAGTATTTTATAGTATTTTATAGTATTTTATAGTATTTTATAGTATTTTATAGTATTTTATAGTATTTTATAGTATTTTATATTTATTTTATTTTATTTTTTAGTTTACATTTTAAATTATAAGAATATGCAATTGCATAATACGTGCTTAAAACTAAGCACCCATATGACTTGCACTTCTCCACACAAATGTATTTCCAATCATCTATTAGAAATTCTGAATATACTGAAAATGGCATTCAAATCTTTCAATTAAAATTCAATTTTATAGTAAATACGCATGGGTAAAACCACAATTTGTCAAGTGCAAATATATTTATTAACTTTAATTGAAATATTATTATAATTTGAACTCGTTACAGACAGTTACCAACTATGTTTATGGTTGCAATCATGATTTTAGTATGTTTGTGGTCGAAAATTCCTGCATAACTCAACAGAATCAACAACAAAATATTTATCAATTACGATGTAAGAAAGTTTTGTTCAGAAATATTTGTAGTTCATTGATTTATTGTAATAATCTTATTAAAGTTAACAAGTTTTTGACATGCCTTTCAATTCAACTTTAGTTATATTTTCGAAATACATTTACATAATTCTAGTTAGTATAATGAAATAAATTCAAGCTGTTTACTTTTAATTAAGAAAATTTCTTAAGTTCAATAGCCGAAACACAATCTGTCTAATGCCTTTCATTTTGTCAACTTCAAAGCCAAGACATTTCATATCAAAAAAAAAAATGATAAACTTAAGAACTCGAAGCAATATATTTTTTTTATTTTCCATGACAACTTAGAGCTTTAGACTTATTTTCTAATGCAAAATAGACAAAATCACGCAAGGGTGTAAAACCTACTTGTTGCTTGGCGACAACGAAGGCATGACAAAAAAAAGATATAATAATCTGCCAAAGAGCCTCTTACAGTCTGTTGAAAAATTAATTAATTGAACGAACCCTAATGGAAATAAGCTCGGCACAATACTAAAACCCAGTAGAACAAAACAACATTCATTTTTAATGCCAACGCATTATGCAGTAAATTGTGAAAATATGAACAACAAAAAATAAGGCATAAATAGTAGGTAAATGGCCAATGTGCCTGATAAAGTAGCAACCGAAGAAAATACTGAACAAAAAAAAAACACTTCAAATTGTATTAAAAACTTGGAAATCATCAGTAGCAGCATCATCATGATAATTCTTAAATGGCAAAGAAAGCGAATTGCAAAACAAAATCAATAGTAAAAAAAAAATGTTGAAAACCAGACAAATAAGCTGCTGCTCCTCGACAGGATAATTACAACAACAACAACAAGAAGCACGAAAAGATACAATGAGGGCAGTAACTGTATAAACGAAGTAATCAGCAGACAAAATGAGGCGCAAACGGACCAAACGAAATGTAATAAAATCCTTGAGTACGACTCGAACTGAAAATGATGAGGACAATAATGAGGAAACTGTTGAAACAGCTAACGAAACAAGGAGGAAAGGTGGAGATGGCGTAGTTGGTTGAGACAAACAACTGGTTTGATGCTGATGTTGGGTGCAAACGGAAGCAACGTTAATAAACGTTAAATGAGCAACATTTGCAACACGCAAACAAGGGCGTACTATTCCTGAGCACCACTGACGAAAGGCAAACAAAATCTGCGAGGTGGGGTTAATAATAAAAAAAAGACAAATTATGTATCATGAATCATCTAAAAAAAAAACAAAAATGTTGCTTGAACGAAGCAGGCTACACTTTAAATATGATAAAAATTAAGAAAATAAGAAAAAAAACTAAAAAAAGAGTATATTTTTAAAAATCTATAGACCTTGAGCACATTACACCAATTCTTCAAAAACATAAAAGAAGTCGTTAAAATAAAAATAAGAAAATATAATGTTTTTAAAATATAAAAAAATAAAAAATATAACAAATTGAAAAAATATAGGCTAAAGTGGGACTCGTTTTGATTATCCTCTAATAAAATACATTTGAATATATTTTTTTAATTCTTTGGAAGGGTCTATTCAATAGACTGATTCATTATCTTACTTTTTGCATTAACAGAATTATTTTTAATTGTCTTCTGATTTTTGATTTCTCAAAACAGCTCAATTTCGCACCTGTTCAAAAAAGTGGGAAACTTCAAAATGTTTACCAAAAAGCTATTTCTTTTTCATGTGTTTTTTTTTTTATAGCAAATTTAAATATATTAGGGAAAACTATATAAAAAGATAATACAGAATTGATAATAATGCAAGAAAGTAAAGAAGATAAAAAGTTAAAATTCATAAATGCCACAGTATTTAGTTATGTTAAGAAAATACGAAAATTGTCAGAAGTACTCAGAATATTCTGAGAGACAATGGAGACAGGTGTTATCTGATCGTCAAGTTTGCTCATTTTGCAGTTCACTGAATTGTTGAAAATTAATTTCTTTGTCATTTTCTTAAAGCAAATTGTACACAATTCTTATTCTCATGAAGTTAAAGAATATTTATTGATCTACTATTTTTGCGGCGTTCTTTTGCAATTCAAATATTATTTCAGGTGAAGTCAAAATGTTGCTTTTCATTGGTTTGTGTCTACGATCAAAATCTTGGCTAAGCTAATTAAATAATTCATATAAAATATTATTTTCACTAAAATTACAACAAACATTGCTTCAATTACGTTTCCTACTTTACCCCAGAAAGTGTTTCCCACTTTACCAGAATATAGTAATTTGAACGTAACTTACACCATTTTAGCAATGTTAAATTATTATACATTTTTGGATGACACTGTTCCAGTAAGCACAATGAAACAAAACTTTTCACAAAATGTTAAATAATCAAATTCCAATTGATCAAAATTTTTCAAAAAATTATACAGTTGGATTCGGACAAAATGTCTTAAAAACTAATTTCTCTAATAAAGTTTGCTCTTTTGCATAAAACAGTTTACTGAGATAGCGTTTTTAAAAATAATATGTGCTGTAATTCTTGGCAAAACGATAAAAATGCTTTTTATCGTAGGCTAAAGTATAATTATGCTTGGAGAAAATAATTATGTGATTTCTTTTGTGGCTAAAATTATTATATGCTTATTTTCTTGTATATAATAAATTATTTTCTTGGAGAAACAATTACAATTATCGCAGTGAAAACGTGTTGGTTTTCGTAAGATGCATCGAAATAATATCAAAATATATGAAATCAATATTTGATATCACAAAAATCAATGTTTTACAAAAATTATAGACTTCAGCTATATATGGGCGGGATAGGACAACGGGTCGTCCCTTTCCCCACCTAAACTTTCCTAAACATAAACTTTCAAAACGACATAACACGGCACTTTCACCAGATAAGAAGATGAAACAAAAAAGTCAAATACAAAATTTTAAATCCAAAACACAAAAGCATAAAAGGACAAATACAAATTCAAACCCAAACACAAAACCAAAAGCACAAAACAAAAGCAAAGCATTTAATCAACAGCAAAATCAAAAACGCAAAAACAAAAACAAAAGTATAAGTAAACAAAAAGCAAAAACAAAAGCATGTACGCAGAAATAAAATAAAAAAAACACATAAACAAAAAACAAAAGCAAAAAAATGCAAACACAAAACAATAACACAGAAAAACTAAAGCAGCAAATCTAAAACATAATCAAAAGAAAAAAAAAACAAAAGCAAACAAAAAATGCACATCAAAATACAGAAACAAAAGCGAAAGCAAAACAAAGACAGCAAAATCAAAAAGTAAGCAAAAACATAATCAAAAAATAACTCAAGAAAAAAAAAATCAAAAAAAAAAGAAACAAAAGCAAAACAAAAAAGCTTAAACCAAAACAAAAGAAAAACACAAAAACATAATCAAAATAAAAAAAACAACAAAGCAAAAACAATAGGTAGTAAAGACAGGAAAAAAGAAAAAATACAAAAACACAAGCTTAATCACAAAATACAAAAGCAAAATCAAAAACACAAAATCAAATACACTAAAAAAAATTAAAAGAAATGCAAAAAAAAAAACAAAAACCAAAACACAAAAAAACAAAAAGAAAAGCAAAAATAACAAAAACAAGAGCATCAATTTTATTCTCTAATTTACATAATAATTATTTATTACACAATTTTTTCGTTTAGTATTTATAATGAAAATATATGATTTAAGAAAAATAACACAGAAAAACCCCGATGCACCCCGCCAAATACTAGTTTCAATTATTACCCGTTACAAAATTTATGTTATTTATCAGTAATATTTCGAGCATTTTTTCGTCAAACACACAGATAAATTAAAATAAGTGCGAGGGGTATCAGATGTTTTGGATTTTTAAATAAATTTGTCTGTAAAATTTTTGGAATACTACAGAAAATATGCAACATTTCAAACAAGTTACCCTTATTTCCGTTTAGAATCTTTTTTATTTAACTCTTTTATGATTTTATTAAAAGTTTATTAATTTTGAAAGCCTACTAATTCAACAAATTCCAGCATTGTATACAAATTCAAATTCGATCGAATTTGATTTTGAAATGATATAATTTAATTTTTTAATACAAAATTTGAAAAGAATTCAATTCATAAAAGCTTTTTTATTCTGTTTTATATTGGTTATAAATGTTTGAATTCTTAACGAAAGTTAATCTCAGAACTGGCTCGAATATTTCAGAATCTGTTAACTGAGTTTTGTTATTTTTTGTGAGGGACTGTGTCATTAGGAAAAAACGAAATTAAATGCACAAAAAAACTTAATAAATAAAATATCAGTAAACCTTAGATAAAATAAGGCGTTGTCCAATGACACCAAAACAATGTTTTCAAAGAAGGTGGACAAAAAAGAAAAAATAAATGAAAAAATGAATAAAAAATAATATCTTAATAAAATATGAAAAGCGCAACGAAAAGAAAGGCACTCACACAAGCCAACTCACACAAATTATTAAAAAAAACTTGAAGAAAATCCTACCAAAGGTAAAAATAAAATAAAATACAAGCCACATAGCAGCTGTATAATTTCAGTGTCGAGTATGCCTGAAAGTATGGTAAATATTATGATTAGTACATCGCAAACAGAACAGGAAAAAGTACCACACACCATTCAACCGAGCCGAACTCAAACCAACCCAAATGCAATACGCCCCAAACTTAATACACCCCAGCACCGTGAGAGACGATGCCAGTTGACAAAAGTCAATATTACTGTTATGCTAAAATAAAAATAATACTAAAATTAATAATAACAATAGGAGTTTAGAAGATATAGCAAATAAATGTAGCAAATGAAAATGCTACAGACATATGAGACATTTGTAAGATAGCCAACGCTTTAGGCATTTATTTTCATTTTAATGAGTCTTTGCGGAATTCTTTTAGTCTGTTCCATTTAACATGTTCTCGGAAAACCACAAATGACTTCAAGTGTATTGTATGAAAGAAATAGAACTTAATATGTTGTGTTCCAGGTAAATTTTAATTGAAGATCAGTTACTAAATTTTGATAAATATTTACATTTACATTTTTAAAAATTACAGTGATGTAAATTACTGCACACCCCGAAAAAAATACTATATAAATAATAGTTTTTACTATTAAAAATAGTCAATAGGATAAATTATTATTTTAATCGCAAAATACCATTAAATACTAGAAAATACCATGACATTACCATTGAGTTTATATGAAAAAGATTTATTTTTTGTACACTATTAAATCAATAATTGTCCTATTGACTAATTTTAATGGGATTTGAGGGAATTTTTTCTGGGTGCAGGATATATTATATATTATAAGAAATAAAGCTAATTTTTTTATAAACAATTTTAAGAATTTTAAAATACCTAATTTAATGTAAAAAAAAGTAATTCGAAGTCAATTAAAGTTAAATTAGAATTTTTAAATACATTTTTTAAAAACAAAGAAAATCACTTCAGAATCATTCGAAATATTGAGTTTTAACTGCTTTTAGGCACTCGACTGACGACTCTATGCATGGGTGACAAACTAAATAAAAAAAATTCATAAATTAATAGATCTGATTACCGAAAAATTACTGTATTAAAAATAAATACAAATGTCTTTAAATTCGAAGATTCGATTTACGTCCAAAATGTATTTTTTTACTACATTGATGTAGTTGCTACATATTTACATAATTTTATTGCATTTCTAATGAAAATGTTCAACTACATTTTGTCTTTATTTATACGTTCCAAAATATGTAGAACGGATAAATATGCAAATATTATTTACTACATTCTGTATTTATATATCTGCAAGTAAATTTAAAAAAAAATACTACATATGCATTTATTTTTAATACATTCTGTAATTAATTTAATGTATTTAACAAAATCAATAAAATTAACACGTACACACAGGGAAAAATTATATGTTCCTGATGGCGAAGCCAACTCGAAGAGATGAGAAGTATTTAAGGTTTGCTTTTCAGTTGTACCACATATGCATAATGTGCATGCCAAGAATGCGTAATGATGAATTTTGTGTCTTTTGCAGAATTGACAACATTTATTTTCGCGTTTTTATTTAAAAAGTACAACTAGCTTCCGCAGGAAACCCAATTAGTTGGCAACACTATACTTCTTCTATCAACGGATTCGGTCTGATGTTTGGGTCTACTTGCTCACTTTGGGTGTATTTACGGTCTTCAAAAAATTACAAAACTTCAAATAAATTTCTAATACAATGTGTGGCAAAATTAAGTAAAATAAAAGAAAATTTGAGTTGTTAAGATTTTGACCAATTTAAATTCTTTATTTTGGTAGTAGGCTCTTTTGATCTGGTATTTTTAAATGTGAATAAAAATCTTTATTTCATATTCTTTGTCGACGTTTCGTTCGTTTTATTTCAACATCTTCAGGGGTGAATTTAGTTATAAACTAAAACATCTATATTATCTTAGAACGAATTTGTACGAATTTACACAAATTTGTAGTTTATGTCGTGATCGTCACATTTGAAGTGAAAAAAGCAAAAAAAAGATTTAGAAAATCTTGCGATTAACATCGCACCTATTTCGCTATAATCGATCAGTTCTATATTGACAACGAGTTTAAACTATATTTTTTACAATTTTTCAGTTTTTTTTTTATATTTTAAATAAAAATTTGTTTTTTTGATAAATTCAATGAACATATAATATTGCAAAATACATAATATGATTACCTTGAACAATGTAAATGCATAATTTATATTTTAGAAAAGTATTTTAATCATTTTATGATAACATTACTTGAAAAATTATAAACTATAAAAATGTAGTGGCAACCAAATGATTTTTTAAAACATATGTATGATTACGCGTTATCATATATATTATTGCGCATAATCATATGATATGCTTGCTGCAAACTAATTTTTTTATTTATTCATTCCAGTCTGAATCCTATTTGGTATATTTCAAAAATACAATAAATAAAAGATAATTTGTGCAAATTTTGTTAGTAACTTACCATATGTTGTGGTGGAAATTGTGGTGACCGAAGCACCTTCCACCAGCAGCAACGAGCTCTTGAGGCGCGCATGCAGCAGCCCATTAATGAGCATCATCCACCAAAAGAAGTAATGAAATAATCCCATGTTGGCGATTAATGTGTGCACGTTTTAAATGAACGTTGGGAATTTCGTTTATTGTTTAATTTGTTTTTTTTTATTTTTGTTTTTTTTTTTTTATAATAAATGCAGTGTATATAATTTTAATTAAAATTGTATTGAACTATTTAGCGCCTAAAAATATGCAACGAATTTATATATAAATTCAATTAAAAACAAAATTATTCCAATTATCTGCAACCAAGTAATTACATTGAATGTTTGAACATTTTAGTGTGTGTTTTTCTCTGTTGCATGTGTTTTAATTATTGGTTCTTGTGTAATGCATAAAATATATTTTCAGACATATGTTTAATGCACTTAATGCAATTAATATGTAAATATAATTGTTATTAGTAAATTTTAATTAGGATTCGTGCTTTGGGATAAATTTTGTAAAATATGAAAAGTTTTTGTATAAAAAATATCCATGGTGAACATAAAAAAAACTTTTTCTGATCAAAACTATTTAATAAATTTCGTTGATTTTTTTACGAAATATGAAAATATCAAGTTACAGTTGTGTATTACAAGATATATTCTATAGTTTCTCAATAAATGTCTAATAATAAAGGATTTTTCAAATGGAACGCTACAAAAGTAGAGCGACAGGGACAGCAAACGACGCCATATTTCTTGCCGCTCTTTTGACATTTCTCTACAGTAAGGTTTGCCATTTTATGATGGAAAGATATACGAATTGGAATTTCGGTAGTAAATTTTAATAATTTCGACTCGTTGTTGGCTCGTATATCTTTCCATCATGAAATAGCAAATCTTACTGAAGAGAAATGTCAAAAGAGCGGCAAGAAATATGGCGTCGTTTGCTGTCCCTGTCGCTCTAATTTTGTAGCGTCCCTGTTGAAAAACCCTCAAAACAATTTTGTAGCGCTCTTACTGAAAAACCCTTTATTGCAATTTTGAGTTTTTTTTTGGAAGTATTTGCCATGTTATTACACAAAATCTGGAAACTATTTTTTTTTTATTTTTGCGCACATTGATAGTGATCACAAATAAATGAATACAAATTAAGGATATCGCTAATATTTCATGGAATAAACTTACAAAGAAACATGTGTGAAAAAAAATAAAAATAAAAATGTGTTTCTGGTTCATCGATCTCAATAGTTCTGGAGGTTATTCTATGACTCAAAAAAATAAGAAAATGTTAAATAAAAAAATGTCTAATTTTGCACCCACTTTAAGATACAGGGTGGTTAAGCAATGCATATTTTAGACATAACCAAGTAAAGAAAATTGGTTATAAAGTATAATGCGTTCATAAATAAATATCAATTTTTCACTCTTGCGTTAGACAATTAAAATACCTTGCCAATGCTATATCACATCTTCGAACCAAATGATTTACTCCTTTTCTAAAATGTACGTGAAGTTGAAATTTACAATAATAAAATATAAATTTTTACTTTGTCATTGATTTTCTCAAGATTTCGTTATGTATAACCCCAATTTTTATAATTTATAATGATAGACTTGTTCATTCCCAGTACTTATTAATCAATTAAAGTGATTTTAAACTGGTAAATTATGCTGCAGAAATAATTAAACAGTGACGGGGTTTGTGATTTGGTGGTAAAAAAAAAAAAAAAAAATTTTTTTTGGATCAAAAATATAACCTGTGAAGTATTATGATAATGATTATAATTTTTATAAATGTTTAAAATTAATTCTCGAAATCACAAGAACCGCCATTGTTTAATGATTTCTGCAGGATACCTTACTAGTTTAAAATCATTTTTGTTCCTTCTTCGAAGACCCATATTTTTTAAACTATTGACGCTCTATGAAAAATTGTTGCAGATTATTTTTAGTAGATCTTTTATTTCAATAACAGTGAAAAAATGTTGTAAAAATTGCATCATCATTTTGTTCAGCGTGCCTCGATATGTCCTAGACTCAATGCAGAAATGACAATATACAATTTAAAATATAAAACTATTAAAAATAAAAAATATTTAAAACAAAATAAGTAATTTTTAAATATTTTGCGTATTAAAAATTATGCATTTCTTAATTTTATTTAATAAACATATTTTAATTTAATACAAATTTTAAAAAATCAAAAAGTTAAAATATTTTAAAGTTTATTTTATTTATTTTAAGTAACACTAAATAAATATTTTTGTTGTTTATATTTCAAACTCATTTTTTCAAAAAATTAAATTTATTCTTTTGCATTTAACTAATTTTTATTTTTCTGTTAAAATTATGTTTATATAATAAATTTTTTAAATTATTTATTGTTTTAATATAAATTTCAAAGAATTCGTTTATTTTATATTGAAAAGGCGATATATGGTAAATACAGCAAAAACAAAACCGATAGAATTGAAATTTTAGTATATGAATTCAAACGAAAGTTGGAATATATTGTTTTCTTTCGCTAAATACAAATGGCAAACGAAAATATTAAGAAAATGAAAAAAAAAAAAACAACACCATAATAACTGCGAGTCAATTTGGACAGCCACAAAGACGGGCACGGGCGTAACATTTCTCAGCCAAACAAAGCACAAACGTCCGAAACACCCTCAAAGGACAAACATTCGAAACTGCAAACGACAAAAGCTTCGCAAAGCTTTACACAGTATTTTAAATACGCTGATGCTGAGGCTAAACCAACGCAATCCAAAGGATGTCGTATCAAAACGCAAAACACGAAATACCAAAGGACGCCATATCAGAGAGCGCACAAATTGACTGAAAGCAAAAAAAAAAAACACACAGCCCAATTTTGAAAAACACGCAACACCAACAAACACAATAACAAAAATATTTGTAGTATATTTTATGTTTTGATTTTGCAATATTTATTACACTTTATTAGCTAGATTTAAAAATTCAGCTATTGCAAAAAATCTGATATTTTATTTTTGATATGTTTTATTTCGAAAATAACTTTTGTTTGTTATTATTTTTTTTTTTTTGACACTTTTCACTTCAAAAACAATCAATCTCTAGAATTCCAATACGACTCAGCTTCACCACCGACTCACGTCCGTTACTTGTTAAAGTTCGCAGATAACTAAATCTTGCATTGAGCAGCAACAAAAGCATCAACTCGCACTGCGCGCTGCTACAACGCAAAACACAGCATCCGTGCAGACGGGAGCATCGCAGTTACTCGCAATTACAGGCAGCAGCGCAGCGCGTGCAGCATCCAAAAGCTCAGAGCGGCGCGCAAGGCGCAAGAAAATGCTGAGAGTAAGAACGGCTACTCAGTGAAGGCTCTTGAATCAAAAGTCAAATTTCTACTATTTGCCAAGTGATGGGTTATAATTCGTAGATATTATTTTATGAAAACATAACAAAAAAAAATAACAAATAATTTAAAAATTTGAATTTTGTGTAGATTTTTATATCAAATGAAAATAAAAACTAACGAATAAATTACACAGTGCGACACTAAATTTAGTGACGGAGATTTGACAATTTTTTTAGAATCCTTAAGTAATCTGACGAAATTTCACCAAACAAACTTAAGTCCTATCACGTCAGGTTTCCGATATATGTGACCATAAAGGTCCTATAGTGACCACAATATTACTGATGGTTTATTGAGAAAACTGTAGTAGTTATGGATTTGTTGTCTGAGAACCAAATGTAGACACTATCCAAGGCTTTATGTCTGTAGTACATATTAAGTTTCTATCTCCCCATTTTAATACCAAGATTAATGATTTTCAAAGGATCAATCTACATATTCGACTAATTTCATATTAAGGAGTTGCAAATGTATCATATTGTCCATGGATAAAATATTCAGCATAAAAAACATAAAAAGTCGCTCAAAATGTCAAAGCCGTACGAGCTATAGTTTCTCTAATACTAAGCACTGCAACGTATTCTTTTATTTTATATGAAACTGAAAAATACTAAAGTTTTTCGTAGCTTAAAATCGAATGATCCTTTATCGGTGCCAAGGATTTGGCTTTATTTTTAATATCCTGTATGTTTGAAAAAATGTATCATACTATAAAATTATGTTCTATCACATAAGGATTTCGAGGTATTGACCCCCAAATATCTGGTAAATCCTTAATTTTCATAGTAACATTTCTGGAAAACGGTATGAGATATGGATTTCTTGACTGAAAACTAAATGTAGGCATTCACCTAAGGATCTTTTCTATAGTACATTTTAATTTTCTATCTCGTCCTTAAACCAGCAATATTAAGGATTTTCAGAAAATCTCTGCAGTTAATTGGTCAAATTTATATGAAGAATTAATAAATGTATCATTATGTCTTTGGGAATAATATTAGGCATATCAAAACAGTAAAAATTGTCATAGAAGTCATGCGAGTTATGGTTTCTATTATATTAAGCATTGAATGTTTATTTTTCAAATTTTCATAAGTACAAAAAATAAAACGATTCGTTGTCATTCCAAAAATATGACATTTATCTGTGTGTTTGCAAATATATACCCGAAATATACCTTAAAATTATCAGAAATTTTGTCACGGGTATTATTTAAATTTTTATTTATTTTACATAGAATACGTTTTTTTTTATTTGAATACAAAATTTACTTGGAATTTCAAATAATTGAAAAACATTGGCGCATTTTTATCGACAATTTAAAGTCGACTTTAAAAATAATATTAGCTTTTTGACATGTTTGTACGTGCAAATTGTAAAAAAAGCTGACTTTATATTTAAAGTAGACTTTAAATTGTCTATGAATATGCGCCATTTTTTAAAATTTTAATTGAAAACTAATCAATTACTTTTATTTTATATTGAACTAGGTGGGGTCCAGCACGGGTCGTGCACGACTCGTGCCCGTAAAATTCTTCCCGGTAGAATTCATCCCCGTACAATTCTTCCCGTAGCGTTTTTCCAGTAGAAGTTTTAATGTGGTGAGTTTTAATGTGGTGAGTTTTAGTGTGATGAATTTAGTGTGGTGAGTTTTAGAGTGGTGAGTTTTAGTGTGGTGAGTTTTAGTGTGGTGAGTTTTAGTGTGGTGAGTTTAGATGTGGTGAGTTTTAATGTGGTGAGTTTTAGTGTGATGAATTTAGTGTGGTGAGTTTTAGAGTGGTGAGTTTTAGTGTGGTGAGTTTTAGTGTGGTGAGTTTTAGTGTGGTGAGTTTAGGTGTGGTGAGTTAAGGTGTGGTGAGTTTTAGTGTGGTGAGATTAAGTAAGATGAGTAACAAGCAATTTTAAAGTTTAGTTGAAATCGATATTATTAGGGCTAAGATATAGCGAACTGAATTTTTGGGTTCTATGGGTGCCACTCCACTTTGCCCAATCTAGTCGATATATGGTTTAGGATACTCCATGGTCATTTGCATAGTAATGCAAATTGTCAGAAAAATACATTCAGTGGTTTTGCTATGAATCTGAATTATACACCAAAAATAAAAATGGGTGTAAAATTGGGCGTGGTCAACGAAAACTATGTAGTGACCTTCTCCTGGGTCGTTAGGATATATATTCGAAATTTTAAGAACATCCGTGCACAGGTGTACGTTTTGCATAGCGCACAAACAAACAAAATAACGGAAAATGAGTTTTATATATATAGATACAAATTTTAAAGAAAAACTATCAAAAATTAGTCTAAAAACATCAAGTATTTCAATTAAATTT
The DNA here is from genome assembly GCA_951804985.1 of Dryomyza anilis. NCBI lineage: Eukaryota > Metazoa > Arthropoda > Insecta > Diptera > Dryomyzidae > Dryomyza > Dryomyza anilis. Next base: position 18,830,646 of record OX638132.1, read on the forward strand.
TTTTATTAAAAATTTAAGGGAATTCTTATTGTTACCAATTATTTTGAACACTTAGACTGACAATACTGTATCAGCGAAAAGCTCTGCATGCCATGCAGCTTTCAAAGAGAAAACGTCGCGCATATGCAAAGCAGATGCCCGCTCTCTCTTTTTCTATAATATCTGATTATTTCTATAGATGCTCCATCGTCCTTTTATTGACATTCTCTTCATTGCCTCTCAATGTGTTATGGTTGTTTGCTCTTTTATTTATCTTTTTTCTCTCTATTACTTAACTAATCGCTATACTTAGCTCTCTGGAGCCTCTCTTTTTCCGAAATAATATCTCTCTATTGCCCCCGTATTAGCACTTTAAACACAGCCTGTCGCCTCTTACTCTTTCAGTTGTAACTACATTGAAAGCTCCAGTCTACACGAGCTTTCCAATAACATTTGTTTATCGTGTAGAGTTTATCGCAGACGTACTGTGTGTGTGTTTGTCTTTAAAGCGCCTCATTGTCAAAAAGGATAATCAGGCTGTGTTGCCAATGCAAAGCCCTCAAACACTCACACATGCGATATACGCCATTGAACTTGGCCGAGGGAGGTTTGAGTGCGTTTTGTTACGCGCCTAAGTGTAGGCAACGGGTTTTTGATTGCTATCCCTCACTTCAAACATGTTTGCTGGTCGTGTTTTTGGTTTGTTTTCTATGGCTACCTTTTTCTATGTGACTCATACTCGAAGTTTTAAAACTTTATTTTTACTTTTGTAATTTAAATTTTTGGTTTTTTTTATTCTTTCATGAAAATAATGACGCCATGGAGCAGTTTTTTTTTAAGATATGTTATTTTTACTCTTAAGGGTATAGGGTATGTTTGTGGTATAACAAAAAGTTCAAGTGTGTTTTGCAGAAAAAAAATATTTTGTGAACAACCAAGTGGTTAATATGTATTTTGAAAAAAAATTAGTTTTACTTTTAAAGTACATTTGTAATTATTTGATTTTACTACACTTTGCATTAGATGTAACTTTACTACTTATTGCAGATACTGTAGCATGTATTTTTATGTTGTTTATGTTTTTCTGAATTTCCTGTACATACATGACGGACTTACTACGAAAGTTTACAGATCCAAACGAAATCCGAGCATCTGAACGTAAATTGAAAACAGAATATAAGACTATATTTTCTACGAATGCAATTGTTATTATTTGATTTTATTTGACTACACAATGTATTAGAGATAATTTTACTACATATTGCATAAAGTATTATTTGTTTTATGCTATTTTACTACACTTTGTATTAGAAATAACTTTACTACTTATTGCAGAAACTGTAGCATGTATTTTTTTAATGTGTAATTTTTTCTGAATTTCCTGTACATACATGGCGGACTATTACGAACTCCAGCATCAGAACGAAACGAATTGAAACCAGGACATATAGTAACATTTTCTGCGAATACGCATGTTATTTATATTTTCGTCTATTATTCATATTATGGACAAGTGCAATGCTGCACTGAAAAGCTTGTGTTTCCTTTGAGTGTTCAGAACTGATTATGTAAAAGGTTGATTTTATCTACACCATCAGCAAAATATTTTTATAGACTTTAAAAAGTATTTATAACAATATCTTTGAAAGAATAAATACATTTTCTTGATTTTTATACAAATACAAAATGCAGCAAAAATAAATTCAGATATCGTTTTTTTTTTTTTATTACTTTTTTATGAAGTTTAAAAATGTAGTAAAAAGAATGCACATCATTTAAAGATATTTACCCAATCAGGAAAGATAACCAGATCATATTGATCATGCAAAGGTTTGTGACATGGTAAATATACTATGATCCTTAACATAACCAATTCTCAAATTCTAATATTTTTTTCTAAAAATTAACAAAATACAGAATGTAGTAAAAATAAATGCATATGTAGTAATTTATCAACATACCCCTGACCGTTTAAATAAAATATGTAGTTATATTTGATACTAAATTTATGTAGTTATTTCATACACATAAATAAACATAATACATAATGTAGTAAAAATCAATTAAGGCGTAGTAATTTATCAACATACCACTGTACGTTTAAATACAATATATAGTAATTTTTGATACTCAATTTATTTATGTAGTAAAAACAAAAACATTTATTTAAAGTTTTCAATATTTGTAACACGGTATTTACGGTGTATACAAAATTGTTCAAAAACTGTCTTAAATTAATTGAAAAAACAATGCTGTTGACCTATTTTTTAAACTAATAGGTAATTTATCTGCTGTATCTATAAATGTAGCGGTTAGCTAAAATACAAAAATTTACACAACAAAAAAACTGATTTTCTAATTTGAAACTTTAAACAACAACAACAAAAAAACTTTATAAAAACAAAACTACTTTTGCAAATCTATAAAATTTCATGCCAATATTTCAAAGTCAACAAATTAATCTTTCTTAGAACGGAATCCCAAATAGATCAAAGTCAATTCTTATCTTTTTGAAAATGTTTTAATATATGCACATCTGACATGTTGTTCTAATGGTACAACACATTTTAAATTGTTTCCAATTAATTTAATAGTTTGCATATAATTATTATTAGGTACTATTCTCTAACGACTAAAAACTTATTTTGTATTTGACAAAAGATGTGCCGCGCACAAGTGAGCAAATTATAAATATTATCAGTTGCAATTTATTAATAAAATGCTGATTATGTTCGGTAGACAGAGTCATTAGTTTAGAGACAAAATAATAATAATAATATGTTTTTGTTTTTATTTTCAATTAAATAATAATAATAAAATGTACCAATATAAAAAAGCCATGTCTGGAAATTTAACGGCGGCAATTTTTACTTTGATCCCAACTATTTAATGTGATTTGTTTTAAATTACGCATTTCATATAAAGAAAATGTAACTACGTGTTAAACAATTAACTATTTAATCGTAAAATGATTTGTTATTTTTCAAGAATTTATTTTTCAATTATTTTGTAATATTTTGAAATAATTTTTATAATATTAAATTTGTATAATTTGTTGTTGAATTTGTGCTTGCATTGATTTCCAAATCGATTTGATTTAATCACGCTTTTGTTCTAGTTTCCAATTAAAATGCGTAAATATTCAATGTTATAATTACGCACCATAGCAGAAAACATATAAATAATTACTATAATTTATTATGAACCACAACAATAACAACATATATCAGCTGATTAGCACTGATTAGGGCAGGCGTCTGTGACGTCGCATTTAATTCATTAGAAACGACAGACAAAACAAAGCGCAATCTGACAGACACAGTGCAACAAAAATTGATACTATTAAAATATTTTAAAATTTAATATTTTTATAATAATATAAAAGATTTCTATTTTATATAAAATAGATTAGACATTTTTATAGAAGTCATAACATGTGGGCCAATAAGTTTATCTAATTAGTGTTTTTTAACTGACTGATTAACGGACTGATTAACTGACCCATTGCCTGACAACTTGTTCATCTAAATTTAACTTTTATTTCTAAATATGAAATACTAATATAGTTTGACACAAAATATAATCTACATAGTTTTTGTTGACCACGCCCACTTTTACGTACATTTTTATTTTTAGTATATAATTCAGATTCATAGCAAATTTGCATTACTATGCTATGTGAGCCGCGGTAGCTCAGTGGTTAGTGGTTTGGACTGCGAGCCGAAAGGTCCCCGGTTCAAACCTGGACTGGGGCTAACAACATCTTTTCATAGAAACGTTTTTCTATACCGCGCTACCTCTCGTCAATAAATGGCAAACCTACGAGAGTAAAACCATTGCCTATGAAAAGCTCTCACCCGCCGTTCGGATTCGGCAATGAACTGTAGGTCCCACCACTTTGAGTACAAATATAACACGCACAGCTCAAAATGGTGAGAGAGCTCGGCCGAAATTCTATACAGGACTGTAGCGCCAAACTATTATATTATTATGCTATAAAGTCCATGGAGTATTCTAAACCATATATAAACTAGATTGGGCAAAGTCGAGTGGCACCTCCCATAGAATCCAAAATTTCAGTACGCTATATGTCAGCCCTAATGATATCGATTTCAACTAAATTTTAAAATTGGATGTTACTCATCTTATTTAATCTCACCACACCAAAACTCACCAGACCTAAACTGACCACACCGAAACTCACCACACCGAAACTCACCACACTAAAACTTACCACACTATATTCATCACACTAAAACTCACCACACTAAAACTTACCTCACTACAACTCACCACACTAAAACTTCTACTGAAAAAACACTATGGGGAAGAATTGTACGGGGAAGAGTTCTACGGGAAAGCGTTCTACGGAGAAGAATTCTACCGTGAGGAATTACACGGGCACGAGTCGTGTACGGGTCCAGCTAGTATAATATAAACACAAACATAATTTAATAGAATTTTGTAGTTTTAATAGTATGTACCTATTAAAATAATAATTTATCCTATTGACAAATCTTAATAGCTAAATAAACTATTAATTTTATAGTAGTTCATAACTTTTTTTTTCTTTGTATTTAAATTTTATTAAAGCAGTTGCTATATACAAAATTTTATATTTTCATATTTTTGTATAGTGCACCCAGAAAAAAATCCCCTCAAATCCCATTAAAATTGGTCAATAGGACAATTATTGATTTAATAGTATACAAAAAATAAAAATTTTCATATAAACTGAATGGCAATGTCATGGTATTTTCTAGTATTTAATGGTATTTTCCGATTAAAATAATAATTTATCCTATTGAATATTTTTAATTGTAAAAAACTATTATTTATGTAGTATTTTTTCTGGGTGTGTAAATGACAATGAAAAGAACATTACAAATTAAAATATTAAATTTTACAATATTTAAAGTTTATTTTTTTTTTTGTTGCACTGTGTAACGAACAGCACTCAACTACTTCCCCATTGACCTGATTTCTGTATTGCATTCAACTGATGCCTACATACCTCACCCCTCCTCCCGTTTTAGCAGTCATTAACGACGCCATAACTTCACCCTTAAACTACAAACGTTATCAGTGCCCAAGCGAGTCCAGCCGATAAGACGGCTTCCTTCACAGAGTCTGCGACGCAAAAGTCATAAGTGCGACGCCGACGACGACATCTCGAATGTCATAAAATTGAGCGCAAAGCAGCGGCAGCCACAACAGCAGTTGCAAGTATGAATGATGCAAGTGCGTCGCACACTTACAACATGTCTTAAGCGTCAGCAGCGAAGTTTTTATCGGGCAGCAGCCTTGTTTCCCAGCAACGGCGCGACATTGCCAAAAAATGAAAAGGCTGATGCAAAAGCAGCCGAAAGCAGAAAAGAAACCAGTTTTACTTTTGCCTGATGCAACGCGCTGCACAAATTGCAGTTGATTGAATCACGTTCAGTGTCTTTTCTCGGTGATCAACTGGTTTTTTATTTATGCTACAATTATTGCATTTTTATTATTGTTAGTAGTGCAGTTTTTCATTTGGCAGTTAATTTGTTCATGTTAAGAGTAAATTTTTAATTTAAGAAAATCAATATTTGATCGCTTCTCAGAGCTATACTTAGACTTACCATTTATTTAAAATATTAAAGGCATATTTAGTGCAAATTTAAAAGTAAATTTTAAATAAAAATTCAATTTACAGCGTGCTTACCTGAAATGAGAAAAAATTTGGAGAATTAGAAAAAATAAAATTAAAATTGTTAAAAGTGAATTTTAGGAAAAAGTATGCAAAATCGTCCATAAATTATTTTATGTCAAATAAAAACACTTTATTTAAGATCCATATGAAATATGTAAATTTATGAAAAACGAGTTGGGAAAGTTAGGTCACATGGGACGGATTTTTATAGTCGGTCGGGCCCGACTATGGAATACCCTACACCTTTGGTGGGGATATTAACCCTCAGAATATTATTCATATATCAGAAATTTACGTCTTATATCCCCATAAATTAAAAAAATTATATAAAGTATAAAAAACTAAAAAAAATAAATTTGAAAAATGTAATTGTAAAAATGTAACACGCTATATTTAAAATTTTGAAAGGCTAATATTTCATAGATTTGATTTTAATAATTTACGGATCAAATTTCCACTATGAAAACCCGGGAAATAATGAAAAAAATAAGTAGGCGGATCACGCCCATTTTTGGAGCACATATTTTTAGGTGAATTCTAACAAAAAATTTGAAATTTTATAACTATACCTTGAATACTTTTCGAGTTATTAGTTCCGAAAGAGTTATATAAAAGTGACTTGTATGGGAGGTGGGCGTGTCCGTTGACCGATATGGCTCATTTTCAAACTCAGTTCCTATTTTTGGCAAAAATATATTGAGACGAAATTTCATCGCATTCTGATCAGTATTTCTCAAGTTATTCTGTATTCGGACAGCAAGACAGCAAGACGGACAGACAGACAGACGGACATGGCTAAACGGACTCGGGTAGTGATGCTGATCAAGAATATATATACTTTTCCATACCGGACACGCCTCCTAAGGCGCGTTACAATATATGCACAAAGTTAATATACCCTGTACCTCATAGGTGTAGGGTATAAAAACTAATAAAATAACGTAAATTGGTAAATTTATGCTTTAAAAAATAACTTAATATTTCATATGCTCAATGCATAGTACAAATACTTGTACAAAAAAAAATCGAGTTTATCTGCTATTAATAGCAAACTTTAAATTGCATTTACAGCATACTTTTATCTGCAATAGCGAACTGTTTGCTGGGAATCTTAGTTCTGCTAGTGATCAAGATCGTGCTAGTGTCACTGGTGTTCATATCGCTAGTGTAGCGAACCTGCACTAGATGGCGCCATAGTCACGAGATGCTGTTGCTAAATGTGTCTATAATTCGTAGACTCTTATTCGACAACATGTATATTTAAAAGAGATATTTCTTCAACGTAATAACAATGTACGCATGCAAGAGTGAAAATATGAAATAAATGTAAAGAAAAATAAGATAAATAAAATATATAAAATATATAAAATAAATATAATCAAAAAATAATAATATAAAAATAAAAAATAGTAAAACGTAAAAAGTATATCAAAAATAAAAAAAAAATTAAAATACAAAAACTATTTTTTTATTTTCTTTTTTATGAATTGGAATGAACAGTAAAAAAAAGAGTTAAAAGAGCAAAAATTGTCTGTTTACTGAAACAGCAAACTTTCATTTGCTGTTTCAGCAGAATCCGGCGCTTTCCTCTTTTCAGCAAACATTTTTGCTATATTGGCAACCTTTTTTGCTGCTGTTACAGACTTTTTATTTTGAGTGTAGAATACAGTTTATTGGGGCGCGTTTTTTTATTTTGTATATAATCTGTAGCCGCGGTAGTTCAGTGGTTAGTGCGTTGGACTGCGAGTCGAAAGGTCCCCGGTTCAAGCCTGGACTGGGGCTAACAACATCTTTTCATAGAACCATTTTTCTATACCGCGCTACCTCTCGGCAGACAATGGCAAACCTCCGAGAGTAAACACCGCCCATGAAAAAGCTCTCACCCCGCTGTTCGGATTCGGTAATAAACTGTAGGTCCCACTACTTTGAGTACAAATATAACACGCACAGCTCAAAATGGTGAGAGAGCTCGGCCTAAGTTATAATCTCAATTATATAATCTGAAAAAATATACAATTAATAACTTTTTGTTATTTTTCCTTAGATTTTTCATTTAAAATAAGTTTAAAATCAATTATTCCTTTAATTTTATTTGACCAAAAAATTCACTAATTTAATATTATTTAAAAAAAAAAATATTTTTTCTGACGTTTGAACGGCGTCAATATGTTAAAATTGTGTATAATAAGCTTTTTTACTGAAAATACCATGAAAACAATACCATTCTACATTATTTTAACTAAATGCAAAATATAAAATATCGACAAAAATTTTCAATTTATTAAGGGCCAGTTTGTCAGTGCTATTTGAACTTTCTTTGTGGTTTAAACATCGTTTAAAATCAAAATTGGATTTTTCAGTGAACCTCAACTGTCGTTTAAACTTAGTTTAAACGACCGATGCTGATGGTTTAAACTACGTTTAAACTTTCAAAGTTTTTGTCATGCATTTTTTTCACAACACTTTTCACTATTTTCTGTCGCTGCGCTTTTTCACAAATTTTTATTAATTTTTGTATTTTTGTACACTATTCATTAAAAAAAAATCTCACGTGCACTTTTGTTGCTCGATCTCTTGTTTAAATTTAAAAATATATTAATTTTATTTTTCTGAAACAATTTTTTTATTTATTTAATTTTGAACGACATTTATCAGAAGTCTATCTATCACTGAAAAACTGCTAACAAAATTAAACAACGTTTAATTTAAAGAGAAGATTAATTAAACAGAGTTTAAACTACGTTTAAACGAGCACTGAAAAACTGGCCCTAAGAAATAGAACTGCTAGAAAAAAACATTTTTTTTAATAAAAAAAAATACCAAATATTTTCTGGCACAAAACATTTCTGTAAAATTTCAAAACAATCGGAACTCATAAAGTCATTTTTGTAGAAAAGCGCCGGATTTGACGTGTAATGGCCGATATATGAGTAGGTAACTTACAAAGTACAAAACTAAATTAATTAAATTTCTTTCAAAAAAAATATTGCTTAATTTTAAATTATTATTTAGCTATTATACGTCGGTGTTTTAAAATTTGTATGTATTTCCGTGTACTAATAAAAATAGATACAAGGTTTCAAAAGACTTTTGCAGTTACAATAAATGACATTGAAATGACGAAGATGGATGAGTCGCTTGGCAGGGCTGCAACTGGAAACCACGACAAGCCAAGTACAAAGTACGAAGGAAATGCAACAGTATAAGCAAGTAGAAGAAGTATAAGGACTATGTGCAGCTGAGTTTGTTCTGGATGTTTCAATGGATGGATGGATGAATGAATGGCTGGTCGAATGAATGCAACGCTTTGTTGATGTGATGCTTCTAATGATGATGATAAAATGTAACCAAATTTAAAGCAGCTTTTGTTAAGTAGGATATTCTAACTCGAAGGATTGGGTGCGGTAGATATCGCACGATCCAGCTATCTATGAACTATCATTTGTTGCATGACATTGAAGTTAGCAGCGCTGGTGTGACGATGATGCGATTATGCGGCTGATGCTGATGAAGATAAATTGTAGCATATTTTTTTGTAAAAAATAGACAGAAGAAGACATAGCAGGTGCAGTAATACAGCTTATAATGCAGTAATATAAAAAAATAAATATTTTAAATTAATTAATCAAGAAAATTTATAAAAAAGCTTTAGCCTAAACTTTAAAACTGTTTGAGCTTTTTTAAAGTAATTTATAATACAAAAAAAAAAGCATTTATTTAAATACTAAATTTTAATCAAAAGCTTAAGCTTTATTCAAAGCTTCTACATTTAAGCTTTTTACAAAACTTGAAACAGTAACATTTTAAGTGTGAATTTTAATTTTTAGTGAAAATGGAGTTTTTGCGAAAATGTTGTTATATAAGAGTAGTCTGCAACTTTAAGCTTTAGTTATGCACAAGGACTATATTAAAAGCATTCTTTTAAAAGCTTTATCATTACGGAACTTGAAAGCTTTCTTTTAAAAGCTGCTATGTATGTGAAACTGTGAAAAGCTTTGAAATTAATTAAAAGTTTACAAAAAAAAATAATTGGGTCATTCATAATAGAAAACATTAAAAAATATACCGCATGTGAAAGCATTAAAAGCTTTCTTAAAAAAACTTTAAGCCATGAAATATAGTAAACATAAAATGTCCAAAATGACAATTGTTAAATTATGGAGCAAACAAGCGACACAACAAATTCTTTGACAAATGAATATAATTTTTTTAATATTTTTTTTTTTTTGTTTTTCATGTTTCTTTTTTTGCAATTTTGTCGACTGATGTGCATGGCGGAAGCAGCATCAGGATAACGAGTCAGGCAACAACATCCGCTGCACTTTTGTCACAATTGCAAAGTTTGCGTTCATTGTGCATTTCATTTTATGTCAGTCTGATGGGTGGTGTGAGACGACGTGGTTACGCAGGAGACAGGCGGACAGACAGGCAGACAAAGTGACACCCGCACGAACGAACAGTTTTTAAAACAAACAACAATGTTTTCACACAAAGGCAGAAGCAGAGACAGAGGCAGAGACTGAGAGAAAGAAAGACATAGTAAAACTAAAAGCGTTGCACAGCAAACAAATTACTCGTTGTTAAACCAACGAACAGCAGCGAATGCCCCGTGTGGCCCCGAATGTATGCACGAAGTCTATGCGAAGCAACTCGCAGCACTGCCACCGGATGTGCAGTTGGCGAAAATTATTTTTCGACAGTTTTTGTGCTTTTGTCTTTATTTGGAAGTGAGCGAATGAGTACATGTTGTGTGTGAGTATATTTTGTGCGTGTGTGTGAAGCATGAAAAAATGTTTGTTTTTGCAACAAATTTAAATGAGAATCACATGCGACACGAACGGAACGAAGCTGCATGCACGGTTTAGATAATAGATGTGGTTGTAGCAAACGTAGGGATTCAAACCGCTCCGAAAGACAAATACGGTTTGAAATTTGTATTTTTACATATATTAATGTATTTTTATGGAAATTTCAATTTGTAGTAAAATTTCAATTTTTATTGAATATTTGAATTTTTGGTGAAAAATTTGAATTTATGGTTTTTTGCGAAAATTTAAATTTTTTGTAAAATTTTTAAATATTAAATTTGAGTGAATATTTGAATTTAGGAGTGAACATTTTGAATTTTAAGTAATAATTGGAAATTTGAGTAATTATTGAAATTTTGAGTGAAAATTGGAATTTTGAGTAAAATATGAATTTTGAGTAAAATTGGAATTTTTAGTGAAAATTGGAATTTTGAGCAAAAATTGGAATTTCGGGTGAAAATTGGAATTTTTAGTGAAAATTGGGATTTTTTTTTAGTGAAAATTGGGATTTTTTTTAGTAAAAATTAGGATTTTTTAGTGATTTTTGAGTGAAAATTGAAAGTATGCGTGAAAATTGGGATCTTGAGTGAAAATTTGAATAATGAGTGAAAATTGGAATTTTGAGTGAAAATTGCGATTTTGAGTGAAAATTGGAATTTTGAGTGAAAATCGAAATTTTGAGTAAAAATTTGAATTTTGAGTGAAAATCGAAATTTTGAGTAAAAATTTGAATTTTGAGTGAAAATTGGAATTTTGAGTGAAAATATGAATTTTGAGTGAAAATTGGAATTTTGAGTAAAAATTTGAATTTTGAGTGAAAATTGGAATTTTGAGTGAAAATAGGAATTTTGAGTGAAATTTTGAATTTTGAGTGAAAATTGGAATTTTTAGTGAAAATCGAAATTTTGAGTAAATGTTGGAATTTTCAGTAAAAATTTGAATTCTTAGTGAAAATTGGAATTTTGAGTGAAAATTGTAATTTTGAGTGAAAATCGAAATTTTGAGTAAAAATTGGAATTTTGAGTGAAAATTGGAATTTTGAGTGAAAATCGAAATTTTGAGTGAAAATTGGATTTTTGAGTTAAAATTTGAATTTTGAGTAAAAGTTGGATTTTTGAGTAAAATTTGAATTTTAAGTGAACATTGAACATCTAATTTTTTGGTTTTATAAGGACCTTTAATGTATACACGACTTAGTATACGGAAACGGTACACGCTGCAAACATAATTTTTTGCTCTCCCAAACATAATTTTGCAGCCATTAACATACGTGTATGTTTGGAATTTTATGTAAACATAATATATAATTGAATGATAAATCATTTGTAAACAGGGTTGTATTGAGACTTGAACAGTGTTGTAATGAGCTCTGACCTTCATTATAATATCCCGGAAATATTTTAATGTTGCCCCTTAAAATGGAGTATGTTCTAATGGAAACATAATAATTACTACATCCAAATAAAATAAATATTTGAACCGAAACATAAATATGTTCAAAATAAAACATGATTTTGAACGACCTGAATATAAATATGTTTCCAGTGAAACATATCGGTTGTTTCAGTTCAAAAAGTAGTATGTTTGCATAGAAACATATTTAAATAGTTTTGGAAAGAAATTCTGAAAATAAAATAAAAATAAAATGTTGTTTTTTTATTAATTTTTATTAAAAATCTTTAAACATGCACAGTGGGAATTTTATTATTAGCTTTTTCTGTGTTTCGAAACATAGTTTTAACCAAGTAAATTGCCAAGAAATAATTTATTCAAATGCAATTAAAATTTTATGTTGGTATTGTAACATATTTATGGTGAATTTGACAGATTCTACTGGACAATATAATAATGTTTACACGTGAACAAAAATAAATTAAATTTCAATTATATTTTAATTACACTTCATTTCTAATACATGTATGGTAATTTCGTATTACTTTTTAATTACATTCAAACATATTCAAACAAATCTTTTCTATCCGTATAACAATAGCGGTTACAATCCCTGAACAAAAACTGCATTTACGACGACAAAAGTTGCAACAAAGAAACATGACGAAGGACACTGTTTGTTGTACCACACAGCGCGTGAAAATAGGGTAAGTTCGGTTTATATGACAAAATGGTTGGTTTATGTATAAGACAAAATTATTTTTTTTTTATTGTTCGGTGTTTTCGGTGAGATTTTCATTTCATTCAAATTTTAAGGTCTCATTTAAATTTAAATAATTTCACCTATAAATTTGTGTTATCGTTATCACCTAGAGTTATTTTTGCAAGTATTTCAAGTATCGTATAAGAATTATTTTTGCCAATTACAAGGAACTTTACCCTATATTCATTCGTTTGTTCTGTTATTAATTCAACGAAAACTGGCTACAGTTGCAAATATTTTAGGCGAGTGACAAAAATTATTCATCGTGACAGTAAAATGAAAGCAGAAACAAAAAAAAAATAAAAAAATAAAATGGTGAAATTACAAATAAAACATGCACAGTAACAAATGACAAATGGCAGCAATTTGTACGCAACAAAAGAGTTGATCCTGCTGTAGTTGCTGTCACTACAAAGCTCTAGAAAAAATACTAAAAGTTGGACACTTAAAAAAAATCATATATAATTCAACAATTTATACAGTACTTTTTAGGAATAAAACCGACATTAATATAAATCTGGATTTCGATTTTAAAATTGATAACGTTTCGAAAGTTCGATTTTTATTTTTGTTTTAGATTAAATGTTTGTTTATTTCCAATTTTTTTTTTTATATTTTTGAAAAAATAAGAATTATTTTAAACTTAGTGATTAATTATTGTTTTTTCTTTTTGTAGCTTGAACATATTTTCTTGTTAAATACATATGTAATGGATTACTTCAGGCAGATACCATAAAATACGTCAATAGCGGCATAGGTGATGTACATATTTTTTAATACGGATTGAAGGAATGTTTTCTTCATAGGGTATGTTAATTTCGTATAATTTTTGGTCAATTAATTTGTTAATTAATATGATTAAATATTTAATAAATACAATTAAATTCATATCGGCTACAAGCGATAGGAACTATGTTCTATATAACGTTAAATCACATTCATATTTATTTTTATATATCAAATGTTAAAAAATCAACTAAAAACATTTAAAAAAAAAATCAAATTTGTCAAGTTAGATTAAAATATCTTAAACACATATACTGCACAATTTATTATATTTATCTCTGGCAACCTCGCACGACGCTGTCTGTCAGTTGTCGTTCAAACGAAACATTCAATTGATTGTTGCCAACAATGAACTGCATAAATCCACTCAATGTGCATTTGACGTTGAGTCACCTGCTTGATGTATGCAATGGCAGGACATAATTGCAGGACATTTTGGTCGGTAGCAGCGAGAACAAAGCAACTGCAGCTGTTGCTGTGGAAGTTGAAATTCTATTTTTGTTGTATTGATTTTGTTGTTGCTGTAGTCAACGTCGTCCTTATGACACAGTAACACATAGACACTTTCAGATAGAATTTCCCGCTTATCCTTTAACAAGTCGATTTCATTTACAATTGCTGCAGTTGCACCAGCTGCAACAAAACTTATCGAATGCATTCAACAACCACCTCCCACTCTGTCGCACGTTCGAGCGCCACTAAAGCTCTTCTTTAAGTGCTGCCAGACTTTTGCTATTGCGTTTTATTGTTGCGAATAAATTGCAGTTGGCAGTCAGCAACTCTGTTGCTGTTGCATGAATTGTTGTAAAAAAAACACACACACACAATACTCGGCTAGCAGTAGTCGGTAGATTGTATAAGTTTCGCTTATTTAACGATAACGGGCTGTTGCTACTGCTGCTTTCTATAGTCAGCAATGTTTTCTATAACCAGCTATACATTGCCAACATGCTCTAGTTGCCATTTGTCCTCCGTTTTCTTCTGGCACTAAATAAATTTCAAAAACTGTCAGTTAATCCGGTTGCAATGCTACATCCTTCTAGTACTTTGTCTCTTCCTATTTTTTTTCATACGCTGTCAAAGTACTTTGCAGGTGGTTCTTGTTTTCTGCGTTTTTTCTGCTTTCAGTCGATTTTTAATTTTTTCTACTGTTATTTTTATGTTTGCATTTTCAATTACATCATAATGCACATTTAAAATTATTATATTTCTTTAATTTAAACTTAATTGTTAGTTTTATTATTTTATTAAATAATTTTCAAAGTTTTATAAAATAAAAATTGCATAAAAAAAAATTGTGATTTGAAGATCATTTTACTTACTATATTACCTGAGAAATTACCAAATGCTGTCATGCTATAAAAACTTTTGCCTTGAGTATGACTTACTATTGAAATGCTCTCATTTGGTTGCTTTGACTCATTTTGCTTTAATTGCATTAAAAATTTCAGACGAGTTAATAACACAGCTCATTTCGAGACATTTTACGCGATGTAATACGAAAAGCAATAAAAGTTTCAGAAAAATGAAGAACATTTTGTCTTGGTCTACGCTGTTTTCATTACTCTGCAAGCAACTGAGCAAATGCTTCGTTGGAGTTACTTCTTATGCTTTTTTCGATAATTCTTTTATTCGAAAAATATAAAGTTATTTGATACAGAATTCTCGCAAGCATAAACAAAAAATTCCAAGTGAACAGAAACAACGATATTGGACTAATTTCAGTAATTATTCGCTTACAACTCGGTCACAGTAACTGAGTTGTAGCGGAAAAGCGCAAAAGGTAAAGCCTAATTGTAACCGTATAATCACTGAGATTTTTCATCTCGCTTTACCAATTTTATTTTCTTTATATTTCTTGATGTAATAATAATAATATTTTGGCGCTACAGTCCTGTATAGAACTTGGGCCGAGCTCTCTCACCATTTTGAGCTATGCGTGTTATATTTGTACTCAAAGTGGTGGGACCTACAGTTTATTGCCGAATCCGAACGGCGGGTGAGAGCTTTTCATAGGCAATGTTTTACTCTCGTAGGTTTGCCATTTACTGACGAGAGGTAGCGCGGTATAGAAAAATGTTTCTATGAAAAGATGTTGTTAGCCCCAGTCCAGACTTGAACCTTTCGACTCGCACTCCAACGCACTAACCACTGAGCTACCGCGGCTACTTCTTGATGTACGGCTATTTCTTGATGTACTTTTTTAAAATACTGACACTCCCGACTCAAAACATTTATTTTTGCAGCAAAAAAAAAAGAATTAAAATGAATTTTCGTCAACGATTTAGTTTCGACCATGATACAAATATATACAGGTACGATCACTCTCTCATTTTTTTCCAATGTTTACTTTATGTGACACTAGGCAAGTTTTTTGAAGTTTAGTTTTAAAATCAAAACAAAATCGACAATTAAAAAATCTCATATAAAATTCTATAGAAATGAAAAATAATTATCAAGGTATGCTTTGATATAACTTAAAAATGTTCACAAAAATTTGTATAATCAAAACAAAATCTGAAAAATATTTTTCATATTTTCTTTGAACATAAATTTCAATTTTGGAAAATTTGAATTTGAATCAAAACAAAATATTTCAAAATTTGTCAAAAAAACTTGCCTAATGTCAGAGTGATCGTACCTGTTTATATTTGTATCATGGTTTCGACATATTTTTGTTTTGAAATTTTGAATGAAGTTTTGGTATTGGCTTCACATTTCTCAATTTTTTGACTGAAAAGGTACCGAGTTGTGGCTAATTCAAAGTTGATTGCTTCCAATGAGTTTTAATATATTTATATGTGCTTTGATTTTTAATTTATTCGTATTTGCTTTCATTGTAACTTCTTATTGATATATTTGAAGCTAGAAGGTTATTCCGGCACCGAAATAAAGTTGACAAATTTTTTGCCAAAAGATAAGTTTTTTTCAAATACAGCATTTTTTATGTCCATTCCTAAAATATGCCGGATATTTGTTATTTTCTTGACCTGCTGATTCCCACAAATTGTAATTTCAGTTTAATGAATTTGAAATTTAAAGCATTGCTTCCTTTCAAAGTGTTTTATCCGAAATAAATACAAACGTTGCTTCGCTTCAAAACATTGCTCTGTAAAGTAATACAACTCTTACTGTCTCTTGACATTGAAGCAATAAAGCGAGAGGGTTTTTACTTGCTTTCAGTCCCTGATTTAATTTTGTCTTCCTAATGAAAATATTTTGAATGATTTATCGCTAAATTTAAGAATTGCATAATATGTCTTTAAGAAAAGTAATTTCTCATTAATTCATTTCAATATTAATATCAGAGTTGCATACATTTTTTAACAACTAAATCAAAAAGTTTATTAATTAATATTTTAAAAAGCGGTTATTGTATTTCAAAATTTAAATAACAATCCATGTATATTTCCTCCTTACTCCACTAAAAATAAGAATTTTTGAAACTGTTTAATCACCAAATATGAAAATATATTTAAATGCTTTCTGCAGGTAAAGTGAATCGAATTTATTTGCAGTACCGGAATAATGATTATTGATGAAGGACAGAGGTAAAGAATAACTATTAACCTTTATTTCCATTTGTTTTTTCATTGAGAGATATTATTTTTTTAAACATATAAAGGTCTTTTCGTTGTAGCCGTGGTAGCTCAGTGGTTAGTGCGTTGAACTTCGAGCCGAAAGGTCCCCGGTTCAAGCCTGCACTGGGGCTAACAACATCTTTTCATAGAAACATTTTCCTATACCGCACAACCTCTCGGCAGTAAATGGCAAACCTCCGAGAGTAAAAACATTGCCTATGAAAAGCTCTCACCCGCCGTTCGGATTTCGGCAATAAACTGTAGGTCCCACCAATTTGAGTACAAATATGACACGCACAGTTCGAAATAGGTGAGAGAGCTCGGCCGAAGTTCTATACAGGACTGTAGCGCCAAACTATTATATTATTATTTTGGTTGAGAGATATTATTTTTTTCAACAAATAAAGGTCCTTGGTTGAGAGTTTTATGATAACCTTTCTTTTAAAGAAAATTTTAATTGCTCTCATTTATAGGTAATTTTTTGTTTTTAATTTACATAAAAAAAATGGTTGTGATGTCGACCATTACCTTGTTTTTGTCGTCTAACATTTTTTTTTAAGTAAATTATTTTTTTCGTAAATTTTCGAAAAAAATTTTTTTTTTTGAAATGATGATTTTGACCAATGCGTTGTTTTTGTCGTTCAAAAATTTTTTTTCGTACATTTTCGAACAGTTTTGTTTTTGTCGAATAATTTGTTTTTGAAAATTTTGATTTCGACCGTTTTTGTTTTTGTCCTCCAAAATTTATTTTTACAAATATTTTTTCTCGAACATTGTTGTTTTTGTCGTTTTTTTTTTTTGGAAAATTCTGATTTCAAACATTGCCTTGTTTTATCGCCCAAACATTTTTTTTTTCGAAAATTTTCGAACATTGTTGTTTTTTTCGAATACAATTTTTGGATTGAATATGTTGTTTTCGAACTTTTTAATTTGAAAAATAAAGGGTATAGTGAAGAGTTATATGATAACATTTATTTTATAGAAAAATTTAATTGCTCTCATTTATAGGACATTTTTTTTGTTTTTGCTTGGAGTAGCATTAAAAATTGTTGTTAGAAAATTGAGATTTCGACCATTACCTTGTTTTTGTCGTCCGAACTTTTTTTTTTTTTTGAAAATGGTGATTTTGACCAATGCTTTGTTCTATCGCCCAAACATTTTTTTTCGAAATTTTTCGAACATTGTTGTTTTTTTTCGAATACAATTTTTGGATTGAATATGTTGTTTTCGAACATTTCGTTGTTATTTTTTATGACCCAACAAAATTTTTAAACAATTTATTTTTCGAACATTATTGTTTTTGTCGACCAAAGCTTTTTTTCGATAAAAATTTCACGAACCTCAAAAAAGGTTAAACTTTATCATTGACCTCTGATGAATGATGATGATGATTGATCTTTAAAAAATTAACAGAATTCATTTATATAAAAGTTTTTTTTTGCCATTTATTAATAGCCGCATTGTCAAATGTGTCCCCTGGCAGTAACTGAAATGCCTTTAAATAGGTCATTTTTAACATTCATTTTGTGACACCCTGCAAATATGCATTAAATATCCCCACCTCCAACCCCTAACACACTTTAACATTTAAAGTGCAACAGCAATTATTACAAACAGGCAACAGCAGAATGTATAAAAAAGGAATTGGGTCAGCGACAGCCACAATTATGGCCATAATAATTTGTAATAATAACAATACCAACAAAAAACCAATGTAAAACAATAGTGCTTTGAGACAACAGCAGCAGCAACAACTACTACGGAACCAACGGCATTATTCAGCTATGTCTCTGGAAATTATACAAGTGTTTTTAGCTACTCATTGCCAATGTTCGCGCTGTTGTCGCTGCCCGCCCTGGTGCTTCCCACATGAAGACCATTATTCTCATGAGAGCCCTTCAAAGTTCCGTCCCATCCTCAAACCCCACCATCAAGCAGCAGTTGCAAAATACTTTATTTTGAGTTGCAAAGATCCACAACCATTTATTGTTTTGCGCAAAGATGCTGCAGATTTCTAAAAAGGCAGCTGTACCAAGGCACAGTTGGCTGACTATCTTTTGAATGGCATTAAGGTTGGTGCTGCTTAGATCGCTACGAAAGGCCTCAGGCAACAAAGCAACGCGAATCTTTACGGTATTATATGAATGAAAATAGAGAGAGAGATAGAGATGAGGATATTATATGAATAGAGCAAATTATTTTGTTCCCCAAACAATTATTTCCCGAGCAATGTTTCCCGAATATTCTTTTCCAAGACAATTCAACACTGAACAATTCTTTCACGGATAATTCTTCCACGAACAATACCGTGAAAATTCTTCCAGCTATCAAATCTTTTTTTCCAAAGACCATTTCTTCTGACAGAATTCTTCTCCGACCACATTTTCCTCGATACAATTATTCTTTGAAACAACTCAACCCCGACAATACATCCCGAGACAATTCACGCGGACATGTATTTATCAGTTAACTACCCTACGTGAAAAAGGTGTAAATTGCTCTAAAATCACGTAGCCGGTGCCATTGGTACCGACTAATGACAGGGGCCCGTAACTATAGTCAAAATTAACCTGAAGCATAAATTAAATTACTGCTTTTTTTGACGGTTTTCCTATGAAAATAAATGTCAAAAAGCTAGGTTAAAAATGACTATAGTTTCTCAGGCGCGAAACTGCAGTAATTTTTAACCTAGCTTTTTCTTGAAGATAAGTCTAAAGGTCTGCATGAGGAGATGGATCGTGTCCATGCTAAACATGGTGCTAGTGAAGAGAAAAGGCACTAGGTGGCGCCACGAGACTTATTTACACGCCGCAATTAATGCGTCTATAATTCGTAGACTGTTTTTCGATACTCCATTGATTTAAATACAGTATGTCTTCCAAAAAATTATAATATACACATGCAAGGTTGGAATCATTATTTAAATGGGAATGTATTAAGGAGTAGCCGCGGTAGCTCCGTGGTAAGTCCGTTGGACTGCGAGCCGAAAGGTTCCCGGTTCAAGCCTGGACTGGTGCTAACAACATCTTTTCATAGAAACATTTTTCTATACTGCGCTACCTCCCGTCAGTAAATGGCAAACCTACCTAAACTGTAGGTCCCACCACTTTGAGTACAAATATAACACGCACAGCTCAAAATGGTGAGAGAGCTCGGCCGAAGTTCTATACAGGACTGTAGCGCCAAACTATTATTATTATAATCTATTAAGGAGAAGTTAAAATAAATGTAAAGTAAAATATATAAAAAAAGTGAAAATAAAAAATAATAAAAAAAAAATCTTTAAATAAAAAAAAAAATATATTATTTCTTACTGAATACACCGTTCACAGAACAGGATTTTGAAGACTAGTTCTGTGATAGTTCTAAGGTACTAGTCACAGAACACGACTTTGAAGACCAGTTCTGTAAAAGGTCTAAATGTCTGCAGGAGGTGTTATTTGACCCCTTGAAATGTTAAAGTTTCCGGTTGGTTTCATATAAAAGAGCCAGAACTAGGACGGGTTAACTATCTCCAATGAATCAGCGCCGTGCCTAGTTTACGACCGGTTCGTTTCCCCGTAGGGTATTCCAACCAATTGGAGAAGCTCATTTCCAAAACGTGCTATATGAAACGAAGATAGGTTTAGTAAAATCTGAATTACTCTTACTCAATGGAAAAATCAAATAGACACAAAAGTGTTGTCCACTCCTAATATTTTTGTAATCTCCGAATTGGCTTACCCAGCCAATTCTTGGTCGAGACAAATCATCAATGGGCAATTCTCTTCGAGGTAAATCATTCGACATTTTTCATTTCAAACAAATAATCTCGAGACATTTTTTTCGATACAATCCATCCCACGAAATAATTTCTTTCCGGACAATACTTCCAGAGACAATTCACTTCCGAACAATTTTTCCAGAGGTAATTTCTTCCCGGATAACGGTTTTTCCGTACAATTCTTCCTATATTCAATTCAGCCCTGCACACAGAACACTGTTTTAGAACATTAAGAAATAGCATAAAATTGAATTTTATATATTTTTATTTCTTTATAACTTTTTCCTTTAAATAAAGTAATGCTATTTCTTAACGCCATTTCAAAATCAATTTTCATTATTTCTTCCCTAGATTACTTTTCTGGGAAAATTGCCACCTGACAATTATATTCTCGCACATATGGGCAGGGGCTTCAAAATCTTCTTTGGAGTTCCTGGATCGAATCCAACAGCGTGCAATATATTTAATAGGGGATGAAAATATTTCATCCTCTATTGGTTCTCTTGAGCACCGAAGGACCGTAGGGTGTGTAAGCCTGTTCTATAGGTATTACAATGGTAAGTGTTCGAGGGAAATACATGGCCTGATTCCACCAGGTCGTGTGTCCTCTCGTTCAACTCGGGCATCGAACCAAGCCCACCCCTTCGTAGTTCACTCGGCTCTCAATAGAACCACGCATTACCGAGAGAATTCGTTCTTCAGTCGCACGATACGTTTGTGGAACAATCTCCCTGCGTCTGTTTTTCCCGACATTTTTGATATTGGCAAGTTCAAAACAACCATTCACCGACACTACTCCATCTTTCCTCCCTCCATTTAACCTATCATCCCTTCTTACGATCAACACTGTGCATTGCATGAATAGGGGGCATCCCCTGAGCGTTGGTTAATTTGTAAAAAAAAAAAAAAAAATATATATTTTTATATGGGACCAAATTCTGTACCAGACAAAAGTTCCATCCATAGAAAAAAATTTCTCCGAGACAATTCATCTCGCAAACTTGCATTTCCGGACAATCTTCAACCACAATACTTCAATTCTTTTTTGAGAACATTTTTCACATAAAGAATTCTTTCCCAGATAATGCTTCCTCGGTGACCATCGATCCTTTCAATTTAAATACATACAAAGTTTAATAAAATTCTCAACAAATCGAATGTCAAATATCAAATAAATTAAATGAATGCTCTTACAAATCAAAAAATGAATGCTCATTTTTTTAAGCATTATTTGGAATGTATAATCTTTAGAAAGAATTGTCCGGGAATGAATTAAATCATGAAAAATGTAAGTTGAATTGTTCCGAAATGATTTATCTCGGGAAATAATTTGCTCGTGAGTAATTTTTTCGAGAAAGAACAGTAATCGACGCTGAATTATCTCCATAAAAAATTGGCTTGAGCAATGAACTTTTTGCTGATTCATTGTAGGGTAAAAATTATCGAGGAATTATTGCAGTCTTCTCACCTTGGCGCTAATGTTACTTAAATAAGTTGCAAATACTTTTGTGCAAATAATTAATTATTCAATCAGGCATCCTGAATAAACTAACAACTTTTCTGTGAAGTCTGGCAGCATCCTACCAAGTTAAAGCTCCTGTAAACTGCGAATTACTGTAGGTAATTTGAAAAAACTTTGCTTTATAAATTCTTTAACTGACAGCATTAAGGTCGGTTGAAACGAATACCAATACGAAAAAAAAGCAACAATCCGCAAATCAATTAGAGTAACAATTAACAAAGATTTGCTTAGTGCTGCAAGAAGATTTGTCCCCGCGCAGACTATGTCAAAGTGCAAAACTTTGTACAAAACTCTTCATCCGGTTTTTTGTTTTTCAAGCGACGACTAAGTAAGTGGCACTGTCCCTTAGTTAGAATCAAAGAAACGAGGTCAATGGATGAAAAGACGAAAACTCAAATTGGAACAACCAAAAGTATGCAAAGATTTTTTTATGTTCGACTAATATTAAATAATGTTTAGCCTAAGAGTATGCACCGCTTTTTTGAGATAAATATTTGTTGCCTATGCATAGAGGTCATATTCCTGAAAGCACATTTTAAATATTGAAAATTTAAGCGGTTATAAATAAATTTAAATATATAAATTATAGACTTGATAAACTATCAAAGGTTTAGTAAACATTAATAAAATATAAATGAGAAACCTAAATTAAAATTATACATATCAAAAAATATTTTTTTGAAAATAGAAATATTTTTTTCTTGAATTTAGAGCTAAAAATTCCACGTACATTCAAAACAACTGTATAATTTGAGTGTTAAATACTTTATAGTGAAATTTTAAATTTTTAGTTTTTTAACCAAATTTAAAATTTTGTATGAATAATTAATTATATTCTACTTTTAGCGATTTTTTCTTAATGAACAATGGAATTTATTGAGAAAGTATGTGATAATATTAATTTTGTAATATAAAAAAAGTGTTGTTTTGTGAAAATGTATCTGTCCTGTAACTAATTTACTAATTTAACAATACCACATTCAGGCTGAATACGGATGAATAATTAAATAGTCTCCATTCTTGTGGAATATGTGGCTGTCCACTTTCTTCAAACATTAAGTCAAAACCACTACAATAGCAGAATTGTATTTTGAAAGAATATTGCAATATAAGAATATTGTAATATTTGCCGCTCTGTGAGGTAAATCCCTGCCGTTCTGAGGAATACAAATAATTCAATTGTATTTTTTTAATTCCAGTTTATTTGTTATTTGTTTTCTTTTTATTATTTGAATTCTAGCTTATTTTATAAGTATTAAAAGCAGTATGTAGTATTTAACTGTATTACAAAATATAACATTTTAATTCCAACATTTTTAAATTGACAAATTAATAGACCAAACTTTTTCTCTTTATTTAATACCACAAGATGATTTTCATTTTCACACAATGACATTTTAATTCATGCAATCAGAATATAAATGAATTTTGTCACAGCTGATTTTAGATATACAATCATTTACGAGTTTTATAAAAGTGACAAGCCACAACGTAAAAATTTGCCAAATATTTTGAAGATTTTCATTTTCGACATATTAATTTGTACATAGAAGGAACAGCTGCTACTATCACTACTACTCTGTGCACATTTCAATGAACAAATGTGCAGGAAAATGAAAATCATGCTGACACATATACATTCTACACCATACATCACACGGAAAAAACACATACACTCTCATGTTAAAGAAGTCGACATGAAAAATGAAATCAAAACATCATTGATTCATTCCATCAATATTAATGTTTCAAATTCTCTTTCGTTCAGTCACAGCATATGCACACATTTCATCTCGCAGTGACTGCTGCATGTTTCAAGTTAATTTAGCTGCATGTGTCAAAATGAAATTTAAATGTGCTATATACGCTAAGCTTTGTGCATGTTGAGACCAATACAGCTGGCATTGGGACGACTAAAAACCAACGGAGTCGGTACGATATTTACTGGCGTTATTGCGAACTTTGTAAATGCGATTTCGCAATGAAAACTTCACTTGCAGCACTCTGAATTCAGACACTTGAAAATATGAGTGGGAATTTTGATGCTGCCACAGGTGCTGATAATGCGCTTGAAGGTATGTCGATGATGAGTATGATGGTAGGACGCTAAGTGCAGTTTTTTCATGCGTCATTGAGAGTGCTCAAGAAAACTGTGTGTATTGAGATAGGTGAAATTAACAAACACACTAATAAATTTATTTACAAAGAAAATTCTGTGAGACTAATATTTAACAGAAAATTTAATTTAATAAATTTATGATTAGGATTTTAACTATCATGCAGGGTAAGTCCTAAATGCCATGAACCGAGTTATTCCAATTTCATAACGCTCAAAGCATTATAACGAAACAGTGGGTTCCAAAATACGATAAAATTTTAAGTTATTCCTGTACATATTTATGTTTTTCAATGGCTATAAAATTTAAACCTAATTATTTGAATCGCACTTTCTAAATATTTGGATTATAATTTCGTATAATTTCGTTATTTAAAATATTATTAGTAAAATAAGAATAATTTCGTTCTTTTTTTGTAAAATATATAAGTATTTACCATTAACTTTAATACAAATTTTTTACATTAGAGAAAAAGTAAGATTTTTCTTTATTTATACCATATATCTCGTCTACAAAATATGTTTTATCAAATAAAAATACTTGCATATTGGAGACTTTATATATGACAACAAAAGTATTTTTAATATATCGAAGTGCCTGTTAATTGAAACTATTTAGAATCAGTTTACTTTGAATTAACTATAACCGAAAGCCTTATGACTCAATAAAATGGAAAATTAAACAATTTTTAAAATCGAAAAGGAACAAATTATACCATTCATTATGTATTTTCCAGAGACAATAATACGGTCTAAAATCGTTTCAATATCAAAATCATTGAATATAATGTACAATCCGTAAAATGTTGAGTACTTTGGTTGTGATAGATTTTAAAGGCAGTCACACTTTTTTATGTTCTGCTGGTCTGGATTTAAATTTTTAATTTTAAAAAAATTAAGTTATTTATTATTATCTAAGCTAATCCACATTTTTTTCGAAATGAAATATCATCGGTAATACGCATACCTCGCATAACTCTTACAAAATGAATTTTACAGAAGAAACAAAACTATTTTCAATCTTAATTCTGCACTTACTTCATACAAAATTAAATATGTCATAACTTATAATGACATTTATCTAATTTATTCGATCAACATATCATTAAAAACCCGATTATAATACAAAATTAGGCGTAATTTTCACATGCAGTTAGGCGGTTTTGCAGTGTCACCGACGATATGCATCTAGAAGATGACCTCCATCTACGTATCAATTGAAATGAAATGTAAATATTATTGTTAACCTAGAAATAAATACTAACTAACTTGCTTTGTACTGATTTCTGGAATGTTTTAAACTTTAAAATGTTTTTATGTCCGAATAAAATGGTTGTGAGATAGCGCTTTATTCTTCGAGACCTTCAAATATTTAATATCATTACATGCTAATGAAAAAAATCGCGTTAAAATTTCAATGTATCGAATTTTACTTTTATTAACCAAATAAAATATGTTAAATTTATTCGAAAGAACACAATATTCTACAAACACACAAAAACATACTGTTATTTAAAATTTAAACAAAGATCAAAATTCAAAAACTGCAACTGTCAGCAACTGCCAGATGTGAGACATGTGTTACAACGTGCTACAACCAAATATTTCTGAAATGTGCTGCAGTGTAGCACCTAAGCTCAGTGCTGCAGAAGACAGCTGACTACAGCACAGCATACGCAAAATGCATAGCCTACATTTAGGAGCAACTTTTATTATTTTGAAAACACTTTCAACAATTGTTTGTTATAAAACGTACAAAGTGTTAAAGTACAATTTATATTTTTTAATCAAATCTACTGCAATAAAAATTCAAAGCCGAAAACAACTTAAATGAAAATCTAAAAATTATTTTCGAATATAATTTTACAAGTAATGCATGGCACAAAATGAAAGTCAGATGAATAATGCATTCGCCGCAATTGCTCGTAGAGTAGAAGAACACAAAATCAATTTGCATGCCAAAAATTGCAAATTGAAGGCGCCTTTGCCGCAAAAAGGAACAACGAGTACAACAACAATTACAGCAACAACAACAACAGTAGCAACAGAGCTGCATGCTAAACATCAGGAAATGCAAACGGAAACGGAAATGAAATCAAGAGCATGCCGCATGGCATTCAAAAACATTCGAGCGGCACTCAAAATCAACATAAAAAAATTTTATAAAAAAAAAATCATAATCCACAATGTGTTGTGGGTGGTGCTTTTGAGAATACACAGAAAGAATTGTGAATAAATTAGACAAATCAGACAGACATTTCTGTCGCGTTCAAAATTTTAAAAATTACAAAAGGAACAAAAAAATATGTCTCACCATTTGCTAAAAATATCGGCAACAAGAAATTTAAAAAAATTTAAAATAACCAATTGGTCTAAGTTTTAGTGTGGTGAGTTATGGTGTGGTGAATTCAAGTGTGGTGAGTTCAGGTGTGTTGAGTTCAGGTGTGGTGAGTTTTTATATATTGAGGTCATTAAATACACTCTTGTGTGAAATATCATTGATCTCACTGTATTAACTGACGACATAAAGCATATTAAAAATGTATCTTCCATGGTGAATTCAGGTGTGGTGAGTTCATGTGTGGTGAGTTCAGGTGTGTTGAGTTCAGGTGTGGTGAGTTTTTATATATTGAGGTGATTAAATACACTCTTGTGTGAAATGTCATTGATATCACTGTATTAACTGACGACATAAATCATCTTAAAAATGTATCTTCCATGGAAGGTTACACGCCCAGTTACCCCATACCACCAACATTCGGAATCCATTTAAAATGGAGAAATATAGCGCCGATCACAATTTCATCAAATTCGCTATTCTAATTAAGAATAAAATATATTTTTAATATTTCGTTTGTTATGAGGGGTTCACGCCCTGTGAACCCAGTTGGACAATCCGACCAACATATACTCTGCCCAGGTACAATATATATATATATATATTGTTTTTTTTCCATTCCATACAAACATTCACTATATATATATTAGACAAGATATAAAATAAATAAAATCAATACTATAAAATTAATCGATACTAACAATATTAAAACTATTTGGAAGAATTGTCTTGGGAAGAATTGACTAGGGGTAAAAATGTCTCGAGAAGAATTGTGTTTTAGAAAAATTGTTCGGTAAGTGTTGTTCGGAGAAAAATAGAATGGGGAAAACATTGTCTCGAGAAACAATGGTTTCAAGAAAAAAATGTATCAGAGAAAAAGAAGCGACTGGAAAAAAATCGACCGGAAAAGAATCGACCGGAGAAGAATTGTCTCAGAAGAAGAATTGTTAGACTCGTTCGAGAAAGAAATGTCTTGAGAATAAATTGCATCGAGGATACATTGAACGTAGAAAAATGGATTTGGAAAGAACTTTCCGCGAGTTCTTCAGTTGTATTATTTGCAATGAATGAATTTAATTCAATTTTTAACAATTCAATTTTCTTTTATCATCTTAAAAAATTTAAAATATCACTCATTAATACAAATATAAATATTTTCGCTGAATAATGTAATCAAAAGTTTTCTTATTTAGGTTTATATTCAATTTTGAACTCATGCTGCCAAAATTGTTATAATTACGATATATTTAGCGCATTAATAAATTTCAAATTCCAAATAACCTACGTTATCCTTTTTACGTTTTATTTGTCAAACGTATTATAAAATATGCTAATTTCAGATAAACTTTTAAATGTCTGTATGTCCCGCAATTTATTTCAGTATATAAAATTTTTTTTTTCACCTAAATTTACGATGGCGCTGCTTATGAATTTTTCATTGTATTTATGAGCGATTTTTTCTGTGTAAACTGTAGGTAGAGAATAAAAAAATATAAAAGATTTCAGTTGCCAATAAAATAGAAACGGCAGGATGCTACAGGATGCAAACGGATGTGGGGTGCTTGTGCTGCTGACTGCGTGCAAATATTTCCACAAATTTAATTTTCATAAATGCTTCCAAGAAAATGCATTTAAGCTTTTAGCAATTCAATGTGAATAGCGGTGGAGTAAATCACCAAAATATATAATAATATTAAACGTTTTCGTAGGTAAATTTCTTCAATAGTTTCGAACATACATATTCTATTAATTAGTTTATAATTACATTTTATATTATACATTTGAAACGTAATATTGCGCACAAAAGGACATCACTCAAATTAAAATAAACTAAAAAAAGATGTTGTATGCCAAAAACATGCAAATGTAATTAAATATACAGTACTTGAAGACAGACTGACTGACAGAGATAAATGTACAAAAGAACGCGTTCTCAGTTGAGTGACGTCCATCAATGTTTGTGGCAAGCACTAAGCTGCTTATGACAGCCATATAACTATTCGCATTGAGTAGTTGTTGATTAACAGAAACGAATTACAAAATCGATTGTTAAATGCAGGCGGTAATTATTGATATCACGCACATATCAAATATGAAATGAAAGATATCAAAAATGAATTATAAACAAAATATTAATATAACATATTATAATTGCAAATATTTTGTAATGCATTATAAAACCAAAGAGAACAATATATCGTCACTATCATGCCAAAGGGGCGAATGTGCAATTTTTGACATTTGCGTTTTTTTTACATTTTTGAATGTAGTTTTTCCTCAAGTATACTGTGCTAAAATCGCGTGTCGTTTTGTTTGATATATCTAGCAACAAAAGTCAAAACCAAAAGGGCGAATTTGAAAAATTGAAAATCTTGTCATGCCAAAAGTGCGAATCTTTCCTTTTTCGCCATAACTATTTATTGGAATAAGATAAAATAGTAGTGTAAAGGCATTTATTGTTTGTTTTTAAAGCACCTATCGATCTGCATCATTAATTAAAAATATTTTGTCAAACATTAATTTGCCATTTGTTATTTGCATGAAAAAATGTTTGGCAAAATATTTCTAAATAATGATGCAGTTCGATAGGTGCTTTAAAAACAAACAATAAATGCATTCACACAACTATTTTATCTCGTACCAATAAATAGTTCTGGATAAAAGGAAAGATTCGCCCTTTTGGCATGACAAGATTTTCGATTTTTGCAAGAAAATATTTTTAATTAATGATGCAGATCGATAGGTGCTTTAAAAACATACAATAAATGCCTTTACACTACTATTTTATCTCGTACCAATAAATAGTTCTCTCGCGAAAAAGGAAAGATTCCCCCTTTTGGCATGACAAGATTTTCAAATTTTCCAATTTTCTTAGTTTTTTTGCTATAACTTTTTATTAGTGCAAGATAAAATAGTAGTTTAAAGGTATTAATTGTCTGTTTTTAAAGCACCTATCGATTGGCATCATTATTTAAATTTGCCAAAAAATGTTCCTTCAAATAATAAATGGCAAATTAATGTTTGGCAAAATATTTTTAAATAATGATGCCAATAGATAGGTCCTTTAAAAACAAATAATTAATTCTTTTACATCACTATTTTATTTTGAGCTAATAAAAAGTTATAGCATAAAAAACAAAAATATTTGCGTTTTGGTCAGGATATTGCCTCACAAAATTCGTATTTGTAATTCAGTAAATTGTTCAAATCCAAAGATATTTTATATACGTTATAATAATTCATGAATAAACCAAAATAATAGAAAAAATTTAAAAAAAAAAAAAAAATTCTAATTTTTAAAGCACTTCAAACTTAAAAATTTGATTTCCCAACATTTTTAAAAATGCACAGTCGCCCCTTTGGCATGACAGTGACGATATGTATTACTGAATTAGAGTAAAATAATTATTTCTGAAATCGAATTAATTTGATTTTTATTTCAAATTAATAAAAATTTTCAATGTATAATTTTTCAACTTTGTTATTCTATATCTCTTAAAAATTAAAACTCAAAGCTAAAACATTTTTTACATTTCTAGATTTTTTTATAATAACTTTATGTAAAAAATTTCAAAAAAAATGTTATATAAAAATAATAAATTTTAACACACCCAGAAAAAAAATCACTCAAATCCCATTAAAATTGGTCAATGGGACAATTATTGATTTAATAGTAAACAAAAAATAAAAATGTTCATATAAACTCAATGGCAATGTCATGGTATTTTCTAGTATTTAATGGTATTTTCCGATTAAAATACAAATTTATCCTATTGAATATTTTTAATAGTAAAAAACTATTATTTATATAGTATTTTTTTCTGGGTGCAGAATTAAATAAGTGAGCAGTTTATTATAAGGCTTATTTGTAAAATTTTTTGAATATATTTAGTTACAGGATTTACATGAAAACTCTATTATCAAATCTAATTATCGTATTTTGTACATCTTTAAAATTACAAACGGGTTTTGCAAATATTTGAACGTAGCTTAAATAATGCTGTGCCAAGTAGAAATTGCTATATTGGTTGGGGTAATGTCCTTTTTTTTGAGGAATATACGAAATAAATTTAAAACAAGGGAATGAGTAACTGCACAGTTTTTTAATTTTAATATATTGTTTCTGATAGATTTTTATAGATATTCACTAATTTTTTCCTCACATTAATTTTTTTGAAGGCAGATCAAAACGTTCTCACTTTACACAAGTCTACCCAATAAATAAACATGAAAAAAAATACAGAAATAACTAAGTATATGCCTGTTTGTAACATTTTTAACATTTCCCACTTTACCCCAGGATTTTTTCAAAAATGAGCTATTTTGAAAAATCTCCCAAACATTTATAAAAATACAAATAAGATGTCTTCTGTTAATGCAAAAAGTTAGGTAACGAACCACCCTCAATAATAGAGCCTACAAAAAAAATTAAAAAATATTCAAATGTATTTTTTTGAAGGCAGATCAAAACGTTTCCCACTTTACCCTAGACTAATCTATATAATTTATAATTTTGTTGAATTAAAAATAAAAAATGTCCTTTAATGTTTCTGACATTTGTAATTATTTCTTGTATAATAAACTGAAATTTTGAAAAATGATTTTAATTTTTTACACTATTTTTGTACAATGTTTTATGTATTTCAGATCTCATGATCAAATTCTATTCTAAATGGGTATTTGGAATATCGTCAAACTAATGAGTAAAATTACTAAATTTTTTCTAACTAATTTCTATATTTTTAAAATAGGGTCCTTTAAAGTAATTTGTGTTCTCTTTATCAAAATCATTATGCAACAAAATTATTATTATTACTTACACTACCCGACCTAATTCATATTTTTGACATGATGCTGTAAAAGTTTCACAAATCTTTGTTTCTACTGCCCCAGACAAAATTTTTGGCAGGGTCGAGGCAGTATTGAAACATATTTTCGACATATTTCAAACGGACAAAGGCAAAGTGTGTATCAACAGCTGTCTATTTTCTGATAGTTACCCAAATATGCCATGAATCTGACATTTAAATTCCATAAAATTTGACAATCTGCTAAACACTTCCCAAAATATTCCAATTATCTGTGTATTTGCCGGAAAGTGCCCGAAATATTTCTGAAAAATGCAAGTAATTTTGTCTCGAGTGATTCGAATTCAATTCTATCAAATTGGCTCAAGTTTTAGCAAATTTTTCAATTCAAACCAAACATAAGAATCAAATTATCTTTTCGATATAACGCTACAAATATAAAAATTTTATTTTTATACGTCAAAAAAATACTTTAATTTTGTAAATTTAGAAATTTTAAAATTAACAATGTTGCATTTAATTAATCTAGTACCTATTACTTTTTGACAAGCGTCGTAATTTATATTCTTAAATAAGGATTTAAAGAAGAAAAATGGTGCTACATAACAATGCATAAAAATCATTTTAAACATTTATATAAATGAATGATAATACAAATGTCGAATGCACTGAGTACTCAGTGTCATAAGCAGTTCATTTCACTGTTTGATATTTTATTGCACACCAATATAGAATCTTCACTGCAACTACGTCTTGTTTGGGTTTTGTTTTGACACTACTTGTGCTTTGTTGTTGTGAGCAAACCCATTTAATTGAATTTCAAGCATCAAGAGCCGGCAACAGTAAATGGCTTGAAATAAAACAAATGTCTTGAAGTGTGTTTTAAATGCATTTTTGTGTAGATGTCTAACTTCAGTATGCCATGAATCTGACATTTAAATTCCATAAAATTTGACAACCTACTAAACACTTCCCAAAATATACCAATTATCTGTGTATTTGCCGGAAAGTGCCCGAAATATTTCTTAAATATGCAAGAGATTTTGTCTCGAGTGATTCGAATTCAATTTTATCAAATTGGCTCAAGCTTTAGCACATTTTTCAATTCAAACAAAACATAAGAATCAAATTATCTTTTCGATATGACGCTACAAATATAAAAATTTTATTTTTATGCGTCAAAAAATTCTTTGATTTTGTAAATTTAGAAATTTTAAAATTAACAATGTTGCATTTAATTAATTTAATATTTATAACTTTTTAAAAAGCGTCGTAATTTATATTCTTAAATAAGGATTTAAAGAAGAAAAATAGTGCTACATAACAATGCATAAAAATCATTTTAAACATTTATATAAATGAATGATAATACAAATGTCGAATGCACTGAGTACTCAGTGTCATAAGCAGTTCATTTCACTGTTTGATATTTTATTGCACATCAATATAGAATCTTCACTGCAACTACGTCTTGTTTGGGTTTTGTTTTGACACTACTTGTGCTTTGTTGTTGTGAGCAAACCCATTTAATTGAATTTCAAGCATCAAGAGCCGGCAACAGTAAATGGCTTGAAATAAAACAAATGTCTTGAAGTGTGTTTTAAATGCATTTTTGTGTAAATGTCTAACTTCAGTAGAGATTAAAAGCACAATTTGTGCTGCTGGTAATACCTAGTAGATGCTAAAGCTTTTGTCTGTCTTTCTCTGTATGCGTGAGATGTTCTACAAATGAACTATTAGAGGTTGCTGTTAAAAGTTGTGAAAATATGAAATTGTTACCCGTCAAAACTTTGCATGTTAAACAGTGTCGCATGTATTATGGTAGAATTAAAACATTTGATCAGTGAATGGAAACTACAGAGAAACAAAATTTCCTTTTGCAATTTTTATAAGTTTTTTCAAGTCTCTGTATGTGGTGAAATTATCAAAGCAAAACTTAAGGCTATTTGCAACTTCCACCGTCAACGCATTCGCCGCTGCCACAATGTGTTTCATATGATTCTGCTGCTGCTTTAAGTTAAAAGTATTCCACGCGAAAGATTTATCACTCTGCATTTCAGGGATGCGTTGCATTTCAGGGATGTGCACACGCTACGCCACGGGCCAAACTTTGTATGTGTGGTGTGTCTGCGTGAAATTTATGGCCAAATCATGTTAATGAGATGCAAATGAGGCTTAAATAGTTTCATGAAAGCAGCGCGCAATGAGTGCTAGAAAAAAATGCTTAAAATTTAATAAATGTTAATGAATATTTTGAGAACTTTTTATACTATAAAACATCAATTGAATTTTTTGTTAAATATTTTAGTTTGAATTGTTGAAATTTAACTTTTAGTGCACATTTCAAATTATTTTTAAAATTTATATTTTGTTTGAATATTTGAATTTGCAGTGAAAATTTTAAATATGAGAAAACATTTTAATTTTAAATGACAATTAGTAAAAATTAAAATTTTGATGCACATAATTCTTATTGTGTTCACTGGAAAAGGAAAACTTCAGCGACTTGAAATGTAGAATCTGCAGAGAAAGATCGCTGATGATGAAGCGAAAATTAGAATACTAAATGAAAACTTAAATTCTGAATGGAAACTTGAATTATGAATGCATACTTGAATTCTGAATAAAAATTTAAATGTTAAGAGAAAATTTGAATATTTACTGGTACTTTGAATTCTGAGTTAACATTTGAATTTTGAGTGAAAATATAAATTTTTAGTGAACATTTAAATTTTTAGTAAAAAATTAAATTTTTAGTGAAAATTTAAATTTTTAGTTAAAATTTAAATTTACTGTTTTAAATGATAATGAGTGATAAGTGATAATTTGACTGATTAATGTTTTCTGATATATTCAAGAATGTTCTAAATTATATTTCGATTAATATACCAATATTTGACAACAAAAAGCAAAATGAATTCGTTACATAAAACTTTTATTATTTAAATTTAAATTTTTTGGTACACCCAGAAAAAATTACCACAAATCCCATTAAAATTGGTCAATAGGACAATTATTTATTTAATAGTATACAAACAATAAATCTTTTCATATACACTCAATGGCAATGTCATGGTATTTTCTAGTATTTAATGGTATTTTTCGATTAAAATAATAATTTATCCTATTGACTATTTTTAATAGTAAAAAACTATTATTTATATAGTATTTTTTCTGGGTGTAAAATAAATAATGGTTTAGTTTAGCCGCGGTAGCTCAGTGGTTAGTGCGTTGGACTGCGAGTCGAAAGGTCCCCGGTTCAATCCTGGACTGGGGCTAACAGCATCTTTTCATAGAAACATTTTTCTATACCGCGCTACCTCTCGGCAGTAAATGGCAAACCTACGAGAGTAAAACATTGCCTATGAAAAACTCTCACCCGCCGTTCGGATTCGGAAATAAACTGTAGGTCCCACCACTTTGAGTACAAATATAACCCGCTCAGCTCAAAATGGTGAGAGAGCTCGGCCTAAGTTCTTATAGGACTGTAGTACCAAACTATTATTATTATTAGTTTAAATTTTATCTTCAACAGATAGCAAAGTACTATAAATGAACCAATAACTAAAAATGTAAAAATTGCAGTTTTCAATAAAACATCTACACTGCATTTTGTCTGTTTTCGCATATAAATTCGAAAATGTCAGCACAATTTTCAACAGCAGCAGCACCAGCGGAATCAAGCACATAAACTATATTTATTCACCTTAGAGATAAAACACATATTACTACTTAGCAGGACAAAAACACCAAGCCGCGCATTTTTCGATTTTCCTCTTACAGACGAGCATTCGTTAATTAGCGCCCGGCTGACCCAAAATTATTTGCATATGTGCTTAACAGTAATAGATATGAATTGATTTAAATTCATAAATGTACAATACATTTTAGAGTTATAATAATATTTTAAAATTTAAATATTAAATTGATTCTAGGAATTACAAATATTTTCTGTTAATATATAAATCTTCAAATCCAAAGAAATATGAAACATGGAGCACTGGCTGTGATAACTGCTAATAAATCAGCAAAAAATGTATTTTTCTTTGTTTTTTTTTTTTTTTTATTGCACATATAAATACATTAAAAACATTTGGTAAAAGAAGTAATGAAAACCTTTTAAACTACATACACAGAAAAAAATTCGTAAATATAGCCAAAAAGCCAAAGGGGTTTTTCAACAGGGACGCTACAAAAGTAGAGCGACAGGGACAGCAAACGACGCCATATTTCTTGCCGCTCTTTTGACATTTCTCTTCAGTAAAGTTTACCATTTTATGATGGAAAGATATACGAATTCGAATTTCGGTAGTAAATTTTAATAATTTCGACTCGTTGTTGGCTCGTATATATTTCCATCATGTTATGGCAAACCTTACTGAAGAGAAAAACCCTTGAAAAAACTTTTGTAGCGCGCTTATTGAAAAACCCTTTAGATGAAATGCTTAAAAACAGGTCTCCTGGACCACTGTGGATTGGCTAGAATTCACCAAAAAAAATGTATTTCCCGTTTTTTATAGTGGACATTTTAGTCGTAAATTGTTAAAAACAAATCTATCAAATATAAGCCTTACAAATTTGTATATATTTTATACCTTTCCATCAATTTTTTATGTAACTTTTAAAAATTACGGTCGAAAATTACGATCGAAATTTTAATTTAATAGCGCTGTATCGGTTGATTTTGTTTTTTTGCTTTTCTTTTTTTGGTTTTGCTTTTGTTTTTCTGTTTTTTGCATTTGTGTTTTGCTTTTAGTTTTATGTTTTTGTTTTTGTGTATTTGCTTTTGTTTTTGCGTTTTTGGCCTTATTTTTGTGTTTTTGTTGTTGCGTTTTTTTGTTGTATTTTTGCTTTTGTGTTTTGCTTTTTATTTTTTGCATTTATTTTTGTGTTTCTGCTACTGTTCTTTGTATTTGCTTTTAATTTTGTTTTCCATCCTTTTTTTATTTTTTGTTGTTTTTGAGTTATTGCTTTAGTTTTGTGCTTTTACTTTTGTTTTTGTGTTTGATTTTTGCTTTTAAATTTTTTTTTTTGTAATTTTGCGTTTTTTTTTGTATTTAAGTTTTTTGTTTCATCTAAACAAATTCAGTCCCAAGCAAATTCAGTCCCTTACACAACTAGTTTTTGATGAAAGCGTAAACTTAATTTTTCTTTCAATTGTCTACACTATTTACAATTTACAAATAAATACTAATATTCCTATATGTTTCAAAGATAATTGGATTTAAACATAAAAGATTTGAATTTTTTTTAGACTATTTTTTTTTTGATTTTTTAGAATTTCGATTCTAATAATAAATAAGAAAATGATTTATATTTAAAGGAGCTTAGTATGAAATAGCAAACAAAATTAATTAATTATTTTATCGGTTTTCATTTTTAAAATATGCCCTATCAACTAATAACGATTTCAAAACGAATGGCATACTGGGTATGCTCTGAACTAATTTTCTTATTCTAATGGATCCTAAAAAAACGCTAAAAAAAATAACTATTAAAAATTGCCTAAAAAAAATGTTCGATTTGAGATTCAAATTTCTTAAAAAAAATTGAAATATTAGCATTAATTAGTATATAAAAATTAGTCTTAATAACCAACAAAAATACTTTACGTTTACTAGATTTCTTAAGCAATCTATTTCAGCACTAGCTAATTATATAGAACTTTATTTCCGATAATATTTCATTGGGTGTTATTTTTTCAACACACAATTTTCAACACACAATTTTTAAATATACATTTTTTTGATTTTTATTATATTTTTTATTTTTATTGAACTTTTAATTTATTTACATATATCAAAACTCACTTCTACACTTTCAGTCTTTTGTCAATATACAGAGATAACCACAGTCAGTAAATTAATTAAAAATAAATTATTTAATCAAAGGCACTATCATGGACTATATTTATAAACAAAACTAAATCGCACCAATGCAAAAAATTTAATTAGCATTATGGAAAAACAGAAAAACTTTAACCCAACGTTTTTACCACGATTGTGGCCAGCAAACAGCAATGGCGGGAAAGCCAGAATCTATGTTGTTATCAGCATATTTAACGGAAGTAATTTTGTAATTTGTCATAATATAAAAATATATATTTTTTATCATTAGTTTATTTATTAAATCTAAATAAACTAAATAATAAAGAAGTACGTTTTACATATATTTCAGCTATATTTGTTGCAATGTATTTAAAATTTTAAATTTGTGTTCAACAGATAAAAATGTTGCCTTTAAAATAAGTACCAGAGTGAAACAACATCGATGAATTGTTATATAAGATAATGAAAATCATTAAACGGATACGCACGGGTACGCCGAGAGTTGACACGCACGAACACGATCCCGACGACTAAACTTACAGGCACGCACGAGAAGCACTATAAAACACGAGATATAAAAAGATACAAAGAAGAACGGAAAAATACGAAAAAGCACGGAAAAACATGTAAAATAATACCGGAACCGTTTCAATTTTTGGAATCGGAATCGGAAACGGTACCGTTATTAAAAATGTGTGGAACCGTAACTTCGGAAATCATATCATTTTTTTGATTGAAACCGTAATCGCTATCTTGGTACTATAACCGAAATTTTAGTTCCTGTCAGGGACCGCAAAAAAACCGGAATCGTTATTAAAAAATGTGTGTAACCGGAATTGGAACTAATATAATTCTTTGGTTGGAACCGAAATCGGAACATATATAATATTATAGTTGGAACGAGAAACGGAACCGGAATCGTTATAAAAAAAAGCGTGAAACCGTAACTGGAATCGGAACTCATATAACTCATATAATTTTGGTTAAAACCGGAATCGGAACTGTAATCGCTATTTTAAAAATTTTGGAACCATAACCGAAATAATAGTTTCTGTCAATTGTTATTAAAAAATATGTGGAACCGGAATCGGATCCCATACAATTTTTTGGTTGGATCCGGAATCGGAACCCATATAATTTTTAGTTTGAACCGGAACCCATGTAATTTTTTAGGTGGAACCGGAATCGGAACTATTATATTAAAAATCTTGGATCCAGAACCGGAACCGATATTTCAAAGGGTTTTAGTCCCTGTAATAAATTATGTAGCCGCGGTAGATCAGTTGTTAGTGCGTTGGACTGCAAGCCGAAAGGTCCCCGGTTCAATCCTGGACTGGGGCTAACAGCATCTTTTCATAGAAACATTTTTCTATACCGCGCTACCTGTCGGCAGTAAATGGCAAACCTACGAGAGTAAAACATTGCCTATGAAAAGCTCACACCCGCCGTTCGGATTCGGCAATAAACTGTAGGTCCCACCACTTTGAGTACAAATATAACACGCACAGCTCAAAATGGTGAGAGAGCTCGGCATAAGTTCTTATAGGACTGTAGTGCCAAACTGTTATTATTATTAATAAATAATGCAAGCACTAGGTTTAGTACTTTTTTATTCTTTTAAATTCATAAATAAAACTAAAACAAGATGAGGTTAAAGTACCACAAAATTTTTATTTTCTGCAGCTAAAAGTAAGGGTCTTTTAAATTGGACTAGAAACTACAAAAATCTTTAATAGCCATCTCTACCCTGAAGGCTTTCCGCTTTTTCATTCTTCCAATTATCGAGAGCCCTTTCCTTGCAGTTTTTCGACTTGCAAATTTACTTAATTTTTAACCGCAAACTATCCTTCCAGCCATTATATTCGTTATACCCTTCATCTAGCTCCAGCTAAATTTTATCTAAGATTGCTCCATTTTCAGGTAATACAAAATATCTGCCAATTTTCCGTCATATTTCTGCCAAACACTTATTAAAGGAAATATTTCGGAAACATATGGCAGCCCGAGCTAATATTTTTGTAATTTTTCACGAATTTTTTAGGCATATTTCCAGTAAATACAACGATAAATGAAAGTCTTTAGCAGATTGACATATTTAAAGAATATGACGGAGTCCGGGTATATTTTGGGAATGGACAAAAAGAAACAGCTTTTGAAACAAACTACGTCTTTGTCTGTTTGAAATATGTCGAAAAAAAAATTCTAAACCACACATTTTTTTTATAATAAATAAATCATTGATTTTTATGTA
This sequence comes from Dryomyza anilis, assembly GCA_951804985.1. Taxonomy (NCBI): domain Eukaryota; kingdom Metazoa; phylum Arthropoda; class Insecta; order Diptera; family Dryomyzidae; genus Dryomyza; species Dryomyza anilis. The sequence continues at coordinate 18,870,267 of OX638132.1, forward strand.
TCATCATTTTAAATTTAAATAAAACACTTATTTTACGTACATGTTAGTCTTCATAATAATTGCATAAATAATATATTTAGCACACTTGAAATTCACATTTTCCGTTATGTTTATCTGCATAATACATTTGACATACCTGTAAAGAGAAATAAAATAATTCCAGTCAACAAGTTGAAAATTAGTTTGTATTGAAAAGATTTATATTAAAAATTCATTGGATTACCATTAGTATGTAATGCAATTTTCAACGAAATAAATACAATACCTCTGCTAAATTATACAAATAGAAAGCATTAGAATGTTTATTCAAAATACAAACCATTGTTTTTGTGTCACATAAACTTGAAATTAAATATTTTTTTTTTATTTAATTGAAATCACAGTCAAAAGGAAGTGTTAATGACAAACGAATCTCACTGCAGCAAACACATGAATAATATATAATATATAATAAAGATAAATCTCGAAACACGTAATATGTGTGAAATTTTGTCTGGCTTAAGAAAATCCCAGCAGAAATAAATTACACATCAATTAAACAACGATAAAATGTTTTTAAAAATAAATACTTTAATTGTATAAATAAATAAATCAATTAGAAATATGTAATATAAACTATTTCTAAAACTAAATTTGAATTCTTTATATTTAAAGTTTTGTATTTAGTCTATTCTTTATAGTGCTGACGATTTAGTTTAATATATCGTACATAAACTGTTATATAATATAATATGTGAATTTAACATGTTTATTTTTTAGTCATTCGTCTTTCATAAAAATCTAAATTTTTTCAATTTATACATGTTGCAAAAAAAGGGCTCTCACAAACATAATTTTGCAGGCATTACATATATCTTTGGAGTTTTATGCAAACAGAAGTATTATTTCATTGCCAAATATTATTATAATAACAGCCGAACATATTTTTGTTTTTGTCCAAACATATTTATGTTTAGAATGAATAATTTTCGGCGTTCTTGCAAACATATATATGTTTGAATGTCAAAAACATTTATAGAAATCGTTTCTGCATAAAATTTGTAAATTTCTGATTATAATTTCACTGCCCTATCCCATTCTACTGTCTTGCATTTAGCAACACTATTCTGAATTAAATCTCTGAACTTTTTTCAACATTAAATTGTCAGAATTGTCAAATTGAAAATAACCGTTTTAAAATTAAACATAAAAAATGTATAATCAATTTTATTCTGTGTTTTTAGACATTATTTTGTAGTTTTTTTTTCTATACGACAATTTTCTATACTATCATTTTCAAATAATTATAGATTATCAGAAACTAGTATTTGCGCTTATAAAGTAAAAATTCGCACAAATGTATTTGAAGTTCTCTCTACAAAAATGCACTAACGCATTTTGCAATGACAGTCTACTTAATGAAGTCTCCTCCAGCGACTTCACTGCAGTATTTGTTTCATTGGTGTCCAAGTACTGTCAACACATTTTTTTTTAAACACACAACAAACATTATTTAAAAAAAAATGTTTAAAACAAAGCATTCGTCGTAAAGTAAAATTCAATAAATAAAAAGCATAATATAAAATATTACACTGTATCAATTCGGATCAATTTAATTATATTCATCAATATGACGATTCAAATTCATTGTATTGAATATTTCGTTCTTCACTATGATGTTCGATAGTATGAATATCGATTATATGTCATTTAATGAACGGTGTTATCAATATGACGAATCTGGTAGTGGGTAGAAAATTCATAATATTCATAATTATTGATGATTTTTTTTCTATGCAGTTCATTTCAGTATTTGAATTTTAATTTCACGTCACTATAGACATCTTCACTACAGCTACGTCTTTTTTGTGCTTTGTTTTGACAGTACTTGGCGCTTTGTTGTTGTGTGCAACACATTCAATTGATTTTCAAGCATCAAGAGTCGGCGACAGTTAATGTTTTGAAATAAAATGAATGTCTTGAGTGGGTTTGAAATGCCTTTGTGCAGGTGTCTCATCAATGTTACCAACGTAAACGTAACTTATCAATTCTAATGTTTTTTTATTTATTTTTATTTTCTACTGGATTCTGGTAAGCATTTGACACGACAGAATTCTGAAGTGTGTCACACCGTTTGCAATATAGAGAAAACAGTAAAATGACAGAAACACAAACAGACTAAATGCATTTGCAACGAAGCAGTCAACTACGTTACCGTTTCCGGATGCAACAGATGTGCCAAAGTATTTAGCCAAACACGTAATGAACAATAATCCGTTACTTAAATAAATACAGAAAATGTTAAACACAGCAAACTATAGGACAGTATATACAATATATAATTTGTAAGGGAATAAAACTTTTACGGAATACGAAAACGGTTGGTCTCTGTATACGTTGTGTTAGGTGCACAATGTCCTTGTCGCCTGCAGTGTCCTTGTAACTGATGTTAAGTCGAACATAAAAAGAAAATGAAAACAGTGCAAATAAAAAAAATAAAAAAAGTAAAGAAATGTTTTTAAATGTGTATAAAACTAGCAAAACCATATATGTAGAACTTTGTAACCTGGAGATGTTAAACGTAATAAATATGCTGCAAAAAGTTTTTTACCTCACAAAACTTAAAGGCTGCATAATTTAAGAAGAGTGCTGTATAATATTTGCCCCAACAAGATCTAAGATTTCATAATAATTTAAAGACAACTTCCATTTTTCAGCACTTGCATGTATCGTCTTAAGTGCCAAATGCTACCCTTTGAACTACCCTCAACTTTTATAGATGCTGCTAGTTGTAGCTCGTAGCTTATTTGCTGGTTTTATTTTATGTAAAGACGAAAACTCGTGAAGTCGGAAATTGAGTTCATGAATTTTAAAGGAAAAACTTAAAATCGAAACCAAGATTAACAAGTATTTGCAGTGTTTTTAATATTTAAAAGTTTGAAAATTAATTAGCAAGGGTTGAAGAAAATCTTAAGAACATGTAAAACCTTATAAAACTTATTTCATTTGATACTGTACTGATTTTCAATTCTTGACATACATGACTTTGATATGACTGTCTAGAGTTTGTAGTATTATTAAAATTGTACGCTAGTTTCTTCAAGACACTCTTGCAATGCATTACATATCATGTTTGAAGTTATTTTAAGTAATTTTAATTTTATTTTCTAAAAAAAACTTTTTTTTCTACTGCTCTTTTTTTTAAAGAATATACTAAATGGTTCGAGAAACTCTTCAATACGTGCTATTAATTAATTATATTAATTTCATTATATTAGAAATATTTACTCCCTTTCAGATATGGTTCGTTTGCCGGAATTTAAAATTTTTCATTCCGATTTGAATTTTGTTATTCAAAAAACAGTTTGATCACTTTTGGAAATATTTTTGACTATTCTAAAACAATAATTTAATCATATTAACCATCTAATTAGTTAATTACAAATCGAATATCTTTAATTTTCATATTTTTGTAAATCAGTCTGCATCTTGTTCTGTATCATCATGTCTGATTTATATTTAATTTAATTTATTCTGTACCTCTTCCTATTATTCTATTTAGTACTCAGTTTGACTAATTTAAAAACAAATAAATTTAATGAAACTACTTTACTCTTTCTCAAACCGATAATTCCGATTTCAATATGAATACCAGAAATGAATCTGATTATTTTAAAAAATTTCTTATAATTTTGAATTCAACTCGACTACCCGACACAAAAATTAAGGAATTTATCAGAAAAACTCACAGATACCCGTTTAAAAATTGTGATAATTTTTCAGGAATATTTTAGGCATATTTCTAGCAAACAGATAAGGCAGAAATCAGACAGCTTGTGATACAAATTCTGCCCTTGTCTGTATGAAATATCCCGAGACAAAATGTATGGCTTTTTCAGGAATATTTCCGGCAAACACACATATAAATGGAATATTTTGGGAAGTATTGGGAATTTTAGCAAGCTGTAAATTTTGTGGAATTTAAATGGCAGATTCACGGAATATTTGGGGAACGGGCAGAAAACAGAGCTTATGATACAAACTACGCCTTTGTCTGTTTGAAATATGAATACCAGAAATCAATCTCATTATTTAAAAAAAAAATATTATAATTTTGACACAGATACCCGATAAAAAATTTCGAGGATGTTTCAGTCATATTTTAGGCATATTACTGGCAAACAGAACAGGCAGAAAGCATACAGCTTGTGATACAAATTCTGCCCTTGTCTGTATGAAATATCCCGTGACAAAATGTATGGCATTTTTCAGGAATATTTCAGGCATATTTCCGGCAAACACACATATAAATGGAATATATTGGGAAGTGTATAGCAAGATGTAAATTTTTGTGGCATTTAAGTGGCATCAAATCGCGGCATATTTGAGGAACGGGCAGAAAACAAAGAGCTTATGGTCCAAACACCGCCTTTGTCTGTTTGAAATATGTCGAAAAAATGTTTCTAAACTGCCTCGACCCGGCCAAAAATCTTGTCTGATTTAATAGTATACACAAAAATAAATAATTTACATACAAATTCAAAAATTATTTTTTTTTATTATTTTAATGGGATTTATCGATTGAATTAATAGTTTATTCTAATGACTAGTTTCAATAGTAAAAACTATTAATTTAATGGTATCTTTTTTCGAAGTGTATCAATTTCGGCTTTATAAAATTCAATACGTTCCTTTAAGTTTAACCCATACTTTAGTAAATAACATTATTCGGAAATCATTTTTGTACACTTTTGAAGTAAAAAAAAAGTTTATCCTGATTACTCTGCATTAAATGTGTTCTTTGGTAAAATCAATCCGCACCATTCTAATGGTAAAGGTATCTGAAGTAATTCTTGATTCTCAGCTAATATTTTCTTGAAATCTTTTTCTATTGTTTCAACTGTTTGTCTGCTCATCACATCATCTCTGCAATATGCGCTTCCAGCCAAACACATCTCAGCTCATCATCCAGCTAATGAAGTCCTGGCGCTTATCTGGAAAACATTATAAACAGCGCAAATTTTTGCATATTTGTGACAACAGCCACGAAGACAACAATACACAGAAAAAAAATTCTTCAATATGATGAATTTATTCATAAATATTATGAATTTTTTCACCAACTACCAGATACATCATATTGATAGCACCGTTCATTAAATGACATATTAATGAATGCATTCATTATATATATGAACAAAATATTCAATACAATGAATTTGAATTGTCATATTGATAAATTTTTTCAAAATAAAAATATTTCGAAAAAAAAGTTTTGTATAAATTTAAAAAATTACAGTAAAAATATTAAAAAAAAAATTATCCGTAAAAAAAATGTTCGGAAAAAAAATTGTTCCGAAATAAATTTTTCGAAAAAAAAAAATTTATCCGAAAATTTAAAAAAAAAAAAAAAAATTGATCGAAAAAAAAATATGTTCGAGAAAAAAGTATTGTTGGAAAAAAAAATTTGTATGAAAAAAAAAATTATTCGAAAAAAAAATGTTTTTGGAAAAAAAAAGGTTTGTTTTTTTCAAAATATATTTTTTTTCAAAAATATATTTTTTATAAACATAACATTTTATTAATAAAAAGTAGTAATTATAATAAATACATTATAAAACATTTTACTAATTTATGCATGTCGAGCAAGCATTATATAACAAATAACATACAAGAACTACTTGAGAACTGAGAAGTACGGCAAAAAATGAACGAAAAAAAAATATGTTAATAGAAATTTGGTTTAATGAACAGCGTTCTTCAATATGATGAACATTTATGTTGTATTTTATATTTTGGTTCATTAATATGATGAAACGTATTCTTCACATACAGTTCATCATATTGAAGAACACTTTTCGACAGTTACCAAGCGTTTATTATATTTATGATCGCATTCATAACATTGATGGCGTAAGACATTAATATTATGAATAGTTCTTCAATACAATGAATCATGGGTTGAAGAACGGAATTCATCAATATGATGTACATTTTTTTTCTGTGTATGCAGTGCACAGCGAAGAGCAACAGAAAACAAAAGGCTTCCTTTATGGCATATCCTGCGGTAAAGATGTGTTTTTCAGGTAATTGTGCTGTGTGGGATTTTCAGTATTTTTCATTTTTTCAGACAACTTCTATTGTGCGTTTAAATAAAGAAGTGGAGAAGAGTACAAAAAAAAATTCATTTGGAAAATTTTCACTAAGTAGAAACGTAAACAACAACAACAATCGTTTTACTGCAGGCAGTCAGGACGAGTGGCGTGGTTGGCTTAAAATGGCGCCATGTTTGAACTTTATAATTTAGGGAATTAAATATTTTTTTTAATTAAAAATTTTAAGTTAAAAATAACATTTGTTAGATTTAATATAAAACCCCTTCTTTAAGTAGTCTTTATTTAGGATAAGAATTTCTTACAATTTCCTGTATTACGTTGTAGATTTTATAAATTCTAAGTGATTTCCACTCAATCAATTGCATTCATAATACTTGAAAACACATCGAGGCATATGTGTTCTTTACAAGTGCTTCAAAATAATAAAACAAATTAAGTCTTAATTTATATATTTCAATTTGAATTCAATTTCAAATATATGTCAATCAAATGCAGTTTTACGTGCGTGTTACACTACATTTGACGTACAATTCTAAATCTCATTGTAATGGTAAAACCACAAATGTATTGTGTTTGATTTACAGACGGAATACAATTTATATTATTTGTGTCAATAAATGAAATGATGAAATAAATATAAAATGCATAGATAATTCTTGAAAGTAAAGTTTAAGTAAACAGCTACACCCAGAAAAAAATACTATATAAATTAGTTTTTTACTTTTGAAAACAGTCAATAGGATAAATTATTATTTTAATCGGAAAATACCATATAATACTAGAAAGTACCATGATATTGTCATTGAGTTTATATGAAAAGATTTATTTTTTGTGTACTATTAAATCAATAATTGTCCTATTGACCAATTTTAATGGGATTTGAGTGAATTTTTTTTGGGTGTATTGTGAAATCAATATGACTGTTCTAAAAATAATTTAATTATATATTAACCATTAAATATTCAACAAAAATAACAACGATCGAAAAGTTTCGAAAAAAAATTTTGTTATACATTTTTTGGGCGACAAAAAAACGCAATGTCGAAATTACTATTTTTCAAAAAAAATAAAATATTCTACAAATACAATAAAGTTTGAAAAATTTGGAAAAAAATGGTCGAAATCACTTTTTTCCAAAAAAAAAAAAATATATTCGACAAAAACAACGTTGTAAAAGTTTCAAAACAAAAAAAAATTTGGGCGACAAAAACAACGCAATTTTCGAAATCACAATTTTCAAATAAAGAAAAATTCGATAAAAACAACAATGTTCGAAAAATTAAAAAAAAACGTATTGTTAAATATTTTGTGGGCGACAAAAACAACGCAATGGTCGAATTCATCATTTTCCAAAAAAAAAACATAATATTCGACAAAATACAACAGTGTTCGAAATATTTGAAAAAAAAACAATTGTTTAAGAAATTGGACGATAAAGACAGAATTTTCGAAAAATCATTTAAAAAAAAATATAATGAAATTTACCTGATAAGTTAGACGCACTTCGTTTCTTCTGTAAACCGACATGAACGGGATTAACCCAAACCAGTTGGGAAGATACATATTATAGTAGTTGTTAATATGATAGTTAGGATATTCAAAATTATAGTTGATCTAAGTCGCCTACACATATGTGTGGTTACCATTCAAAGTGGTATATAAAGGATTTTTCAACATGGACGCTACAAAAGTAGAGCGACAGGGACAGCAAACGACGCCATATTTCTTGCCGCTCTTTTGACATTTCTCTTCAGTAAGGTTTGCCATTTTATGATGGAAAGGTATACGAGCCAACAACGAGTCGAAATTATTAAAATTTACTACCGAAATTCGAATTCGTATCTGTTTCCATCATAAAATGGCAAACCTTACTGAAGAGAAATATCAAAAGAGCGGCAAGAAATATGGCGTCGTTTGCTGTCCCTGTCGCTCTACTTTTGTAGCGTCCCTGTTGAAAAACCCTTGAAAAAACTTTTATAGCGCTCTTATTGAAAAACCCGTTAGGTCACCAGGGAATACGAATCCTGAAAATAACTACAAACTCTCAATCGCGGAAGAATTTCCATTCATTTGATACCCATATTTACAAATGGGTAGGTGTACCGAATTTCGATTTTTAGATGGGAATCGAACTTTTGAGTTTAAAGTGTTTCAGGCTAGGCGTGACTGATGAAAATATAAAACAAAGGATGCCAGTTTAAATAAACACTGCATCTGTATTTTTTATCCGATTTTTTTCATTTATAGTTTCTTGAAAAACTAATAAAATTTTCGAACAAATGACATACCCACATTTTTAGTTTATTGCGTTTGAGAGAAATCATTTCAATTCAATTTTGAAATTGTTGATTTAAGTACGAAAACGCCTACTTTGAGGTCCCAGCGGGTCCATTTCCCATATTCGGATTTCGCTTAAAATTCTACACATCGAGTTTCTCATTCAATAGAAAATTTCTAGGGGGTGACCTTCAAAATCAAACTCGATGATTTTTTTTTTCATACAAAGTCATTGTCAGTCTAGTGTACATGCTAAAGCCAATAACATGTTTTACTAACGGCGATCATCTATCAACATTACTGCTTATTATACCAGTTATATAAAATTTAGTGCCACAAAAAAGGGACTATGAATAATATGGCAGGGTGACATCGAACACAAAATTTCAGTTTAACGCGTCATTGCTACGCCTAGATGTATGTTGCGTGCATTTCATATTGCATTTCTCACCTTAAATGCTGCATACTTTTAGGGGTATGTCACGAATTTCCTTAGACATTGTTTTATTTTCGTAAATTTGCCACTGACTGTTTTTAGTAACAGAAATAAAACTCTATTATTGTGTTGAAATTTAAATTATTTTGTGTACTCTTTTTTTTGTTTTGTTCAACGTCATATCTTCCATTCATGATCACAATAAATCTTAAGATGTACTTATCATGTATTGTTTATTTTGCAAATACATTTATCTGTTCCTAACAGACAACACACCACCATCGACATAATAATCAAAGAGTTTCTGGCTTATTTGCTACGCTGCAATTTATAGACTTTCGGTTTTACTTTCATCTCAAGCAACAGCTTATGTGCATTTTTTTTTTTAACATTTATGTTTGTTTTAATAAAAATAGTGAAATAGTGAATTATGTTCATTACCTTGAAGTAACGTGTAGCTGTCTTCGATATTTTGCTGTCTGCAAGTTTAGACGATTATTTTGCTTTTGCTTAATACTGTCAAGGATTTGCCGGTAATCCTTTGGAATACAATCAGCCAGTTGTGTTGTATGTCTGTTATATTTTTAGCTTTATTTTTACTTTTATAATGTGTTGCCGTACTGAAGAAGACACTGCATTGAGTATGCTATAAATATACGAAATGTTGCACAGACATCATGTAGCAACTTTACCAGTTTCAATAGAAGACCTTCTTGTTTGTGCTGCTCTTGCTTTAGCATTAAGTCTTAGCTATTGTTATAAAGCTTAAAGCTTACGCATTTATTTGTCATTATTAAGCAGAAAATAATATTGCAATTACTAGAGTTAGACGTGTATAAATCTAATAATAAAAACTTTAAAAAAGCGAAATTTTTAATAAGTTTAATACTGCTTATAGAATACTGCAAATCAAAAGCAGCTTTACAATCTCAACAAGCTTTCTGCCTGCTAAGTGTATTGTGTGGATCTTATACCATTTGAAAAACAAGTCACTCATACGTCTTATAGTTATGTATAAACAAGAAAAGCACTACCGCATTTTGCCAAATGAATTCAAATGCTTTACGCGCTAAAATAATCACATAAAATTGAATTTAGCTGATTTTTAGATTAGGGGCAACTCTTTTTTTCATCGCTTTTAACGATTTTACACTTTATACACCGAAAAAAGACTGCTTTTAAAAATAAATAAAAAAATGTCTTTAAAATAAATATATACGTATTTGAATAATATCCAAAAGCAAATGTATTTGTTTTTACTACATTAATGCAGCTGTTTTAGTATGCAAACGAACACATAATTTTACTGCTTTTAAAAAAAATATAATGCATTTGTATTAAAATAACTTTATGTTATATTTTTTATACAATTTGAAATATGTAGATAAAATACTACATCTGCATTTATTTTTAATGCATTCAGTATTTATTTAACTTCAACATAAAATGAAAAATATTACTACATATGCATTTATTTTTTTACAACAATCTGTTGTTCTTTAAAAAAAAAAGTATAAATACATAAGCACCTACATCTATATTTATTTTTACTGCATTCTGTCTTTATTTAAAGTCAAAAATATATATTCTCTAAAAAAAAAAAAATTGTTATATACACTTTTCAATCTTCCATTTAATTCGATATCGCTTCTTGACTGTTTCAAGATGTTGAGAAATTCATTTTATCTCGTTTACGATTTCGTATCTGTATTATAAAGGGTTTTTCAATAAGAGCGCTACAAAAGTTCGACGGTTTCCAATTTTCGCAGTTAAATATTCGGTTATCATTGAACGGTAGCGATTCCTATTCACAGTAACGTGCCGGTCTTGATCATCGCGGAAGTAGTACGGTCCAATGACGCCGCCGGTCCATAAACCGCACCAAACCGTAATTTTTTCGGGATGCAATGATGACTCATGGAGTACGTGTGGATTGCTGTCTGACCAATAACGCATATTTTGTTTATTGACGAAGCCATTCCGCCAGAAATGAGCCTCATCGCGGAAGATGATTTTTCGGGCACTTCTTTGTCACATTGGCACGGGAACATTTTGTACTGTGCCTGTGGATTCAAATTTTTCCACTAGACGCTCAATTGTTGATCTGCTAGGACGATTATGACGAACATAATTTGGACGTGGCGCTGTTATTTCGGTAGTAAATTTTAATAATTTCGACTCGTTGTTGGCTCGTATATCTTTCCATCATGAAATGGCAAACCTTACTGAAGAAAAATGTCAAAAGAGCGGCAAGAAATATGGCGTCGTTTGCTGTCCCTGTCGCTCTACTTTTGCAGTATCCCTGTTGAAAAACCCTTTATTACAATTCTATGATGTACAGAGATATCGTAACGAAATAATGAAGTTTATCCGAACCGAAAAATACGATTCTTGATCGATATCGCATGGAATATCGAGATTGATTCGAAAAACATTGCAATATCGATGTATTAAATATTTAAATATCGTATATTTTCCTTAAATTTTATTGTACGAAAAATTATAAAAAAAATATTAGTGACAAAGCAACGAGTTCGAATTTTTCGCAGTATGTTTGAGAAAACTTCAATCATCGAGGAGCACCGAGACATGGCAGACTGGGTTGTAGAAGTGAATAACAAAATTAAGATGAAAGCATCATTAAGCATTATCAGTACTGATAACTCAAATGAATGGCAATCACTTAAGTGTTACTTTTTAGTTGTACTACATATGAATTATATACGTGCCAATAACAAGCAATGATAAAGTATGTGTCTTCTGCAGAGTTGCCAACATTTCTTCTAAAGTTTTTAATTTTATTTTTCTCATCAACGCATTTCGTTCAGATGCTTAGGTCCTCTTGGGTTTGGTTTTAAAGGGTTTTTCAACAGGGACGCTACAAAAGTAGAGCGACATGGACAGCAAACGACGCCATATATCTTGCCGCTCTTTTGACATTTCTCTTCTGTAAGGTCTGCCATTTCATGATGGAAAGATATACGAATTCGAATTTCGGTAGTAAATTTTAATAATTTCTACTCGTTGTTGGTTCGTATATCTTTCCATCATGAAATGGCAAACCTTACTGACGAGATATGTCAAAAGAGCGGCAAGAAATATGACGTCGTTTGCCATCCCTGTCGCTCTACTTTGGTAGCGACCCTGTTGAAAAACCCATGAAAAAAACTTTTGTAGCGCTCTTATTGAAAAACCCTTTATATGTAGAAAATGAATTTGTAGATAATGAAATGGGTTTCGTTTGTACCTGCACAACGAGAGTACTATCGCAGTACGTTCGTCGTTTTCATACAAACTTCAAATAATTGAAATAAAAGCAAAAATAAAAAAAATAATACAACTTCTGCATTATATAGAAAACTAATTTCTAATACATCGTGTAGCAAAATTAAGTCAAATAAATACAAATGTATTTTAAAACTAACAAAATGTAGTAAAACCATTTTTTTTTTTCAAAACAAATTTGGTAAATGTAGTATAATTTATAACATTTATTTTTTCGGTGCATATTTATTTTTCATTTTGATCTACAACAAAATTTCTAGAAAATCAAAAAAAAAAACACCACACACAAAAAACCATGATTTAACTCAAGCCATTTCGTGTAGATAATTCAAAAAGTTTTTCTCATTTTCTCGGCACACGTTTTTGGCATGAACGCAGCAGCAGCATGAATTGCTGCTATCTTTTTTCCTGTACAATGTAAATCCCATCGGATTCATAAATAAATTTAAAAAATGCTTAAAATGTTACAAAAGTTTCGCAGGTTTTTTGGTTTTTTTTTTTCGCTCTTTCTTTATTTTGAAAGGTTCAGCGGCGCGCACCTGCAAAAGAAAGCCGTCGGAAGTAGACCCGTGAGAATATGTTTGCCGAGCACACAAACACACTGACACACAACGACTGACACACAACGACTGACACACATACACCATACATATTGAGCTACACATGTAGTGGTTGTAAGTAGTGACATATTAAAGATTTTAATAAAAATGAAATTAAATTTTATTGTCTGAAAAAGAAAGCAAAACTAAATTTAATAAAACACAAAATGTTTGTAAATTAAATAAAAACATTTTAAAATTTTAAATTAATAATAGAGAATTGTGTGTGCTAAATTACCTAATATATCCGAAACCATATATCTTAAATAGATTTTTTTTCTTTAACCCAATATCGAATATTGAATAGAGTAATGCAGATCTGAAGTAATCAAAGAAACAAAACACACTTGAGGTAGGGGAAATCTAAGACTATATACGAAAGATAATTATTATAAATATTGTTTTTCTTAAATAATTTATAACCTTTCAATTTGTTTTTTTTTTTCGTTTTTATGTTTTTCATTTTTTTTTTGAGATTTTTTTTATAAAATCATATATTAGATTTTTTTTAGGAATTTCAGATTTTTTTGTAATGTTTTTGGATGAATTGGAGATTTTTTATATAAATATAAAATATAAATTATATAAATAACTAGTCTGCTGATTGTTTTAATTTACGGTGTAAGAAAAATCGATTTTTAGTGAGAATTGTGGTTGGCATATATGTGGAGACCACTCCTGATCGTTATAGTAAAATAAGAGCGCTACAAAAGTTTTTTTTAAGGGTTTTTCAACAGGGACGCTACAAAAGTAGAACGACAGGGACAGCAAACGACGCCATATTTCTTGCCGCTCTTTTGACATTTCTCTTCAGTAAGGTTTGCCATTTCATGATGGAAAGATATACGAGCCAATAACGAGTCGAAATTATTAAAATTTACTACCGAAATTCGAATTCGTATATCTCTCCATCATGAAATGGCAAACCTTACTGAAGAGAAATGTCGAAAGAGCGGCAAGATATATGGCGTCGTTTGCTGTTCCTGTCGCTCTACTTTTGTAGCGTCCCATTTGAAAAACCCTTTATTTCCCAAATTTGGAAATTCTGTGTACATCTTTTATTAAATTTTTCCTTGTTGACTTTTCAAACCCCAGCTTGGCAAATGAGTTTTTTTTTTTAATTTAACTTAACACAGTGTTCATTGGCGTTTTATGCCGCTATTGAACACAAAAATTTTATTTGAAATTTTATTTGAAATTTTTTTTTAAATTTTTTTTTAAATTTTTTTTTTTAATTTTATGTTATATGATAAAAATATATAACATTTAATTATTTAAATATAAATAACAAATTTTATAATAAGCGTCCATAGACTTTCATTAATCTTCTTAATATCGAAATATTTGAAAAATTATTTATTTTTTTTTACAATCCGCGGCTTTTGTACCAGGAACTGCAAATAACCCTTAAAAAAGCGGTATCGGTGGGAACCGTTTCGATTTTTCGAATCCGGAATTGTTATTAAAAAATGTGTGGAACTAGAACACATATAATTTTTTGATAGGAACCCGAATCGGAAACGCTATTTTAAAAATATTGTAAACTAGAACCGGGACAAATATTTTAATAGATTTTAGTCTAAATAAAAAAAAAAACCGGAATTGAAAGAGGTACCAGAATCGGAAAAGGAATCGTTTGATGTTTTGAACCAAAACCGCAATTTAAAAAATCTCGTAACTTGAACCGGAGTCGATATTCCAAAGAGTTTTTGTCAAAATCAAAGAACCGAATCGAAACCAGAACCATTTTGATCTTTGGAACCAATTGGGGAATGTTATTAAAAATTATGTGCTTCCGCAACCGCAAACGGAAACCATATATATATATTTTTGGTTGGAACCGGAATAGCAACCGAAATCTCTATTTTAAAAATATTGGAACCAGAACTGGAACCGATATTTCAAAGGCTTTTAGTCCCTGTTTTAAACTATAAATATTTTATTTATAGTTTTCAAAATTATTCCGAAATCAGAATTAAAACAAAATTGATTTTAATACTACATAAAATATGAGTATGCCAATCGTTTCAATATTATTACGAGTTAGTTACGAGATGCAGAATAATTTACAAGATATCGAATTCGTTCTCGTAAGGATAGCGATCGTCAATTTGAACGTATATGCACAGAAAAAAAAAAGTATGTGTAAATATAGCAAAAAATGTATCAAAACAATTAAGTTTTAATTGTTTCATCGACATTTAATTGTATTGATTAAATGTTCATTTATTTTAATTAATAAATAAATTGAACAAAAATTAGAAGAAATTAAAACACCCGATAAAAAAAAAGTTTTTTTATTTGTTATAATTATTTTTCATTTATTTTTATTTATTTATTTTTCTATTTATATTTTTTATT
Organism: Dryomyza anilis; assembly: GCA_951804985.1. Taxonomy (NCBI): domain Eukaryota; kingdom Metazoa; phylum Arthropoda; class Insecta; order Diptera; family Dryomyzidae; genus Dryomyza; species Dryomyza anilis. Next base: position 18,885,320 of record OX638132.1, read on the forward strand.
TATTTTTAATTTTATACAACTACAATTTTTACTCCTACTACTAAACTTTGTTGTTCGAAAACTGAACCACGTTCACATAACAAAAAGAGCTGTGTATATACAAGAGAAATGTTAAACGCACATAAAGGAGAAGAATATCAAAGTCGTTATATTCACACGATGTACCGAAATATGACCCGACGAACTGAATAGGCAAGCACGCGTTGCGTGAACCTATGTCAAGTAAAATCGGTACAACAGTACCTGTAGTACTGTGTAGTAAATCTAAAACTGTCTGTGACTGTTAAACTATGTAGTACCTCTAAAACTGTCGGTTGGTGTAGATGCTATATATGTATATATTTTAGCATATACACCAACCGATAAATAATTTTAATTTATACTATACTATAATTTATACTTAATTTGTACCATTCAATCTCAGTTGCTATATATACGTTTAATTTTTTTTCTGTAAGGTAGATGATATCGATACGTTCTGTAGATGTTTTTTCGAAAATTTTTTATGAAATATTTTACGTAATAGAATTGATATGGAAAAAATAAATGATTAAAGTTTGGGATTTCTTCGAAAAAAATCACGATATCGTTGTGATAAATGTTGAAATTACTTATTTTATGCTAAAATTTGAATGTACGAGTAATTCTAATATTAAGAAGCTATACAATATCGAACATTTTTATCGAATTTAGTTCGAGAAAGTTGTAAGACATCGAAGAGCTCCGGGATATGGCGGACTAGAATAAAATAACAGACTGTAACTGTGCAAAACCCCAACCCCATACTAGAAGGTATATTGTTATTATACCCTACACTAAGAGTGAAAGGGTATATTCAGTTTGGTACGCCGTTTGTAACACCCAGAAGGAAGCATCTCCGGTATAGAAAAGTATATATATTCTTGATCAGCATGACCTCCAGAGTCGATTTAGCGATGTCCGTCTGTCCGTCTGTCTGTCCGTCTGTCTGTCCGTCTGTCTGTCTGTCTGTCTGTCTGTTGAAATCCCTAAGACTTTTAAAATTGAAGAGCTAGATAAATGAAACTTATAACTTAGATTACTAATACACCTACGCTGTATGTGCGAAAAAATTGGCGAGATCGGTCCATTGTGACCTATGATCCGACCACTTATGTTCAAATACCTCATATAAAATTTACATATACAGATCAATTTTACTGTATACGTGCTTAGGTAAACTTTTTTGGTCAAATATATATTGACATCATGCTCAAATACATGATAATAAAGTTTTCCGGAGAAAAGACTTGTGGTTCACAAAAAAAAAATCGAAATTCGGTACACCTACCCATTTGTAAATATGGGTATCAAATGAATGGAAATTCTTCAGCGATTGAATGTTTGTAGTTATTTTCAGGATTCGTATACCCTGGTGACCTATATATCACTTTGAACGGTAACCACACATATGTGTAGGGTATTTATAGTCGGCTTAGACCGACTATAATTTTGATAATCCTAACTATCATAATTACACCTACTTTAAAATTTCCCATGTGATCTAACCTTCCCAACTGGTTTTTTATTTGTGCTTATAACTTGTTACCACAATCATGCATTGAATTGTTTTAGTAAAACTGATGCGGATTTTATTAGAGGAAGATTTTGCCATTTCCATCATGAAATGGCAAACCTTACTGAAGAGGAAATGTCAAAAGAGCGGCAAGAAATATGACGTCGTTTGCTATCCCTGTCGCTCTACTTTTGGAGCGTCCCTGTTGAAAAACCCTTTACAACTTCTTTTCACACGTAAAACATGTAAAATACCTAATGTCATTTCCACTTTAATTTTACAAATATCTTGGTTTACATATTTTTTAGTTTATTATTTACAAATTTATTTAAACTATACACTAACTAAGACAAGTTAACTAAGTGAAACGTAAATTTCCTTTAAAAGCTCTCAGTTTACTGTCACATCAAATTACAACCTCAATATGCTCAGTTGATAAGAGTTTCCTTTGATATCTCAATAGCGGGTCTAAAGAAGGACCCACTACAAAAGAGACGAACAATACGTTGAAGAACAAATGCACTGCAAATAACTAATTTTTTTTATCAAATTACCGATAAATATTAAATTAAAAACTTCAGTATAAAAATGTATAATGAGACATAGAAAAACTATAGCATTTCCAAGTAAAATTTTCGAAAAAAAATTACGAAAATTCCAAAATAAGTTTAGATTTTTTATTTGAAACCTGATTCCTTATTAAATTTAAATTTTTCTATTCGAATTGAGAACAATTCAAATTAGAATTGAAATGATGTCATTTAAAACACGGAAAATTACAAATAAAATTAAGATTTTTCCAATTTAAATAGTCATTTCCCATTTGAAATTGAGAAAATTCCAAAAATAAAATATGTCATTTTAAAAGTTTGAAATTTTCAAATGAAATTGAAGCATTTCATTGAAGTTGGGAAATTTCTAAATGAAATTCAGTTATTTTCTTTCAAAATTCGAAAATAACAAAAAATATATATTTTCCATTTAAAAAAAAGAAATTTCCAAATACTATTGAGGCTCTCATCAAAATACAATAATGTCTGAGACTCTCAAAACAGAAAATGTTTAAAAGGGTATAGTATTGTAAATATTTTCATTGTGAATATCTTGGTATTTTGAATATTTTAGAATTGAAATTTCAAATAGAATAACACAATTGAATAATGAAAAATACTTCAAATACTAATAATATCAATCTCATTTCAAATTTTACAAATTTGAAATAAAAAATCTCAAAAACATTTCCAAAGATCTGTAATTTAAATGAAAAATCTCAACTTAATTTGGAATTTAAACAATTTCTAATAGAAAAGCTCAATTTCATATAAAATGTTATAGATAAAATAATATGAAAAAAAAATGTCTAAATTTGTGAAACTACTTAATAAATTTTGCAATGTGTATTTTACCACAACACTGTACTGTACTGCATTTTGTGCAGTCATCCAATGACGTGTGCATCGAACCAAGCAAGGACCACCGACAGTCAACAAGGATACAATACAGGCAGCACTTTGACAAAAGACAAAACCGCAAAAATTGCAACAAACCAAAAACCAACGAAGGTTATTTCAATGAGAAGGTAGCAGCACATATCGGATAAGAGCCAGATACACAAGTGGCACAATAGTTAAAACCGAGCAACGTAGTAGAATTCTAAAAAAAAAAATACCAAACATAGTGGTGCAACATCAAAAGCGGTAACGGTAACGAATCGAGTTTAGTGAAGGAAAAAATTGGCAACAAAGTATAATGATAAATAGCGGTAAAACAAGATGCGGGCCAACTAGCCAAACCCAATGCCAACGAAATGCCAGAGCACGAAACATATGCAGGTTGATATGCGTAGATAAAATGTAAAATTTATGTAGAAACAATAGTAAAAAAAAGCATTAAATTCTAAAAAAAAAGGAAAACAGATAAATAAACAATGCAGGTAGCAAAAAACAACATGAAAAATGAGGCTTTACGAAAAAATAAGATAAACTGAGGTAAACACAAAACAGACAGGTAGCGAATATTATTTGAAAAACAAATAAACAACCGGAAGCCATATGAATTATCAATAAAGAATAGAAAAACATTTGACAAATTCAAGAAAATTTCTAGCATTTTCTGTAATATTTAGGACATATTTTTATGGTGGAAGGTAATAACTGTTTTTTGAAGACAATTTTTTGTACAAAATTAAAGCAGACATTTGCGAAGTTTCTGTCCTATTCTCTGTCATATTCTAGGATTCAAAATATTCTACAAACTTCTATTTTTTTAATGATGATTATGATTTAGTCTCGGTAATGTAATCAAATATTGTGGAGTTTTAAAGGCTGATTTTTCTTATTTTTTAATCCAATTTATTACTTTTCTACACATCCTTTTTTCCTTCTGCTCTACTTCTTCACCCCTTATTCTCTCCTTCTTAAATACTTGTTCACTCCTTCGCTCTTTCCTCACTCCACTACTTCTTCGTTACTTTTTCACTCCTAATTCAATCCTTCTTCACTTCTTCGCTCTTTTCTCACTCCTTCTCCACTACTTCTTCACTCCTTATTCAATCCTTCTTCATTCCTTCTTCATTCCATTTTCACTCCTTTATCATTCTTTCCTTGCTCTATTTTTAATCATTCTGTACACCTTCTTCACTCTTTCTGCCATCTTTCTTCATTCCTTCTTCACTTCCTCATCACTCATTCTTCACTCCTTTTTCACTCCTTTTTCACTCCTTTTTGACTCCTTCTTCACTCAGAAAAAGTCAAGAAGGAGTGAAGGAATAGTAAATGAGGAGTGATGGTAGTGTGAAACATGAGTGAAGAAGGTGTGACTTCACTCATTTTTCACACTACCTTCACTCCTCATTTACTCCTCCTTCACTCCGTCTTCACTTTTTCTCACTCCGCCTTCACTCTTCCTTCCATTCTTCTATTCTCCTTGCAGTTCCACTCTTTTTTCAATCCTTCTTCCCTTTTTCTTCACCATATTTTCGTATTAATTTCAAACTTTCCTTACTCAGTCTTCACTCCTGCTTCACTCTTTTCAATTCTCTTTTACTCATTCTTCAATACTATTTTACTCCCATTTCATTTCTAAATCTTTATTCACTACTCTTTCACACATCGTTAGAGTGAAACACAATAATTGAAGACATAGAACTGTAACACTTTTCAAATATGTTTAACTACTTATTTACTACTTGTTTTCTACATATAATTTTCTACTACTTTTTTCTACTACTTTTTCTACTACTTTCTCTACTACTTTTTTCTACAACTACTTTAAAGCTTTAAAGCTTTTAAGCTTTAAAGGATTCGTGGGATATCATGGAACTGTGTAAATGAATTAATACTACTTGTTTCTACTACTTGTTTCTACTACTTGTTTCTACTACTATTTCTACTACTTTTTCTACTACTATTTCTACTACTTTTTCCTACTACTTTTTCTACTACTTTTCCGCATATTTGTTTTTAACTTGTACTACATTTTGTTTAAATATGCTGCGGCCACTTTTCAAATTCAATTTCCCAATTTGGCACTTTGACCACTTTGTATACAACATACAAATTTCAAACTCCAAACAGCAACAATACATTGGCGGGATAATACATTCGCTGTGCAGCACAAATACACATACAATAGAATAAACATAACACACTCATACAAATGCAATAATTATTCATGGCGCTCGTACATTTCCAAAGCAAACAACATATATTTGAAACGCGCATATTTGGCTTTAACGGCACTCCAAGGTGTTGCAGCTGGCTCCGCACAAACAAACAGACAGACAGCCACACACACTTTTAATATTGCCACGTGCAATATTTGCAACAGCTGTTGCTGCTGCCACTTATACAGCAAACAGCAACAAGAACTACAACAAAATGGCTCCCAAAGTTTAATAAAATGAAACTAAAAGCAACCGGAGCTGCTTTTAGTCAGCTTTTGAATTTATTTGAATTTCGGTTTCGCGCTCAAATGGATAGCAGTGCTGTGTAAGGAAAAAACAAACGAAAACGCTAAAAAGGAATAAATTATAAAAATAGAAAATAGAAGTAGAGAAAGAAGTAAATAGAGTATGGAAGAGTCAAAAGTTGTAAATTGCAGCGCTAGCATCAACAAAAGCCAGCTGTTTGCATTGCCAGACCGCGAGTGCACACGGAACCTTTTCATCCTTCAGCACTGAGCAAAATGTACAAAAATGAAATAGAATAAAATAAAATGAAATGAAATAAAACAAAACTTAGTATGTTGTCGGTGTCTACGGGCACTTGGGGAATTGTTTTGCTATGCAGCCGTTGCACTTCCTCAGATAAACTGCCTGCATTTTTTTTCAGCTTGAATAAAATTTTTGCCTCATTAATGCAAAAAGACTTTAATATTTTCTTTAAAAGTATATAATTATGCAATAGCTAATTACGTGATAGGTTAAATAACGTAAATATACCTAATTCTATAACCCTAAGTAATTATTCAATTATTTTTATGGAAAATTGCTGTTGAGTATATAATTTTATTTTAAATTTATTTTTTATTTTAAAAATTAGATCATTTAGAAAAAGTTGACAATTTTAATAGTTCACTTAGTCATAGCTTTGTTTAAATATAATTCATTTTCTAAGTTATCATTAGAACCTAAATGCTAAAGAAATTATTTAAAAGTTATCAAAAAATAATCAAAATTTTCTAAGATTAGATCCAATGATCTTGAAAACCTATAGGAATATTAGCAATCAAGAGTATATTAAAATTAGTCTTGACTATTAAAAGTAAATTTGCGTTTAATATTTTTTTTGTAACTTTTTCTGCACAGTACTATATTTTTTTTTCTATATAGTGGGAGAAAACGACGGAAAACTACAATTGCAATTTTCTCAAAAACGTTACGTAATAGAAAAAAACTGAGTATGCAGTCGAAATCAGCACCAATGAGTTATATAGAATTTATGTAAGGGATGTCCATGTCATGAATGACAGGTTAATGGTCTCACCTAAGGCTATTAGACACCAACGAAGGACTTGATATATTGAGTTCTCCAATTTTTCAGTTCCATTTCATGTAGTTCGATACAATTTTTAAATTTTGTAAATTTTGCTTAGATTTTATCTAAGATTTTTCAACTCATGAGGCGTAGGTGGGTTAAATGTTTGCTAAAAGTGTTACTCATACGTCATGCGTCACTCTAAAAGTATTGCAGGCATTTACTTAAATATTGACACAATGAATTTTATTAAAATATTAAAATTAAACAAATTTCTGTTTTGAAACGAAAGAATATTTTTAATTTTTTAAAGTCAACTACAATCAAATCAATATTAGTGTGACAAAATGTTGATGTCAAATTTTTGTTTCGTCGTTCATTTCGAAATACAGAAATTTGGTAATAGTTTTATATAAAATAAATTAAACTATTTTATATCATCAGCAGCAAACCCTCCTAATCAGACACACACACACACATCTTACTCAAGCAATATGAAAATCGCATAATGCTTAAATTAGGCTTAAACCAAGCATATAAAATATCGTTTAAATGAAGCACTAAATTTTTGATTTTATATTTATTTTTAAGTATCGCTCTTAGTTGAAGTTTATTAAACCGTACTTAAATTTGAACTTTATGTCATTGAATTACAACAAAACTACCAAATAAAAGCATTTTTATTTTTTGTTCTTGGGAGCTCATATTAAACTGCACATAAAATTAACGCAATATATTGCACAATTTCACAAAACAACTATAACAATGCTTAAATTAAACTTTATTACAACTGAAATTTATGTGGCTCAAATGTACAGCAGCCCCAAGTTAATTACACACTTTATGACACCAGGGCAACAACACAAAAAAAAAATAACAAAAAGCTGTATTTCTGCTGCTGTGTAGCACGTAGAAATCAGCTTTTCATAAAACTGCACAAAACAAACAGAAACTTGTGAACAGTCAGACAAACAGACGGATGGATGGACATACATATCGATAGTGCATAGTTAGATAGATAGCGAGACATACAAACAAAATGATAACGACTTCGAAAGCAACCAAAGAGTATTGGAAAAAACCACACACACACACAGACACTGCAACAAGATAAGCCTAAGAAGTAGCTGGTAATAAAAACCATTTCAAAACTATTAGACTCTCGAGAATCATTGAATCAATTCACATTTATAGAACGTTGCAGACTTTCGCCGTTGCTGTGCACTGCACACACACGCAGGCACATATATACAATTCATGCACACACTAACTTACATACCAGTCTTATATACCCAACGGGAATAAAGCGCTTTTAAAGACCCTTTTCAAGTGGTTACCTATGATTACAGAATGCGTATAGTAAGCTCTTCATTCCATTATTTATTCTTAACTTGAGAGAGTGAGCACAAAAGTGTAGCGCCTTTCAACCACGCTCTCATGTGTTTTTTGCACGATCATGAGATGAATAGTTAGATTTTTTGTCTGAAACGTATTGTGGTCTCTCTCCTGCAAACATTAAATTCTCATATTTCTCAGTTTGCATTCAACTGAATATAAATTTAAATAAAAAAAATAAAAAAACAAATAAAGCAGACTTTTTTGATTAAAATAAATTTTTTAAATTTTTATTTGTAAATTATATAAATGATACATCCCAGAAGAACACTGGTCAGCGCTAAAATATTCACGATTGAATTTAGTTCTGAATTTTGAGGTCTAATCCATTCAGGCCACAATTTCAAGTATTACTCAGACATGACTAATTAGTACTGAACTCAGTGCGAGATTATTCAGAACTACTAGCTGCACTAAGAAAAAAATAACGTAATAAAATTAAATAAAATGTTTTTAAATTTGATTTAAATTTAAATTCATATACATATTACAAAAAAAACTATTGTTATAGAAATATTTTTAATACTATGTTAAAAAAAAAACACTAAGAAAATCATATAAAGGGTTTTCAACAGGGACGCTACAAGAGTAGAGCGACAGGGAGAGCAAACGACGCCATATTTCTTGCCGCTCTTTGGACATTTCTCTTCAGTAAGGTTTGCCATTTCATGATAGAAAGATATACGAATTCGAATTTCGGTAGTAAATTTTAATAATTTCGACTCGTTGTTGGCTCGTATATCTTTCCATCATGAAATGGCAAACCTTACTGAAGAGAAATGTCAAAAAAGCGGCAAGAAATATGGCATCGTTTGCTGTCCCTGTCGCTCTACTTTTGTAGCGTCTCTGTGAAAAACCCTTAAAAAAAAACGTTTGTAGCGCTCTTATTGAAAAACCCTTTATTATGTGTCCATGCTGAAAAAAAACAGGAACACGTGCCGCAAGGATATTAAAAATTGTTCATTTGTACTAGGAGACGACATTTAGAATATGCCAAAACAATGTATCGAGTAACCACTCTTTGAAGAACTGTTTGCTTAACGATGTTGACCCTGAAGCACTTATTGAATATTTTATTTCTTCTCAAACACTTTCAACTTTCAACATGTGCAACATCAATTGCTGAGAACAATGATTTAAATTTTTCTTTTGCAAACATTAGTGCAAATCCCTAGTATAAATATTGGTAGGGTCATGATCATGAAGTGATCATGTCATTATTTGCGATGATCGCGATATGACGAGGCCCATAATGTCCTTGTAAAGCAGTGTCCTGATCATGTACTGACGTCAGGCCATGATCATGTACTGACGTCAGGCCATGATCATGTACTGATCGGGCAATACCCCATTTTTTTATTTACCCGACAATTGCCTTGTCAGAGCCCGAGCATAATTTCTCTCATTAAATCTCGATCATTGTCTGATGCTAATTTCGTTAAAAGGAACAAATAATGTAGCTATGATCGGGAACATTGACTACTTAGACAATGTAAACCCTAGTATGGTAAGCATGATAAGGGCATGCAAAGGCAATGATCATATTTTCTCTAATAGGTCTTACCCAACGAAAACCCGATCATTTCTTAATGATTACTTAATGATTTAATGATTACTTAATGATTACGTCAATGCGTTGAATATAAATTAATCTCAGATATTCATTTTTGCTGATGACGTTTATCTTTTGTTTTCATCTGACAAAGATTACGTTGACACATTTGAAATTAACGTCAATTACTGCTTATCAGAAGCGACTTCGTGGTTCAGTTCTAATAATCTATCTATCAACACGAGTAAACCCAAAGCTATAGCTTTTCATTTCCCGCGCAATGTTTCACTTCTTGATCTTACAATTGATAATATTCCTGTTCAGTATGTTGATCACATGAGATGCTTGGGGGGTTATCATTGACAATATGCTTTGTTTTGAGAAGCATATTGCCAATATTTCGTCCAGGGTCCCATTCTCACTCAGAAGGCTTTATTGTCTTAATTGTTACATACCACCTCCAGTGCGCATAAAAGTAGCCCATGCGTTGCTTATGCCTTTTGTTTTGTACGGTCTTGAGGTTTATTCGGGAGCTACAATGTTGTTTAAGAAAAAAGTTCAAGTCGTATTTAACAGAATTATTAGGTATGTTTATAGACTTCGCATTCGTGACCATGATAGTGAACATGTTATCAGTTTTTTAAATTGCTCTTTTCAAAATTGCTGACGTTCTTTTACAAAATAATGTCATCTAGTAATCATCTTTATTAAATAGAACTTTTTAAATATTCCCGTTCCAGTAGATGTACTCAAATTACCATTTCTATGATAAAGTCTTCTGTTTTTGAAAGGTCATTTCAGATCAGAATAGCGAGTTTGTGGAATCCACTTCCTTGCGAGTTAAAAAAATGTTCGGTGTCTATCAACAATTATAAGGCACATATTTTAGAACACATTATATAAACAATATAAATGCTAATTTTTCGCCTACGTATGTGGTTGCTAGCACAGTTATTGTTAAATTGTTTAAATTTTTGTTAGGAAATGCAATATATTTTGTAGTTAATTAATTTTTAGATGTAAGATGTATATATTAAAATAATGTGCATATTTATATTACTTTTAATCATATATGGCCCTAATGGGCTCGATTAAATATAGAACAAATAAAAATTAATGAAAATGAACTACTGTAAAAATGATATCGTCACTGTCATGCCAAAGGGGCGAATGTGCATTTTAAAAAATGTTGGGAAATCAAATTTTAAAGTTTGAAGTGCTTTATAAATTAGAAAAATTTATATTTGTTAAATTTTTTTCTATTATTTCAGTTTATTCGTCAATTATTATAACGTATATAAAATATCTTTAAATTTGGACAACCTACTGAATTATAAATACGGATTTTGTGAGGCTATATCCAGATCAAAACGCAAATATTTTTGATTTTTATGCTATAACTTTTTATTAGCGCAAGATAAAATAGTAATGTGGAGGCATTAATTGTTTGTTTTTAAAGCACCTATCTATTGGCATAATTAATTAAAAATATTTTGTCAAACATTAATTTGCCATTTGTTTGTTATTTGCAGGAAAAAATGTTTGGCAACATATTTTTAATTAATGATGCAGATCGATAGGTGCTTTAAAAACAAACAATTAATACCTGTACACCACTATTTTATCTGGCACCAATAATAAAATTAAAGCAAAAATACTAAGAAATTGGAAAAATTGAAAAATCTTGTCATGCCAAAAGGGCGAAACTTTTCGTTTTTTCGCCATAACTTTTTAATGGTACAAGATAAAATATTAGTGAAACGGTATTAATTGTTTGTTTTTAAAGTACCTATTGAATTGCATCATTATTTAAAAATATTTTGCATAACATCTTTTCCTGCAAATAACAAATTGCATATTAATGTTTGGCAAATTTTAATTAATGATGCAGAACGATAGGTGCTTTGAATACAAACAATAAATGCCTTTACACTACTATTTTATCTTATTCCCACAAAAAGTTATGGCGAAAAAACGAAAAGATTCGCCCTTTTGGCATAACAAGATTTTCAATTTTTCAAATTCGCCCTTTTGGTTTTGTCTTTTGTGGCTGAAATATCCAACAAAATGACACGCGATTTTTGCACAACATACTTGAGGATAAACTACATTCAAAAATGTAAAAAAAAACGCAAATGTCAAAAATTGCACATTCGCCCCTTTGGCATGATAGTGACGATGTAATCGGATTTTCGATAATTTTACGTGTTATCGATTGTGTGTTTAAATTTAAATATATTTTCGATATCTTATTTTTTGTCCATAATAAACAATCCTAGGAGGTGAGAATACCAAAAATCGAAAAAGTGTCAAATAGCCCAGTCTGCCATGTCCCGAAGATCGAAGAGCTCGTGATGATTTCAAACTAACAGTGCTGTTTTCAAAGTAACAGTGATAATAGACTTCGATCCCGATATTTAAATATTTATTACATCGATATCGCAATGTTTTCCGAATCAATCTCGATATTCGATGCCATATCGATCTAGAATTTTATTTCTCGTTTCGAAGAATCTTCTTATCTCGTTCCGATAAAAACGAATTGTAGTATAATATAGATACGAAATCGTAATCGAGTTCGAATTCCTGACATCTCGAAACAGTCTCGAAGCGAAATCGAAGTGGAAGTGTCAAATAAGTGGCACCATAACCATCAGTAAAATTCACTGACAAATTGTAGTTTGTGGCATTGGAAAAGATGAAATCATTTTCTGCCGACATTATAATATTTGACATAGAAGTTTTTAAAATTCTCTATTAAAAAAAAAACAAATATTTGTGAACAAAAGTTACTTATTTGTATATTAGCGCATACTTCGCAGCCCGTTGGGTTTAAATACACACGAACACTCAAAGGCCAGCAATGGGGCATTGGAGACTCGGGCAAATGCACAACTTCCGGATGTTGCCATGACGTGCACGACGCAAATGTATTTGTGTTTTTGAAAAGGACTATTACGATAATAATAATACCAACTCTCACAACAACACACAAATATTAAACCAAAAAACAACAATATCAATTGCAGTTAACTGTAATTGGCGCGTGTGCCGTACAAAGCAAAAACTATTTTTAATATTGCTTATGCGTCATGTGTCAGCAAATATCAGACTATAATGACCTTATTAGCAATTCCTATAGTTTTAAATTTATATATATTTTTTATTTTAGTTATTTTACACAAATTTAATAGTATTTTAAAATTATGTTTTGCTAAAATTCATTTTACATCCAGTTACGTATGCCAAAACTATGATTTTACACTTTTTATAAAGTATTGTTATAACATAATTATAAACTATAATTTATAAACTATTGTAATAATATGAAATAACCCCCAAATATTATGAAATAACTAGAGATGTGCGATTAATCGTTTTACCGGAAATTTAGTTAATCGCAATCACGATTAATCAATTATTCGATTAATCGTATTTTTCATTTAACCGAAAATACGATTAATCGGTTAATTATTATTAACAATTAATCAAATTCAAATAATTTTTATTTGAGAACATAGAAATTACTGTCTACAAAAATATACAAACAAAATTTTTTTTATTAATTTTTTTTTTGTTTTTATATTAAAAAAGTTAAAAAAGTTTTTATATAAAAAAAATATTTCATTTAATGTACAAATGCCAAATTAGATGCGTAGCAAGTAGAATATCGTTATTTATACTCATGCCAAAAACAATTAATCGTATTTCAATAAATCATATTTCTGATTAATCATTATTTTGATTTATCAAAAAATCTGATAAATCGTTTATCGTATTTTCGGTTAATCAAAAATACGATTAATCGAACAATGGATTAATCGTGACTACGATTAATCAGACTTTCCGGTAAAACGATTAATCGCACAGCTCTAGAAATAACCCCAAAAATGAGTGAAATAACACTCAAAATAAAATTTAAATGAAATAACCTCCAACATTGAGGAACAATACCCAAAAAAATAAAAATGAAACAATCCTTAATGATTTTGAGTGTTATTTCATATCGTATGAAAAATGCTGGGAGTTATTTATTATTTTTTTTTTTTTGTAAGTTGTTACATAGGGCCAAAATTTCTCAAAAACTTCTATTGTGTGTTTTCCGAAAATGTGTTTTTAAATATATTGTTACCAAAACCCAGTCTACGGAAAACTGTTCTACTAGTTCATATCACTGGATTGTGTACAACATAAAAACACAGTTATGTTTGGTTTAAATCTTCCATCTTTTTCTCGCACACTACCTCAGTGCGCTGAATGATCTTCGGTCACTTTCGAACACATTGCTTCATTGCGCTGTATTGTCTTGCGTCTCTTTTACTCTTGCACAAATCACCTCTTTTCGTAACAATATAAATCATATAAGCATAAATTGCATATCTCTATTTACACCTTTATATCAAAGTATTATTTCCTTTTCAAAAAATAATATTTATATAGGCAAATTTAGCACTGTTCTTTAGCTAGTTTAGAAATGTCAATGCATCTGAAGAGAACATAGTTTAAATGACAAAACTAACTAAATGCATTACACAAATAAACTAACAAATACTTAACTAATAAAAGCTGCAAGTTACAAGGACAACAAGGACACATTCAATTGCAACAATTGCTACAGTGTTTGGGTTTATGCCAAAGCTTTACTTTCACATCAGTTAAATGGTAGCATTTGGTAGACGATCTGTTCCAGCTGTTATATCAAAAAGAAATGCAACACAGCACAGCAAACATGAGGTGAATAGCATCAAAAGAATTGAGCCACAATGAATTGATGATGCCAAAGGCTAAAGACGAGGACTTTTCTTCTGCACTTCTGTGGTGTGACATAAAGAGCGGTTGAATGGCAATTCAATAAGTGAAATTTTACAGAACAGTTAAGCGACAGGCAGGACATTGAATGTATGTGGAACAGCAAAGAACTATGGCGCAGAATCAATGCAGAAAATTTTAGTTCATTGAGGTTGAGCATGTACAATGTGTACCACAAGCAACTATGAAAAGCATCAATGAGTGGCAGTGGAAACATTTTCAAAAAATACACTTTTACCATATAGGGCAAAAAAATAGATCCAAGAAAAGTAATGACTCTTGGGATATTGAGATTTTTTATTGATAAATGCTGCAGTTTTATATAATCAAAATTTACGATTTTTTACAGAATTTTAAAAATAATTTTAAGAACATCAATTTGAAGTACAAGGATACCGATCATTGGCCACAAGTTTAAGTTTAAGTTTTAGTTACAACTTTAATTTTCCAAAATCTTGTTTTATTACGTTTAAAACGAGACCTCAACGGGGTTTCTAGCTTTTCTCATTCAGGAGATATTTATGTAAATATGAACACCAGTTGAGCAGGTTTTAACACATGGGAAATTTTAAAGTAGGGACATTTTATAGTAGGTATTATTATAATAGTTAGTATTATCAAAATTATAGTTGGCCTAAGACGACTATAAATACCCTACACATATGTGTGGTTACCATTCAAAGTTGTATATAGGTCACCAGGGTATACGAATCCTGAAAATAACTACAAACTTTCAATCGCTGAAGAATTTCCGTTCATTTGAAACCCATATTTACAAATTGGTAGGTGCACCGAATTTCGATTTTTTTTTTTTTTTTTTGGAAACAAAAAGTTGTTTCGCGGGAGAACATTATTTTCAAGTATTTGAGCATGAAGTCAATAAATATTTGACCAAAAAAATTTTACCTGAACACGTATACAGTAAAATTCACCAGTAGATGTGTTTTATATGATAAATTTGAACATAAGTGGAGTAATGGACTGATCATGCCCATTTTCACTGACAGACAGCATAGATATATAAGTAATCTTAATTAGGAGTTTCATTTATTTGGCTCTTCTAGTTTTTCTGTAATCGTAATTTCAACAGACAGACAGACAGACGGACCACGCTAAATCGACTCAGGAGGTCATGCTGATCAAGAATATATATATACTTTTCCATACCGGAGATGCTTCTTTCTGGGTGTTACAAATGGCGTACCAAACTGAATATACCCTTTCACTCTTAGTGTAGGGTATAAAAACCACACAAATGTGATATTTGGCTCATTTTTTACAATTTTGAACCACTGTATCTCTGGAAATAGTGGTCGGACAAAATAAAAAAAATTGATCAATGCATATCTCGATACTCACTTTCCTAAATCTCAAATTTGATTTTTTTTTTGTCAATTTGATGTGGGATGGTCCATTCTCAAATAATATTACACTTGAATGCCTGAAAAATGTCCTTTCATTTGAAGAGCCGGACAATTCTTTTACTGATAACTCCTTCCCGAAAATATTTTTCATGTGCTCATCCTCAATTTATTTTCATTTACTTGGGGGAAGTCATTTTTGTGGTAAATTTTTCCGGGAATAATAATAAGAATTAATTGAGGAATTGAATCTATTTGTGCTTTTCCTCAATTATTTATTGAATAATAGTCTCGGGATAATTATTATGGGAAGAAATTATCTTAGCAGTTATTAGCATCCTGAAGAATTGTGTCAAGAAAAACTTGTCCGGGGAATAATTTGTCCGGGAGTACTTATGCTTTTCCTTAATTTTTCATTGGTAAATTATATTGAGAAGGCATTGTCGCAGAAAGTATTACCGTCCAAAAGTAATATCTTGGGAGAAAATTAACCGGTAAATCTTTTCCAGGAACAATAGTTTCTTTGCTTTACATTGAAAATTCATCCACAAAAAAATATGTATGTGTCATACATCAATTTCAGGGTCTTGTAAAGCAATATCTTTAATAAAAATTTGTCTCAGAGAAAAATGTTCCCCGGAAGAATTGTCCGGACAAGAATTAACTGGGGGAAATTGACTAGGGAAGAATGTTATCCGGATTTAATTATCCATAAAATAAATGTTTATTTGCTTCGTGGATACATTTATATCCTGCCTCAATTTTTTATTAGAGAAATGCACTTGGCCAAACATTTTTTTGAAAAGAATTGACCAGCAAATATTTGATTGGAAATGATTGTCAGGGGACAAATTTGTAGAGAAAGAATCTTTCATCAGTCTTTCATAAAAAAATTCTTTGTGCGTACTTCCTCATTTCATTTTGGTGAAGATTCGAAAAAAATCGATAGAATTCGTTGGACAGAATTGTCACAGAAAATAAATTTCTTTGCAGGGGAAGAATTGTTCTTCGGAGTTAAATTTCCTCGTATAAAAATTGTCTGAAAAAGAGAAGTCCCTGGAATTTCATTAGTTTTTTTTTTTTTTTCATTTTAGTAATTGTGATTTCAACAGATCTTAGTGACTATTTCCTGGTGTCTTTACTAATGTTACAAACAAATGAATACATCCTTCAATATCGAATGTAGCGTATAATATGCAAAACTACGAGTATATAGTGCTTTTTAGGTATTTGTCGATGTAAAACAATTTCTAAATTTTGGCAAATATTGCTGTGAAAATTGTCACAAGTGATGGAGTGCTAGAACAGTACGTGTGACAATTTGACATGATGCACTTGTGTTCGTTGACCTAATAAATTGATAAATTGCTCAGAAAATTGTGAGTTTTACAATGTACTCGTATTTTAACAATTTTAATCACAATGTTCTGTTATTTTATGCAGTTTTATGCAAATAATTTAAATAAATCTCTTTTGGGAAATATAAATATATATTAAATATGTATTAATATTATATACAAAATTCATAGAATTTGCAACTTCGAAATGTTGCTTTATTAAATATTTATCTGACAAGTTGCCTTCTGCACTTAAAATAAAAAATAACAAAAAAAAAAAGGAATATTGAATCAAGTTTTTCCAGAATATTTGTAAAAATTCAATTACTTCATGTTTGTCATGCATTTTAAAATAGCACAGCGTACATATTTTTGTACTTTTTACTTCGCACTTCTAAAATCACATAGTCACTTCACCAAGTACGACGACGTAAAAATCTGAGCTCCGAGTAGTAGGTATTGTAAAATCTTATATGAAAACTGTCAAATATATCTGAAATATTTGACAGTTTGACAGTTGCTGCGCATCGACAATCATTGGCAGTTTTCCATTTTAAACGCAAGGAAATTTATTCAATTTCCCCTGTAGTTTTAGGTTGTATGAAAAATAAATGGGCATACAAAATATGACTGTTCAAAAAAGATTTGCTTAGATAAAAGGCTTGGGTCTGCTAATGAAATCATTGAATTGTAAATTTTTTAAAATATTTTTTTTTGAAATTGATTTTTTTTAGACTTAAATACTTTAGCGTCACAGTTGCATATATGTCATATCCTTAAACTATATGCTACATGCTGCTATCTCTCTTTCGGGTTTTGGACGGCTTTGTGTCGTGTCGTTCGTGCGTGTAGTAAGTGTGAACGTGGCACATTATCGCATATTTCCTTTTGGTTTCCGACAAACTTTGGGGTTATTTTATGCTAACATTGAAATGTATGACAAATTGGGCCACGAATAAGATATACAAGTTTTATATGAAATACAAGAAATATCAGAAATATAAGAAATAAAAGAAATAAAAGAAATAAAAGAAATAAAAGAAATAAAAGAAATAAAAGAAATAAAAGAAATATAAGATATATAAGAAATATAAGAAATATAAGAAATATAAGAAATATAAGAAATATAAGAAATGTAAGAAATATAAGAAATATAAGAAATATAAGAAATAAAAGAAATATAAGAAATATAAGAAATATAAGAAATATAAGAAATATAAGAAATATAAGAAATATAAGAAATATAAGAAATATAAGAAATATAAGAAATATAAGAAATATAAGAAATATAAGAAATATAAGAAATATAAGAAATATAAGAAATATAAGAAATATAAGAAATATAAGAAATATAAGAAATATAAGAAATATAAGAAATATAAGAAATATAAGAAATATAAGAAATATAAGAAATATAAGAAATATAAGAAATATAAGAAATATAAGAAATATAAGAAATATAAGAAATATAAGAAATATAAGAAATATAAGAAATTTAAGAAATTTAAGAAATATAAGAATTCGAATAAAATTAATACAAAATTATGAAGCAAAGTAAAAGGTCTCAAAAAATTAAAATTATTAAAAACTGAAAGTAAAACTAAAATGTAGCTAAGTTAGCTGAGTTTAAAATGAAAAACTCTTTTAAATAAATACAATAAAGTGTCACTTGTACAATCCTTGAAGATTACATGTTAAAAGGATTTGTTTGAGTGTCTCATTTTCTTTGAGTATTTCTGCCATTTTGTCTAAGCCAACAGTTTGAAGTCATCTTCGGATTCACATGCGAACCTACCTTAAATTTGCATTTGAAATTTGAACTATAAGAACTCGTTGTTTTCCCAGCCGTCAATAACCTCACGCTGTTTACAGCCCCCATGAAAGCTTCAAGCAAACTGTGTTCGCTGCAGAGTCGTAAAAAATTTGCAAACATCAGCAGTTCCTGCCAAAATGTCACAGTCGTCTATCGTCTCAATCGCATCAACGTCTATAAGTAAGACAGACGTTTTTTTGCCACATGTCCTTTGAGGCGCTTTGAGTACTGTCGGCCTTCTGTATGTCTGTCTGTATGTCTGTCTATCGCTTCACTGCCTGGTTAACATGCAGATCCTCTGACATGGATTCATGCCAAATATTTTGCCTTTTTTTTTCAAGTTCGTTTGCATTTTCAATACTATGTTGTAAATTTTTACGATCGACTTTTGATTTTTTGTTTTTTATTGTTTTTTGTATTCGTATTTTAGCAGAACTTTTTTTATGTTGGTTTTATGCTATTTTTTATATATTTTTTTTTTCCTTTTTTTTGCTCTTCATTTGATATTTGTCGTTTGTGTTATTGCCTCGCATGCATAATGCTATTTGACAATTGAGTTTAATGCGCGACAAAAGTCGAAATTGAAAATCGATCGCATTTTATAGCAACGCGTTATTTTTTCGCAACTTTAGGGGTATAGCAAATTTTCAAAAGCACTTTTATGACTATTTCAGACTTAGGAATATTTTAAAAATATATTTTATACTTATTATTTAACCCAGCTATAACACAAAATGATTTAAAACGCCTTGGCGCATACTCATAGACAATTTAAAGTTGACTTTAAAAATACATTCGTCTTCTTTGACATATTTTGTAAGGATTCAATGGTCAAAAAGTTGATTTTAAATTTAAATTTGACTTTAAATTGTCTTTAATTATTCACCCCTGTGTTTATTATGAAAGTAATAAATTCAAGGTATTTGAATATTTCCCAATTAGTAAAAACTTTTTACAATAAATAATTATGCTAAGGGACGGTGGCTCAGTGGTTAGTGCGCGAGCCGAAAGTTCTCGTAGCACAGGTTCAAATCTCTAAATAGAAAATGTTTTTCTATATCGTGCTATCTCTCGGCAGAAAATGAGAGTACAAATTTCCTCACCCAAATCATCTCCTAAATCATCTCCGTTCCTTCGAAATCACTAAATGCTAATTACACTACTCAACAAAACGAGAAAAATTGTTTGCCATGGATATAAAGACATCAATTCTATATAATCAAACATATTTGATTCATTTATGTTTTCAATTTTAATATATGTTGCTATAAAAACTATTAAAAATCTTTCAATTAATTAAATATGATCTTTCCGATTCATTATGATTCCCTTTCTGTTTCTATATTTCAACAATTTCCAAATGACTGAATACTGAGATCTCTTAAATGTTGCCTTTGAATTAAAACATACTACAATATTTCAGTTGCACTTACTGCAAAGCACCGACAACAACCATTTTCGCATATATCTCGTTGCATATTTATTTTCCATAATGTTTTCACGCAAATTTCGTGCAACAATATTTCCGAGTCCTTGCAGGATGCCAGCCATGCATTCAGTTTTTTTCTTCATGCATTGCAAGCAATTTTACACCAATGAACAGCAATGAACACAAATGAATGCTCAGAATAAACGGCCGCCCATCAATGTGTAAAGTAAGTAATTTTTGAGCAAAAATAAAATACGGCTCGGGGCGGTACGGTACGGTACGAGATGTTGAAAATGCGGTAGTTGTTCTTGTACTTGCAATTGTTGTTGTTGTTGTTATTACAATAATGGTATTGTGTTGGCTCAAATATCGAATGAAAGCTTCACAACAATGTTTGCTATGCTTTTGAATTTTGTAGTGAGTTTGATAAACGTTGAAATGTTTTGCCGGAAATCATCTCTAAAAACAAATACAGGCTACAATATCAACAAAAATAAAAAATTATACTGCTTTTCCATTCAGTAATATGTTGAACAACAATACAGTTGTGATGTAAATATGACCCATATTTTTAAATATTTAAATATTTTATTTTTATTTTCATTTTCATTACTTTAAGTACCATTTTAACTTAGGGAAATTGCATGAATTCAAAAATAAATTGTTTTCCTTAAAATTCGCATACAAAATAAAAGCAATTGTTTGAGGCAAATGCACGAAATTATGAATATAAAGGGTTTTTCAATAAGAGCGATACACAAGTTTTTTTCAAGAGTTTTTCAACAGGGACGCTACAAAAGTAGAGCGACAGGGACGAGCCAACAACGAGTCGAAATTATAAAAATTTACTACCGAAATTTCATCATGAAATGGCAAGCCTTACTGAAGAGAAATGTCAAAAGAGCGGCAAGAAATATGCCGTCGTTTGCTGTCCCTGTCGCTCTACTTTTGTAGCGTCCCTGTTGAAAACCCTTTAATAGACATCTATAAAACTACAAAAGTTGAATGGTTTTTTCAAAAAAAAAATAAGAACGGTTCATTAGATATTAATCGAATGTTAATTGTTTTAGAAAAAATATTATTTGCTCCAATTTTAATTGCCTTGGAAAGTGTCTACACATATAGAAAATTCAAGGCGCCAAGAAAATGAAGACTAAATTAGCACAGGCAGACCAATGCTTGGTTAACAAACTTTCACGCAAGACTCAGCCAGAACTGACAGACCAAGGCCTGGTAATGTAGTTATTGACCAAGGCTCAGACAGAGCTGACAATTGAAGTTTTGGTAAAGCAGTTCTCGCACAGGACTCAGCCAGAACTGACAAGCTCAAGACTCATCCCGAAATTCCACACAAAGAACTGTTTAATTAGATTTTGCCCAAGACTGGCCCAACGTTCATCTGTAAAGACTTGATTGACCGTTGTTTGCCCAAGCCATACACAGAAAAAAAAGTTCATATAATAAAATAAAAAAAAAAATAATAAGGAAAAAAATAGTTTTTTTTTTATTTTTGTAAATAGTTTAATAGTTCATAAATATCATGTATTTTTTCATAAATATTATGAATTTGTTCATCAATTTTATGAATTTTTCATATGATATGTTCATAGAAAAAATATATGCATCATATTAATGAATTCCGTTCTTCAAACTATTATTTATTGTATTGAAGAGGCATTGCTAATATTGATAACTACAAAACATCAATGTTAAGAATTCATTATCAGTATGATTAAATGCCGAAAAAGTGTTCTTCAATATGTTGAACTGTATGTAAAATATACGTTTCATCATATTACTGAAAAAATACATAAAATACAATATATATGTACATCATATTGAAGAATGCTGTTCATCACACCAAATTTCAATCAAAATATTTATTTTTCGTTCATTATTTGACGTACTTCTCAGTTCTTAAGTAGTTCTTGTATGTTATTTCTTATATAATGCTTGCTCCACATATATAATATATTATTTTATATTACAACTTTTTATATAATTAAATATATTTAAAGAAAAATGCACAGAAAAAATAAATTGTATACATTTTTTATTTTTTAATTCAAAATAATAATGAAATAAATTTTTCAGACAAACAATTTTTTTTTTTTTAAATAATTTTTCTCGGATTATTTTTTTTTATAATTTTTTTTCCAACAACTTTTTTTCTACAAAAATATTTTTTTTGAAAAATTCTTAAAAAAGTAAAATTTAAAATTATTCATAAATATTATGATCATATTCATCAATATGACGATTCAAATTCATTGTATTGAATATTTAGTTCTTCAAAATGATGTTCGATAGTATGAATAAGTTGTAAAGCTTAAAAATGCTCTCCTGACAAGTTCAAAAAATAGATTTATGCTTTTATTTCATATTGCCACAGATATGATGTAAAGCTTTAATGAATGCATTCATCAATATATCATTTAATAAACGGTGGTATCA
The DNA here is from genome assembly GCA_951804985.1 of Dryomyza anilis. NCBI lineage: Eukaryota > Metazoa > Arthropoda > Insecta > Diptera > Dryomyzidae > Dryomyza > Dryomyza anilis. The sequence continues at coordinate 18,907,980 of OX638132.1, forward strand.
ATATGATGAATCTGGTAGTTGATAGAAAAATTCATAATATTTATGAATAAATTCATCATATTGATGAATTTTTTTCTGTATAGATTTACGTATTGCGTTGTGAAGGGAAAAGTTTTCTTATAATAAGAAACACTTAGATAGTTGAATAATATAATTTGAAATGACAAAAAATAGTATTTCATACAACTTACCTCTGAATTTGCACTCCGGTATCATTTCGTCGCTGTGGTCGCTGCAGTCGGAGTCACCATCGCAGACAAATCTCACCGGGATGCAGTCACCATTGCTGCACTGAAACTGTTTGTTGCCGCATTTCTCCTTTAGCTGATGTTGCGCTGAAAGGACAAAATAAAAATATTCAAAATATTGCAAAAAAAAAACGTGAATACTACAAGTGACATGTGCAAAAAAAAACATAAATAATGTCACAATACAACGCAAAAAAGTTACCTTCTCTAAAAATCACAAAAACCACAAAAAAAAATGAAAAAATTGCACGATTTTTTTTTGTGCTGTTTCTAATTTAAACTTTTTTAATCCCAAAACTTGTCAAAACTTTAAATTTAAGCCGCGCATCCAAAACAAACAAATAATAGAAAATCTATTTTTATGTGCAGCGCAGCTTAAAGTTTGCGTCGCGTTAAAAGCTTGATGAAGTTATTTGCAGATACTATTTTTTTAAGGCCAAATTGAAAATGCAAAAAGCACTAAGTATGCTGCACGAAAGCGTTAACAGTTTTCCAGCGATTGAATGACTAAAGTTACGAAATATTGTCACATAGTTTTGGTTGAGAGTTTTATTTTTTTTTATTTTTAAAAATAGTAAATTTTACATTTGCAATAATGGTGTTTTACATAAATTATAATGCAATACCTTCAATTAAAATTAAAAAAATTGAGAGATGAAATTGACACGATGTTTTTATTAAAAATTAAAAACTTTTTGAATTTTTAATTCTGAATTGGTAAAGTAATTTGCATGAGCATCAAGTGCTTTTCAGTGCACACAGAAAAAAAATTAACGAAAAATAAATATTTTGATGGAAATTTAGTTTGATGAACATCATTCTTCAATATGAAGTAAAATACGTTGTATTTTATATTCTTGTTCATTAATATGATGAAACGTATTCTTCACATACAATTCATCATATTGAAGAACACTTTTCGACAGTTGTTCGTCATATTTATGATCGCATTCATAATATTGATGTCGTTAGTCATTAATATTACGAATGGTTCTTCAATACAATGAATCATGGTATGAAGAACGGAATTCATCAATATGATGTACATCTTTTTTTCTTTTCTGTGCTGTTTTAAACTGTTTTAAAAGCTCAAAACATTTGATATAATTCTCACAAGAAATTTCAAATTAAAGCTCTTCAAATATCTCGCAACTGGAACTTTTTCTTTGGTTTTTAAAGCTGAAAAAATAGAATTTAATTCGCACAGCAAATTTCAAATTAAAGCTTTTCGTTGAAATAAATTCAAATAACTCTCACATAGACATTTATTCTATAGTTATACATATAATATATTTAATAGCAAAATCAATTCGTATCAGTAATACATATTTCTCATTGTTGTTCTCCTCAATATTGTCAATCCGCAATTCACATTGATTTGCTGATTTTTTGTTTAATTTTTTTTCTGATTTCCGTTTTCCGATTTGCTGATTTCTATTTATTTGCTTACTTTTCTATTTGACAGCTTTATTGGCACCGTTCACGCCCAAATCGCGTACTATTTTCCACAACTCACTATTTTTACAAACACCAGTTCTATCGCAGCCACCTTTTTGCTGTCACCAAACCTTCGTAGTTCTGGTCCGTCTTTTATATGTCAATGCAATAAAATTTCGCCGTTTCGAAAGGGTCCCAAATTGTTTACACAATTGATTCGCATTGTTGAGCAAATTTCTTAACGCCTGATATGTTTTACAATTTGTTTGCCTAACATTGCGCACAAATTGTTGCAATAATGCTGTTGGAATTTATTCTTATTGCTATATTTATTGTTGTTTTTGCAAACAAATTTGATGTTTTAAATTATTTTCTTCAAGAAGAAATATTTTGTTAAAAATACTCCAGAGAAAACTCATTTAAAAATGATCAAAAAGAATTTTATAAATTTAAGTTAAAAATATATCAAATAATAAAACTAAGAAAAGGCTCTTTAAAATATAAAACTGAGCAATAGTGTAAAATTGGTCAATATTTTAAATATCTATAAAGTTAAAAAGTACTCACAAGTGTAATTTTGTGAATTAAAAAATGTAAAAATGTTAAAATGATCAATAGTCAATTGTGTAAAATTGTTCAGAAGTTTAAATTTTATCAATAGTGTAAAATTGATAAATAGTGTAAAATTGATGAATCGTGTAAAATGTTTCTATAGTTCCAAACTGGTCGAAAATTAATAAATAGGTTTAAAATTAGGTAGTGTAAAATTTCTCTACACTGTAAAATTGATCAGTAGTGCAAAATAAGTCAAAATGTAAAATTGGTCAATAGTCTAAAGTGTAAAATTGTTCCAAAGTCTAAAATTTGTCAATAGTGTAAAACTGATAAATAGTGCAAAATTGATCTATAGTGTAAAATTGATCAATCGAGTAAAATAGTTCTAAACTGGTCAATATTCAAAATTTGATAAATTGCTGAAAAATTATTAAATAATGTAAAACTGGTCAATAGAGATGTAATAGTGATACTGTCAAATTCTTCAGTAGTGTAATATGCCTTAAAATCGTGTAAAACTGATAAAAACAAAAATTGGTTAATAAAATATTGGACAAAATAAAAAGTGTAAAATTATTTAACACTTAAATTGGTCCAAATAGTCTATAAAAATAATAGTAATAAAATGTTAACATAGTATAAAATTGGTCAATAGTTAAAATAAGATAACATTATAGATAGGTTAATAGTGTAAAACGGGTAAATACCGTAAAATTACCCAGTCAAATCGTACACGGAGGGAAATAAGATTCTAAAACTCGAGATGAATTCGGTTAGAAAGAAAAATAGTAGAATTTGACTAATATCAATAAAATACTACTAAAATTCAAGAATTTGTCATCTGGATATCAAGAAAGCAAATTACTTAGTTGTAAAAAAAGTAAACAAACTTTATTCAACTGGATTTTCAGAAGTAAATTTATTGATTGTTAAAAACCAAAAAGAACACGCAAAATTGTTGCTGTATTCATCGCAAAAAAAACACATGTTCATGCATAATAGCGGCAAAGCAAGATCGAAAAAACAACAACTATACGAACACGTGTTCATTAAATTTTGGGACGAAAACAACAAAAGCATTTTTGATACCTAAGAAATTAATAACTGAATTCAAGACTTATTCTACTTAGTTACGTTTTTGATACCTAAGAAATTAATAACTGAATCCAAGAATAATTCTACTTAGTTACTTTTTTGACAACTAAGAAAATCCATTTCTTGAAATTAAGAATTTTCGGTTTAACTGTATATCACTCCGTATACTTCTTGATTCCTTCTGGATTTTAGAACTTTTTTCCCTCAGTGTAGTGAATAAGTGTAAAATTGGTCAATAGTGTAAAATTTGTCAATAGAGTGTCAAAAGTGTCAAACTATAAAAATGCCAAGACAAATAAGTGTTATTTGATGTACAAAATTACAAATGTGTAAACATTCTAGACATGAAGTGCTAAAAGCTTAAAATGTGTAAAATTTTCAATGAATACAAAAGAGAACTGAATGAAAACTAAACAATAATTTTATTATTTTAAAATTTGTTGTAGTTTTCTGATGTATTTTTCAAACATAAAAATAGGATTTATATTTGACTCGTAAAATTAGTGATAGTTGAAAAATTATAATAGCCAAAATATAGTTTAAATTTTTATATGTAAGTTTATACGAAAAATTTGCCCTTAAATAGTGTAATACCCACTTTTTGTACTTTGATACGAAAGGCTATTAGAAGAAAGTGACGTCATTTGAAAAGTATTGTGAATTTTTTAAAAGTCAAAAAGCATGCATTTCAAATACTATTGACGTCATTTACTCAATCGTTAAGAATATAGAAAGTAGACCTATGTTTAAAAAAAGGCTTTGAGTTAAAAATGGTTTTAAAACAAAAATTCTTAATGGTCATTATCAGAAATCAACACAATTTACTAAATTCAATGCAGACGGTTACATTAAATTTAAAGAAATAATTGCTGCGCCTTAAACGACCCAACATGGCGCCTTTCACGTCCCCGTGCTGTGTTTATAATGACAATTAATATCGGCGACAGCTGTGTCAGCCACTTACACAAAAACACACCAGCATCCAGACAAATGTCATTTATAACGCATGTCAGTGTTGTCAAAATATAGTGGAAAATTAATACAGAATGAATATGTGAATTTGTCGGAAAATGTGTTGACAAAAGTTGACAGCACCAAGTCAGAAATCAAACAACCAAACAATCCAATCAAGGCCAGCACTATATGTGTGCCCAGAATTAGGCAACACTTTGCAATGAAGTTTACAGGCGTGAATTGGAGGCGTGCATGGGTGTGGGAAGCATGGACGGGTTGACAAATACAATTACTTATGTCGTTAATCGTTTACGGCTGAACCCAACTCGGCTCAAGTTGAGTTGAGTCGACTTCACATCAAAATTCAGATAAGCAGTGAATGTTTCCAGGGATAACGTATGAAACGCACATTAAACTCAGCCGAATCAAACCCTTTGTTACACCGTAAAAATAATAGAAATCAAGTAAATTATTTAAATTCATAAAATTCATTAAAATCAGTTTAATAAAATAATCGATAGATTCTAAAATAATTTATGCAAATTTTTATTTTTTATTATTTTTTTTTTTTTAATTTTTATATTTTAATTTTTTTATGTGTAGCACACATACACAGAACTATATTTGTTTAAAAGTGACAGCTGCAGATGCGACGCCATGTTATTTGTCGAACGCGCTGTTGCCGGCGTCGGACCGGAAGGTTGAAGAACATTTCGGTTTTCTCCACAACAGAAGAAATAGAGTAGAGAAACCAGACGGTAAAGCATTGACAATGAAATGAAAGGTAAAGCAAAACACTGGAAAGTATGACTATGATAAGCCAGGTCATGTGTCAAGACGTGCTGTCAGGGAAAAGTTAAGCTAAATCGAGTAAAATTGAAATTGGTTCTTAAAGGTGGTGCCAATGATGCATGGGTGTATAGAAAGAAAATAGTGGAGATGTGTTTTAATTTGAAAATTTGAAGAATACACATGTGGTAAAATAAGTCTACAATTGAAAGTAAGTAAAAAAAAATTAAAAATCCTGAAAAAAAATCGAATTAAACCGATTATCATATTATATAACTCATTGAATCTAATCTGATAGCCTTATAAAAATTTCAAAAAATCTGCATTTAAAATAAATTAGCCATTTGAATGTTCAATAAACAGTACACAGTAAAAATTGAGTTTTGTTGTCAATAATGCATGTGGGTATTCTATGACTCAATAAAATAAGAAAATGTTAAAGAAAAATATGTCTAATTTTGCACCCAGTTAAAGATACAGGGTGTTTAAGAGATGCATATTACTAACATAACTCTGTCAAGATAATTTGTTATAAAGTATAATCTGTTGACAAATTAATAACACTTTTTAAATCATGTTTTACAAAATTAAATTACCTTTCCAATGGTATATCACATCTTGAAACCCCACGATGTTTTCCTTTTTATAAAGGTACGTAAAGTTGAAATTTACAAAAATAAAAATGCAAATTTTACATAAAAAAAACAATTAATTTGAAGGTTTTTGAGAAAAAAAATATTAGTTTTTTCATAATAAGCGAAAAAATATTTTTTTATATCAAGCAAGACAATTAAATAACATAAACATTATAAGAATTAAAAAAAACTTAAATGTTTAAATGAATGCCAAGTTTTGTTTGTACATTTCACATTTAAAACATCATATTGAACATGAAAAACATGGACTTTTAATTCAATGAATGGCATCTGTCATATTATGAACCTGTTAGTTGGTAAGAATTCATAATATTTATGAAAAAAAATCAGCATACTAAAGATTTTTTCTTTCTATAAAATGTGAATTCAATTCGTATAAACAAAGGCTTGAAAACATAACCGAAACCGATATTCGTTTAATACCGATTCAACTGAAACCGTTATACAAAAATCAGAAATAAACCGATATCCAAAACCGATATAAACGGTTTCGGTTTTATACCGGTTTTAAAAGGGGTTTAAAAAACTATAAAAACAGACTGAGACCAATTATATTATCTAAAGTACAAGACATATTTAAAAGTCTTTTAATAAAATATGGAGTTCCCAAAATAAAATATTTGTTATTCTTCATTCATGTGTGCAATGATAAGTGTTCGAGACAAATACTCATTCTGGTTTCATATATTTTAAAACAAAAAACTTTTGAAAAAAAAAATTAATTTCCTGAACTTGTATAATAGCTGAGTAGATTAAAGTACTGTATAAATTAATGTAGCCGCGGTAGCTTAGTGCGTTGGACTCCGAGCCGAAAGGTCCCCGGTTCAAGACTGGACTGGGGCTAACAACATCTTTTCATACACCAAGAAAAAAATTCCCTCAAATCCCATTAAAATTGGTCAATAGGACAATTATTGATTTAATAGTATACAAAAAATAAATCTTTTCATATAAACTTAATGGCAATGTCATGGTATTTTCTAGTATTTAATAGTATTTTCCGATTAAAATAATAATTTATCCTATTAACTATTTTTAATAGTAAAAAACTATTATTTATATAGTATTTTTTTCTGGGTGTAAAAACATTTTTCTATACCACGCTACCTCTCGGCAGTAAATGGCAAACCTCCGAGAGTAAAAACATTGCCTATGAAAAGCTCTCACCCGACGTTCGGATTTCGGCAATAAACTGTAGGTCCCACCACTTTGAGTACAAATATAACACGCACAGCTTAAAATGGTGAGAGAACTCGGCCTAAGTTCTTATAGAACTGTAGTGCCAAACCATTATTATTATTATAAATTAATTTTAGCCTTATAGCTCTAACTCCTCATGAAATCTGTCCGAAGCAATAGCAAAAGTTTCCCAAAACCAAAACCATCATTGATTAAAATTCATTTTCACTATGCGCCAAGTCGATAAATCCTATTCGGCTGCCAAACAATCGTAACATTTCAAATTTTCAAAACGAAACAAATTGAATCACATAACATTCGATGCCGTTTCGGCAAAGCAACCAAGTGTGAAAAAGGATTTTTTTTTTTGAAAAACTTCATGATGATGCTTGGATGTATCGATGGATGGATGCATGAAAGAAGTGGGGCGATGCAGTACGGTTGAGTGGTGCCACATGCGACCCATAAATGAATAACGTACATTTTCATTTTACAAATGTGAGACCAAATAAATCACAATTGATTGAAGAATGGTGACATAGAATTTGAATTTATAAAATCTCAAATGTACAATGACAAGGATATGGTTATCATGCATAAATATATTAAGACCAATAAACAGTGATATATAGGAAATATCAAAAAGGATCACGCAGTATGTCCTTGAACCGTTTTGAATAGCAATCATCATAACAGGATGTATCATTTAATTGTACGTTTGACCTTTTCACATTCAACGACTTCCTCGAGTTCAAAACTATCATTTGTCAGGAGGTCAATGTGAAGCCGAAAATACATCAATCGCATGCGTTAGACAGTCAGTTAGTCAAAGACAAATAAATCTCCACAGTATTCAAGTTTTTTTTTTTCTTATGTTATGCAGCGTGAAACGACTCAAGCGTTCGAAACACTATTCGATTAACAAACTCAGAAAACTCATTAAACACTTTGGCATCACTGGTTGCGGTCTGGCGCGAGTTTGAGGCATAAGGCGGAAGAGTTGCCAGCTACAAATTTGCTCTTAATTTATGTTATTTGTTCTATTTGCTTCGACGGAATTTGCTTAAATTAAACACAAAAGACTTAACACTTAACCTATTAACGCCAAAATATAAAATAAATTTTCCATATGCATATTCATAATAATTATACTATACATAAAAATTATAAAATATTTAAATTTTAAATCTCATCATATTGAAGATAACCCATTTTAGACATTGAACTCAATTCGAATGGTTAGTCTCTTTTGGGTACAATGAGCGTTAATGGGTTAAAAGCACTTGTGGCTTATGTTGTGCTAGAATTGACTATTGATGTTGTTGACAATTTCCACACGGCAGCACATTATGTCATGAATTTATTATAACATTAATAACGTATTTTTATCTGCATACAAAATCAAGTTTAATTTTCGTTAATTGGGGAAATAACGAAAAACAATTTATTGAATTAATAAAATATACAAAAAAATCGAGTTTAATTTAGACAATAAAAATGCATTTAAATATTCAACACATATATGCATTTAAATGGTGTTTTTTATTATTTCTGTTGGTTAGTAACGCGCAACCAATAACTACCATAAAAACATGTGTCCAATATACACCTTTCACGCACGCATTATGCAAATTGTAGTAGCGCGTAGCAACTCATCAATGCATTGAACAACTATTAAAGCGCGTGGTTTGTTCACACATGTGGCCACTCTCGTATTTGGTCACCGCTCTACACAACCCCCCAGCAGGAAATTACCTCATTGCGTAGTTAATGACCACTTCATTATAATCTATCTCCGAGTCTACCGAACATACACTCTAACAAAAAATGGTGGAATTTACTACTATTATATTATTATTATATAGATTACATACCTATTATAATAGTAAACTCCCGTCACAATGAAATACAAAAAAATCACGCTAAAAGTGCGTAAAATAATAACTTTTTATATAGAGTTATTTCTCGCTAAAAAAATGAGACAAAAAGCCATTCATTAGGCATTTGCTTGGATCTCAGTGAATAAGTGAAAAGTAATTTATACACTTGTCAATTTTCATAGCCTTTATTAGCATGATAATCGACATTGATACTTTACTTTTATTAATTATTGCAAAGAAAATGGAACGCAACTGATAATTAATGTTTTTTACATATTCGGGGAGTAGCCGCGGTAGCTCAGTGGTTAGTGCGTTGGACTGCGAGCCGAAAGGTCCCCGGTTCAAGCCTGGACTGGGGCTAACAACATCTTTTCATAGAAACATTTTTCTATACCGCGCTACCTCTCGTCAGTAAATGGCAAACCTACGAGAGTAAAACCATTGCCTATGAAAAAGCTCTCACCCGCCGTTCGGATTCGGCAATAAACTGTAGGTCCCACCACTTTGAGTACAAATATAACACGCACAGCTCAAAATGGTGAGAGAGCTCGGCCGAAGTTCTATACACAACTGTAGCGCCAAACTATTATTATATTATTATTACATATTCGGGGACATGCTACATGTCCAGCGCATTCACATGGCCGCTTTAGAATGTTTTCGGAACACATGCACACATTTCGGAACACTTCCAAAACTCAATGTGGCCAATATTTGTAGAAAGTTGCGTTAGATTCATTTACTTTGCAGCACTTTATTCATTTGTATTAATCTTAAACCATTTAAGAACATTTTATCGGATGACAAAATGTGTATTTCGTAACTTTCATACATGTTTAACAGCGAAAAAATACGCTACTTTCACCGTTTTGAGAAAATTCCACGAAAATAGATACACGAAAGTAGCGTATATGTCAAAAACACTCTCTGCAGCTTTTTTGCAATACTTATACTTATTTTAGCATATCACCAAAAAAAGCGTGAAATTTACCACATTTATAGTAGTAATATTACAATCATTTTTTAGAGTGTACAACGCAAGTAACTTTCAACAGAGATGACCTAGTCAACCTATGCCAATGTAAACTTGCAACTTTCCGATGTAGAAAATTCAGAACTTTAGAAATGGAGAGTAATCCGAATCCGAACATACCAATTCTCAATGGAAATTAACGATTTATGAATGTAAAGCGGTTGTAATGGGAGTGAACTGAATCTTCATTCCTATAGTAAACGTAATATAATCTATAAAATTTGTAAAGAAACTTCAAAAAATGTACACATTAAAGACTGAAACACATGATTGAATGAACGCTCTAGAGTTGATGCGATTTTCAAACAATTTTGAAAACAATCGTGTTTTTACCCAAATTTTGTACATAAGTTTTAAATTTTTTTTTTTTTTGAAAATTTCGTTGACTGTTGGATTTTTATTCGTCAGGCTTAAATTTTTAATATTTTCATTTATTTGAGTTTATTCATTAAACAAATAAATAATATAAAGATTTTGTCTTGTCCAGTCAGTATTTGGCATTGAGTGGCAGATCGTACAGCTGTTTCAGAGGCAGCCAAGCCTCTTCCTCAGAATCTTTCTCTGCGGATTTTATATTTCAAGTCACTTAAGTTTTTCTTTACCAATGAACACAATATGAATTATGTGCATTGAAGAAAAAATCAAAAGCAAAGAATGCAAAAACTACATCAACTCAAGATTTTGCCAAATTAATTGTTTTGCAATTTGCTAAATTAAATCTATTTTGTCTACACGTATTGTGGATGTATTTTCTGAATATTTGAACAGACTATTATTGTTTTTTAATATATATCTTTATCGGCCTCACAGCTTACTTCGTTGAAATAAAATAAATGCTTTGCCATTTGGTTATAATATATATATTTGTTAAATTTTATGTAAAATTCTGGTCAGAAGTATCAAGTAAAGGTTGCAAAATAAAATCATGTCAGGAAATAAAAATATAATAAAAAAAATAATCAAAGCTTACATGAAGATTATTGCATCTGGTACGCTCGAAAGACAACCCAACACTACATGTCTTTTAAATTTGTGAAGATACAAACGTGTTGAATATTAAATTAAATACCGATCACTTCAATGGCAATTGCTTAGAATCAAAATTCGTTACTGTTGAATTACAAAGAAAGCTAAAATAGGATATATTTCAGTTTACATATGACAGTCAAATTCTATTATGAGCATTGTTATATTCATAATAATAGTAATATGACAAAAGTAGTTGACATTGTAAGAGAGAATCTGATTTAAGCTGATGTTATAATAGACGTACGTTAAAATGTCATTGGAAAGTAACGTAGCAATCCAAATGCTACGGATCATTATGTCCCGGTTATGTACGTTACGTTCATTATAACCATTTATATGATGTAGGCATTTATCGAAACGTTACGTCTATTATAACTACAGCTTTAGGCCTTGTTGTGTTGCATTATGAAATACAATACACATGCATTACTTTCAGAGTAGCCGCGGTAGCTCAGTGGTTAGTGCGTTGGACTGCGAGCCGAAAGGTCCCCGGTTCAAGCCTGGACTGGGGCTAACAACATCTTTTCATAGAAACATTTTTCTATACCGCGCTACCTCTCGTCAGTAAATGGCAAACCTACGAGAGTAAAAACCATTGCCTATGAAAAGCTCTCACCCGCCGTTCGGATTCGGCAATAAACTGTAGGTCCCACCACTTTGAGTACAAATATAACACGCACAGCTCAAAATGGTGAGAGAGCTCGGCCGAAGTTCTGTACAGGACTGTAGCGCCAAACTATTATATTATTTACTTAATTTCATTTCCTATTGGGTCACAACCGCGCTCTCACTGTACTCTCGTTCTCTTTTTCTCTGTCGCTGTCACTATAGCAGACACACAACGCACTTGAGGTATGTACATAATTTATGTTACTCGCGGACAAGCCGCGTGTAAATTCATTCATTCATTCACAAAATGCTCTAACCGCTGGTTTTGGTTGATTGTCGTACATTATTAACGGGCCCCAAAGTGTGGATGAAGTAATGCACTGAACAGTTACAGGTGAGTGAAGAAGGGTTTTTTATGTTCTTGTTTAGAATTGAATCAGGGGCAGATTAGATTTAGACAACTGCGGAATTAACTGTGACAAATGTCCAATGAACTGTGACAGTTGAAGTTAGATATTCAATTTATAATTAGTGTAATTAATAAAATAGTATAAGTATTTTATTAATTACACTAATTATAAATTTATATTTTATTTATGCTATATTTTATTAATTAACTGAAAACCCGCTAATGATTGATTAGTTTGAGTGCTTCCAAAAAAAAATAGATTTGATTAACTGATGGATGACTAAGTGAACGAAAGGACGGATAGGCCGATGGATGATGTATAACTGAATGAATTAATGAATAAATAATTGCATGAATGAATAAAATACATTAGTTTAATGATAAACAAAAAATGGTATACAAAAATAATTATGTGCATTAGGGCAGATCGAAACCGAACTTTTATTTTTTTTTTTTTCAAATTGTAATGGGTCCTAAAAGTTACAAAAAAGATTACCACAAATAATTTGATTTAAAAAAAAAACATGTCCTGCGCTCGCGTCTTGCTGATGAAGCACTTTAAATCCATATTGAAAAGTTTGTACCATCTAAATAAAATCATTGTGGATCGAAATATGCTCAAAATATATATAGAGTTAATTATGCTATTAATTAACTCTAAAACAAAAATTCAAATTATTAGTTATATTCACACGACGAAAACATTCACAAAACTGCATTTACTCAGAAATGTATAATGTACTCAAATTTAACACGAATTTCCCATGACAATGAGTTGATAACTCAAAATCATGAGATGACTACGACCACCTCAATAATCAACAGACGACATACAATCATCGCGTGACCCTAATTAAAATTACGCAATTTAACGCCAAGATGTGGACTGGGGCTGATAAATTTATGTTATGCTTAATTAGACAAATTAACTGTGGACGTTATTTCTGAATCCAGTAGAAAAACAAAGTAAATAATATTTAAAGTTATAGAACTGGGTTTTATAAATAAAATTAACTTTTGGACTTATTTTATTCTTTTGACCATTTTTCTGTTTTAGTTGAAAATAATATTATTTATACTAACTTTATTTAGAAGCGTTTCAATGACTGTTTAAAATTAACTAAATTCAAGACCTGTTTTCTGAGTATGGCAACACCGACTAATTTCTCTCATTTGTTACAGCTGATTTAAATTTTGCGAAAATAATGCAAAGCAAGACATTAAATACGATTAAAAAATATATATAACGATCTAAATAAAAAATACGAATGCTTAATCTTCTTGACGGATTATTATGAAGCAAAACCAAATTTAAACATTCTAGATTAAATATTTTATTTGAAGTGAAAAAATATGTTCTATATAAATTAAATGTCAATATTTTTTCATAGCATAGATGTTTAAATTTGAATAATAATTAACAAAGTATTTTTTAACAAGTAGTTTGAATATATTTAACACCCTTCCTCAAACTGATTGTAACCCAGCTTTTGATCTGTGTTTCTCCAGCTTCGATGAATTTAGTGGTTTCGTGAACATATCAGCTAACATTTCTTCACTCGGGCAGTATGTGCACACGATGTGTTTCTGGTCAATATGCTCCTTCACGAAATGAACTCGAGTGTCGATGTGCTTGGTTCTACTGCTAAGCTTCTGATCTTTTATAATGCGCAAACAGCTTTGATTGTCCTCAAAAATCTCAGTTAGAGTGTTTTGATGAAAACGCATATCGCTCAACAATTGACGAATCCATATGGCCTCCTTACATGCTTCAGACAGTGCAATAAATTCAGCTTCTGTAGATGAAAGAGAGACGCAAGACTGCTTTTTGCATGTCCAGCTAATTGTACCGCCGTTAATCTGAAAAATATAACCAGAATTAGATTTCCGATCGTTTCTGTCTTCAGCCCAGTTTGCATCTGCGAATCCTGTTAGATAATACGGTTTGGTGTTTTTAGTGCTTAACTTAAGATAAAAATCTGCCGTGCCTTTTAAATATTTCAACACCCGCTTGAGTTCTGTCCAATCTTCTCGATTTGGGCAGCTTACTTTTCTAGCTAAAATTGAAACACTTGCAGCAATATCCGGCCGTGAATTAACGCTTAAATATAATAATGATCCAATGAGCCGCTGATATTCTGTATTGCTTAATAAGTTTTCTGACTCAGACTTTCCGTATCCTGGCTCTAGAGGAAATTTTGAAATTTTAGAATTTTCTAGTCCAAATTCTTTCACCAAATTAATAATGTAATTCTTTTGACGTATATTAAAATTAAAATTGCGATCTTTGAAAACTTCCATTCCAAGATAATGGTGAATTTCTCCAAGATTATTAATGTCAAAATTATTTTTAAGTAATTTCTCAACTTCGACTATCTTAGATATGTTGACGCTGGCTACCAAAATATCATCAACGTAAATTAAAACATACAATAGCCCTTCCTTGGTGGTGCATTTTGTGTACAGACATGGATCAGCTGTACTTTGTACAAATCCTCCATCAACAAGAACTTTGTGCAAAGCTTGATTCCAAACATGCGCTGCCTGCTTCAGACCGTACAAGCTTTTGTTCAGTTTGCAGACAAGTTTGGAGTTCCCTTCCTCAAAACCGGGTGGCTGTGCCATGAAAATAGTTTCATCCAACTCGCCGTTGAGGAATGCCGATTTCACGTCCATATGAACGACTGTCATTTTCTTCACACCTGCTATCGATAGCAACGTCCGTAGTGTGGTCTGCTTCACAACTGGAGCAAAAACCTCGTCGTAGTCATATCCGTACTTTTGACTGAACCCACGAGCTACTAAACGTGCCTTGTACTGCTGTACATTTCCCTCGACGCCTCGTTTTATTTTGTAAGTCCACTTACAACTGACAATGTTAGTATTTGGTGGAGGATTAACTAATGTCCACGTATTATTGTTTTTCAACGAAACTATTTCGTCTTGCATTGCATTAACCCATTCATCTCGCTGTACTGACTTAATCGCTTCATTATACGTCTTTGGTACTACCAGAGTCTCTTCGTCTGTTACAGTCTTATAACCCAATCGATCTGGTGCAGTTCCTTTGTTACTTCTAGTGGACCTGCGAACGTTGTCTTCGCATGTATCGGAAACTGGAATAGGTCCAGATATACTGCTGTCAAGTTCAATGCAATCACTCAGACTGCGAAACGAAGAATCATCTTCCGGCAATATATCATGGCTTTCCTCATTTAAGTTGCTAATGTCGCTTTCTTCGTCAGAATGTCTCCTACAGCATATATGATCTACTGGTAATTCTGCGTGACTTGTTCCACGCGTCTCAGGAATGCTAATTGTTGCAACATCGTCGATATCTAAAAATCTGACGTCTCTGCTAATCGTAATTTTCTTGGTATGAACATCAACCAAACGATAGCCCTTTGAATTTTCATCATAACCCACGAAAGTTAAAACTTTAGCTTTTCGGTCCAGTTTACGACGCCGTTCTTTAGGAATCAAAGCATATGCTTTCGAGCCAAATATGCGAAATTGACTAATGTCAGGTCTTTTGCATTCCCAATGTTCAAATGGAGTCGAAGGAATCGAACTAGATACCAATTTGCATAGCTCTTACAGCCTCGACGTCACGATGTCCAAATACCTTGTGCCAATGATGAATGCAATTCTGTGACTTGCAATCTGCAACTAGAGCCTTCTGGTCTAACTGCTGCCGTAGTCGAAATAAACCGTTTGCTGAATCTGCAACACCGATCTCCTTGCCTTTCTTCGTTTGTATACTGCACATCGAGTTCTTGAACATTAAATTGAAACCCATCTTCAGAATCTTCGTGACGGATAATAAGTTTCCATGAAATGATGGAATAAATAAAACTTCTTGAATCTTGACTTCAGTGTTTTCGCCGACAGAATTGGCCATGTTGATACGACATAGTCCTTTGCCACTTGAAACAACCGATTCTCCATTTGCTACAGTAACTGTCTCACGAACTGTGTTGTCCAGTGTGACGAAATCCGAGGCACGTGCGCTGATGTGACACGTAGCGCCCGAATCAATTACCCAAATGCTCTTGTCGGTACACATCGAGAAACAATAGTTAGCATTGTTTTCACTAACTTTGTTTCGCGACGCATTTGATTCGCTATTCTCCTTCATCTTCTTCAGCTTCCAACAATCCTTCTTGATGTGTCCTCTCGCCTTACAAAAATTGCACTTCTTCCCATTTCGATCGTCCCTGCGCTCATATGACTTCAACGCCGAATTAGATGCAACTGCTCCTGACTGGCGACGAAATTCGTCGATCAAACTGGTTTCGACAACATTTAGCGTCAATTCTTCCAGTTTGCGCGCTTCAAGAGCCGTTACCAACGTATCGAATGACGGCGGCAGACTGCTAAGTAACATAGCTACTAGCCAACGTTCAGAAAACTGCTCACCTAACGCTTCCAACTTCTCGAACAACACTTTCATCTGCATGATATGCTCTGCAATATCGTCATGCACGGAAAACTTCATGCCGCAGATCCTCCTCATGATACGCACGCTGCTTCCGAGTGTGTCCTTCTCATGGTGCTTTCGCAGGATCTCCCATGCCTCTCGCGCCGTTTTAGATTTCTTGATGAGCAAGAGCTGACTGTCTTCCACGGACAATCCAATGATTACAGTCGCCGCATCATCAAGCTTCTTATAAGCTACGTCTGGCTCTCTTGGTTCTGCTTCGGCGATGCACTTCCACGCTCCTTCCCTTTTTAGAATCAGCTCGATTTTATATTTCCATAGGTGGTAATTATCGGTGTTCAGTTTAGTAAAGGATGATTTAATAAAGTCCATCTCGCCTGGGCCCATAACCTCTTGACGGATTATTATGAAGCAAAACCAAATTTAAACTTTCTAGATTAAATATTTTATTTGAAGTGAAAAAATATGTTCTATATAAATTAAATGTCAATATTTTTTCATAGCATAGATGTTTAAATTTGAATAATAATTAACAAAGTATTTTTTAACAAGTAGTTTGAATATATTTAACAAATCTAACCACTTTATTGCATTGGATGAATCAGTTTAGTTTATATAATGTAAAATATCAGTATATGCATAAAATGTAATCCAACGAATATATTTACAAAGCAGCGACAAAAACCCAAGAGCGTAGACTGAAAATAATATCACATTTTCTGTCAAAAACATTAAGAGTATAAACAAAGTTATAGCCCTCAAAACCAGTCGGATAAACTAAGATTAAACTATATTTTAAAAAAAAATCAAAATTCCGAGTTTAAACCACAAATGAAACTGGCGCTTCTTTATTTAAATTTATCATATATATCATCGTTGTAGAACTAAAAGTCACTAACTACATTTTCGAAATGCCAATTGTTCATTTACAAAAATCTTTATATATCTTTCAATTTTTGATCGATGAGCTCAATATTTATACCAAATGATAAGAAAATATGAATCTTTCAATTGTTATTTAAACTTTAAAAATGTAGCAATTACTTTTTGTAATAATTAACAACAAAGTTGAAATTTAAGATTTTCATAAAAATGTATTTGGTGACTTTTAGTTCTACAACGACGATTTTTTTTCTACTGGGCCTTCGCAACATTTCAATGCTTGATTTGCCAATTAAGCTGAAGGGGTTCATTGAACACAGCCACCTAAACAGACGTTAGCTAGCTCCCAAATATGTTGACCCCATGTGTGAACGTGTAGCCATCGCACATAATTAACTGACTGTCTCAGATCAAAAGGCAGCCATTAAAACATTATATTGAGCGATAGCAAAAGTGAAATATTATTGAAAATAACGAAATTTAAAGAAAAGTGTGCGAAATTTTATTTAAACAAACAGATGTGTATGGTTGAAAAAAAAAGGTCACAGATTTGCACCAAATTCAAGTAAATTCGGAATGTAATCGATACTCGTAGAGACGCAGCTGTTCGCTTGTTGTCTGTGCATCTGGTGATGTGGGTGGTGCAAAAGTAACAAATGGGAAACTTTTGTATTTGCCATCGATATCTATATAGAAGCTTTAAGTGTGCATAGAATATTTTAAGAGAAAATATTAAAATAAAAAAAAAATAAATCGAAAGTTCAAGGTAGCGTATATTGAACTCAAATATCAAATTATATTTAAAATTTACTTTTTAAATGTTTTTATTAGGTTGTTTTCTTGTCTGTCTGTTCGGTACAAATTTTGTAAATGATTTTAAACTACCTTCGCGATGAGCTACAGATTTGAGATTTTAAATATTGCCACTAACTGGATGAGCCATGGTTTCTTTAAATTTACTTTAAATTTTTCCACATTTTAAAAAGTCTGTAGTACTTAATAAAAATGCCGAATGTCGTTAAATTTTACATAATTTGTCTATTTATCTGTCTGTCTATTTGTGAGTATGCCGTCTATCTGTCTGTCTGTTTATTGAAATCAGGAAAACAAAAAGAGCAATGTCACTCTAAAATTAGATTATTTATATAACGACGTAGTATGGTATTTTAAATGGGTTCAAATCAGTTTTACTATAGTCCATGATCCACCATATTTACAAATACCATATATATCAGTAAAATATAGTGAACAAATTTAGCTAGCCCCTTTTACATGTTAAGAATATATATTAAAAAATGTATTTTCTCGCAAACCGACTTGTGAAAAAAAAGAAATTTGTCTCACGATTACAAATGGTCAGTTTAAGGATAGTTTTTAATTTGTATCACATCCCAGTATGCAATTCGTTTCGATATGGTTACGAGATCAATACGAGTAGATGGAGAAGTCACACGATATCGGACACATTCTCGTAGAGATATCGAGCATCAAATTACATGGTAGGTAGATGATATCAATGCGAAATATCGGAGTTTTCCCGATACGAGACATTTTTGGAAATATCGAACGATCTCGAAGAAAAATATGATCAAAATTCGAGATTGTCGCAAGTGATATCGATTTGATAAATGTTTAAAAATCGTATCTTGACAAAGAATTTGAAGTTATTCAAGAAAGCTTTTGAGGCATCGAAAATCTTCGAGACATGACAGACTATGATATTTGTAGAGTATAACTTTTTTAAGATATTTTTTTTAATATATGTGCAAAAATTGTTCCTTATTCATGCCTCTGAAACTTTTACATATTTTTCAAATTTAAGTAAATTAATAAATAATAATAATAAATATTTTTAATTTCTATTTACAATGAATTTTTTATTTATTACTACATATTATTTATTTTTTATTTGTAAAATTCCATTGTAAATAAAGCGCTCATTTAAAACATCTGATCAACTCGCGTGGTATGTTTGAGTATAGCACATGACGTTTGTTTATTTTCATTTAACAGTTGAGATGGATTGACTGATTGCGGTAGATCGCATAACTGGCTACAATATTGTGTGAAATATCAACAATAATATATGACAACAATAATTGCAACAACATCGAGGTATCATATTCACTACAGATGAAGTGTCTGCATAACATCTCATATTGCATAGCATAATTTTAAAGTAAATAAAAATTATTATTATATGGCAACGCCTTGGTGCGTTGGTGGTTTGGCTAAAACCATTTTTGCTCTCTAATTGAAGATAATTAATATAATAAAAATAAATATATGGTTTTATATCCAATTTTTTATTTATTTGACAAAATTTGAATAGAGGGGATATATTTGACAAATTATATACATAAATCGCACTATTATTGTCACATCGATAAAAATGACATAAATGTGTCACCACTTAATTACTGATCATTAAAATTGTCTGGTTTCGGAAAACGTAAAGTGTCGCCTTCATTATATAATTAACACTTCAGCAATGAATTAAAAATGTAATAAAATAATAAAACAATAAAACAACAAAAAAAATCGCTTAAAAGAAATTAAAAAACCATTTGGTTTCTGACTCATCATAAATCTCACATAAATTCACATACATCATGGGACACACGATAGTAAGCGGTACCGACATTAAACTCTACTGACGCACTGATAAGTTAACCGTCCGTCCGTCTATCTGCAGGTTCTGTGGGAATTTACTGATAAGCAGCTTTTCGACGTGTACTACGAGTATTTGATGTGTTTCGCATTTTCTGGCCTTATTTTGATAAGAAACATGAAGAAATAAAGTAATTTTTATATTTTAAAGTGCACATATCGTCACTGTCATGCCAATGGGGCGAATGTGCATTTTTAAAAATGTTGGGAAATCAAATTTTAAAGTTTGAAGTGCTTTAAAAATTAACAAAATTTATATTTTTTTTAATTTTTCTGTTATTTTGGTTTATTTGTCAATTATTATAACGTATGTACAATATCTTTAGATTTGGACAACCTACTGAATTATAAATTCGGATTTTGTGAGGCAATATCCTGATTAAAACGCAAATATTTTTCTTTTTTATGCTATAACTTTTTATTAGCGCAAGATAAAATAGAAATGTAAACGCATTAATTGTTTGATATTGATATTTTGTCATACATTAATTTGCCATTTGTTATTTGCAGAAAAAAATATTTGAAATATTTGAATTTTTAAATAATGATGCCAATCGATAGGTGCTTTAAAAACAAATAATTAATACCTTTACACCGCTATTTTAACTTGCACCAATAAAAAATTATAGCAAAAATACGAAGAAATTGGAAAAATTGAAAATCTTGTCATGCAAAAAGAGCGTATATTTTCGTTTTTTTGCTATAACTCTTTAATGGTACTAGATAAAATAGTAATGTAAAGGCAATTATTATTTGTTTTCAAAGCACCTATCGAGCTGCATTATTAATTACAAATATTTTACCAACAAAAATTTCCTGCAAATAACAAATGGCAAATTAATGTTTGGAAAAATATTTTTAATTAATGATGCAGATCGATAGGTGCTTTGAAGACAAACAATAAATGCCTTTACACCACTATTTTATCTTATACCAATAAAAAGTAATGGCGAAAAAAAGAAAAGATTCGCCCTTTTGCCATGACAAGATTTTCAATTTTTCAAATTCGTTCTTTTGGTTTTGTCTTTTGTGGCTAGAAATATACATGTGGCTAGAAATATACATGTACGCAAATGTTAAAAATTGCACATTCACCCCTTTGGTATGATAGTGACGATATATTCTTAAAATACATTTTTCACATTCAAATTCAATACTATGCATAATTAAAAATAAATTACAGTTCAACTCACTGGAACATAGTTCACATTTACAAATTTGATGAATTGTAAAAGAATATTATCAATAGAGATTTCAAGATTCAAGATTTTTCACATTTCTACTGGGATGCGCATGCCAAAATAATATATCTGAGATATTTCGATTTTTCTTTGGGATTCCCTGTGAGTTTAAGAGCTCGCTCTCATAAAAATAAAGAGCACAATTTATTGTTTCTTTCAAATAAAACAAGAGCACGTTGCGACGTAAGAGCGCAAATACCACAGAATACCAGCTAAACGATAAACAACAACAATTAACCTCTTTAGGACTACGTTGTCAAATATGATACTTAAATAAAGTTGTATTCAAATTTAATTAATATAATTTAAATATATCCAGAAAATAGTTTGGAAAAATAATGGAAAATTTAACTTTAAATAAACATTGATTCCTTAAGAAATAAGTATTTTTCAGAGACATATTTTTCAGAGTGAATTCTTTTAATTAATTAATATAATTGACAATGTATAAAATCAGGAAAAAAAAGTAAACTTTATTATTTAAGTTGATATTCAATTGTTTATGTATCTAATCTAATAAATTTATTTGATATTTCCAAAATAGAAAAAATAGCCTGTCATAATTTCGTAAATTTACAAATTATATCAATCAAATTCATAGATTTTCAGGTTATTACAATTTAATGTCAATTGAAATGTGGTCATAAAAGGTTAATATCGACAAAAAATAATACATTGTCGTCAAATATGACGAATACTTTTTAATGAGTATGACGAAAAAGTGGTGTGATCGCATTTCAACGGATGTGGGTTGTTATAAAATGTTATTCATAAATGAGCATGATCAACAAAAAATATTATTATCAGGTAATCATTTATGGTAATATTACAAAGAATATCAACAAGAAAAATTATAATGAACAACAAAACAATTATGGTAATCTGAAAAGCAATAACAATTAAAAACAAATTAATAACAAATTAAAAAGCAGTAATAAAACCAAGGTCACATGGGAAATTATTAATTAGGGACATTTTAAAAACTGATGTAATACAGTTCATGAAAATTATACCGACTATATACACAGAAAAAAAATGCAATTCATATTGATGAATTTCGTTCTTCAAACAATGTTTCATTGTATTGAACAACCATTCATAATATTAATGACTAACGACAACAATTTTATGAATGCAATCATAAATATGTTGAACACTTGTTAACTGTCGAAAAAGTGTTTTTCAATATGATGAATTGTATGTGAGGAATACGTTTCATCATATTAATGAACAAACACATAATATACAACATATTTTACTTCATATTCAAGAATTATGTTCATCAAACCAAATTTCAATCAAAATATTTATTTTTCGTTCAATTTCTACCGTACTTCTGAGTTCTCAAGTAGTTCTTGTATGTTATTTCTTATATAATGCATGCTCGACATGCATAAATTAGTAAAATGTTTTATAATATATTTATTATAATTACAACATTTTATTAATAAAAAGTTATATTTATAAAAAATATATTTAAAAAAAAATGTTAATTTAAATTTTTTTTTTTTTTTGAATAAAAAATTTTTTTTTTCGGATATATTTTTTTAGAAAAAAAATTTTTTTTTTTGATATATTTTTTTTTAATTTTTTTTCTGTTATTTTTAAATACAATTTTTACAACACTTTTTTTTTCGAATTATTTTCTAAAAAAATATTATTTTCATAAATATTATGAACAAATTCATCAATATGACGATTCAAATTCATTGTATCGAATATTTCGTTCTTCACTATGATGTTCGATAGTACGAATAATTTCATTTATATAATGAATATATTCATCAATATGTCATGAATCAATATGATGAATGGTATCAATATGATGAATCTAGAAAAAATTCATAATATTCATGAATAAATTCATCATATTGATGAGTTTTTTTTCTGTGTATACCATTAAAAATTTTCACTTCGTCAGATAGATTTTAATACTATATCAGATATACATATATATAATACATAAGTCAAAAGTCGACTAATCACGACCATTTTAAATATCAGATATCGGAGTTATGCAAGTAATTCAAGTTCTTAATTTTATTGTTCTAGGTTTTCTTGTTTTCCGGTAATCGTGATTTCAACAGGTACACTCAGAAGAAAATGTACCATTAAGTACTTTATGGTACGACCATTGTTCTTATGGTTCATGTATTAATAGTTTTTTCTTTTTAAATCAAAAGTTTTCTAATTAATTCAATAGTATTTGAAAAATTCAGTACCATAAATTTAAATATTTCAATACTTTTATTTTAAATAGAATAAATACTGTTGTTTTAATGGTTTCCTCCTATAATAATAAACGTGGTGTAAAAAAACATAAAACGAATACAAACATGTTCGTTTTGTACGTCATTCTGCGTGTTTGCTCAAAATGGTCGCATGTATTTTTTTGGAATAATCCACATTATTAAACACGACATTGGTAAGGACTCAATGTATTTAATGTAAATAAATTATATTTATATTTTTATTTATTACAGAACTTAAATAATACATCAAACTTCTATTATGGCAACGGACTTAAAAATAACTGCAGACTCAAGTACTACAATCAATTCTTGGAAACCAAAGCAAACATTAAATGTGTTATAACCTTTTGCAGCAAGAAGTGTCTTTTTATGTGTGTGTTGTAAAAGTGAAAATCAATTTCGACATTTAAATAAAATAAATTATACAATAAATTCACTAAAATACATTTTTGCTTTAATAAATTATTAGGAAAATGTAGTTCGACTATACCATAAAATTAATAATACGTATCATTAAATTTGTTTAGGTTTTTCTTATTGTAATTAAAATATCACATTATAAAATTTATGGTACAACCACACATTGTATTAACAGTTTCAATATTACTGAATTAATGGGACGCATCCTATTGACCAATTTTAATGGTATAAATTATTGATTTTCTATGGAAATAATATCAATTTACCATGATTTTTTTCTTGGTGTAGATAAATAGATAGACGGACACTGCTAAATCAACTCGAAAGTAATGCTGATCATGAATATTTATATTTTTCCAACATTTTTTGTTACAAACGTATAATCCAATTGAACACAATTAACGAGATGATTAACGTAAGTATGTAAATGATGACAATAAATATATAAATAATTCATACAACATGTTTAATACAACTTTATAAATGATAACACAATTATGTAAAAAGATTTATATAATTACAACTATGATTAACACAAGTATTTAAGTGATTAACCCAATTATATAAATGATTAACACAATTATATCATCAATAATCATACGCATTAAATATATTATTAAAGAGAGAACATATTTTTTTAAAGAGAGCATTACTGTTTTAAGAAACAAAAAAGTACTTGTTTAAAAAAACGAAAATCTTGTTTTTTGTAACGAATTTTTTTAAATAATCATTTAAAAAAAAACCATCATAATACAAAATACATTTTGGCACCTACAATCATTTTATGCCAGCTGCAGGTGGTTAAAATATGCGTTTTTAGTTTCATTGCAAAATAAACATCACGCCACATTTTTGTGTTAATTGTTTATTTTCGTCTAATGTTTGTGATTCTCGTACTACGAAACGAAAAGCAACAAATACAAAATGTGCCAAAATAATCAACAAAAATAAAACTATTCACTGCAATTGCTTGGAAAATAAAATAAACAATTTATTCGGTAAAATGGTACAACAACCGACACAAAAAAAACTCAACTGACCATAAATAATGATCGACTGAGTATGACCCACATTTAATTGTTGCTCACGACGGTGCCAAATGATAAAGAGAGTGAAAGAGAAAGAATTATTTTGGCAATAAATTTTGTTTATTAAAAATAGAAATATTTTTTAATTAAGAAATAAAATGACAAAAAGTGACAAAAGAAAACTCAACACAGAAACAACAGAAAAAATAATTAATTCTAAATTTAGCACCCATACTAAATAAATAATCTTCTGCATTCCTACACTAAGAAAACAGTTTTCTAATAATAAGAAAAATTGAACTTGAAATAATATTAAGGATGAGGATTTCTTATAATTCGTTGTATATATTTAGTTGTGTCTACTTTTTCCGCTATCAGAACCAGTTCTCTCAAGATATTATATGAGTAGTTTTTAAAATTCTAAATACGATTTTTTTTTGTTTGAATTCGACTTCGAAAGTATAAAAATAGGCATGTCATAAACTGTACATTTAATCTGATATTTAAAATAGTAATAAAAATATGTTCACTGATGTAGATTGTCGTTATTTATTCTATTGCCGAATTTGGGTAACATGTTGTGACACTTCCCTTAAAAACGCTATATTTTCGGACATCTAAAAGTCAGGAGTTAAGCAAGGGCTCGTATTTAACATTAGAATCGGCAATTAAAATCTAGAAAGGATTGGACAAAATAATTGCGTAGGTATGCTGAGAAAAAAACCATACTTTAAAATTATGAACAAATTTTTAAAACAGAAATTAAACACATTGTTTTAAAATTAAGCGAAATTGCTGTTAATTTTATCACATTCCTTTTAAAAGCGAAAATTCGTGACAAGCCCCTAAAAGTATTCAGCATTTACAGTGTGAAATGCATACGACATACATCTAGGGATAGCATTTACGTGTTAAACAGAAATTTTGTGTTCGTTGTCAGCATGCCATATTATTCATAGCCCTTATTTGAGGGACAATATTGTAAAAACCAAAATAATAAACAAGAGTAATGTCTATAGGTGATGGTCGTTAGTAAAATATTGTCTTTAGCAAGTACAACATATCATTCCAAACGAGTACTGAAGAAAGGATAAAATTAAAAAATTAAATAAAATAAAATAAAAACGTTACGAATAAATAAAATAATAAAACAAAGTTATATATTAAAAATAAAAAAATAAAAATTTATAATTTTTACTAAAATAAAAAAAAATAAAAAAATAAAAAAAAAAGTAAAAAATATATAATATAAATAAAAAGAAATCCGAAAATATAGAAACAAAAAATAAAAAAAATATAAAAAAATATATATTTTTTACTAAAATAAAAAAAATTGAAAACCATTCTTTTAAATTTTAATGAAATTGTTTTAAATTTTGTGTTAATAAAAATTTCAACAATTTCTTTCAAGATGTTTTTTTTTATTGTCGATGGTTATTAATTTTAAAACAATTTCATTTAATTTTAACACATTTTTTCCCTCACTGAATCTGTCAATAAATAATAGAAAAAAAAAAACACACACACACACAAAATAAAATTAATTAAACGTTATAGCATTAATTGACAGGCCTCCAAAAATAAATATACGAATGATAGCACATAAAATAGGTAGAAAAACAAGTAGTACTAGATGAAAACCCGTCAAAAGACAGAGAGCGATAGCATGTGAGAGTAGACAGCTTCAACATTCAAGTGTCAATAACTTATGAAGACGAAACGATATGGAAATGAAAATTGAATCCAGGCCAACCCAACAAAAAAAAAATCAACGCCATGAGAATCATGTAAATGTCAGCTGAAATTCGTTAACGATCAATTTGTGATCACATCTGAGTAGCGAACACAAGCAACGAGTAAAACATCAAATGACAGAATCAAAGAGCAGCCAGTTCCTATAGATGATAACAAAAAATGTACAAAAATGAATGGCAAAAAACAGAACAATTAAACATTTCGATAAATATTTCCCATATGATATTGTAAACAAATTTATTTATTGAAGACGACAATATTGAATAGAAACTCTTGAAAAATACAGCAATAATTTATATATTTATTTTCGACGTAATAGCTTGTTGTAGAGAGTGAGGAGTGACGAGACGAGACAATCAAAATTGCTGTTTGCTAGTGCAAAAGAGACAACATGCTGTTGACAATCATTTCAATTGATTTTAAAACAAAAAACTTCTCTCAAAAACACCTAACAATTTATCAGAAAAAAAAAACTTAAGCATTTTATATTTGCAACAACGGCACTCCGAATGTGCGAGAAAACCAACCTTGTTTTTAATTAAAATATAGAAACCATTTTATTAATAAAATGCACATATTAAAAAAAATTAATCAATTTTAAATATATGACATTTCTGCTGACATTTGTTTGGTCGGTTGTTTTATGACAAATTGTCGTAAGTTTTGACAGAATCAAAAACTAAATCAAATTTTAATGTCATAGAACTTTTAATTCGCCAATGCTTTCTCTCAGACATGCAGAAGTTGAACTCACAGCATTTGTTTGACATGTAAATTTTGCATTGATTTCAATTAAAAATGCATGCATTGATTGAATTCAATTAAAGACATGGTTGCCGGGACGCATAAATTGAGAAACATTTTTAATTGAAGTGTTTACATGGAAAGTACAAAGAATATATTACTAAAATTAAAAATATATATAACATTTGTTAATTTTGTGATTTTTTTTTTTTAAATATAAAAATTAAATTATTGAAATAAAAAATATTTAAGAAAATAACTATCAAAAGCTAAAACTAACCGTCGTTTTAATACAGACAAAAAAATTATCAATATGATGAATTTCTTCATAAATATTATGAATTAAATGACATATGATGAATATATTCATTATATATATGAAATTCTTCGAACTATCATAGTGAAGAATTTGTTTTTTTAAAGAAAATAATTCCTAAAAAGTGTTGTAAAAATGTTATTTAAAAAATAATAGACAAAAATTTAAATACAAATATCCGAAAAAGAAAATTTCGAAAAAAAAAATTTGAAAAAACAAATTCTAAAAAAAAAATTTCACACACAATTTTTTTTTATATACATTTTATGAATATTATTTTTTATTAATAAAAAGTTGTAATTATAAATAAAAATATTATAAAACATTTTACTAATTTATGCATGTCGAGCAAGCATTATATGAGAAATAAGATAACATTTTATAATTATACCCTACACCTATGAGGTACAGGGTATATTAACTTTGTGCATATATTGTAACGCCCCTTAGGAGGCGTGTCCGGTATGGAAAAGTATATATATTCTTGATCAGCATCACTATCCGAGTCCGTTTAGCCATGTCCGTCAGTCTGTCTGTCTGTCTGTCTGTCTGTCTGTCTGTCTGTCTGTCTGTCTGTCTGTCTGTCTGTCTGTCTGTCCGTCTTGCTGTCTTGCTGTCCGAATACAGAATAACTTGAGAAATACTGATCAGAATGCGATGAAATTTCGTCACTATATATTTTAGCCAAAAGTAGGAACTGAGTTTGAAAATGAGCCAAATCGGTCAACGGTCACCTCCCATACAAGTCACTTTTATATAACTCTTTAGGAACTAATAACTCGAAAAGTATTAAGGATATAGGTATAAAATTTAAAACGTATTGTTATAATTCACCTAAAAATATGTGGTTCAAAAATGGGCATGATCCGCCCACTTTTTTTTTCATTATTTCCCGGTTTTCATGGTGAAAATTTGATCCGTAAATTATTAAAATCAAATTTATGAAATATTAGCCTTTCAAAATTTTAAATATAGGCGTGGTCCGCCCAATTATATTTTTCAATTTTTTTTTTAGTTGTTTATACTTTTATATAAATTCTTTAATTTATGGGGTTATAAGACGTAAATTTCTGATATATGAATAATATTCTGAGGGTGGGGAGGTTCAGCATAATTAAAAACTTTAAAATTAAGGTATGCAATTTAATATCCCACATTAATATCCCCACCAAAGGTGTAGGGTATTCCATAGTCGGGCCCGACCGACTATAAAAATCCGCCCCATGTGACCGAACTTACCCATGTGACCTAACTTTCCCAACTCGTTTACATTTATTTTAGATAATTAATTACCTTTCCAATGATTTCTTGGTTTTTTTTTTAAGTGTATGTAATGATTTGGATTTTTAAATGGATGTAATGATTTGGTGGTTAAAATAAAATAAAAATTAAAATGTTATTTGTTTGTTTTTCGATTGCAGTTGTCTACTACTATTGTCGATTTGACGTCATAATGACGTCATTTTCATTTTTAATGTTTCTGTAAAATATTGAACGATTCATTTTGACATGTTCCAATTTCACTTTAGTAGGAATTTACTCACATCACTGTTTCTACAAATAAATCGAATCATTTTGAAGCGATTGTACTTCTCACTAGCTTTTGACTTAGTGAGAAGCCTCTCGACTTTAAAAAAGCTTCATATTTGGTTATTTTTTGAATTTTCATAAACTAAAGCGCAGAGATATAGATGCTGATGCAGGAAACACAGCAATGTGGGCAAGGGACCAAATATACTAGAAAAGAATACTGTGTTGAATGCCATGGGAGGTGCAATTTACTCCCATTTCCATAAATGACGAGACTTCTACAATAGGAAATTTGCAACATCTTTGGTGTGCCGAAATAACTCCATAAATCGCGAATCGGGAATATGAAATGGGTCCGCCGAGTCCCTTAACCGACGCTTCTTAAAACGCATCATATTGAATACGAATTCAACAATTATTTCAATTTCAAAAGTTTCCTTTCGATTTTTATGCCAGTTTCAAATCAGACCGGTTTTAAACGATTACTTCATACAGAAACAAAAATTATCGCACAATCGACAATAATGGAACGAAACGACGTGACGTCACAGAAATGGACAACCCTAGTAGAAATTTGGCCGATGCGCCATCGGGAAATGATCGGGTTTTCGTTGGGTAATCCCTATTAGAGAAAATATGATCATTTCCTTTACATGCCCTTATCATGCTTACCATAGCAGAGTTTACATTATCTAAACAGTCAATGTTCCCGATCACAGGTACATTATTTGTTCCTGATAATGAAATTAGCATCAGGCAATGATCGAGATTATGAGAGATACCCTGTTATGCTCGGGCTCAGACAAGGCAATTGTCGGGTATATATTAAAATGGGGAATTGCCCGATCAGTACATGATCATGGCCTCAGGTCAATACATGATCAGGATACTGCGTTACAAGGATACGTCATATACCGATCATCTCAAATAATGACATGATCACTTCATGACCATGGCCCTACCAAAATTTCTACTAGGGTTGAATTACAGAAACTAGCTACATAAAATATTTTAATTTTGATTTTTGTAAATTTTCACAGTACGTATATTTTCAAAAAGGAAAAAGTCATGTGTTTTTAAGATGTTGGAAAGGTAATTAATTATCTAAAACATAAGTATTGAGCAGACGATCATGTATAGATTACACTTTATAACCAAAATTCTTGAGTATGTTATGTCTGTAATAAGTTTTTCATAAACATACTGTAAAATTTAACATACTTTCTTAAAATTAATGCAAAATTAGACATTTTTTATTTTAAATGTTCTTATTTTATTAGGCATAGAATGATCCTCGAGTTATTGATATGGATGAACAAAACAATATTTATAATGTCTAAACAGATCGATAGATTTTTATATATTTTTTATCAAAAACAGGTGATTTCATAATAGCCGAAGCCGATGATTTTTTAATATTGAACACATTGAATACGATCATAAATAAATTAGTGCGAATGAATAATATCACTTGCAATGTTTGGCATAAATACTAAATAAATTTGGTGGCAACTAACTTTTTATTTCTAGCTATTTTTATGTTAATAGAGAATGTGTCTGTATGTTCGATATATATACAGTGATTTTTTTAATCAACAAAATAATGAATTTTTTAATATATAATTGCTCAGAGTGACGTTCTAATAATATTATTATTTATAACAAAATTTTAGCGCGTGTAAAGTACGTGACAAAATTATAATTCTATTCTGTGCAATTTACATTAAAAGTTAATATATCCATTTTCTTATTATAATAGAAATCATTTACTATTTTTATTTTTTTGAGCCATTAGTGTAAATTTAAAATTTCTTAAATACTAATTATTTATTCTTCGCCAATTAAACATTTTGCCATTATACTCACAATAATATCAACAATGACAAAAACCATATTTTAATGAAATCCAATGATTTCAAAAGCCAATTTCCATCATTATTTATCAAAACACTTGCATAATTATGAATATAAAATCAGTTTGAACAAAATTATAATAATCGAAAGTGCATAAACAGCACGAATAATTTTTTCGCACAGTGATATTTTGCATCTCAAGTATGTACTAAATGTAGTCATAGCATTTGTATGGATTCCATGCGCAATAAATTGGTGTATGCTATATAAATAAATATACAAGAAAAATATTACAACAAGTTTACATACATTGCACAATAATCCCAGCTAAGCACAGTGGCGAAGAGAGTACCTAATGTTATCGAAAACCTCAAATCAAAATTACCTGTTTGATCCAAGTGAGAAATGTCATCAATGACTTCTCTATGCTGCACCTATGTCAGGTCAGGAACATCGATGACCGATAGCATTTTTGTAAAGTATTAATGTCATTTTCATATAAATTTCCATTATTTTATACATGATGTGCAATTGACGATCTCATAAATGACTTTGATAGATATATCATTTCATCAGGTGATTGTCATGTATATGAAAAAAAAAATTGACAAGTTGATGGATTATTTATGACTTGTCTTAGAGCCGGTTTTATAGTGCTAGATTAAAACTAGTTTAAACTTAGTTTAATTAAACTTCTCTTAAATTTAAAGCTACGTTTAAATTTGAAAGCAAAAATAAGATATGATAAATAATGGAAATTCCATCACATTTGATTTATATAGTTATTCTGAGCGATGTATTAACTCACTGTAAATCTGAATTCTGTGATTAAACTAGGTTTAACCCACTAATCGAGTTAAACTACTATTGTAAAACCGGTACTTAGGAAACTTAACATAATATCCTAGATATATCTATAATGACATAAGCTCTATGACATATTTAATGCAACGTCCTTTATGTAATAGTTGTAGACATAGTTATTAATGACAAGTTTTCCAATGTCTTCGATTTATCATTTATGCCCTTTTCATAAATGTTGTAATTCTTTCCCAAATGTGAGTATTTTTGAGAATTATTCACATTTCAGCAAACGACCATTTGTACTGTCATTAACAATTTCAACAAATTTTGGTTGTTTAGGAGATGCCACGCCCAACTTTTGACAAGAATTATATCTAATCACAAAGTTTTATCAGTGTAGTTTTATTAATTTCCAATATATGCCATTCAGACCATTTTTGTTATATGGGATATAACGCCCACATGTCCGATCAAGATCAAGAATTTCAATAAGCGATTTATAGCAACGAAAAACATAACACTATGAAGTTTCATCACTGTAATTTTCAATATATATCAATTTAATCATTTCTGTTGTATCTGAGGTACCATGTTTAAATTTAAAATCTCATCAATCCTCATCAAGATATTGATTAAAGTTATTTTCCTATAATATAAGTCCATCATTATAATTATTTTTCCAATAAAAACCATTTTTGAAGTTTTCGCTAACTTTTAATACTCACTGCCCCACTGTGCGACGACTGCTAAAATGAAATCTGTGGAAATAGGAAATAATTGACAGATTGAATGTCATTTGCTATTGAATGACGGGTTGCATTCGCAACTGAAATGGAAATTATTGAATGAGTTGCATTTAAAAAAATGTAACAAAACACAAAATTAAAACAGTAATCATTAAAAAGCCAAACAATAAATAAAAAAATAAAAATAATAAATAAATAAATTCAACATATTACAATTGACAATTCGTTGTAATGAACTCTATGGTGCAACCGCATGTTACAACTAATTTCTCCCTCGACCTTAGACACTGTAAAAAAGTGTGTCTCTCTCAGTGAGTACATCGTGTGAGTGCGAGGGCGACAAATGACGTCCGACGCGTAGATAAGAATGCGTAGAAACTAAAATAAAAATATTTACTTGAAAATCATTGCTTCATTATATAATCGGAAAGCTGTGTAAATATAATCTACGTAATACTTTTCAACACCTTTGTATCAAAGCAATACGATTTATGTTTAGAACAATAGTGTTTGTGGTCGCTCAACTTTTCACACAATTATACATGTGACAATTAGTACAAGTGTGTTCATATTGAATTGAGGATTTTCAGTAAATTTTAGATACATATTTTAAGATTGATGGTTTTTGGTGCCAAACTAAACGAATTCTACATTTGACAAGTAACAAAATTATTTATACAATTGGAAAAAAAAAACTATCACTGAGCATCACATACATCAATTTTAATATTACTCGAAAGTTCTAATTTGTTCTGCGTACGCAGTGTTTTTCATTATATAATATACTAGCTGGGCCCGTTCACAGCTTCGCCCTTGCTAAGTTTTTGTAATTGTAAAACTATATCGTTTATAAAGTGTGGATACATTTACGCCCCTTTTTCCCTTTTTAGTGCATGCCTACGTCGCCTTTTTTCCACCCACATTGATCATAGAGTCATGTCTCTTTTTCCAATCTCGATCACATTCCACGTGGCTATTAAAATTTTTAAAAATGATCCTTTGTTTCGATTTGTACAACTCTGCTCTTAGTAAGTCAGGAGTTGCAGCATTTTTAAAATTTTTGTTATATGGGATGTGTCACGCCCCATTGTCCAATTCCGTCCAAATCATCCGTTCTTCTTTTGGATTTTATCCACTTAAAAAATCCAATATTTTTGGATTTTTTGTTTTGATTTTTGAACATTTTTCGAATCATAACTTAGGAAATATATTTGTGGTTTTCAGGGTACAATTTATGTTTTGAAAATTTAAGAATTTGTTATAAACCACCAAATCGAAAATAATTATTTGAACCACTGCTGGATGAAATGTCTGTTGAAGATGGTAATGAAATGATTCATATATTATATTAGCCAAATTACATATACCCAACTTAGGCCTTTATGTAGATCAAAATAATTTAATGATGTATTCGTCGGAACCATAGATTTAATTCAAGTCAATTCTATGCCAATTTTTAAAGTGGTGGATATTGATTGAATATAATAGGTTCTGAAGAAAACGGCTTCCAGATCCAAGACGGTGAATTTTTTCCACAAAGTATCCGGATTTTTTTTCCACCCCTGATTCTACGTGATGATTACAATGTTTAATATAATCTTTTGTTTCGATTTGTTTAACTCTGCTCTTAGTAGGTAAAGAGTAATAGCTATTATAAGGTTCTTTTTTTGTATGGGAGGTGCCACGCCCCATTTTCCAATTCCGTCCATATTCTACGTGATGATCGGAGTTTTAAATATGAACATTTGATTTCATTTTTATAACTCTACTCTTAGTATGTCAGGAGTTATAGCATTTTTAATGTTTTTGTTATATGAAAGGTACCACACCCCTTTATACAATCCCGCCCACATTCTACGTGACAATTCTACTTTTTAATATGAATCTTTGTTTCAATTTTCATAACTCTGGTCAGGAGTTATAGCATTTTTAAAGTTATGGTTATAAAATTCCGCCTACATTTAGCAAAAATATAAACAACAACAATATGTCGCATAAGAGGCATCATTTTTCAAATCGGACACGAAATATTTTTGACACTCTGGATATGCTTCAATTTTTTACGGATTGCTTATTGAAAATAAGCCCACCCATATTTTTTTTTTTTTTGCTTTTTGTCAATAGGTTTGAAAATACAGGGTGTTTAAAAAATGAAAATATGACGCATGAATCTTTTTTTTTAATTATATAACTTTGCTTCTGTGCATCGTATCGTTTGGTCTCATTTTGAAGGTAATAGAATTTTCTTTATTTCCCTATATAAATTTAATATATTTATAATTATCATGTAACTATTATAAGCAATTCAAATGTTTTAGGACACTTTACTAAATGAGAGGTATTTTTAATTTTTTAAAAATTAAGACTATACCTCGTAAAATTCTATATAAAGAACATTCTTTTGTTGAGTGTTCATTTGTGCACATCTATATGAAAACAACTTATAAGTGTATCATATCCCAAACTAAATTTTAACAAAGGTGGATGTATGATAGCACACTAAGAAAAAAGTGACGTAATAAAATTAAATAAAATTTATTTAAATTTGATTTTAATACTTTTGTAATAAAAAACGTAATACTCCATACAAAAAATATTACGTGCGTATTTAATTTCAAAATAAATAAAAAAAGTATTTAATTTTATTGAAAATTTCGAAAAAAGTAAAATAAAATAATAATTTTATCTGTTCCTAATCTTCTTTATATGAAATAAATAGTTTTTAAAATACCAATTTACGTATTTATGATGTTGTGATTAAATTTAAATGTTATAACCTTTTTAAAAAGTGATAAAAAGTATTTACTTCAAATTTTATTACGTACGTAATAAATTTAAATAAAAAGTATTTACTTCAAATTTTATTACGTACGTAATAAATTTGAATAAAAAGTATTTACATCATGTTTAAATAAAAAGAATTTTATTTTAAATACAAAAAACTACGGGTGAAAAACGTGTCGAAAAATATTTAAATTTATTACTTTTTTAATTAATTTTATTACTTTTCCCCCTATGATGGCCCCAAAAATGCAGTTTTTTCTAAGGCACATGTTCAATTACATCTAAATTTGGCTAGACATACACCGAAAAAAAAATGTACATCATATTGATGAATTCCGTTCTTCAAACCAGGATTCATTGTATTGAAGAGCCATTCATAATATTAATGACTAACGCCATCAATGTTATGAATGCTATCATAAATATGAAGAACGCTTGGTAACTGTCGAAAAAGTATTCTTCAATATGATGAACTGTATGTGAAGAAAACGTTTCATCATATTAATGAACCAAAATATAAAATACAACATATATGTTCTTCATATTGAAGAACGCTGTTCATTAAACCAAATTTCTATCAACATATTTTTTTTTCGTTCATGTTTTGCCGTACCTCTCAATTCTCAAGTAGTTCTTGTGTGTTATTTCTTATATAATACTTGCTCGACATGCATAAATTAGTGAAATGTTTTATAATATATTTATTATAATTACAACTTTTTGCTAATAAAAAGTTATATTTATAAAAAATATATTTTTGAAAAAAAAATTTTTTTCAAACAAAATTTTTTTTCGAGCAAATTTTTTTCGCAAATTTTTTTTTTTCGAACAATTTTTTTTTTCGAACAATTTTCTTTTTCGAAAAAAAATGTTTTTCAAACATTTTTTTTTTACATTTTTTTTTTGGAACAATTTTTTTTGACCAACATTTTTTTTTTGGGATATTTTTTTTTACTGTTATTTTTTAAATAAAATTTTTACACTTTTTTTCAAATTATTTTATAAAAAAATTTTTTTTTTGAAAAAATATGACAATTCAATATGACAAAATAATATGACAATTCAAATTCATTGTATTGAATATTTTTTTCATATATATAATGAATACATTCATTAATATGTCATTTAATGAACGGTGGTATCAATATGATGAATCTGGTAGTTGGTGAAAAAATTCATAATATTTATGAATAAATTCATTATATTGAAGAATTTTTTTTTCTGTGTAAGTGTGATCGGAAATTTATGCCATGAGTTAATTTAAAAATACAATGCCGCTTCAGTATTATTGATCAATAATTTTTTATTTAGAAAACAAAATTACAACATTGTAGAACCATGTTTTCTGACATATTATCGACTGTGTCAAGCGCGGCTTTCCAGAAATCACTAATTTGAAATTATTTGTGAACTGATAATACATGAACAAAGATTTTAAGGTATGTTACGTGAATTTGACCCTAAGATTAAAAATACAGGAGCACTTTAAATGTAAATATTAGACTTAATTGTACAAAAAATCACTATTTCCTTAAAATAACTTTTAAGATACTTATCATTTCAGTTTGGTCAGATTATATTTGTTTAAAATTTTTCTCAAAAAATTGTCCCTTGATGAAAGTGATTTCTAATAAAATCCTAATTGAACAAATTTTTAACAATAAATAAAAGTTCAATAACGTACACGGATAGAAAAGATTTGTTGGAATATGCTTGAATGTAATTATAATGTAATTCGAAATCACCATATAAATATTGGGAGTAATATCTAATTACATTATAATTGAATTGAATTATTATTTTGTTCAGATTGAAATATTATTATACGATATTTAAACATAAATTGCTTTAATCGCGGATTTATATGAATTTTACTATATTAATGTTTCTGTAGAAATATATATTTTTCATCAGATATTAATATATGTATGTTTGATATTACCGCTATTTAACACACCCAACGGCAATAAAAGGTTCTTTGAATTATATGTATTTGGTTATTCGTGATTGTTACTGGGTGACAACGAATTTAAAAATAATAGCATTATATTGATTATATGTATGTTTGGCATTACAATATCACAATTAAATAACAGTGATGCCTACTTTTAGCACTCAGTGACACTCACATTAATACTTTTCATATAGTTCAAAGGTTCTTTTTGGTGGAAGAATTTGTTTAAGTACCGCCAATTACTGTTAATATCAGATAGTGGCTGTTTGTGAAATTTCCAATTCATCCGTAAAGGACTGAACTCAAAATAGGAACAATAGATGAAAATAAAATTATTAAGAATAAATAAAATATGTGTAATAAAAATAAAATAAAAGTTTAAGTTTATAATTAAAAAAAAATGTAATTTAACAATAGGAAAAAAACGAATATTGTGTAAAGAAGATATTAGCACTAAATTTACTATTTTTACATTAAAATTAAATGTAAACATAAATATGTTTACATGTAAATAAAATTTTTCAGATTTAAACATATATATGTTTGCAAGAACGCCGAAAATTATTCATTCTGCACATGAATATGTTTGAACGAAAACAAAAATATGTTTGGCTGTTATTATAATAATGTTTGGCAATGAAATAATACTTTTGTTTGCATGAAGCTCCAAAGATATATGTAATGCCTGCAAAATTATGTTTGGGAGAGCCCTTTTTTTTGCAGCGTGTAGTTCGGTTCTAGTCAAATACCAAGGGAAACCATTTTACTACAATAAAAATGTCCATTGACTTACATGGATGTGAACCTATGACGCATTGACACAGTTTTATTCAGAAATCTTCCAATTATGCACCTGGATGTGAGTCTATTCCCATTGGAGCATTTTCATCTAATAATTTTCAAATGGCGTACCAGGAATATCATTTCATAATTGAAAAAACAACATCTTCTACATACTTTGACTTTAGTTTTAATATTCTTTAATATACGTTTATTCGTTGTGAAATTTAAAATGTGCTTTTGTTCGTTGATAAAATAAAAATGTGTTTCTAATCGTGAGAAAGATAAAGTTCGAGAACAAAAACAAAAATGCAAATGAGATTCTAGACGTGAATAAAATAATTGAATGCTTCTTTTCATAGATAAAATAAATTTATGCTTGTTTTTTTTAAATATTTTTTTTGAAGCGCTGTTTTTCGTAAGCAAATTGTAACGTTTAGGTTTCCGTAATAGGCGTCGCATAATGTGCTGAAACGTATAATTCGCAAACTCTTCGTCAAATAGAAGAACTCTTTATCAGTTACACATCAAATTGATGATAAATTCATAACATTGAAATGTTGTAGTCATTAATATAATGCATTGTTGCTCAACACAATCAATCAAGATTTGATGATTTGATGATATTAACTATTCAATATAATGAATATTTAAATTTTATTTTTAAACAAAAATTGTGTGATAAACCAATTTTTGATATTTTTTTGTTTATTTGTTAGTTTTATTTTTTACATCGCATATATAGCTTTTTTTCATTTGAAAAAAAAAAACAATTACAAAAAATAGTTAATAATTTTATTTTACATATTTTTATAAGCGATATTTAATTCGTTCATTTATGAACATTTACAATCATATGAAATGCCTAACAATTAAAAATGATATATTGTATCTGTGTCAGTGGCAAAAATAAAAGCAAATCAACATTTTAGCCTTTTTTTAAGAACAATTTAAAACAAATGGCTGGATAGGTAGATAGATGCATGAATGAATAACTCTGCGAATTTCTAGAAAATGAACAATTTGCGTTTTAAACGTTGTGAAAATGTGTGTTGTTCTTTTTGTATACGAATAAATGTAAATGTATGCAAAAAAAATAAAAAAATAAAAAAGAAATGATGACATGATGACATGATTGACGTAGAATGAAATATTTATAATGAACAAAGTACGTTTTGCGTATTTGTTTGGAATTTATTTATATGACAAATATTTAAAATAAAAAAAATATAAAATATTTTGATAATATGCAAAATTAAAAGTATTTTTAGAAATTTCAAAAGTATTTAAAAATATATTTCAATCAAATGTGAAATATACGAACAATTTTTAAGACACGAAATATTAATACGAAAAAA